>LR738714.1:287756909-287804185 GCA_902687465.1 Secale cereale
CCCCCCCCCACACACACAAGGTTTCGCAAACATTGGACGTAGCCCAAGAGCGGTTACCCAACTGTCCTTGACCGTGGACACGGCTATTCGAATAGTTTTACACTCTGCAGAGGTTGCGCACTTTACCCACAAGATCCGGGAAGCTTTCGTGTCACCCAAGATCCCGCAGTACCTCAAGTACTCGGGGGAAGCAGCCGGTCATTATCTTTCCCTAGACGACACTAACATAGGGTCCACTCGTTGGTGCACAACCCTCGAGTACAAACAATAGATAATGGGACTTGCCCTATTTTCAATGTCACGCGTACACGAAGGGACCAACGGTGTGTCCGGTGCCCTGTGAAAACAGTCATGGTCGCCTATCCGAGCACGACCTCGTCCCGGGAAAGACCTCAAGTCTTCCCATCACTAGTAATGTGGGCACCATGCTAGTATCGGCCTAAGTAATCAATAATGCCCCGTCCCATAAGGGGTAAAGTGGTTGCACATGTTTGGTTGGAATAACGATCACAACTTAAACCAATCCGTTTGAAAAACACCTCACACACTTGTCTTGGTACACCACTTCGTCATCAAGTGGTTACCCATCTCATCTTTTCCCCCGGGCATAAGTGGCACCCGATGGGGTCTTAAAAGAATGCAACCACGAAGGTATCATGGCACACATGCATCTCTAAGCATCACTACTAGTCATTTGCAAAGCATCTAGCACATAGCAAGATTATGAGTAAAGCATGCATCATGTGGTGGTTCTTAACTAAGTCACCATCGTCATTCTTATCATCATGCATTCGGAAGTAAACGGGGTCCGAAGAACACAAGTGTATCATGGTCAAAGGGCTGCTTGCCTGGATTGGCTTGGTCTTCAAAGTCTTCAAATCCTTTCCCTCCTTCTTCTTCAGTAACCTCGTCAAATACGGTATCTAATCGTCGCAAAATAACAACGGGAAAATAAGACCACAATAAAAACAGAAAAATCAAAGTGCCCAGAAAAATGTCAACT
The DNA here is from genome assembly GCA_902687465.1 of Secale cereale. NCBI lineage: Eukaryota > Viridiplantae > Streptophyta > Magnoliopsida > Poales > Poaceae > Secale > Secale cereale. Next base: position 287,757,913 of record LR738714.1, read on the forward strand.
TATTTTTGTTAAATAGTAGAGGGAAAACTAAGATGGCAAAAATTCTTAGTTTGAGTTTTGGAGTGGCAGAATGGGGTACATGAATATTTGAACAGAAGTTTTAATGTTCAAATATGAATTTAAATTTGAACAGAATAAAAAAGGTCCATGGACATGTGTGAAAGTGACACCATTAAATAGGTTGGATTTTTACAAGTTTTTAGGAACTGGAATTAATTCATTTGGACATATATTTAATTCTGTGAAATTATTTGAAATTCCACAGAAAAGAAAAATGGAAAAAGGCTCTGTGCCACTGGGCCAGAACGGCCATAGTGCAACGGCCCAGGGCGAATAGCCCACCGCACGGGCGCCAGCGCGCGCGCCAGGTTTTTTTAAAACCTGATGGGCGGGGCCCGGCGGTCAGCGTCAGAGAGGGGAGCGAGAGAGAGGTGAGGATGACTGGCGGGGCCCGCCTGTCATCTTCAACCTCGCGGCCAGAGGAGCGGCGAGCTCACCGGCGGCGATTCCGGGCACGGCAGGGCGACCTGAGGACAGGAAAGGATCCAGCGGAGAGTCGCCGTTCCAATGGTGGTGGAGCTGGCCGCTGGAGGGGCCTGGTTCGCCGGCGGCGAGGACACGCGGCGGAGGAGCTTCGGGTGGATGCTGCTCCGGTCGATTCCGACAGCTGCAGAGAGGGGAAAGAGGGGGAAATGCATCAGTGACGTGATGTGGTGCTAGATCGAGCGAGAGGGAAGGCTAGGGCGGCCTGTACCGGGCTGGCGACGGGAAGCCGCCGCGGCGGAGCTCGAGCTCGATCTCGAGCTCGGGCGGGTCTGGAGAGGGGCGAGTGGCTCAGGGAGGTGATTGAGAGAGGGAGAATACTGTTGGTGAAGAGAGGAGGGGCTCGGGGGTCCTATTTATAGGAGGACGGCGAGGTGCCGTGGACCTGTGCGCCGGCGATCCTCTGCTCGTCGCCACAGTGCACGAGAGGCGCTCGGGATCCGTCTGTGGTGTTGCTGGACGAGTTCCAGGGCAGAGAAGAGGAAGAGGGGGAGCGGGGGATGCTTCTGGAGCTGCGCGCGTGTGAAGCCAGAGGTTGGAGCTAGCGGGCGGACGGCGCGCGTGCGAGGACGTCCACTGGAGGGAGAAGGAGGAGGGGGACAACGCCGGGGGGAGTTGCGGACGTCGAGGTGCATCGAATGGCGCGAGGGGGAAGCACGAGGTGGTCGGGGGCGATGGATTGGGCGAGGCTACAGTGCGGGTGCGCACTGTAGCGCGCTCTGGAGCGTGCTTATCGCATGCCACGGCATGCCGTTGGCTTACTGGGCGTGTCCGCCGTGTCTGGGGGGTCCAGCATGAAGTAAACAAACCAGCTGTGGCCTTGGATGCTCTGGATGCTCAGTGAGAGAGGAGGGAAGCTGGTAGATAGTAAGAACTGGGCTGTCCAGCAAGGTAGTTTGAGGTTTTCACCCTTCAATCATGGAGCTCTGGTCCAGGGGAAGTTACTGGGGGTAGAATGTAACTAGGTGAAGCTGTGGTAGAAAGTTGAGGCAAAAGTAAATAGTAAAAGAGGTCAAGATGATGGTTTTGGTAACATGGCAGAAGGTGTTTGATCATGTTTTGGGCAAGCAAATGATCTCCACTAGCCATGACACTTAACAGGATTAAATGGCATATGAAAATAGGGTGTTTCACCAAATTTGGGCTTGTTTGAAGAAACTTGCCAATGTAACTTTGGTGAACCCTAGAAAACAACAGAAATGGTTTCACCATGTTTAAGTCAAGCTAATCATCTCCCCTTGATGCACCACTTGGTGTAGTTTCATCATTTGGGGTTATGATATGCTCACAAAGTTTGAAGCCCCAGGTAAAAAGTTGGTAATGTAAAGTTGTTCAAATTTGAATTTGAACAGAAATGGTTTTGGGGTATTCTGATCAAGTTACCCTACTCCAAAGCTTGTGCCATTTGGTCTAGATGCCTTATTAGACCATTCTAGCATGTGCACCAAATTTGAGAGCATTTGGACAAGTTTGGCAATGTAAAGTTGCTCAAACTTCAGATATGGACAGAAGGGTTTTGAGGATGTTATCTTGCTTCCCAAGGCACGGGGCTTGGCAATATCATCAAATATGTCATATATGACATGATAGAATTTCCCTGGAGTTTTTAGAGAATATTTCCTTTGTAAATATTTCAAAAGCTTGAAATATCCAGAAAGGGTTTTAGAGGGATTAGCCCAATATTTTGAACATGAACAAGTGTTGAAACTCTTATATATGGACAATATATGTCTTATGAGTCTCCCTGAATTTTGGCAAATATTTTTGAAATACTTAAATAATTTTTCCCTATTAAAGACCATTTCTGGCCTTAAGAAAAAGCTTTTAAATAAAATAGGAAAATAACTTTTAAAATTATACTTTTGTGGTTTCTGGGAGTCCTATGACTCCTAGGTCTCAAATATACTTTTTGAAATAATTTTCTCACCCTAAATCAAGCACTTGCAGTGCAAACCTCAATTCAGGGGTTTTTGGAATACTAATTTTTGAAAATACAGTCTGGCCAAATTAATTTTTATAAGAAAATACTATACTGCTATAAACACTTGGTATGATCATTGGGCAGAAGTTTTGGGGTGAGGAGATGAATTCTACAAGAGGTAGTAGTTGACTTTAATGAGCACATGAAAAACACAGGAAGAAAAACTCAATTCCAAATAAAAGCCAAATGATGCCAAAAAATTTTGCTGGTCCAAATTTTCATGCTTCATTGATGCAAATGACATGTTATAAAAATGCAGGGTGTGACAGACCTACCCCCCTTACAAGAATCTCGTCCCCGAGATTCCTAAACTAGGTCTTAAAAGAGATCGGGATATTCGGATCTAAGATAGTCTTCATGTTCCTAGGTTGCTTCTGCTTCCGTGTGGTTGCTCCACTGGACCTTGAAGTACTTGATGGTGCGGCTTCGCGTCCGTCGTTCTGCTTCGTCCAGAATACGAACGGGCTTCTCGCGGTAGGTCAAATCAGGCTGGAGATCAATGGCTTGGTGATCAATATCCTTGTAGAGATCAGGCTTGTTTGGAACTTGGAGACATTTCCGGAGTTGTGACACGTGGAATACGTTGTGCACATCGGATAGCTCAGGTGGTAGTTCCAACTGGTAAGCCACTTCTCCTCGTCGGTCAATGATCTTGAAAGGGCCAATAAATCTTGGTGCAAGTTTCCCCTTAACGTGGAAACGCTTGGTTCCCTTCAGAGGAGCTACTCGCAGGTACACATGGTCTCCGACACGGAAACTCATGTCTCGGCGACGAGTGTCAGCATAACTCTTCTGCCTTGACTTGGCGGCCTTCAAACGTTCTCGGACTAGTTGGACTTGCTCTTCTGCTTCGCGGAGAATATCCGGTCCAAAGACTAGCCCTTCTCCAGTCTCTGACCAGTTGAGGGGTGTGCGACATCTGCGTCCGTACAACACCTCAAATGGTGCCATCTGAAGGCTTGACTGGTAACTGTTGTTATAGGAGAACTCGGCAAAAGGGAGGCAATCTTCCCACTTGGCTCCGTAGGCCAAAACACAGGCTCGGAGCATGTCTTCGAGAATTTGATTTACTCGTTCTGTCTGACCTCCGGTCTGTGGGTGGAAAGCCGTGCTGAAAGTTAACTTGGTTCCCAAGGCGTCTTGGAATCTTTTCCAGAACCTTGAAGTAAACTGGGTGCCTCGATCTGACACAATTTCTTGTGGAACACCATGGAGGCTTAGGATTCGGTTGATATAGAGAGTTGCCAACTGGTTGCCTGTATAGGTAGTCTTGACAGGAATGAAATGTGCCACTTTGGTCAAATGGTCGACTATGACCCAGATGGAGTCATGTCCTCTATTCGATCTTGGTAATCCAGTGATGAAGTCCATTCCGACTTTATCCCACTTCCACTCAGGAACCTTGAGTGGTTGGAGCAATCCAGCGGGTCGCTGATATTCAGCCTTGACCCTTTGGCACACATCACACTTTGCAACATAGGTTGCAATCTCTCTTTTCATCCCGTGCCACCAGAATCTTTCCTTCAAGTCTTGATACATCTTGGTTCCTCCAGGGTGGATGGAATACGGAGTGTCGTGGGCTTCTTGCAGGATCAGGTTCTTCAGCTCCATCTTGTTTGGTACGCAAATGCGACCTTTGTACCAAACAATCCCGTGCGTGTCTTCAGAGAATCCTGGGGCCTTGCCTAGCTTCATCTTATTCTTGATGCCTTCAATGCTTGCGTGCCCGCCTTGCGCCTTCTTGACTTCATCCATCAGGGTCGGTTTGACTTCCAAATGATCCAGAAATCCAGGGGTGACCAATTCCAAACTGAATTGTTCGAACTCCTTAAACAGGGCTGGCTGCCTCTTTTGAATGACGGCATTCAAGGAGCAAGCCTTCCTGCTTAAGGCATCGGCCACCACGTTAGCCTTCCCGGGGTGATATTGAACACTGAGGTCATAGTCTTTGATGAGTTCCAACCATCTTCGTTGCCTCATGTTCAACTCCTTTTGGGTGAATATGTACTTCAGACTTTTGTGGTCTGTGTATATCTCACATCGTTTCCCTAGGAGGTAATGCCGCCATGTCTTCAAGGCATGAACCACTGCTGCTAACTCAAGATCGTGAGTAGCATAGTTCTCTTCATGAGGTCGTAGCTGCCTGGAAAGGTAAGTTATGACTCGGCCTTCTTGCATCAGAACGCTTCCCAATCCGGTTCGAGAGGCATCACAATATATCACGAACTCCTTGTGAATATTAGGTGTTGCCAGAACTGGGGCGGTGGTCAATCTCTTCTTGAGCTCTTGGAAGCTCTCTTCGCATTTTGGTGTCCACTCGAACTTCTTGTCCTTCTTGAGGAGCTGAGTCATCGGCCGGGCAATGCTAGAGAATCCTTCCACGAATTTGCGGTAATAGCCCGCAAGTCCGAGGAAGCTTCTGACTTCCTTGACGGTCGTTGGAGATTGCCATTGGGTCACAGCTTCGATCTTTGCGGGATCAACCGACAATCCTTCTTCGGTCAAGACATGACCTAAGAATCCAACTTTATGCAGCCAGAACTCACACTTGCTGAATTTGGCATATAGTTGGTGCTCCCGAAGCTTGTCTAGGACCATCCTCAAATGTTGCTCGTGTTCTTCCTCCGTCTTCGAGAAGACAAGAATGTCATCGATGAAGACAACAACAAACTTGTCCAAATATTCCATGAAGACTTTATTCATGAGATACATGAAGTAAGTTGGGGCATTGGTTAACCCAAAGGACACGACCGTGCACTCGTACAGGCCATATCTGGTTACGAATGCCGTCTTCGGAATATCTTGGGGTCTGATCTTCAGCTGGTAGTACCCAGATATGAGGTCGATCTTGGAGAACACCTTGGCTCCGCTGAGCTGATCAAACAGATCTTCAATTTTGGCAAGTGGATATTTGTTCTTGATTGTAACTTCATTGAGGGAACGGTAGTCAATGCATAAGCGGATGGTACCGTCCCTTTTTGCCACAAACAGAACAGGTGATCCCCAAGGGGAGGCACTTGGGCGGATAAATCCCTTCCCCAACTGCTCTTCCAGTTGCCTCTTCAACTCAGCTAATTCTTCCGTCCCCATTCTATAAGGCTTCTTATAGATGGGTCCTGCCCCGGGCACGAGCTCGATGATGAACTCAATGTCACGGTCAGGGGGCATTCCCGGTAGTTCATCCGGAAAGACATCAGGATACTCTCATACTACTGGTACTTGCTCCAGCCCAACTTCAGACAGACAGTTGACTTGAGCGACTTGAGCGGAAGAGGAGTTGGAAGCAAACTTGACTTCGACTCCTTGGTAATTGGTCACAATGACAGTCCGATTGGCACAGTCTAATAAGCCTTGGTGCTTACTGAGCCAATCCATCCCTAAGATCACATCCAAGCCTTGCGATCTTAGGATGATAAGGTCTGCTAGGAAGTCTACACCGTTAATGGTAATACTGACTCCTTTACAGCCTATCTTGGCTCTCATCTCTGCTCTGGGGGTTTGTACCACCATGGGGTTATTCAGGGGTGTAGGGGTCATGCCACTTTTTAATGCAAATCTTTGAGTGACAAATGAATGCGTGGCTCCAGAATCAAACAAGACAGTTGCAAGTGCTGAGTTGACAAGGAATGTACCCAGCACGACGTCCGGGTCTTCCTGGGCTTCTTCAGCAGTGACGTGATTCACACGCCCCTTCCCATGGTTAGGCGGGTTGCGAGGAGCTGGGTTCCTTGGTGGCATCCCGTGGCCTTGTCCTGGGTTCTACGCATTGGGGCGCGGGGCATCAGGCTTCTTGTTGGGGCACACCCTTGAGATGTGTCCTGACTGACCACATCCAAAGCAAGTGACTTGGTTTGGATTATTGATCTTGTTGCCACCACTGTTATTGGGGTTGAATGCTGGCCTTGGGTTGGCATACTGCTGAGGCTGATAGTTGGTGCGAGGTGCATGAGCTCTTGGTTGCTGATAGGTTGGCTTGACCGGGGCTGACTGCCACGGGCGAGGCTTCTGGTTGCTGGAACTTCCCTTGCTGACCATCTTGCGCTTGCGAGTGTCTTCCAGAGCACGCCGCTTGTCCTCAAGCATGAGTGCTTTGTTCACCAGGTCAGGGAAGGTTGGGCAGTCGCACACGACAAGCGAGTACTATAGAGTCTGATTGAGGCCTTCCATGAAGCGCTCCCTTTTTGCAGCATCAGTGCTGACATCTTCAGGGGCATACCTTGACAGAACACTAAACTTCTGCATATACTCCTTGACAGTGCCACTTCCTTGCTTCAGATTTCGGAATTCCCGCTTCTTGATACCCATGATTCCGGAAGGAATGTGGGCTTTGCGGAATTCTGCCTTGAAGTTGTCCCAAGTGATGTCTTGCCCAGCATGCATGACCTTGAATCCATCCCACCAAGCTCTAGCAGTCCCCCCGAGGCAGTGGGCTGCATAAGCCACCTTCTCGCGGTCTTCAGTGCATCCGACTAGTTCCAGCAAGTCCTCAATGGTGCGGACCCAGTCGTCTACATCCAGGGGTTCGGCAGTCTCGATGAAAGTTGGCGGTGCATGCTTCTTGAACTCTGCCAACATGGAACGTCCATTGCCATTCCCCGCCGGCTGGCGGTTGTTGGTGACAGCTTGAGCAATCAACTGAAGGGCTGTGGTGTTGGCTTGGCGTTCCTCTCGGAAAGCTTGGAGAAGCTGAGCCATGTCCATGTTCAGAGGAGGTGGTGGTGGTGGAGCTTGGTCGTTGGATTGGTCGTGGCCTGCCTCTGATTGAGCGGATGCTCCGACTTCAGGCTGCTGGGTAGAGGTACCAGTATGAGTTACAACAGGCATCCTGTTGGAGCGGTAAAAGGTCTCATGATTTGGAAGAGGGAAAGCAATATAGATGGGTGCCTAGTAAGGGGGTGGTTGTGACACTAATCAAATCATGCAAGGGCCGAAAGGGCCAAACACATTCATAAAAATCCAAATGGGTGGTGTAGTCGTTTACATATTCCCGAAGGAAGAATACGACATACATCCAAGCACAACAAAAGCAAACACTAGATGGTTTCATATGAACCATACAAGGACTCGACTGCGCATAGGGGTTACACGACCTATCCTACCGTAGAGGTCACGAACAGGCATATCCGCGTTGCGAATAATGCCCAAGCGGCGGAATGCTCGGTCGCGTATTCTGGCTCTTCTGGGTCTTCCTCCTTGTCTTCATCTGTCTGGGCCCCCTTGTCACTTAAGGGTGTGGGGGAGTGGAGGAGTAGGATACAACGGTGCTTTGTCGGTGGTGCAGGGAAAAGCTTGCGATATTCCCTTGCCGTCATACGGCGTCGCCGAGGTGGTTCTTCATCCTTGGAAGATACATCTCCTGAGGGCCTTCCGCCTCGGTACGCGATAGCGGACTGTCCTGGAGGCGCACCTTCCTTCTTGATCCTATTTGTCTTCTCTTGTGCTTGACGAAGAAGTGCCTCGGTCTTGTGAAGTTCTTCTCGGAGCTTCATTGATTCCGCGACCAAATCTTGTGCCAAGCTGTCGGCACATAGACTGAAGTAGGTCTGGAATCGAAGCGGGAGTCCTTCCTTTAGTGGAGGGGCTAGTGCGCTGCTCTCATCTTCACCTTCCTTCCGGTAAGGCAAGAAGCTGGTTGTCATCTTGGCTGCCATCTCCGGAAGAAGCTCGCGGAGACGGGTTAGTGCCTTGAGTGCAGCAGCCTCGACAGCGAGAGGTAGTGTTGCCATCCGGGGTCCCTCAAAGAACCAACTTGTGGGAGGATCGTTTGCCTTCACGATCACTTCCACATGGTACTCCACCTAAGTGTGGCTAACCCAATGCTCAAGGTAGGTGAGGATGGGTGCTTGGTGGAACTGGCACTCCTGGAGGCTATCCTCGAGAAGCAAGGGAAACCCAGTGGTCAGGTGCTCTTCGGGTACAACGGCCATCTACAAAGGGTGAATAGGAGAGGTTAATAAGCTGATGATATCTCAGGTTGGTAAGGTTTAGAAAAGAAGAGAGGTTCAGAAGGTTTTTGAAAAGGGGTCTCATCTAACTAACGCCCATGCTAACAAAGGCTTCCTATAGTCAGGATGGCTCTGATACCAGCTCTGTGGGGACCCCGACTTAAGAGTCGAGATCACCGAATGCACGTGTACAGTGATCCCAGAGATCAATGCTCACTGAACACACAAAAGCTGAATAACAAAAGTCTTACATCCATACATACCGTCTTACACAAATTACAGCCATTATGGCCAAGTCTTACATAGATAAAGCCTCAAGGGCTGAATAGCAAATAACTCAAATAGCGGAAGTCTTCGAAGATAAGTAGAACCCATGCCATCTGCCTTAACCCTACAGGCATTCTGACCGGGATAGCGTTCTAGTTCGCATGTTCGTCTCCATAGAATTCTTCTTCATATTCCTGTTCCTCCATGCCTGGCCAATTAAATAACCAGTGGCAAGCCAATGAGTACTTTGAATGTACTCGCAAGCAACCCATGATTGGTTCAAAGTAACAATGCAATTGTACAACAATGAGAAATCTAGCCACAAGCTAGAATAAATATTCTACCATCAAGTATATGCATCAATAAACTCAGGTAACCTCGAAGACAGGTTACCGATATCAACATGGATAGGATTCAGCTCAACGAGTCAAGTCACCACCTTGACTCAACCCACACACACACACAAGGTTTCGCAAACATTGGACGTAGCCCAAGAGCGGTTACCCAACTGTCCTTGACCGTGGACACGGCTATTCGAATAGTTTTACACTCTGCAGAGGTTGCGCACTTTACCCACAAGATCGGGGAAGCTTTCGTGTCACCCGCGATCCCGCAGTACCTCAAGTACTCAGGGGAAGCACCCGGTCATTATCTTTCCCTAGACGACACTAACATAGGGTCCACTCATTGGTGCACAGCCCTCGAGTACAAACAATAGATAATGGGACTTGCCCTATTTTCAATGTCACGCGTACACGAAGGGACCAACGGTGTGTCCGGTGCCCTGTGAAAACAGTCATGGTCGCCTATCCGAGCACGACCTCGTCCCGGGAAAGACATCAAGTCTTCCCGTCACTAGTAATGTGGGCACCATGCTAGTATCGGCCTAAGTAATCAATAATGCCCCGTCCCATAAGGGGTAGAGTGGTTGCACATGTTTGGTTGGAATAACGGTCGCAACTTAAACCAATCCGCTTGAAAAACACCTCACACACTTGTCTTGGTACACCACTTCGTCATCAAGTGGTTACCCATCTCATCTTTTCCCCCGGGCATAAGTGGCACCCAATGGGGTCTTAAAAGAATGCAACCACGAAGGTATCATGTCACACATGCATCTCTAAGCATCACTACTAGTCATTTGCAATGCATCTAGCACATAGCAAGATTATGAGTAAAACATGCATCATGTGGTGGTTCTTAACTAAGTCACCACCGTCATTCTTATCATCATGCATTCGGAAGTAAACGGGGTCCGAAGAACACAAGTGTATCATGGTCAAAGGGCTGCTTGCCTGGATTGGCTTGGTCTTCAAAGTCTTCAAATCCTTCCCCTCCTTCTTAAGTAACCTCGTCAAATACGGCATCTAATCGTCGCAAAATAACAACGGGAAAATAAGACCACAATAAAAACAGAAAAATCAAAGTGCTCAAAAAAATGTCAACTTATTTTTGTTAAATAGTAGAGGGAAAACTAAGATGGCAAAAATTCTTAGTTTGAGTTTTGGAGTGGCAGAATGGGGTACATGAATATTTGAACAGAAGTTTTAATGTTCAAATATAAATTTAAATTTGAACAGAACAGAAAAGGTCCATGGACATGTGTGAAAGTGACACCATTAAATAGGTTGGATTTTTACAAGTTGTTAGGAACTGGAATTAATTCATTTGGACATATATTTAATTCTGTGAAATTATTTGAAATTCCACATAAAAGAAAAATGGAAAAAGGCTCTGTGCCATAGGGCCAGAACGGCCACAGTGCAACGACCCAGGGCGAATAGCCCACCGCACGGGCGCCAGCGCGCGCGCCAGTTTTTTTTTAAAACCTGACGAGCGGGGCCCGGCGGTCAGCGTCAGAGAGGGGAGCGAGAGAGAGGTGAGGATGACAGGCGGGGCCCGCCTGTCATCTTCAACCTCGCGGCCAGAGGAGCGGCGAGCTCACCGGCGGCGATTCCGGGCACGACAGGGCGAGCTGAGGGCAGGAAAGGATCCAGCGGAGAGTCGCCGTTCCAGTGGTGGTGGAGTTGGCCGCCGGAGGGGCCTGGTTCGCCGGCGGCGAGGACACGCGGCGGAGGAGCTTCGGGTGGATGCTGCTCCGGTCGATTCCGGTAGCTGCAGAGAGGGGAAAGAGGGGGAAATGCATCAGTGACGTGCTGTGGTGCTAGATCGAGCGAGAGGGAAGGCTAGGGCGGCCTGTACCGGGCTGGCGACGGGAAGCCGCCGCGGCGGAGCTCGAGCTCGATCTCGAGCTCGGGCGGGTCTGGAGAGGGGCGAGTGGCTCAGGGAGGTGATTGAGAGAGGGAGAATGCTGTTGGTGAAGAGAGGAGGGGCTCGGGGGTCCTATTTATAGGAGGACGGCGAGGTGCCGTGGACCTGTGCGCCGGCGAGCCTCTGCTCATCGCCACAGTGCACGGGAGGCGCTGGGGATGCGTCTGTGGTGTTGCTGGACGAGTTCCAGGGCAGAGGAGAGGAAGAGGGGGAGCGGGGGATGCTTCTGGAGCTGCGCGCGTGTGAAGCCAGAGGTTGGAGCTCGCGGGCGGCCGGCGCGCGTGCGAGGACGTCCACTGGAGGGAGAAGGAGGAGGGGGACAGCGCCGGGGGGAGTTGCGGACGTCGAGGTGCATCGAATGGCGCGAGGGGGAAGCACGAGGTGGTCGGGGGAGATGGATTGGGCGAGGCTACAGTGCGGGTGCGCACTGTAGCGCGCTCTGGAGCGTGCTTATCGCATGCCACGGCATGCCGTTGGCTTACTGGGCGTGTCCGCCATGTCTGGGGGGTCCAGCATGAAGTAAACAAACCAGCTGTCGCCTTGGATGCTCTGGATGCTCAGTGAGAGAGGAGGGAAGCTGGTAGATAGTAAGAACTGGGATGTCCAGCAAGGTAGTTTGAGGTTTTCACCCTTCAATCATGGAGCTCTGGTCCAGGGGAAGTTACTGGGGGTAGAATGTAACTAGGTGAAGCTGTGGTAGAAAGTTGAGGCAAAAGTAAATAGTAAAAGAGGTCAAGATGATGGTTTTGGTAACATGGCAGAAGGTGTTTGATCATGTTTTGGGCAAGCAAATGATCTCCACTAGCCATGACACTTAACAGGATTAAATGGCATATGAAAATAGGGTGTTTCACCAAATTTGGGCTTGTTTGAAGAAAATTGCCAATGTAACTTTGGTGAACCCTAGAAAACAACAGAAATGGTTTCACCATGTTTAAGTCAAGCTAATCATCTCCCCTTGATGCACCACTTGGTGTAGTTTCATCATTTGGGGTTATGATCATGCTCACAAAGTTTGAAGCCCCAGGTAAAAAGTTGGTAATGTAAAGTTGTTCAAATTTGAATTTGAACAGAAATGGTTTTGGGGTATTCTGATCAAGTTACCCTACTCCAAAGCTTGTGCCATTTGGTCCAGATGCCTTATTAGGCCATTCTAGCATGTGCACCAAATTTGAGAGCATTTGGACAAGTTTGGCAATGTAAAGTTGCTCAGACTTTAGATATGGACAGAAGGGTTTTGAGGATGTTATCTTGCTTCCCAAGGCATGGGGCTTGGCAAGATCATCAAATATGTCATATATGACATGATAGAATTTCCATGGAATTTTTGGAGAATATTTCCTTTGTAAATATTTCAAAAGCTTGAAATATCCAGAAAGGGTTTTAGAGGGATTAGCCCAATATTTTGAACATGACCAAGTGTTGATACTCTTATATATGGACAATATATGTCCTATGAGTCTCCCTGAATTTTGGCAAATATTTCTGAAATACTTAAATAATTTTTCCCTATTAAAGACCATTTCTGGCCTTAAGAAAAAGCTTTTAAATAAAATAGGAAAATAACTTTTAAAATTATACTTTTGTGGTTTCTGGGAGTCCTATGACTACTAGGTCTCAAATATACTTTTTGAAATAATTTTCTCACCCTAAATCAAGCACTTGCAGTGCAAACCTCAATTCAGGGGTTTTTGGAATACTAATTTTTGAAAATATAGTTTGGCCAAATTAATTTTTATAAGAAAATACTATACTGCTATAAACACTTGGTATGATCATTGGGTAGAAGTTTTGGGCTCAGGAGATGAATTCTACAAGAGGTAGTAGTTGACTTTAATGAGCACATGAAAAACACAGGAAGAAAAACTCAATTCCAAATAAAAGCCAAATGATACCAAAAAAATTTGCTGGTCCAAATTTTCATGCTTCATTGATGCAAATGACATGTTACAAAAATGCAGGGTGTGACATGTGTCCATTCACAGGACATTTGAGGATTCTAAGATATTGAGCTCACACCACAGCTTACAAAATCTCTTCTCATCCAAAGGCTTTATGAAGATATCTGCCAATTGCTCTTTAGTGTTTACGTGAATGATATAAATGTCTTCCTTGATCACATGATCTCTGAGAAAGTGATGACGGATCTGAATGTTCTTTGTCTTCGAGTGCTGAACAAGATTGTGAGCAATCTTGATGGTGCTTTCATTGTCGCAGTAGAGAGGCACCTTCATCATGTTGATGCCAGAGTCCTTGAGACTTTGCTTCATCCACAGAAGCTGAGCGCAACAAGATCCAGCAGCAGTATATTCAGCTTTAGAAGTAGAAAGGGATACACTGTTTTGCTTCTTTGAAGACTGATGTCTACTACGCAACCTTCTTCTTGTAGACGTTGTTGGGCCTCCAAGTGTAGAGGTTTGTAGGACAGTAGTAAATTTCCCTCAAGTACCTAAGGTTTATCAATCCGTGAGAGGCGTAGGATGAAGATGGTCTCTCTCAAACAACCCCGCAACCAAATAACAAAGAGTCTCTTGTTTCCCCAACACACCCAATACAATGGTAAATTGTATAGGCGCATTAGTTCGGCAAAGAGATGGTGATACAAGTACAATATGGATGGTAGATATAGGTTTTTGTAATCTGAAAATATAAAAACAGCAAGGTAACTAATGATAAAAGTGAGCGTAAACGGTATTGCAATGCTAGGAAACAAGGCCTAGGGTTCATACTTTCACTAGTGCAAGTTCTCTCAACAAGGATAACATAATTAGATCATATAACAATCACTCAACATGCAACAAAGAGTCACTCCAAAGTCACTAATAGCGAAGAACAAATGAAGAGATTATTGTAGGGTACGAAACCACCTCAAAGTTATTCTTTCTGATCAATCTATTCAAGAGTCCGTAGTAAAATAACACGAAGCTATTCTTTCCGTTCGATCTATCATAGAGTTCGTACTAGAATACCACCTTAAGACACAAATCAACCAAAACCCTAATGTCACCTAGATACTCCATTTTCACCTCAAGTATCCGTGGGCATGATTATACGATATGCATCACACAATCTTAGATTCATCTATTCAACCAACACAAAGAACTTTAAAGAGTGCCCCAAAGTTTCTACCGGAGAGTCAAGACGAAAACGTGTGCCAACCCCTATGCATAGATTCCCAAGGTCACGGAACCCGCAAGTTGATCACCAAAACATACATCAAGTAGATCACGTGATATCCCATTGTCACCATAGATAAGCACATGCAAGACATACATCAAGTGTTCTCAAATCCTTAAAGACTCAATCCGATGGGAGAACTTCAAAGGGAAAACTCAATCCATGACAAGAAGATAGAGGGGGAGAAACATAATAAGATCCAACTATAGTAGCAAAGCTCGCGATACATCAAGATCGTGCCATCTCAAGAACACAAGAGAGAGAGAGAGATCAAACACATAGCTACTGGTACGTACCCTCAGCCCCGAGGGTGAACTACTCCCCCCTCGTCATGGAGAGCGCCGGGATGATGAAGATGGCCACCGGAGAAGGATCCCCCCTCCGACAGGGTGCCAGAACAGGTCTAGATTGGTTTTCGGTGGCAACAGAGGCTTTCGGCGGCGGAACTCCCGATCTAGGTTATTTTCTGGAGGTTTCTGTATATATAGAGGGTGTTGGAGTCGGGAACAATTAAAGGGGGTCTCTGGGCTTCCCACGAGGCAGGGGGCGCGCCCAAGGGGGGGGGGGGGGCGCCCCCACCCTCGTGGGCAGCCCGAGAATCTCCTGGTCCTCCTCCGCTACTCCTTGGGCTTTTTCTGGTCAAAAAACGCCCTCCCTTGAGTTTCAGGTCAATTGGGCTCCGTTTGATATTCCTCTTCTGCGATACTCTAAAACAAGGGGAAAACAGAAACTGGCACTCGGCTCTGGGTTAATAGGTTAGTCCCAAAAATCATATAAAAGTGTATATTAAAGCCCATAGAACATCCTAGAAGGATAATATAATAGAATGGAACAATAAAAAATTATAGATATGTTGGAGACGTATCAAGCATCCCCAAGCTTAATTCCTGCTCGTCCTCGAGTAGGTAAATGATAAAAAACAGAATTTTTGATGTGGAATGCTAACCAACATAATTCTCAATGTAATTTTGTTTATTGTGGTATGAATGTTCAGATCCGAAAGATTCAAGACAAAAATTCATATTGACATAAGAATAATAATACTTCAAGCATACTAACAAAGCAATCATGTCTTCTCAAAATAACATGGTCAAAGAAAGTGATGAGGACATCACTAACAAGGTTACACCCACAGCTCCAACTGACACATATACATGACCAATTACTAGAGCTCGCGCATGCCAATTAAATTACCAGGTACTTTCGTTTCTTGGTAATGAATCTAATGTTCATGAGAATATGATGCTGCCTAAATTGGATACATTTGTCTTGCTTACAAATGAAGGGCCTAGCTTGGACAAGAAGGATGAACATTGGAGCAAGATCAAGCATGGAGATGATGGCATGCGCAAGGGGAACAATAATGGAGTTACAAGTGATTATTTCAGGACTTTGAAGCCACCATAATGAGTGCGTGAAGCCTTGGACGAAATATACAAGATGCCACTTCATAAATTTCGTCCAGAGGCTATTATAGGTGCTGCGTCACCTTATTATTGGGCCAGGCCCATGTAATTTCAAAATACTTGAGTATAGGCTGTTTTTAGAGTCCGTATGTGTGGGGAAACAAGAGTTAGGGTTGGTTTCGGATCCCTCCCCAAGGGCCACGAAATTTCCCCCTCTTTCCCCCATATATACAGCCCTTAGGGCGTCGTTTAGACTTTGGGTTTTGTTTAGATTAAAGTTCGCCATTGCTGCAACTTCGCGTACTTCGTTTGTGTTCAACGACCAGACAAAGACGTCACAGAACCCCACTTGATCAATAAAGTTTTCCTCTTGAATTCGCAATATCCAGATTGCAATCTCAGTTTCTTGCTTGTTCTTCGTTTGCCTGCAGGAAACAGACCTTCGTGGTCAGGCTGATCGTGCTCCTGCGTGGTCAATAACCTCTCGAAGTTGGTTTAGTGATTGTTAAGGCGCGACGTCCACGCACGTTCGTAGTCAGATCGTCCAAGTCGACTTCCTCCAAAACGATAGCCACCATCTCATCGAAAGATGGGACACCTTTGCCTCTATCAAGTGGTATCAGATTTCCAGGTTGCTCGGTGAGATTTTACAGTTCGTAGATTAGATCGAGTCTGTTCTTCATACCTACAGTCCACGAAAAAGCCAAAAAAATTTAGGGTTAGTTCATCATATCCGAACCAGTCTGAGCCATTGCATAATCTTTTCCGTGTTTGCTTAGTTGAATTTGCGGTTGCATCATCGTGTCAAGTTGCTAGTCTTAGCGTCTAGTCTTTTAGAGTTTCGAGTTCTTGTCATAAGTTTTCACGCCGCCGCCGCAACATCTTCTTCGCTACTGCCACATACCACCACCGATCCGTATCCATATACCACCACCAATCCGTATCCATATACCACCACCGCTGCCATATACCACAACCGCTGCCATATCTACCACCACATATCCACCACCAATCTGAGTTCTTTTCGTTTTAGATTGGCTTTCGAGATCCATCTAGTTTCGGTTTCGTGTTTCCTTGCCTGAGTAGGTCGGAGACCCCCGGGTAGTTTTTAGGCCAAAATTTCGGCAGGTGAAAATATTTTTTCCCTATCCTAGTTTTGGGCTGTTCTGAGTCTTTTGAGACACGTGCCACCATACTGTTTTTACCGCACTTTTTCGTCGTCGCTGCCCTGATTCCGAAAAAAAATCGTCTAAAAAATTTCGTGCCTATCATCTTAGTCTGACTTGGGAAGTGTTTGAGACACTCGCCATTATAGTGATTTTCTGCAAAAAAAAGCAGCGCAAAAAAAAAAGAGGCCGAAAAAAATTCAGAGTGTGCTTTCCCCTTGATTACGTGCAGCGCTGTGATTTTGTTAGTGTTCTAGGCTCGCGTCTCTAGTACGGTCTAGCCTAGGACCAACACAGTATCGTCGTTGAGCGTTTATTCAACTTTGCATCTCTGAATTGATTATTGCTGACCCTTTTTCTACCATCTTATAAGCCTTCCCAGCTCCACATACATCTACGTCGTGCGTTTGACTCTCCCTGGTAGTCGATCCAACCTTTGAGAGTTTTGACTACCACGGTTGCCGATCACCACCTGCTGCTGGGTAAGAAATGGTAAGAATTTGAGTTTTGCTTGACGGAGTTGTGACGCCCCACCACCACCATTTTCTAGTGTTAAGCTTCATGCACTAGCCAACGCAACCAAAAGTCCGAACTGATGGAAAGGGCTAGACAATCCACATATACTGTAACACCCCCTCTCACGTGTGACGGGGAAGACAAGTCAACACGTGCAACCGGAAGAGAGCGACGGCGCGCGAAATTCACGTATGACTCAAGAGCCTATACGTGGACACAAAGGGGGGCAGCAACAATTTTTTTAGATAAATTGCGAAAGCCAGGACTTGAACTCAAGACCTTAGCTCCGATACCATGTTAAGCTTCATGCACTAGCCAACGCAACCAAAAGTCCGAACTTATGGAAAGGGCTAGACAATCCACATATACTGTAACATCTAGTAGTCTATAGGAGCATATTTTTGTGTGTTTCTATTGCTGCTAACCATGCCAGGATCACAAGTCGACGAGACTGACTGGGAGAACATGAGAAACAAGGAGTTGCATGATAAATTTCAGCAAATGATGGGTCAACAGGTAGCAGATGTCAGGACCAGTTTTGACAACGCACTAGCGAGGATGGATGGCATTGAGAAGTCAATTGACACCAAGTTGGATGCCAAATTCGCTGAAGTCCTTGCGCGTCTACCTCCACCTGCTGCACCGTTGCAACAACAACAACAACCACCTTCACATCGCGAAATCGCCCTCCGCAAAGCGAGCCATGTCCCTCTTTTGCCTGGCCAACCTGTTGGTGCTGCAGTTGATACTTCCGTGGCTGTTGCTGCTGCTGAGGAGGAGGACGATTACGCGGGGGATTACGAGGAAGAGGTTGATCAAAATCAGAACTACGTGCAACAACCAGCACCACAACAACCATGTCGTCCATATACATATAATCGCAATGGTAGGGCTGCACCATACCCTCAGGTACGCGATCACAACCATCTCCCTAAACTAAAATTGAATATTCCACCATTTGAGGGTAGATATGTTCCTGATATATATCTTACTTGGGAGTTAGAAACCGAACAACGTTTTACATGTTTAAAATATCCCGAGGAGAGACATGTTGCTACTGCTCTTTGTGCTTTCACTAGTTTTGCTTGTGTGTGGTGGTCTGAATATTGTAGATTACATCCGGATAATATTCCAACTACTTGGGCTGCTTTGAAAACTGCTATGCGTACTCGTTGGGTTCCACCATATTATCAACGTGAATTACTTCAAAAATTGCAGCGCTTAAGACAAGGAAAAAATTCTGTAGAAGAATATTATCAGCAATTACAAACTAGCCTGATTAGATGTGGTATTGTTGAGGAGAATGAAGCTATGCTTGCACGTTTTATGGGTGGATTAAATAAAGAGATTCATACCATTCTAGAGTATAAGATTATAATAATATCACTCATTTATTCCATCTTGCTTGTAAAGCTGAACGTGAAGTGCATGATTGACAGGCATTGGCGCGGACTAACTTTTCTGCAGGTCGACCTTCATCATGGACACCGTGTGCATCCTCTACGTCCACACATTCTACTGCACCGACACCTCCATCAGCTGTTACCTCCAGCCGTGATACAAGGAACAAGGCACAACCACCATTATCTGCCAAGAGCACACCTATTGGGCCTGCACAGAGTTCTTCTTCTTCCATGGCATCAACAGGGCACATCAGTGATATTATTTGTCGTCGTTGTAAGGGAAGAGGACATTTTGCGAGAGAATACAAATCTCAGCGTGTGATGATTGCTACTGAGGATGGTGGATATGAATCCGCTAGTGACTATGATGAGGAGACTTTGGCTCTTATTACACGTGAAGAACACGGTGGAGACGATTCTGATCATGAGACACAATACATGGCTCCTGAAGATGCTGACAGGTATGAATGTTTAGTTGCTCAACGTGTTTTGAGTGTGCAGGTTACACAAGCTGAGCAAAATCAGAGGCATAATTTGTTCCATACAAAGGGAGTTGTGAAGGAACGTTCTGTTTGCGTGATCATAGATGGAGGGAGTTGCAACAACTTGGCTAGCATGGAGATGGTGGAGATGCTATCTCTCACCACAAGACCACATCCACATCCTTACTACATCCAATGGTTCAACAACAGCGACAAGGTTAAGGTAACACGTACTGTTCGTGTGCATTTTAGTATCTCTACATATGCTGATTATGTTGATTGTGATGTCGTACCTATGCAAGCATGTTCCTTATTACTTGGTAGACCATGGCAATTTGATAAAAATTCTGTACACCATGGTAGAAACAATCAGTATACTCTTGTTCATAAGGATAAAAATATTACTTTTCTTCCTATGACTCCTGATTCCATTTTGAAAGATGATATTAATAGAGCTAATAAAGCAAAACAGGAGAAAAATAAGAGTGAAAATCAGATTATGGAAAAAGAATTTGAGCAACAAATGAAGCCTAATAATAAACCATCTACTGTTGCTTCTGAAATTAAATTGAAAAGTGCATGTTTACTTGCCACCAAATCTGATATTGATGAGCTAGATTTTAGCAAATCTGTTTGCTATGCTTTTGTGTGCAAAGAAGCATTATTTTCATTCGAGGACGTGCCTTCCTCTATGCCTCCTGCTGTCACTAACATTTTGCAGGAGTTCGCCGACGTTTTTCCACAAGACGTGCCACCGGGATTACCACCTATTCGAGGGATTGAGCATCGGATTGACTTAATTCCTGGTGCATCGCTACCCAACCGCGCACCATACCGTACCAATCCAGAAGAGACGAAGGAGATTATGCGTCAAGTACAGGAGCTACTCGACAAAGGTTATATACGCGAATCCCTTAGTCCTTGTGCTGTTCCTATTATTCTAGTGCCGAAAAGGATGGTACATCGCGTATGTGTGTTGATTGTAGAGGCATTAATAATATTAATATTCGTTATCGTCATCCTATTCCTAGGCTAGATGATATGCTTGATGAATTGAGTGGCTCTACAATATTCTCCAAAGTTGATTTGCGTAGTGGATACCATCAAATTCGTATGAAATTGGGAGATGAATGGAAAACAACATTTAAAACTAAGTTTGGATTATATGAGTGGTTAGTCATGCCTTTTGGGTTAGCTAATACACCTAGTACTTTCATGAAATTAATGAATGCACTTTTAAGTGCTTTCATTGGACGATTTGTGGTAGTATACTTTGATAATATATTCATTTATAGCAGATCTTTGGAGGAACATTTGGAACATTTACGTGCTGTTTTTATTGCTCTACATGATGCATGTTTGTTTGGTAACCTTGGAAAGTGCACCTTTTGCACCGACCGAGTCTCTTTTCTTGGCTATGTTGTTACTCCACAGGGAATTGAGGTTGATAAAGCCAAGATTGAAGCTATTGAGAGTTGGCCGTAGCCCAAAACGGTCACACACGTGAGGAGTTTCCTTGGCCTAGCTGGATTCTATCGGGGTTTTGTGAGAGATTTCAGCACCATTGTTGCACCTCTCAATGAGCTTACGAAGATGGATGTGCCTTTTGTTTGTGGTACTGCATAGGAAGAAGCATTCACAGTATTAAAAGATAAGTTGACACATGCTCCTTTACCTTAACTTCCTGATTTTAATAAGACTTTTGAGCTTGAATGTGATGCTAGTGGAATTGGGTTAGGAGGTGTGTTATTACAAGATGGTAAACCTGTTGCATACTTTTCTGAAAAATTGAGTGGGCCTAGTCTGAATTATTCTACTTATGATAAGGAATTATATGCTCTTGTTCGGACTTTGGAAACATGGCAACATTATTTATGACCCAAAGAATTTGTTATACATTCTGATCATGAATCTTTGAAGCACATTAAAAGTCAAGAAAAACTAAACCGTAGACATGCTAAATGGGTTGAATTCATAGAGACTTTCCCTTATGTTATTAAACACAAGAAGGGAAAAGAAAATGTTATTGCTGATGCATTGTCTCGTCGTTATACTATGCTTTCACAACTTGACTTTAAAATATTTGGTTTGGAGACCATCAAAGATCAATATGTGCATGATGCTGAATTTAAAGATGTATTGCAGAATTGTAAAGAAGGGAGAAGATGGAACAAGTTCGTCGTTAATGATGGATTTGTGTTTCGTGCTAACAAGCTATGCATTCCAGCTAGCTCTGTTCGTCTTTTGTTGTTGCAGGAGGCACATGGAGGAGGATTAATGGGACACTTTGGCGTGAAGAAGACGGAGGACGTACTTGCTACACATTTCTTTTGGCCAAAGATGCGATGGGATGTTGAGCGTTTTGTTGGTCGCTGCACTACATGTCAAAAAGCTAAGTCACGACTCAATCCTCATGGTTTATATATGCCTTTGCCTGTTCCTAGTGTTCCTTGGGAAGATATATCTATGGACTTTGTTTTGGGTTTACCTCGAACAAAGAAGGGGAGGGATAGCATATTTGTTGTCGTGGATAGGTTCTCGAAGATGGCACACTTTATACCATGTCATAAAAGCGATGATGCTGCTAATGTTGCTGACTTGTTCTTTCGTGAAATTATTCGCTTGCATGGTGTGCCAAATACTATTGTTTCAGATCGTGATACTAAATTTCTTAGCCACTTTTGGAGATGTTTATGGGCTAAGTTGGGGACTAAACTCCTTTTTAGTACTACTTGTCACCCCAAACTGATGGTCAAACTGAAGTAGTCAACAGAACTTTGTGTACTATGCTTAGGGCTATTTTGAAGAATAATAATAAAATGTGGGAAGAATGCTTGCCTCATATTGAATTTGCTTATAATCGTTCGTTGCATTCTACTAATAAGATGTGCCCTTTTGAAATTGTCCATGGTTTCCTACCTCGTGCACCTTTTGATTTGTTGCCTCTTCCATCTTCGGAGAAGGTTAATTTTGATGCCAAACAATGTGCTGAATTGATCTTAAAAATGCATGAGTTAACTAAGGAAAATATTGAGCGCATGAATGCTAAATATAAACTTGTTGGAGATAAGGGTAGAAAACGTGTTGTATTTGCACGTGGAGATCTTGTTTGGTTACATTTGCGTAAGGATATGTTTCCTAATTTGCGCAAGTCGAAGCTAATGCCACGTGCTGATGGTCCTTTCAAGGTGTTAGAGAAAATAAATGATAATGCATATAAACTTGAGTTGCCTGCAGATTTTGGGGTTAGTCCCACATTTAACATTGCAGATTTGAAGCCTTACTTGGGTGAGGAAGATGAGCTTCCGTCGAGGACGACTTCAATTCAAGAAGGGGAGGATGATGAGGACATCGCTAACAAGGTTACACCCATAGCTCCAACTGACACATATACAGGACCAATTACTAGAGCTCGCGCACGCCAATTAAATTACCAGGTACTTTCGTTTCTTGGTAATGAATCTAATGTTCATGAGAATATGATGCCGCCTAAATTGGATACATTTGTCTTGCTTACAAATGAAGGGCCTAGCTTGGACAAGAAGGATGAACATTGGAGCAAGATCAAGCATGGAGATGATGGCATGCGCAAGGGGAACAAGAATGGAGTTACAAGTTATGATTTCAGGACTTTGAAGCCACCATAATGAGTGCGTGAAGCCTTGGACGAAATATACAAGATGCCACTTCATAAATTTTGCCCAGAGGCTATTATAGGTGCTGCGTCACCTTATTATTGGGCCAGGCCCATGTAATTTCGAAATACTTGAGTATAGGATGTTTTTAGAGTCCGTATGTGTGGGGAAACAAGAGTCAGGGCTGGTTTCGGACCCCTCCCCAAGGGCCACGAATTTCCCCCCTCTTTCCCCCATATATACAGCCCTTAGGGCGTCGTTTAGACTTTGGGTTTTGTTTAGATTAAAGTTCACCATAGCTGCAACTTCGCGTACTTCGTTTGTGTTCAACGACCAGACAAAGACGTCACATAACCCCACTTAATCAATAAATCTTTCCTCTTGAAATCACAATATCCAGATTGCAATCTGAGTTTCTTGCTTGTTCTTCGTTTGCCTGCAGGAAACAAACCTTTGTGGTCAGGTTGATCGTGCTTCGGCGTGGTCAATAACCTCTTGGAGTTGGTTTAGCGATTGCTAAGGTGCGACGTCCACGCACGTTTGTAGTCGGATCGTCCAAGTCGACTTCCTCCAAAACGATAGCCACCATCTCATCGAAAGACGGGACACCTTTGCCTATATCAGAAAGTTATCCCTACAAAATCATATAGTCTGGCTATGCTCTATCTTCATCACACAAAATATTTAAATCATGCACAACCCCGATTTCAGCAAAGCAATTGTTTCGCACTTCAATTTTTTCAAACCTTTCAACTTTCACGCAATACATGAGCGTGAGCCATGGATATATCACTATGTGGAATAGAGTGATGGTTGTGGAGAAGACAAAAGAGAAAGATAGTCTCACATCAACTAGGCGTATCAATAGGCTATGGAGATGCCCATCAATAGATATCAATGTGAGTGAGTAGGGATTGCCATGCAACGGATGCACTAGAGCTATAAGTGTATGAAAGCTCAACAAGGGAAACTAAGTGGGTGTGCATCCAACTTGCTTGCTCACGAAGACCTAGGGCATTTGAGGAACCCCATAATTGGAATATACAAGCCAAGTTCTATAACGAAAATTCCCACTAGTATATGAAAGTGACAAAACAGGAGACTCTCTATCATGAAGATCATGGTGCTACTTTGAAGCACAAGTGTGGAAAAAGGATATTAACATTGTCCCTTCTCCCTTTTCTCTCTTTTTTTCTTTTCCTTTTTTATTTAGGCCTTTTCTCTTTTTTTTTTCTTACGTCCAGAGTCTCATCCCGATTTGTAGGGGAATCATAGTCTCCATCATCCTTTCCTCACTGGGACAATGCTCTAGTAATGAAGATCATCACACTTTTATTTACTTATAGCTCGAAGCTAGAACAAAATATGACTCTATGTGAATGACAATGATGAAGCGTGTCATATGAACGGAACGGTGGAAAGTTGCATGGCAATATATCTCGGAATGGCTATGGAAATGCCATGATAGGTAGGTATGGTGGCTGTTTTGAGGAAGGTATTTGGTGGGTGTGTGGTACTGGCGAAAGTTGCGCGGTACAAGAGAGGCTAGTAATGGTGGAAGGGTGAGAGTGCGTATAATCTATGGACTCAATATTAGTCATAAAGAACTCATATACTTATTGCAAAAATCTACAAGTCATTTAAACAAAGTACTTAACGCATGCTCCTAGGGGAAGGGTTGGTAGGAGTTAACCATCGCGCGATCCCGACCTCCACACAAATGATGACAATCAATAAATAAATCATGCTCCAACTTCATCACATAACGGTTCACCATACATGCATGCTACGGGAATCACAAACTTTAACACAAGTATTCTTCAAATTCACAATTAATCCACTAGCATGACTCCAATAACACCATCCTCATATCTCAAAACAATCATCAAGTATCAAACTTCTCATAATATTCAATGCACTTTATATGAAAGTTTTACTATTCCCATCTTGGATGCCTATCATATTAGGACTAGTTTTATAACCAAAGCACATTACCATGCTGTTCTACGAGACTCAAAAAGATATAAGTGAAGCATGAGAGATCAATAATTTCTACAAAGTAAAACCACCGCCGTGCTCTAAAAAGATATAAGTGAAGCACTAGAGCAAATGACAAACTACTCCAAAAGATATAAGTGAAGATCAATGAGTTGTTGAATAATTATGTAACTATGTGAAGACTCTCTAACATTCAAGAATTTCAGATCTTGGGATATTATTCAAAACACCAAGCAAAACAAAATAAATCAAAATGACGCTCCAAGCAAAACACATATCATGTGGTGAATAAAACTATAGCATCAAGTAAAGTTACCAATAGACGAAGACGAAAGAGGGGATGCCTTCCCGGGGCATCCCCAAGCTTAGTCTCTTGGTTGTCCTTGAATATTACCTTGGGGTGCCTTGGGTATCCCCAAGCTTAGGCTCTTGCCACTCCTTATTCCATAGTCCATCGAATCTTTACCCAAAACTTGAAAACTTCACAACACAAAACTCATCAGAAAACTCGTAAGCTCCGTTAGTATAAGAAAATAAAACCACCACTTAGGTACTGTTGTGAACTCATTCTAAATTCATATTGGTGTAATATCTACTGTATTCCATCTTCTCTATGGTTCATACCCTCCGATACTAATAGATTCATCAAAATAAGCAAACAACACAGGAAAAACAGAATCTGTCAAAAACAGAACAGTCTGTAGCAATCCGTAACTTTTGAATACTTCTGTAACTCTAAAAATTCTGAAATAAATTGGTGGACATGAGGAATTTGTCTATTAATCATCTGAAAAAATAATCAACTTAAAATCACTCTCCAGTAAAAAATGTGTAGCTAATCTCATGAGCGCTAAAGTTTCTGTTTTTTACAGCATGATCGCATATACTTCACACAAGTCTTCCCAAATGTTCTACTTGGAACAAACACTAATTAAAACACAATTCAACATCTAAACAGAAGCTAGATGCAATATTTATTCCTAAACAGAAGCAAAAACAAATAAAATAAAATTGGGTTGCCTCCCAACAAGCGCTATCATTTAACGCCCCTAGCTAGGCCCGATGATTTCAATGATGCTCGCATAAATGATAAGAGTTGAAACCTAAAGAGAGCATCATGAAGAATATAACTAGCACATTTAAGTCTAACCCACTTCCTATGCATAGGGATTTTGTGAGTAAACAACTCATGGGAACGATAATCAACTAGCATAGGAAGGGAAAAAGAGCATAACTTCAAGATTTTAAGCATATAGAGAGGAAACTTGATACTATTGCAATTCCTACAAGCATATGATCCTCTCTCATAATAATTTTCAGTAGAATCATGAATGAATTCAACAATAAAACTATCACATAAAGCACTCTTTTCATGATCTACAAGCATATAAATTTTATCACTCTCCACACAAGCAAAATTCTTCTCATTCGGAATAGTGGAAGTATCATAAGTAACTTGAATACTATAGATTGTTTCCACATTAAAAGAGTAATGCAGAATAAGGGTAATCATAATCATGACAAGTTTTATAAATATAATCATCACTGCTTTTTATAGCATAAGTGTCATCACAATAATCATCATAAGTAGGAGGCATGCTATTATCATAATAGATTTGCATATCAAGACTTGAGAGGCTAAAAATATGATCTTCATTAAACGTAGCCTCCCCAAGCTTGGGACAAACATTAATTGCAGCAAATAAATTCTCAAACATGTCATTCTCATCAAACATAGCATCCCCAAGCTTGGGCCTTTTCATATCATAAGCATAATCACTCTCATCATTAATAGTATGGATAGCACCGATAGTGTAGCAATTATCATCATCACAATGAATAATAGGAGCAACATCATTTGGAAGGGATACTTTTTTACCTTTGCTTCTCCGTCTTTTATTTTTCTTCTTCGCATCATGTGTAGGTTTACTTGATAGAGGCAAAGGTGTCCCGTCTTTCGATGAGGTGGTGGCTATCGTTTTGGAGGAAGTCGACTTTGACGATCCGACTACGAACGTGCGAGGACGTCGCACCTTAATAACCGCTAAACCAACTTTGAGAGGTTATTGACCACGCCGGAGCACGATCAACCTGACCACGAAGGTCTGTTTCCTGCAGGCAAACGAAGAACAAGCAAGAAACTGAGATTGCAATCTGGATATTGCGAATTCAAGAGGAAATCTTTATTGGTCAAGTGGGGTTCTGTGACGTCTTTGTCTGGTTGTTGAACACAAACGAAGTATGCGAAGTTGCAGCTATGGCGAACTTTAATCTAAACATAACCCAAAGTCTAAACGACGCCTTAAGGGCTGTATATATGGAGAAAGAGAGAGGGAATTTCATGGCCCCTTGGAGAAGGGGTCCGAAACCAACCCTAACTCTGTTTTCCCCACACATACGGACTCTAAAAACAACCTATACTTTACTATTTCGAAATTACATGGGCCTGGCCCAATAATAAGGTGACGCAACCCCTATAATAGCCTGTGGACGAAATTTATGAAGTGGCATCTTGTATATTTCGTCCAAGGCTTCACGCACTCATTATGGTGGCTTCAAAGTCCTGAAATCATCACTTGTAACTCTATTCTTGTTCCCCTTGCACATGCCATCATCTCCATGCTTAACCTTGCTCCAATGTTCATCCTTCTTGTCCAAGCTAGGCCCTTCATTTGTAAGCAAGACAAATGTATCCAATTTAGGCAGCATCATATTCTCATGAACATTAGAATCATTACCAAGAAACGAAAGTACATGGTAATTTAATTGGCGTGCGCGAGCTCTAGTAATTGGTCCTGTATATGTATCAGTTGGGGCTATGGGTGTAACCTTGTTAGTGATGTCCTCATCATCCTCCCCTTCTTGAATTGAAGTCATCCTCGAAGGAAGCTCATCTTCCTCACCCAAGTAAGGCGTCAAATCTGCAATGTTAAATGTGGGACTAACCCCAAAATCTGCAGGCAACTCAAGTTTATATGCATTATCATTTATTTTCTCTAACACCTTGAAAGGACCATCAGCACGTGGCATTAGCTTTGACTTGTGCAAACTAGGAAACCTATCCTTACGCAAATCTAACCAAACAAGATCTCCAGGTGCAAAGATAACACATTTTCTACCCTTATCTCCAACAAGTTTATATTTAGCATTCATGCGCTCAATATTTTCCTTAGTTAACTCATGCATTTTTAAGATCAAATATGCATGTTGTTTAGCATCAAGATTAACCTTCTCCGAAGATGGAAAAGGCAACAAATCGGTAGGTGCACGAGGTAGGAAACCATAGACAATTTCGAAAGGGCACATCTTAGTAGTAGAATGCAACGAACGATTATAAGCAAATTCAATATGAGGCAAGCATTCTTCCCACATTTTCTTGTTATTCTTAAAAACAACCCGAAGCATAGTAGACAAAGTTCTATTGACTACTTCAGTTTGTCCATCAGTTTGGGGGTGACAATTAGTACTAAAAAGTAGTTTAGTCCCCAACTTAGCCCATAAACATCTCCAAAAGTGGCTAAGAAATTTAGTATCATGATCTGAAACAATAGTATTTGGCACACCATGCAAGCGAATAATTTCATGAAAGAACAAATCAGCAACATTAGCAGCATCATTGCTTTTATGACATGGTATAAAGTGTGCCATCTTCGAGAACCTATCCACGACAACAAATATGCTATCCCTCATCTTCTTTGTTCGAGGTAAACCCAAAACAAAGTCCATAGATATATCTTCCCAAGGAACACCAGGGGCATGCAAAGGCATATATAAACCATGAGGATTGAGTCGTGACTTAGCTTTTTGACATGTAGTGCAGCGAGGAACAAAACGCTCAACATCCCGTCTCATCTTTGTCCAAAAGAAATGTGTAGAAAGTACGTCCTCCGTCTTCTTCACGCCAAAGTGACGCATTAATCCTCCTCCATGCGCCTCCTGCAACAATAAAAGACGAACAAAGCTAGTTGGAATGCATAGCTTGTTAGCACGAAACACAAATCCATCATTAACGACGAACTTGTTCCATGTTCTCCCTTGTTTACAATTCTGCAATACATCTTGAATTCATCATGATGCACATATTGATCTTTGATGGTCTCCAAACCAAATATTTTAAAGTCAAGTTGTGAAAGCATAGTATAATGACGAGACAATGCATCAGCAATAACATTTTCTTTTCCCTTCTTGTGTTTAATAACATAAGGGAAAGTCTCTATGAATTCAACCCATTTAGCATGTATACGGTTCAGTTTTGCTTGACTTTTAATGTGCTTCAAAGATTCATGATCAGAATGTATAACAAATTCTTTGGTCCATATATAATGTTGCCATGTTTCCAAAGTCCTAACAAGAGCATACAATTCCTTATCATAAGTAGAATAATTCAGACTAGGCCACTCAATTTTTCAGAAAAGTATGCAACGGGTTTGCCATCTTGTAACAACACACCTCCTAACCCAATTCCACTAGCATCACATTCAAGCTCAAAAGTCTTGTTAAAATCAGGAAGTTGGAGTAAAGGAGCATGTGTCAACTTATCTTTCAATACCGTGAATGCTTCTTCCTGTGCAGTACCCCAAACAAAAGGCACATCCTTCTTTGTAAGCTCATTGGGAGGTGCAGCAATGGTGTTGAAATCTCTCACAAAACGCCTATAGAATCCAGCGAGGCCAAGGAAACTCCTCACGTGTGTCACCGTTTTGGGCTGCGACCAACTCTCAATAGCTTCAATCTTGGCTTTATCAACCTCAATTCCCTGTGGAGTAACAACATAGCCAAGAAAAGATACTCGGTCGGTGCAAAAGGTGCACTTTCCAAGGTTACCAAACAAACGAGCATCACGTAGAGCAATAAAAACAACACGTAAATGTTCCAAATGTTCATCCAAAGATCTGCTATAAATCAATATATCATCAAAGTATACTACCACAAATCGTCCAATGAAAGCACGTAAAACTTCATTCATTAATCTCCTAAAAGTACTAGGTGCAATACTTAACCCAAAAGGCATGACTAACCACTCATATAATCCAAATCTAGTTTTAAATGTTGTTTTCCAGTCATCTCCCAATTTCATACGAATTTGATGGTATCCACTACGCAAATAAACTTTGGAGAATATTGTAGAGCCACTCAGTTCATCAAGCATATCATCCAGCCTAGGAATAGGATGACGATAACAAATAGTAATATTATTAATGCCTCTACAATCAATACACATACGCGATTTACCATCCTTTTTCGGCACTAGAATAATAGGAACATCACAAGGACTCAGGGATTCGCGTATATAACCTTTGTCGAGTAGCTCCTGTACTTGACGAATAATCTCCTTCGTCTCCTCTGGATTGGTACAGTATGGTGCGCGGTTGGGTAGCGATGCACCGGGATTTAAGTCAATCTGATGCTCAATCCCTCGAATAGGTGGTAATCCCGGTGCCACGTCTTGTGGAAAGACGTTCGCGAACTCCTGCAAAATGTAAGTGACAGTAGGAGGCAAAGAGGAAGGCATGTCGTGGAATGAAAATAATGCATCTTTGCACACAAAAGCATAGCAAACAAATTTGCTTAAATCCAGATCATAAATATCAGATTTGGTGGCAAGTAAACATCCATTTTTTAAATTTTATTTCAGATGTAACATGAGATGATGGTGTGTTATTAGGCTTCATTTGTTGCTCAAATTCTATTGCCACAATCTGATTTTCACTCTTATTTTGCTCCTGTTTCGCTTTATTAGCTCTACTAATACCATCTTCCAAAATGGAATCAGGAGACATAGGAAGCAAAGTAATACGTTTATCCTTATGAACAAGAGTATATTGATTGTTTCTACCATGGTGTACATAATATTTATCAACTTGCCATGGTCTACCAAGTAATAAGGAACATGCTTGCATGGGTACCACATCACAATCAACACAATCAACATATGTTGAGATACTAAAATGCACACGAACATTACGTGTTACCTTAACCTTGCCGCTGTTGTTGAACCATTGGATGTAGTAAGGATGTGGATGTGATCTTGTGGTGAGAGATAGCTTCTCCACCATCTCCATGCTAGCCAAGTTGTTGCAGCTCCCTCCATCTATGATGATGCGAACATAACGTTCCTTCATGACTCCCTTTGTATGGAACAAATTATGCCTCTGATTTTGCTCCGCTTATGTGACCTGCACACTCAAAACATGTTGAGCAACTAAACATTCATACCTATCAGAGTCTTCAGGAGCCATGTATTGCGTCTCATTTTCAAAATCATCTCCACCGTGTTCTTCACGTGTAATAGGAGCCAAAATCTCATCATAGTCACTAGCGGACTCATAACCACCATCCTCAGTAGCAATCATGACACGCTGCGATGGGCATTTGCTCGCATAGTGACCACGACCGGCGCAACGACGACATATAACATCATGTGTTGGCCTTGTGGATGCCATGGATGAAGAAGAGCTCTGCGCAGGACCGGAAGGTGTACTCCTGGTTGATGGTGGTGGTGCCTGTTTGCTTTTATCATGGCTAGAAGTGACGGATGAAGTAGGTGGTGGTGCACCCGGACGTGTCGAAGTAGATGATGCACGCGGTGTCCATGATGAAGGTCGACCTGCAGAAAAATTAGTTCGCGCCAATGCCCGTCGATTCTGCACTTCACGTTCAGCTTTGCAAGCAAGATGGAATAAACGAGTGATATTATTGCACTCCTTATACTCTAGAATTGTCTGAATCTCTCTATTTAAACCACCCATAAAAGGTGCAAGCATAGCCTCATTATCCTCAACAATACCACAACTTATCAGGCCAGTTTGTAATTCCTGATAATATTCCTCTACAGAATCTTTTCCTTGTCTTAAATGCTGCAATTTTTGAAGTAATTCACGTTGATAATAAGGTGGAACTCAACGAGTACGCATAGCAGTTTTCAAAGCAGCCCAAGTAGTTGGAATATTATTCGGATATAATCTACAATATTCAGACCACCACACACAAGCAAAACTAGTGAAAGCACAAAGAGCAGCAGCAACACGTCTCTCCTCGGGAAATTTTAAACATGTAAAACGTTGTTCGGTTTCTAACTCCCAAGTAAGATATATATCAGGAACATATCTACCCTCAAATGGTAGAATATTCAATTTTAGTTTAGGGAGATGGTCATGATCTCGTACCTGAGGGTGTGGTGCAGCCCTACCATTGCGACTATTTGCATGTGGACGACCTGGTGGTTGTGGTGCTGGTTGTTGCACGTAGTTCTGATTTTGATCAACCTCATCCTCGCAATCCCCCGCGTAATCGTCCTCCTCCTCAGCAGTAGCAGGAGCCACAGAAGTATCAACAACAACATCAATAGTTTGGCCAGGCTGAAGAGCGACACGGCTCGCTTTGCGGAGGGCTGTTTCACTACGTGAAGGCGGTTGTTGTTGTTGTTGTTGCAATGGTGCATCAGGTGGAGGTAGACGCGCAAGCACTTCAACGAATTTGGCATCCAACTTGGTGTCAATTGACTTCTCAATGCCATCCATCCTCGCTAGTGCGTTGTCAAAACTGTTCATCACATCTTCTACCTGTTGACCCATCATTTACTGAAATTTATCATGCAACTTCTTGTTCGTCATGTTCTCCCAGTCAGTCTCGTCGACTTGTGATCCTGGCATCGTTAGCAGCAATAGAAACACACAAAAATATGATCCTATAGACTACTATAAAATGGTGGTAGTGGGGCGTCACAAATCCGTCAGGCAAATCTCAAATTCTTACCAGTTCTTACCCAGCAGCAGGTGGTGATCAGCAACCGTGGTAGTCAAAACTCTCAAAGCTTGGATAAAGCGATTACCAGGGAGAGTCAAACGCATGATGTAGATGTATGTGGAGCTGGGAAGGCTTATAATATGGTAGCAAAAAGGGTCAGCAATAATCAATTCGGAGAAGCAAAGTTGAGTAAACGCTCAACGACAGTACTGTGCTGGTCCTAGGCTAGACCGTACTAGAGACGCGAGCCTAGAACACTAACAAAAACACGACGATGCATGCAATCAAGGGGAAAGCACACTCTGAAATTTTTTTCGCCTCTTTTTTTGCGCTCCTTTTTTTTTCCCGAAAATCACTATAATGGCGAGTGTCTCAAAACTCTTTCCAAGTAAACTAAGATGATAGGCACAAAAATTTTTTTGACGATTTTTTTCGGAATCAGGGCAGCGACGACGAAAAAGTGCGATAAAAAATAGTATGATGGCACGTGTCTCAAAAGACTCAAAAAATCCCAAAAATAGGATAGGAAAAAAAATATTTTCACCTGCCAAAATTTTGGCCTAAAAACTGCCCGGGGGTCTCCAGACTCTATTTTTTTCGAGACCTACGCAGGCAAGGAAACACGAATCTGAAACTAGATGGGTCTCGAGAACAAACCTAATATGAAAAGAACTCGGATTGGTGGTGGATATATGGTGGTAGGATATGGCAGCGGTTGTAGGTTATGGCAGCGGCGGTGGTATGTGGCAGCGGTGGTGGTATGTGGTAGCGGTGGTGGTATGGCAGCAACGATGAATATGGTGCGGCGGCGGTGTGACAAACTGTGAACGAAACTCGAAACTCTAAAGAGCTAGACGCTAAGACCAGGAACTCGACACGACGATGCAATCGCAAATTCAACTAATCAAACACGAAAAAGATTATGCAATGGCTCAGACTGGTTCAGATATGATGAACTAACCCTAATTTTTTTGGCTTTTTTGTGGACTGTAGGTATGAAGAACAAACTCGATCTAATCTATGAAAAACTGTAAAATCTCACCGAGCAACCTGGAAATCTGATACCACTTGATAGAGGCAAAGGTGTCCCGTCTTTCGATGAGGTGGTGGCTATCGTTTTCGAGGAAGTCGACTTTGACGATCTGACTACGAATGTGCGAGGACGTTGCGCCTTAGCAATCGCTAAACCAACTCCGAGAGGTTATTGACCACGCCGGAGCACGATTACCTGACCACGAAGGTCTGTTTACTACAGGCAAACGAAGAACAACCAAGAAACTAAGGTTGCAATCTGGATATTGTGAATTCAAGAGGAAAGCTTTATTGATCAAGTGGGGTTCTGTGACGTATTTGTGTGGTTGTTGAACACAAACGAAGTACGTGAAGTTGCAGCTATGGCGAACTTTAATCTAAACAAAACCCAAAGTCTAAACGACGCCCTAAGGGCTATATATATGGAGAAAGCGAGAAGGAATTTCGTGTCCCCTTGGAGAAGGAGTCCGGAACCAACCCTAACTCTATTTTCCCCACACATACGGACTCTAAAAACATCCTATACTTTACTATTTCGAAATTACATGGGCCTGGCCCAATAATAAGGTGACACAACACTTATAATAGCCTCTGGACGAAATTTATGATGTGACATCTTGTATATTTCGTCCAAGGCTTCACGCACTCATTATGGTGGCTTCAAAGTCCTGAAATCATCACTTGTTACTCCGTTCTTGTTCCCCTTGCGCATGCCATCATCTTCATGCTTGACCTTGCTCCAATGTTCATCCTTCTTGTCCAAGCTAGGCCCTACATTTGTAAGCAAGACAAATGTATCCAATTTAGGCAGCATCATATTCTCATGACATTAGAATCATACCAAGAAACGAAAGTACCTAGTAATTTAATTGGCGTGCGCGAGCTCTAGTAATTGGTCCTGTATATGTGTCAGTTGGGGCTGTGGGTGTAACCTTGCTAGTGATGTCCTCATCATTAATCCTATTTTCGGAGCTCTTTATTAATGAGATTGGTAGAATAAAAGGCTCCTCCTCATTACCTGATTCATCATAAGAAAGAATATGAGGATATTGGGAAATCTCTTCCCTTTCATTAGTATTCTCTTCATCTTCTATTTGTTTTCTTGTCTTTATGTAATTGTCAATATATGGATTTTCAATGCAATTCACCGCACAATACATATAAATTTCCTCTAGATCAAAATCAAGAACTTTATCAAGGACAAATTCTGGAAGATTCTTAGTTCTACGTTTGATTTCTTCATAACCCATAAGCAAAGTAAGTTCATTATGATGTGCAAGGGAAATCAAGTCATCAAATTTTTTGGACACGATTCGATCATGAAACAATTTGCATTGGAGAGTTAAATGACCACGTTCATTGCAAAGTTCACAAGTACGGCTAAGAAAATTTAACTTTTCAGCACAAACATCTAGCCTTTCTTGCAACCATTTAGTTTCTAAATACTTATGCCTCTTGCAAAATCTATCTTCCCTATTTGGTGTGTACTTGCAAACTCTATGCACTCCACAAAAATTGACATGCTTATATGAGATATTTTCGTCATGACTAGTGCAATAGTCATTAGTAGTATGGATATTCGAAGAATTCACACTAACAACATTGCAATCATGCTCATCATTCAAGTATTTAGTGCCAAACATTTTAATACATTCTTCTTCTAGTACTTGGGTACAATTTTCATTCCCATCATTTTCACGAAAGATATTAAAAAGATGAAGCATATGAGGCAACCTCAATTCCATTTTTTGTAGTTTTCTTTTATAAACTAAAGTAGTGATAAAACAAGAAACTAAAAGATTCGATTGCAAGATCTAAAGATATACCTTCAAGCACTCACCTCCCCAGCAATGGCGCCAGAAAAGAGCTTGATGTCTACTACGCAACCTTCTTCTTGTAGATGTTGTTGGGCCTCCAAGTGCAGAGGTTTGTAGGACAGTAGCAAATTTCCCTCAAGTGGATGACCTAAGGTTTATCAATCCATGGGAGGCGTAGGATGAAGATGGTCTCTCTCAAACAACCCTGCAACCAAATAGCAAAGAGTCTCTTGTGTCCCCAACACACCCAATACAATGGCAAATTGTATAGGTGCACTAGTTCAGCGAAGAGATGGTGATACATGTACAATATGGATGGTAGATATAGGTTTTTGTAATCTGAAAATATAAAAACAGCAAGGTAACTAATGATAAAAGTGAGCATAAACGGTATTGCAATGCTAGGAAACAAGGCCTAGGGTTCCTCATTTCACTAATGCAACTTCTCTCAACAAGGATAACATAATTAGATCATATAACCATCCCCCAACATGCAACAAAGAGTCACTCCAAAGTCACTAATAGCGGAGAACAAACGAAGAGATTATTGTAGGGTACGAAACCACCTCAAAGTTATTCTTTCTGATCAATCTATTCAAGAGTCCGTAGTAAAATATCACGAAGCTATTCTTTCCGTTTGATCTATCATGGAGTTCATACTAGAATAACACCTTAAGAAACAAATCAACCAAAACCCTAATGTCACCTAGATACTCCATTGTCACCTCAAGTATCCATGGGCATGATTATACGATATGCATCACACAATCTCAGATTCAGCTATTCAACCAACACAAAGAACTTCAAAGAGTGCCCCAAAGTTTCTACCGGAGAGTCAAGACGAAAACGTGTGCCAACCCCTATGCATAGATTCCCAAGGTCACGGAACCCGCAAGTTGATCACAAAAACATACATCAGGTAGATCACGTGATATCCCATTGTCACCACAGATAAGCACATGCAAGACATACATCAAGTGTTCTCAAATCCTTAAAGACTCAATCCGATAAGATAACTTCAAAGGGAAAACTCAATCCATTACAAGAAGATAGAGGGGGAGAAACATCATAAGATCCAACTATAGTAGCAAAGCTCGCGATACATCAAGATCGTGCCATCTCAAGAACACGAGAGAGAGAGAGAGAGAGAGAGAGAGAGAGAGAGAGAGAGAGAGAGAGAGAGAGAGAGAGATCAAACACATAGCTACTGGTACATACCCTCAGCCCCGAGGGTGAACTATGCCCCGTCGTCATGGAGAGCGCTGGGATGATGAAGATGGCCACCAGAGAGGGATCCCCCTCCTGCACGGTGGCGGAACGGGTCTAGATTGGTTTTCGGTGGCAACAGAGGCTTTCGGGGGTGGAACTCCCGATCTAGGTTATTTTCCGGAGTTTTCTGTATATATAGAGGGTGTTGGAGTCGGGAACAAGTAAAGGGGGTCTCTGGGCTGTCCACGAGGCTGGGGGGGGCCCACCCTCGTGGGCAGCCCGGGAATCTCCTGGTCCTCCTTCGATACTCCTTGGGCTTCTTCTGGTCCAAAAATGTCCTCCGTTGAGTTTCAGGTCAATTGGGATCCGTTTGATATTCCTTTTCTGCGATACTCTAAAACAAGGGAAAAACAAAAACTGGCACTGGGCTCTGGGTTAATAGGTTAGTCCCAAAAATCATATAAAAGTGTATATTAAAGCCCATAAAACATCCTAGAAGGGTAATATAATAGCATGGAACAATAAAAAATTATAGATACGTTGGAGACGTATCAAAGACCAACAGACAAGAGATCGTCCAAGAAAATGACATGTGCCTGATGTGGATTTGCGATCAACCTTGTCACCAGCTTAATCAGCATATGCGAATCCAACTAGGTCAAACACTGAGCCCTTTGGATACCATAATCCTAGCGTTGGGGTGTGAGCCAAATATTGAAGAATTCACTTCACCGCAAGATGATGCGATTCCTTTGGTGCCGCTTGGAATCGGGCACACATGCAAACACTAAGCATTATATCTGGCCTAGATGCACATAGGTATATTAAAGAACCAATCATGGAGCGATATACCTTTTGATCGAACTCTTTACCATTGTCGTCGGAGCACATATGACTTTTGGTTGGCATTGGCGTCGTGTATCCTTTGCAGTCTTGCATTCCAAACTTCTTCAAGCAATCTTTGAGGTATTTTTATTGAGATATGAAGATGCCATTTCTCTGTTGTCGGATTTGAAGACCAAGGAAAAATTTCAGCTCTCCCATCATGGACATCTGATATTGCTCTTGCATCATATGTCCAAACTCGTCGCTATATCTTTTGTCAGTGCAACCGAAGATAATGTCATCCACATAGATTTGGCATACAAATAGTTCACCATCATATATCTTCGTGAAGATGGTAGGGTCTAGTGAACCAGGTTTGAAGCCTTTGCTCTTTAGGAAGTCTTTGAGAGTGTCATACCAAGCGCGAGGAGCTTGTTTGAGGCCATATAGTGCTTTGTTGAGCTTGTAGACCATATCAGGATGCTTGGGATCTTCAAAACCAGGCGGTTGTACAACATACACTTCTCCTTCAATTTTGCCGTTGAGAAAGGCACTTTTCACATCCATTTGATATAGAAGGATGTTATTATGGTTGGCACAGGCTAGCAGTATGCGAATAGCTTCAAGCCTAGCCAGAGGAGAAAATGTCTCATCGAACTCAATTCCCTCAACTTGTGTGTAGCCTTGCATAACAAGACGAGCTTTGTTTTTGACAACTTGACCATGCTCATCTTGTTTGTTGCGATAGATTCATTTGGCGCCGATGATATTTATGCTTGCGCGGATCAGGACGTTTGACTAGCTCCCAGATGTTGTTGAGCTCGAATTGTTGAAAATCTTCTTGCATAGCTTGAATCCATTCAGGTTCCATGAAAGCTTCATCAACTTTCTTGGGTTCAGTTATTGAGACGAATGCAAAATGCCCACAGAAGTTTGCTAGCTGTGAAGCTCTTGATCGAGTAAGCGGACCACGTGCTTTGATGCTATCAATGATCTTCTCAACCTGGATTTCATTAGGGACCCAAGGATGAGCAGGGTGAAGATTTTGTTCTTGCTGATTATTTTCTTCATATTCAACATTATCATTAGGCTCAGCATTGTCTTCGCGATGTGGAGGAGCTTGAATGACAATTTCTTATTCAGCCTGATCCTCAGTGGGTATGATCTCTCCAGTACGCATGAGCTTGATAGATTCACTAGGAGAAGCTTCATCTAGCACATTTGGTAGGTGCTCTTTTTGCGAGCCGTTAGTCCCATCGAACTGCACATCTATAGTTTCAACCACTTTATAGTGAAAGAGGTTGAAGAATCTGTAGGTGTGTGATACGTCCATTTTGCATCATGTTTTCTTACTGATATTTACAATGTTTTTTATCCATAATAATACTTTTTGGAGTAATTCTAATGCCTTTACTCTCATAATTTGCAAGGTACACACCAAGAGGGAGAATTCCGGCAGCTGGAAATCTGGACCTGAAAAAGCTACGTCAGCCCACCTATTCTGCATAACTCCAAACAAGCTGAATCTCCATGGATATTTTTTATGGAATATTTAAGAAACATTGGAGCCAATAAACACCAGAGGGGGGCCACCAGGTGGGCACAACCCACCTGGGCGCGCCCTTGTGGGTTGTGGCCCACTCGGCCCACCTCCGGTGCCCATCTTATGGTATATAAGTGATTCTGACCTAGAAAAATAAAATAAGGAGAGGACTTTTGGGATGGAGCGCCGCCATATCAAGGCGAAACTTAGGCAGGAGCACTTTTGCCCTCCGGCAGGGCGATTCCGCCGGGGGAGCTTCCCTCCCGGAGGGGAAATCATCGTCATCATCATCACCAACCACTCTCCCATCTTGGGGAAGGCAATCTCCATCAACATCTTCAACAACACTATCTCATCTCAAACCCTAGTTTATTTCTTGTATTCAATCTTGTTACCGGAACTATAGATTGGTGCTTGTGGGTGACTAGTAGTGTTGATTACATCTTGTAGTTGACTACTATATGGTTTATTTGGTGGAAGATTATATGTTCGGATCCATTATGCATATCAATACCCCTATGACCATGAGCATGTTGATTATTTGCGAGTAGTTACCTTTGTTCTTGAGGTCACGTGAGAAATCATGTTGCAAGTAATCATGTGAATTTGATATGTGCTCGATATTTTGATAGTATGTATGTTGTGATTCCCTTAGTGGTGTCATGTTAACGTTGACTACATGACACTTCACCATATTTGGGCCTAAGGGAATGCATTGTGGAGTAGTAAATAGATGGTGGGTTGTGAGAGTGACAGAAACTTAAACCCCAGTTTATGCACTATTCCATAAGGGACCGATTGGATCCTAGAGTTTAATGCTATGGTTAGAATTTATTATTAATACTTTTCTCGTAGTTGCGGATGCTTGCGGGAGGGTTAATCATAAGTACGAGATTTTTTCAAGTAAGAAAAACACCTAAGCACCGGTCCACCCACATATCAAATTATCAAAGTAGCGAACACAAATCAAACCAACATGCTGAAAGTGACTAGATGAAATTCCCGTGTACCCTCAAGAACGCTTTGCTTACTATAAGAGACCGTTTGGCCCGTCCTTTGCCTCAAAAGGATTGAGCTACCTTGATGCATACTTATTACAATTATCCTTACTTGCTCGTTACAAATTACCTTGCTATCAAACTACTCGCTACTTACAATTTCAGCACTTGCAGACACTACCTTACTGAAAACTACTTGTCATTTCCTTCTGCTCCTCGTTGGGTTCGACACTCTTACTTATCGAAAGGAGCTACAATTGGTCCCCTATACTTTGGGTCATCAAGGCTATTTTCTGGCGCCGTTGCCGGGGAGTGAAGCGCTTCTGGCAAGTGGAAATTGGTAAGGAAACATTTATATAGTGTGCTGAAATTTATTGTCACTTGTTACTATGGAAAACAATACTTTGATGGGTTTGTTCGGGGTATCTTCACCTCGACCGAAACCACAATTAGCTATCCCTCAACTTGCTGCACCTACTGAAAATATTGAATACGAAATTCCTTCAGGTATGATTGAACAAGTGCTAGCTAATCCTTATGCAGGAGATGGAACCGAACATCCTGATATGCATTTGATATATGTGGAACAAATTTCTGGATTGTTTAAGCTTGCATGTCTACCCAGGGATAAAGTTATGAAGAAGGTTTTTCCTTTATCTTTGAAGGAAAAAGCATTAGCATGGTATAGGCTATGCGATGATATTGGATCTTGGAACTGGAACCGATTGAAAATGGAGTTCCACCAAAAAATATATCCTATGCATCTAGTTCATCGTGATCGGAATTTTATATATATATAATTTTTGGCCTCGTGAAGGAGAACGTATCGCTCTAGCTTGGGGAGGCTTAAGTCAATGTTATATTCATGCCCCAATCATGAGCTCTCAAGGGAAATTATTATCCAGAATTTTTATGCTCGGCTTTCTCATAATGATCGATCCATGCTTGATACTTCTTGTGCTGGTTCTTTTATGAAGAAGACTATTGAATTCTGATGGGATCTTTTGGAAATAATTAAACGCAACTCTGAAGATTGGGAACTCGACGAAGGTAAAGAGTCAGGTATTAAACTTGAGTATGATTGTGTTAAATCTTTTGTGGATATCGATACTTTTCAAAAGTTTAGCACTAAATATGGACTTGATTCTGAGATAGTAGCCTCCTTTTGTGAATCTTTTACTGCTCATGTTGATCTCCCTAAAGAGAAGTGGTTTAAATATCACCCACCTATTAAAGAAGAAATTAAGGAACCGGTACCCGTTAAATAAGAAACTATACTTTATCATGTTGATCCACTTGTTCCTTGTGCTTATATTGAAAAACCACCTTTCCCTGTTAGGATAAAGGAACACGCCAAAGTTTTAACTGTGGTTAACAAAAGTTATATTAGAACACCTAAACCAGATGAGCAAATTAAAGTAGAGCCTAATATTGCTATGGTAAAGGATCTCTTGGAAGAAAATGTAGATGGGCATGTTATTTGCTTTAATGAAAAGGCTGCTAGAATTGCCAAACCTGATAAAAGGGACATACATAGACCCGTTGTGGGTATGCCTGTTATTTCAGTTAAAA
Organism: Secale cereale; assembly: GCA_902687465.1. Lineage (NCBI taxonomy): Eukaryota > Viridiplantae > Streptophyta > Magnoliopsida > Poales > Poaceae > Secale > Secale cereale. Next base: position 287,799,445 of record LR738714.1, read on the forward strand.
TAGGAGATCATTGCTATCATGGTTTATGTGACATAGGTGCTAGTGTGAGTGCTATTTCCTACTCTTTATACCAAGAAATTATTAATGACATAGCACCTACAGAAATTGAAGACATTGATGTCACTATTAAACTTGATAATAGAGATACTATATCACCAATTGGGATTGTTAGAGATGTTGAAGTCTTGTGCGGGAAAATAAAATACCCGACTGATTTCCTTGTTTTTGGTTCCCCACAAAATGACTTCCGTCCCATTATCTTTGGTAGACCTTTCTTGAATACCATTGATGCTCAAACAGATTGTAAGAAGCAAACTGTTGGTGTTACTTTTGGTGATGAGTCTCATGAGTTTAATTTTTCCAAGTTTAGTAGGAAACTTCATTGCCTAGTAAGGATGAATTAATTGGTTTTGCTTCTATTGCTGTGCCACCCACTGATCCTTTAGAGCAATATTTACTAGACCATGAAAATGATTTACATATGCATGAAAGAAATGAAATAGATAAAACTTTCTTTGAACAACGTCCCCTACTTAAAGACAATTTGCCTATTGAAACTATTGGAGGTCCTCCTCCACCTAAAGGTGATCCTGTGTTTGAACTAAAACAATTGCCAGACACTTTGAAATATGCTTATCTTGATGAAAAGAAAATATATCCTGTTATTATTAGTGCTAACCTTTCAGAACAGGAAGAAGAAATATTATTGAAGGTTCTAAGGATGCACCGAGCTGCTATTGGATATACTCTTGATGATTTAAAGGGCATTAGTCCCACTCTATGTCAGCACGAAATTAATATGGAACCTGATGCTAAACCAGTTGTTGATCACCAACATCGGTTAAATCCGAAGATGAAAGAAGTGGTAAGAATGGAAATATTAAAACTTCTGGAAGCAGGTATAATCTATCCCATAGCTGATAGTAGATGGGTAAGTCCTGTTCATTGTGTCCCTAATAAAGGAGCTATAACTGTTGTTCCTAATGATAAGAATGAATTTATTCCACAAAGAATTGTTACAGGCTATAGAATGGTTATTGATTTTATAAAATTAAATAAAGCCACTAGAGAAGATCATCACCCTTTGCCTTTTATTAATCAGCTTGAAAGACTATCTAAGCACACACATTTTTGCTTCCTTGATGGATACTCTGGCTTTTAACAAATACCTGTTTCTCAACCTAATCAAGAAAAGACTAACTTTACTTGTCCTTTTGGAGCTTAAGCTTATAGACGTATGCCTTTTGGTTTATGCAATGCACCTACTACCTTTCAAAGATGTATGACTGCTATATTCTCTGACTTTTGTGAAAAGATTGTAGATGTTTTCATGGATGATTTATCTGTCTATGGGAAGCCATTTGATGATTATTTAAGCAATCTTGATCAAGTTTTGCAGAGATGTGAACAAACAAATCTTGTCTTGAATTGGGAGAAGTGCCACTTTATGGTTAATGAAGGCATTTCTTGGGTCATAAATTTTTTGAAATTGGTATTGAAGTGGACCAAGCTAAGGTTAATGCTATTGAGAAAATGCTATGTCCCAAGGACATAAATGGTATTCGTAGTTTCCTAGGCCATGCTGGTTTCTATAGGAGGTTTATTAAAGACTTCTCTAGAAATTCTAGGCCTCTCACTAATCTTTTGCAAATGGATATTCCTTTTGTTTTTTATGATGATTGTTTAGAAGCCTTTGAAACACTCAAGAAAGCCTTAACCTCTGCACCTATTGTTCAACCACCTGATTGGAACTTGCCTTTTGAAATTATGTGTGATGCTAGTGATTATGCTGTTGGTGTTGTTCTAGGACAAAGAGTTGATAAGAAATTGAATGTTATTCATTATGCTAGTAAAACTCTAGACAGTGCTCCAAGAAATCATGCTACAACTGAAAAAGAATTCTTAGAAGTGGTGTTTGCTTGTGATAAATTTAGACATTATATTGTTGATTCCAAAGTAAGTGTTCACACAGACCATGCTGCTATTAAATATCTTAAGGAAAAGAAAAATGCTAAACCTAGACTTATTCGTTGGGTTCTCTTGTTACAAGAATTTGATCTACATATCATTGATAGAAAAGGAGTTGAGAACCCCATCGCCGATAACCTGTCTAGGCTTGACAATGTGCTTGATGACCCACTACCTATTGATGATAGTTTTCCTGATGAGCAGTTAGCTGCAATAAATGTTTCTCATAGTACTCCTTGGTATGCTAATTATGTTAATTACATTGTTGCTAAATATTTGCCACCTAACTTTACTTACCAACAAAAGAAAAAAATTCTTCTATGATTTAAGACATTACTTTTGGGATGACCCACATCTTTATAAAGAAGTAGTAGACAGTATTAAACCCAAAACAAAGTCCATAGATATATCTGCCCAAGGAACACTAGGTACTCGCAAAGGCATATATAAACCATGAGGATTGAGTCGTGACTTAGCTTTTTGACATGTAGTGCAGCGAGCAACAAAACGCTCAACATCCCATCTCATCTTTGGCCAAAAGAAATGTCTAGCAAGTACGTCCTCCTTCTTCTTCACGCCAAAACAGAAATTCATCATTAATGACGAACTTGTTCCATGTTCTCCCTTCTTTACAATTCTGCAATACATCTTAAAATTCAGCATCATGCACATATTGATCTTTGATGGTCTCCAAACCAAATATTTTAAAGTCAAGTTGTGAAAGCATAGTATAACGACGAGATAATGCATCAGCAATAACATTTTCTTCACTCTTCTTGTGTTTAATGACATAAGGGAAAGTCTCAATGAGTTCAACCCATTTAGCATGTCTACGGTTCAATTTAGCTTGACTTTTAATGTGCTTGAAAGATTCATGATCAGAATGTATAACAAATTCTTTGGGTCATATATAATGTTGCCATGTTTCCAAAGTCCGAACAAGAGCATATAATTCCTTATCTTAAGTAGAATAGTTCAGACTAGACCCACTCAATTTTTCAGAAAAGCATGCAACAGGATAACCATCTTGTAATAACACACCTCCTAATCCAATTCCACTAGCATCGCATTGAAGCTCAAAAGTCTTATTAAAATCAGGAAGTTCGAGTAATGGAGCATGTGTCAACTTATATTTCAATACCGTGAAGGCTTTTTCCTGTGCAGTACCCCAAACAAAAGGCACATCCTTCTTTGTACGCTCATTGAGAGGTGCAGAAATGGTGCTGAAATCTCTCACAAAACTCCTATAGAAACCAGCAAGTCCAAGAAAACTCCTCACTTGCGTGATCGTTTTGGGCTGCGGCCAACTCTAAATAGCTTAAATCTTGGCTTTATCGGCTTCAATTCCCAGTGGAGTAACAACATAGCCAAGAAAAGATACTCGATCGGTGCAAAAGGTGCACTTCCCAAGGTTACCAAAAAACGTGCATCACGTAGAGCAATAAAAACAACACGTAAATGTTCCAAATGTTCCTCCAAAGATCTGCTATAAATCAGTATATCATCAAAGTAAACTACCACAAATCGTCCAATGAAAGCACATAAAACTTCATTCATTAATCTCATGAAAGTACTAGGTGCATTAGTTAACTCAAATGGCATGACTGACCACTCATATAATCCAAACTTAGTTTTAAATGCCGTTTTCCATTTATCTACCAATTTCATACGAATTTGATGGTATCCACTACGCAAATCAACTTTGGAGAAAATAGTAGAGCCACTTAATTCGTCAAGCATATCATCTAGCCTAGGAATAGGATGGCGATAACGAATAGTAATATTATTGATGCCTCTACAATCAACACACATACGCGATGTACCATCCTTTTTCGGCACTAGAATAATAGGAACAACACAAGGACTAAGGGATTCACGTATATAACCTTTATCTAGTAGCTCATGTACTTGACACATAATCTCCTTCATCTCCTCTGGATTACTACGGTATGGTGCACGGTTGGGTAGCGATGCACCGGGAATTAAGTCAATCTGATGCTCAATCCCTCGAATAGGTGGTAATCCCGATGGTGCGTCTTGTGGAAAGAAGTTAATGAACTCCTGCAAAATGTTAGTGACAGCAGGAGGTGATGAGGACATCACTAACAAGGTTACACCCACAGCTCCAACTGACACATATACAGGACCAATTACTAGAGCTCGCGCACGCCAATTAAATTACCAGGTACTTTCGTTTCTTGGTAATGAATCTAATGTTCATGAGAATATGATGCTGCCTAAATTGGATACATTTGTCTTGCTTACAAATCAAGGGCCTAGCTTGGACAAGAAGGATGAACATTGGAGCAAGATCAAGCATGGAGATGATGGCGTGCGCAAGGGGAACAAGAATGGAGTTTCAATTGATGATTTCAGGACTTTGAAGCCACCATGATGAGTGCGGGAAGCCTTGGACGAAATATACAAGATGCCACTTCATAAATTTCGTCCAGAGGCTATTATAGGTGCTGCGTCACCTTATTATTGGGCCAGGCCCATGTAATTTCGAAATACTTGAGTATAGGCTGTTTTTAGAGTCCGTATGTGTGGGGAAACAAGAGTTAGGGTTGGTTTCGGACCCCTCCACCAAGGGCCACGAAATTCCCCCCTCTTTCCCTCATATATACAGCCCTTAGGGCGTCGTTTAGACTTTGGGTTTTGTTTAGATTAAAAGTTCGCCATAGCTGCAACTTCGCGTACTTCGTTTGTGTTCAACGACCAGACAAAGGCGTCACAGAACCCCACCTTGATCAATAAAGTTTTCCTCTTATAT
>LR738714.1:287815494-287853738 GCA_902687465.1 Secale cereale
GTTGTTGTTGTTGTTGTTGTTGTTGTTGTTGTTGTTGTTGTTGTTGTTGTTGTTGTTGTTGTTGTTGTTGTTGTTGTTGTTGTTGTTGTTGTTGTCTATGTGATGTGTACATGGATCACAAGAGTTTGAAGTACATTTTCGCTCAGAAGGAGTTGAACCTCAGACAGAGGAGATGGTTGGAGCTCATAAAGGATTATGATATGGAGCTGCACTATCATCCAGGCAAGGCAATGTCATTGCCGACGCTTTGAGTTGGAAGAGTTATGCTAATACCCTAGTAAAAGGAGGATTACCGAAGGAGTTAGCAGAAGATCTTAGGGAGCTTCGTTTGGAGATAGTTTCTAGAGGTTTTGTTGCAACATTGGAGGTTCAGTCAACATTATTGGGAAAGATAAGAGAAGCCCACAAGGATGACAAAGAGATTGCCAAAATCAAGGAGAAGATGAGTGAAGGAAAAGCCAAGGGTTTTCGAGAGGACGAACACGACACCTTGTGGTTTGAGGATCGAGTCTATGTGCCCAACAACGCCAAGATCAGGAAGTTGATACTACAGGAAGCACATGATTCACCATACTCGATACACCCCGGAAACAGTAAGATGTATTTGGAATTTGAAGGAACATTTCTGGTGGACGGGAATGAAGAAGGACATTGCCGAGTATGTAGCAGTGTGTGATGTATGCCACAGAGTGAAGGCAGAACATCAGAAGCCAGCAGGATTACTACAGCCTATGCTGATACCAAAATGGAAGTGGGATAAGTTTGGCATGGATTTTATCACCGGATTGCCCAGGACCAGATCGGGATATGACTCAATTTGGGTAGTAGTGGATCACTTGACCAAAATAGCCCACTTTATCCCCGTGAAAACCACATATACCAGTGCGAAGTTGGCCAAGATATACATGACCACGATCGTATGTCTGCACGGAGTTCCGAGGACCATCGTATCAGATAGAGGAACACAGTTCACCTCAAAGTTTTTTCATCGGCTACACCAGACTTTGGGAACCAGGCTAGAGTTCAGTACAGCCTTTCACCCACAGACGGATGGATAGACCGAGAGAGTCAATCAGATTCTGGAGGACATGTTGAGAGCTTGTGCACTAGATTATGGATCTAGTTGGGACAACAACTTGCCTTATGCGGAGTTCTCGTACAACAACAGCTACCATGCCACTTTGAAAATGGCACCGTTCAAAGCATTGTATGGGAGGAGGCGCCGAACGCCGTTGATGTTGTTGTTGCTGTTGTTGTTGTAGCTGTTGTTGTTGTTGTTGTTGTTGTTGTTACTGTTGTTGTTGTTGTTGTTGTTGTTGTTGTTGTTGTTGTTGTTGTTGTTGTTGTTGTTGTTGTTGTCTATGTGATGTGTACATGGATCACAAGAGTTTGAAGTACATTTTCGCTCAGAAGGAGCTGAACCTCAGACAGAGGAGATGGTTGGAGCTCATAAAGGATTATGATATGAAGCTGCACTATCATCCAGGCAAGGCAATGTCATTGCCGACGCTTTGAGCTGGAAGAGTTATGCTAATACCCTAGTAAAAGGAGGATTACCGAAGAAGTTAGCAGAAGATCTTAGGGAGCTTCGTTTGGAGATAGTTTCTAGAGGTTTTGTTGCAACATTGGAGGTTCAGTCAACATTATTGGGAAAGATAAGAGAAGCCCACAAGGATGACAAAGAGATTGCCGAAATCAAGGAGAAGATGAGTGAAGGAAAAGCCAAGGGTTTTCGTGAGGACGAACACGACACCTTGTGGTTTGAGGATCGAGTCTATGTGCCCAACAACGCCAAGATCAGGAAGTTGATACTACAGGAAGCACATGATTCACCATACTCGATACACCCCGGAAACAGTAAGATGTATTTGGAATTTGAAGGAACATTTGTGGTGGACGGGAATGAAGAAGGTCATTGCCGAGTATGTAGCAGTGTGTGATGTATGCCAGAGAGTGAAGGCAGAACATCAGAAGCCAGCAGTATTACTACAGCCTATGCCGATACCCGAATGGAAGTGGGATAAGCTTGGCATGGATTTTATCACCGGATTTCCCAGGACCAGATCGGGATATGACTCAATTTGGGTAGTAGTGGATCGCTTGACCAAAAAAGCCCACTTTATCCCCGTGAAAACCACATATACCAGTGCGAAGTTGGCCAAGATATACATGACCACGATCGTATGTCTGCACGGAGTTCCGAGGACCATCGTATCAGATAGAGGAACACAATTCACCTCAAAGTTTTGTCATTGGCTACACCAGACTTTGGGAACCAGACTAGAGTTCAGTACAACCTTTCACCCACAGACGGATGGATAGACCGAGAGAGTCAATTAGATTCTGGAGGACATGTTGAGAGCTTGTGCGCTAGATTATGGATCTAGTTGGGACGACAACTTGCCTTATGCGGAGTTCTCATACAACAACAGTTACCATGCCAGTTTGAAAATGACACCGTTCAAAGCATTGTATGGGAGGAGGCGCCGAACGCCGTTGATGTGGGATGAAGTCGGAGACCGTCAGTTGTTTGGACCAGATCTGATCAAAGAGTCAGAAGAGAAGGTTAAGCTGATTCGAGATAGACTGAAGGTAGCTCAGCCCAGGCATAAGAGTTATGCAGACTCGAAGCGCAAGGAAGTAGTCTATGAAATCGGAGACAGAGCGTACCTGAGAGTGTCGCCTCCGCGGGGAGTTAAACGTTTTGGAGTTAAAGGAAAGTTAGCCCCGAGATTTGTAGGGCCATACCGTGTTTTGAAACGCATGGGAGAGGTTGCCTACAAGTTGGAGTTACCCAAAGGATTGTCAGGAGTTCATGACGTGTTTCACGTTTCTCAGCTTAAGAAGGGTCATGAGGAGATGGCCGATATTCCTTTAAGAGAAATAGTGCCCCTGGAAGCAATTCAGCTGGATAGTGATCTGACTTACGAGGAGAAACCAGTCAAGATCCTTGAGTTTGCAAGCAGAGTCACCCACAACAAGGTTATCAAGTTCTGCAAAGTTCAGTGGAGTCCCCATACCGAAGATGAAGCCACCTGTGAAGGAGAGGATGATCTACGCAAGGACCACCCACACCTATTCTCTAGCCAACCCGAATCTCGAGAGCGAGATTTGTCCAAAGGGGGTAGGTTTGCAACATCCCAAATTTTCAATTTGGAATGTTATACATAGGTCATATTGCATATCATATTTTTATTGCATTTGTGTGTTGCGATCCTCGAAATTCTAAGCAACTCAAGGACCCACGGAGAGAGTTGGGGATTCCACCGTTTTCGTATTTGAGTTTTTTCAAATACCGGTACGGGGATCACTTTGGTTTTAATTATTTTTCTCTCCTAAAAATATTTCTTAACAAAATATATGAGTGGAGATAATATGACTTCTCCAAAATAAAATAAATATGGGAGGAAAATATTAAAATCACTTTTGGTATTTTCTTCGGATTTATTTGCATAGGAAAAATACCGTTTTTCAAAATTGCATTTTGGTCCGGGAAAAATGTTCACTTTGTCCTAAATATTATTAGAGGACGGTGAAAATTTATTTCGGAATTTTTCGAGTCTGTTTAGTAATTCTTTTGCCAGTTTTTTCGCGTCAGGACTATTTAGAAAAAAAAAGGTCGACCGACCTAGTCGGGCCGTACCCGACTAGAACTCCCCCGGCCGACCCTTTATAAGGCGAGACCCGAAGCCCCGCAGCCCACCCCAGCCGCCGCCGAAACCCTAGGTTGCCGCCGCCCTAAGCGCCGCCGCCCCGCCGCCCTCGCCGGAGCCGCCCCGCCGCCCCACGTCGACCACCGCCGGAGCCCGCCGCCGACGAGGTAGACGCCGCCGCCGTCGGTTTTCCTCGGAAAACCGATCATTTTTTTTCAAAACCCTAGATCTTTTTTTTATAGATCGGTTCGGTTTTTCCGTCGGTTTAGTTAAATAGCGGACGCCCGTCTGTTCGTTCGTTTTAACGAACACTTTTCATCTTATAGTAACAGACAACGAACGTTCGTTTGTTAGCCTGTTCGTCCGTTTTTCCTTTTCAGTGTTTTTTTGTGATTATTTTCAATCTCGATTTCTGCCCTGACCTTCTTTTTTGTTTTTCTTTTCGCTCGTAAGTCGAAATCAGGCGATTCAAGCGCCTAGATCTTTGTCTCGAAGCCCTCTTTCCGTTTAACCAACTTGAACAATGTTTTGGAACTGTAAAATTTTACTTTAGTTCAATCTAGTAAAGAATCTTGTTTCTTTCGCAGTTTGAGTTTCGTTGCTCCATTTGATTTGATTCTTTTTGCAAACCGGAGTTCTTAAGTTGAACTTTTTGGTTAGATCTTCTTATTGGGAGTTTTACCTGTGCATATTTGCTTGGTTGCTTATGTATGCTACTGTTTGCTTGCGATAGAATTCCCGGAGTGCGAAGCTTGCTACTACGAGTCCCTAGGTTTTGTGAATCATCAGCAAGGCAGGTAACACTTTGATCATACCCTTTATTACCTAGTTTTTATGCATTAGATCAAACCCTCACACATTGCATGAGTAGGATCTCTTAACTTGTGTGTCTGGGAAGTAGATTGTGGTAGAACATATTACCTGCATTATTTTCAAACCCTGGGAGTTACTTCTACGTTATGCTTAGGTTGCCATGCTATGCTCGTAGACGTGGATTGGGTTTGAGTGTATCCATGACAGATGTGAGATGTTAATTAATGGTTCAACTTAAGGTGGCTACTTTAATATACATATGGGTGGATTCGTTGCAGGGCACCTAGAGAATCCAGTATTGTCCTAGGAAATCCCGGAGGAACTGTGTGATTATCCTATGGAATGCCACCCAGGCTCAAAGGGATCATAAAACTATTCATGCTAGAAACTTCCATGTGCAGCCACAATGCCATTATGGGCTCTGGCATAGTATGAGTAAGTTGTGTGAGCTCTTTCAGTGCTGGACTAGCAGATGTAGGGGAAAGTAGGTGTACGGGTTCACCCAGGGTAAAGAGTAAATGCTTCTAAAAGACTGTGACTCGGTCATCCGTTTCTCAAACACCATGCAGTGCGAGAAATCTAACGTAGGAGATCGAGTCTTGTGGGGAAAAGTGCGCAAACCTCTGCAGAGTGTACAAACTAATCATGATTAGCCGTGTCCCCGGTTATGGACATCTTGAGTATCTGGTACTTGAATTATTGGTTGATCTCATCACTTGAACTAATTTGCTGGGTTAATGATGACTACTTTAATTGGGATTGAGTTGGAGGAACCTTCTCAATGATGTTTCAACTACCATGATAGTTAAAATAAAAGTTATTCCTTTGTTGTAGGGAAAAATTGGCTTTATGCAACAACTTTAAACCTAGAGCCTCCACCAGCCAAATATGCATGTAGTGTTAGCCTTTATTCTGTTACTTGCTCTACTGTGTTATCTTGCCAGCATATTCCATGTGCTGACCCGTTTCGGGCAGCAACAAGTTAGGTTGCAGACTTTTCAGAAGATGAGTAAGGTGCGCTACGTCGTTTGTCATGCACTCAGATATGCCGTTGGAGTTGATGGACTCACTTATCTTTCAAGCCTTCTCCTATTATTGTGTTAGATGGCCTTATGCCATATACTTTTGTAATAAGTTCTCTTTTGAGACATTCAATGTAATAAGTGTGTGATTGCCACTCTGTTATAAATCCTTTGAGTACTGTGTGTGTCAGCATTTCCGATCCAGGGATGACACAGAACACAGAGACTTCGGTCCATTCGGATCGTGGTCGCTACATTACCAGTGAGAGTCAATCGCACGACGTAGATGTATGTGGATCTGGGAAGGCATATAATATAGTAGCAAAAAGGGTCTGCAATAATCAATTCAGGGATGCAAAGTTGAATAAACGCTCAACGACGGTACTTTGCTAGTCCTAGGCTAGTCCGTACTAGAGACACAAGCCTAAAACACAAACAAAATCACGGCACTGCACGAAAACAAGGGAAAATCACACTGTGCAATTTTTTTGTCCGGTTTTTTTGAGCTCTTTTTTTTGCGCTCCCTTTTTCTGCCGGAAATTCACTATAATGGCAAGTGTCTCAAAAGTCTTTCCAAGTCAAACTAAGATGATAAGCACAATTTTTTTCGATTATTTTCTTTTCGGAAATCAGGGCAGCGACGACCAAGAAGTGCGGTAAAAAAAGTATGATTGCACGTGTCTCAAAAGACTCAGAAAAGCCAAAAAACAGGACAGGGAAAAATAATTTGTACTAGCCGAAATTTTGGCCTAAAAACTGCGCGGTGGTCTCCAGACTCGTTTTTTTCCAGAGACCTACTCAGGCAAGGAAACACGAAACCGAAACAAGATGGATCTCGAAAACAAATCTAAAACGAAAATAACTCGGATTGGTGGTGGATATATGGTGGTAGAATATGGCAGCGGTGGTGGTATATGGCAGGGGTGGTGGTATATGGATAAGGATCGGTGGTGGTAGCTGGATATGGATTGGCGGTGGTATGTGGCAGGGGCGATGGAGATGTTGCGGCAGCGGTGTGACAACTTATGACTAGAACTCGAAACTCTAAAAGACTAGATGCTAAGGCCAGCAACTTGACACAACGATGCAGCCACAAATTCAACAAAGCAAAATACTGAAAAGACTATGCAAAGGCTCAGACTGGTTCGGATATGATGAACTAACCCTAATTTTTTTGTGACTTTTTCGTGGACTGTAGGTATGAAGAACAAACTCGATCTAAACTACGAAAAACTGTAAAATCTCACCGAGCAACCTGGATATCTGATACTCCCTCCATTCCCTTATACAAGGGCACAAACTCAAATTACAGGTACCAAGATAAAATTTAATGACTGTTTTGTAAGTCCACTTTTATTTTCGTAAACTGGGATCATTAATACGTCCACATGCATGCAAGGAAGGAATTAAAAGAAAGTACTACAGTGTCATTATGATTACATGCATGCAAGTATTAAAACAGTTGGTACTACGAGAAAACATCGTTAATTTTTGTCTCGATTACCGTTAGTGGCCTTGTATAGATGAAAAATGTATTTTCCATAGTGGCCTTGTATAAGGGAATGGAGGGAGTACCACTTTATAGAGGCAAAGGTGTCCCGTCTTTCGATAAGATGGTGGCTACCATTTTGGAGGAAGTGTACTTTGACAATCCGACTACGAACGTGCGAGGACGTAGCGCCTTATCAATCGCTAAACCAACTCCGAGAGGTTATTGACCACGCCGGAGCACGATCAACCTGACCACGAAGGTCTGTTTCCTGCAGGCAAACGAAGAACAAGCAATAAACTGATATTGCAATCTGGATATTGCGAATTCAAGAGGAAAGCTTTATTGATCAAGTGGGGTTCTGTGACGTCTTTGTCTGGTCGTTGAACACAAACAAAGTACGCGAAGTTGCAGCTATGGCGAACTTTAATCTAAACAAAACCCAAAGTCTAAACGATGCCCTAAGGGCTGTATATATGGAGAGAGAGGGGGAATTTCGTGGCCCCTTGGAGAAGGGGTCCGAAACCAACCCTAACTCTGTTTTCCCCACACATACAGACTCTAAAAACAGCCTATACTTTAGTATTTCGAAATTACATGGGCCTGGCCCAAAAATAAGGTGATGCAGCACTGAAAATAAGCTATGGACAAAATTTATGAAGGGGCATGTTGTATATTTCGTCCATGTCCTTGTAAGTCATCACAGAGGCTTCAAAGTACTCAAATACGCACTAGAAACATCGTTCTGGATCCCTTCGCACGCGCCTTCATCTCCATGCTTAATCCTACTCTAGTGTTCATGCTAGGCCCTTTATTAGTAATCAACACAAATGTATCCAATTTAGGCAGCGACATATTCTCATGAACATTAGAATTGTTACCAAGAAACGAAAGTAGCTGGTAATTCAATTGACGTGCGCGAGCTCTAGTAATTGGTCCAATATGTATAATAGCAGGGGTAGTGGTTGTAACAATGGTATTGATGTCCTCATCAATAGCTTTTCATAAAATGAAGCCGAGTGATCCTAAATTTGACGATTGTCTATTTGAGCTTCGTGAACTTATGCGATCCAAAGGAGATGTTGGAGTCATTAGTAGCATCATCTCACAAGTCATTAGAATTCATAAAGATGCACATTGTCATGATCATAAATCTAATGAATCACTTTCTCTAGGTGATGATCATTTGCAAGATGATGTTGAACATGGATACTATGATGAGGATGATGATAGTGACTTTGATCTTGATGACTCAATGAGACACTTTGATCTCACGGCTAATCTTCGTGGCTATATGTCCGGAAGAAAGGAATGGGTTCTTGATAGTGGATGTACCGACCATATGACCGGAGATAGAGATATGTTCCACGAGCTTGCAAAAAACGATGGTCCCCTTAAGTATGTCACCTTCTGTGATAACTCTAAGGGTAAGGTAGTTGGCCTTGGTAAGGTGGCCATCTCACATGATAGCTCTATTCAAAATGTCATGCTCGTTGAATCCCTTGGTGATAATCTGCTTTCGGTATCTAGACTAGCTGACTTTGGAGTGTTTCGTAGAGGTGACCTATACATTGTTGATTTCACTAAGAAATCCCAACCTCGTACTTGTTTAATTGCTAAATCTTCTAAAGGTTGGTTGTGTCATAGAAGGTTAGGTCACGTGGGCATGCGAAATCTTGATAAACTTATTAAAGGTGATCATATCCTTGGACTTAAAGATGTTATATTTGACAAGGATAGACTTTGTAGTGCTTGTCAAGCAAGAAAACAAGTTGGATGAAGTCATCCCGTGAAGAACATCATGACCACTAGAAGACCGCTTGAGCTACTTCATATGGATCTTTTTGGTCCCAACGCCTACAAGAGTCTCGGTGGTAACTTGTTCGGGTTGGTCATTGTTGATGAGTTTTCAAAATTCACGTGGGTGTTCTTTCTTGATGATAAATCGCATGTCCAAAAGATCTTCAAAAACTTCACAAGGAAGGCCCAAAATCAGTTTGAAGTGAAGATCTAGAGGGTTCAGAGCGACAACAGAACAGAGTTCAAGAACGCCAATGTGGATACCTTCTTGACGAAGAAGGGATTCCACATGAGTTCTTGGCTACGTACACACCTCCACAAAATCGAGTTGTTGAGAGGAAGAACCAGGCGATGATTGAGATGGTGAGAATGATGCTTGACGAATACAAGACTCCAAGTGTCGGTGCAACAAACCCTGGGCCTGTTACCCTGACTGTGCACAGGCACAGGAGTAAGATTGAGGCACCAACCCAAGTCAGAGTACAGGAAACCAAGAGGTTCGAGGAACCAACAAGCAGATCAGGGAGACCAAGGCTAAGCCATAGAAGCAGAGAAAAGCCTCCCTTGCCGGGTAGGCGAGCCCGGCAAGGGGTGAGGCCACCCCCAGAAGAAGACAACCAATGTGTTCTGGCAGAGCCTGCCGGGACTCGCGGAGGCGTGACCACCTCACCAACTCACGTCGTCGATCAGTGCGGTGTCAAGCCCAAAGTGACTAAGTGGCAGCCATTAGCCACATGGCAGCCTCTCTGTTGTAGGGTAGAGACCCTAAGGCCGATCTTTCACGAAATGGAGGGTATCCCACGAAGAACAGGGGAAGAACAGGGAGAACTCACAAGGGAAAACACTCAAGAACAATTCCAATCACACATCCACTAGACAATCAAACACACAAGATCACAAGGTACATGAACAATAAAGGGAAAGATACAAGGTAGAGTTCATCCCAAACCCAAAGGAGATGGGGGCTTGAATCCTAGAAGGATCTTCTCTGTGAGGAGGTCTTGAATCCCTCGGGATCTTCTTCTAGATAGAGGTCTTGGCCTCTAATGGAGTAGTCTCTCTCTCTCAAGAGGAGAAGGTAGGAGCATAGCTCACATACAAATCAGCTATCATATTTGCTAACCCTAGAAATGAGGTGGAGGTGGTCTATTTATAGTCTTAGCCACGAAGGGGTATGTGGGTGAGGGATACAATGCCAAAGGCTCGCGGCTGCGCACAGGCAGGGACCGGGCGTCCATTTGGTGTCAAACGTCCGTCGGCTCGAGGAGGACCGGACGTCCGGCGCAAGTCAGAAGTCCGATGTTTTGGCTCTGGATAGGTGGTGTCGGTCGTCTGGTCGATATCGGTCGTCCGGGGCGCTAGGACTTGTCGGACATTCGATGCGGCATCGATTGTCCGATCGCTGTAGAGTGTCGGACGTCCGGTGGCACGTCGGTCGTCCAGCCGCTATAGACTCCACAACTCCGTCTTCTTCTGTCTTCGCTTCTATGCTTCCGTCGCGGATGGTGTAGGTGTTCCTTGGTGCTCGCACTCCTTCTCGTCGTCCGTGAATCTCCGGCAATATCTAAGCATGCGCACGAGAGGAATGCCAAGTAGTATATCGTCCTCGAAGGGGTCAAGTGAACACGTGTAAAGGAGATGATTCACCTTTATGTATGAAAAGTTGGGGTCGCACGTGTCACTTTCCAAACAAACTCTTGACATGGTGATGTCCGTAGGATGCTCCGCATCATCCCCTCCCCCTTGGGAATGATCTGACCTCAGATCGAAAACAAAATCACCATGGGAAAGAGATGGCGTCGCCGTGTAGAAGTGGACAATCACCAAGTACTCATCGTCTTGAAGCTCAAAGTTGGCACTCTCCAATATGGCACCGTCTAGTGATTCCTTCAAAAGCAAACATGGTAATCATGTCGTGCAAGCTAGTGGCGTGAAGATGCAACACACTAGAGGAACTCATGGCAAACATGTCATGTGAGCAAATAGTGGATATAGGCAATGCACATGACATATCGCAAGCACGATCACAAATCAAGATCAAAACATCATAATAGGCATGGGGTACAAAGGAATCATGGCAATAACAAGCAACATCTCCACCACACTTGCAAATACACATGCAAGTATGGGAATCAATCATCATGTGTAATGCAAAGCATGGGTCACAAATACATGGCAAAGTCATAGGAATGGGCATATCATGCAAAGTGAACATGGCAAGATGGGCAAAAGAGATATAATGGACAATAACCCATAACCATGTGAGTGCCATGTAGAAGAGATGCGTGAAGTGTTTGCGCAATGGGAACGGTGGGAAAGACAATCCACGGGATCCCAAGTCATCGTTGCTCTTTAGAGCTCATTTTGTTAGCTCGTGCTCTTGCGAGGTTGACGAGTAAGAATGGGGACCTACACAAAAGAAACACAAATCGACGAAATTGTGTGAGTGGTAAATGTACGCATCATCCATCATGATGTGTATGTGCACCTGTGAGTTAGCACAAGATAAGCATCGCTGAAAGAAATTTGAGGCACGATAGAGAAATATGTCATCCATCATGAGAGAATAGTTGTTATGTATAGTACGACGGGGACACAAATTAGAGTAAGTATGTGGCACAACAAAAGCATTGGCATTCATTGGCAGCATATTGTCCACACAACTATGAGAATCATGCAATAGATGGGATTGATCAAAATCTCCTAAAAAGTATGAGGAAACTATGGGGGTCTCCTCATGAGTAATATTGGAGGCATAATGTGGAGAAGTGGAACAACATCCAAAACAATGCATATCCGAAGCTAGCTAATCATGGCATGGCATATGATGGATATGATGCAAAGGGAGCATGTCAATATCACTACAAGAAAAACAAATGCCAATAACCATGGGCTTTTCATCTATGCCATATGTGCAAATTGGGTTTATTTTAATGGCATATGCATAGTTACTATGATGAGATTGCAAATGTGACATATTGTTGATCTCATGCATAGCATATGACAAGTCAAGCGAATTATCATACATGATGTGACCAAGAGTATTATCACAAGAAATCCTATGCAACATGGCATCACAACTAATAGACTCCACATGGCAATCAACAAACTCATCAAAATGGGTAAATCATCGTATGGGGAAATCATACTAGAATGAAGCATGGCAATAGGTGGATCAACATCATGCAAGCAATCAATGTTAACATAGTCCACTAGTGGGACAAGAGCATCACCTTAACCTTTGTTACCTTTTTCATTCCACTCATGTGGTGTAGGTGAGGTGGGAAAGACCAAATGGTGGTCATCATCTTCATATTTATGGAACCATGTGGGGGGTGCATCATATTCCACCATGGCCATAGTCTTGTCCATAGGAAGGACGAAGTCATCGAGGATCGGCGCGCCATCATGCATGGGACCTAGCACCAAATGAGAAGACACAATAGAGGTAGTGGTCAAGTTGTTAGTGTTGAAAATGGCCTCACATGATCTATAAACTATCTCACTCTCTCTAAGTGGTGTCTCACTCACTCCCTCAAGGTAGGTGCTCTCAATGTCGCATATGGTGGAGTCACTTGCCTCACTTAAGTGGTGGGGGTTGTGGCTGTCCTCACATGGGAATTGGGGCAGCTCATCATATATGGGGCTAGTGGTGAACTCGCTCTCCCTGTCAATATGGTGGCACAAGTCACTCAAATCATCATATGTCGTCGTAGTCGAAGGGAAAATCCCATGCTCAACCATCTCGTCATCGTCGTCGTGGATGAAGGCTGAAGATGGCACATCATCACTATCGCCTCCAAAGATGGAAGTATCATCCTTGCTCGTCACCATGTCGTTCGCCTCTAAAGCTTGGTCCTCAAATGGCTCTGTAGTTGTAGTCGTCGCCGCACCGTCTTGAAAAAAGAGTAGAAGTAGCCTCGGCATCATCAATGCCACAAGGAGGGATGTCGGTAGAGTCGAACTTGGGAGCGTCGTCTTGGAGCTTTTTGTGCTTGGACATCATGGTGGTACTAGCCTCATGCTCTCCGTCTTGGAGCTTGGTCTTCTAGAAGTGTTCTTGCGGTAAAGAAGCCTTGGCCTTCATGAGTTCTTATTCTGCCTTGAGAGCACCAATGTAGTTATCGTCGAGGGACTTGTAGTTCTCGAGGAAGATAGTCTTGGAGATGTCATTGTTCCATCCCATCATGAAGTGGAACTTCATGAAAATGGGGTCGTCGATGCTGGCTCATGATACGTCTCCAACGTATCTATAAATTTTGATTGTTCCATGCTATTATATTATCTATTTTGGATGTTTAATGGGCTTTATTATGCACTTTTATATTATTTTTGGGACTAACCTACTAACCCAAGGCCCAGTGCAAATTGCTGTTTTTTGGCCTATTTGAGTGTTTTGCAGAAAAGGAATATCAAACAGAGTCCAAATGGAATGAAACCTTCGCAAGGATCGTTTTTGGAACAAACGCACCCCAGAAGACTTGGAGTACATGCCAGGGAAGCCACGAGGCGGCCACGAGGCAGGAGGGCACGCCCAGGGGGGTAGGCGCCCCCACCCTCGTGGCCCCTCGTAGCTCCACCGACATACTTCTTCGTCCTATATATACTCATATACCCTGAAAACATCCGGGAGCACCACGAAACCCTATTTCCACCACCACAACCTTCTGTACCCGTGAGATTCCATCTTGGGGCCTTTTCCGGAGACCCACCGGAGGGGGAATCGATCACGGAGGGCTTCTAGATCAACACCATAGCCTCTCCGATGAGTTGTGAGTAATTTACCACAGACCTTCGGGTCCATAGTTATTAGCTAGATGGCTTCTTCTCTCTCTTTAGATCTCAATACAAAGTTCTCCTCTATCTTCTTGGAGATCTATTCCATGTAATACTTTTTGTGGTGTGTTTGTCGAGATCCGATGAATTGTGGGTTTATGATCAAGATTATCTATGAACAATATTTGGTTCTTCTCTGAATTCTTATATGCACGATTAAAATATCTTTGCAAGTCTCTTCGAATTATCAGTTTGGTTTGGCCTACTAGATTGGTCTTTCTTGCAATGGGAGAAGTGCTTAGCTTTGGGTTCAATCTTGCGGTGTCCTTTCCCAGTGACAGCAGGAACAACAAGGCACGTATTGTATTGTTGCCATCGAGGATAAAAAGATGGGGTTTATGTCATATTGCATGAGTGTATTCCTCTACATCATGTCATCTTGCTTAAGGCGTTACTCTGTTATTATGAACTTAATACTCTAGATGCATGCTAGATAGCGGTCGATGTGTGGAGTAATAGTAGTAGATGCAGAATCATTTTGGTCTACTTGTCACGAACGTGATGCCTATATACATGATCAAGCCTAGATATTCTCATAACTATGCGCTTTTCTATCAATTGCTCGACAGTAATTTGTTCACCCACCGTAGAATTTGCTATCTTGAGAGAAGCCACTAGTGAAACCTATGGCCCCCGGGTCTATCTTCCATCATATTAATCTTCAGTCAACTAGCTATCTTTTATTTTGCAATCTTTACTTTTCAATCTATACAACAAAAATACCAAAAATATTTATCTTATTATCTTTATCAGATCTCACTTTTGTAAGTGGTCGTGAAGGGATTGACAACCCCTTTATCGTGTTGGTTGCAAGGTTCTTATTTGTTTGTGCAGGTACGAGGGATGTGAGTGTAGTCTCCTACTGGATTTATACCTTGGTTCTCAAAAATTGAGGGAAATACTTACGCTACTTTGCTGCATCACCCTTTCCTCTTCAAGGGAAAACCAACAAATGCTCAAGAGGTACCAAGAAGGATTTCTGGCGCCGTTGCTGGGAAGATCTACGCACAAGTTATATACCAAGTACCCATCACAAACTCTTATCCCTCACATTATATTATTTGCCATTCGCCTGTCGTTTTCCTCTCCCCCACTTCACCTTTGCCGTTTTATTCGCCCTTTTTTGTTCGCCTTTCTGTTTGCTTGTGTTGCTATGTGCCCTTTATTAGCTTGCATCTTTGCTTGCTAAATTATGGATCCTCATCCACTTGCTAATCTTTTTATGAGATCCAATTATGATGAACCAACTGCTAGTGAGCTACGTGCACTAGATTATCTTTATGAGGTTTTGCTTGAAATTCGTGAGTCCGAAAATTGTGATGAAGTGTTGAAAGAAGAATATTATAAAGTGATTCACGATAGCTCCTTGAATGAAAAGCATGATTGCAATGATGTTATTATAAATTCTATTAATGTCAATTGTGCTAATGATATGCAAAACCCTAAGCTTGGGGATGCTTATTTTGCTATGCCCACTACTTGTTGCAATGATCATGACTGGGGTGATGCTTCTTATAATCTTGAAAACTTATTTAAGCCCCATGATATATATGAGATTGATAATAATGTTTGCAATAATATTGAAAGTGGATTTGGAAGAGCGTCAACTTTAGATCCCACATATTTGGAGAATGTCCAATCTTATGATTTTTTTTGATAAAAGTGGGTTTGGAGAGGTCATTACTTTAGTTAATATTGATCCCACTCTTTTGGAAGAGTGTCAACTTCATATGTATGTGGATCATGTTGAGAATATGTTTTGTGATAGCTATATTGTTGAATTTTATTATGACCCTACATGCAATTATTATGAGAGAGGAAAATATGGTTGTAGAAGTCTTCATGTTACTATATTACCTCTCTTCATGTTGAGGTTGATCTTGTTTTATTTTTCTTCCTTGCATATGCTAGATATTGCTTGTCTTCATTTGTTTTCCTAAAAAATGCCTATGCATAGGAAGTATGTGAATTAGATGTAATTTTCACATGCTATATGATGCTCTTTTTTGTGCCGCAATTTTATCTTTCATGTGAGCGTCATTGAAATCTCAAGCCTATCTTAATGGCTATAAAGAAAGAGCTTGTTGGGAGGCAACCCAATTTTATTTTCTTTGCTTTTATTTCGGTTTAGTAATGAATAACGCATCTAGCTTCTGTTTAGATGTGGTTTTGTCTTTTAATTAGTGTTCGTGCCAAGTAGAACCTTTGGGACGACTTGGGTGAAGTCTTTGCGATCATGCTGTAAAAAACAGAAACTTTTGCGCTAACGAGATTAGCTGCCATATTTTTCTGAAGAGTGATTTTAGGTTGATTCTTTTTGCAGATGATTAATATACAAATTCCTCACGTCCACCGATTTATTTCAGAATTTTTAGAGTTACACAAGTATTCGAAAGTTAGAGATTGCTACAGACTTTTCTGTTTTTGATAGTTCTGTTTTCCGTGTGTTGTTTGCTTATTTTGATGAATCTATGGCTAGTATCAGGGGGTATGAACGATAGAGAAGTTGGAATACAGTAGGTTTAACACCAATATAAATAAAGAATGAGTTCAATACAGTACCTTTAAGTGGTGGTTTGTTTTCTTATACTAACGGAGCTCACGAGATTTTCTGTTTAGTTTTGTGTTGTCAAGTTTTCAAGTTTTTGGGTAAGGATTTGATGGGCTATGGAAAAAAGAGTGACAAGAGCCTAAGCTTGGGGATGCCCAAGGCACCCCAAGGTAAAATTCAAGGACAACCAAAAGCCTAAGAATGGGGATGCCCCGGGAAGGCATTCCCTCTTTCGTCTTCGTCTATCGGTAACTTTACTTGAGACTATATTTTTATTCACCACATGATGAGTATTTTGCTTGGAGCATCTTGTATGATTTGAGTCTTTGCTTTTTAGTTTACCACAATCATCCTTTCTATACACACCTTTTGGGAGAGACACACATGAATCGGAATTTATTATAATACTCTGTGTGCTTCACTTATATCTTTTGAGCTAGATAGTTTTGCTCTAGCACTTCACTTATATCCTTTTAGAGCACGGCGGTGGTTTTATTTTATAGAAATTATTGATCTCTCATGCTTCACTTATATTATTTTGAAAGTCCTTTAGAACAACATGGTAATTTGCTTTGGTTATATAAATTAGTCCTAATATGATAGGCATCCAAGATGGGTATAATAAAAACTTTCATATAAAGTGCATTGAATACTATGAGAAGTTTGATACTTGATGATTGTTTTGAGATATGAGGATGGTGATATTAGAATTACGCTAGTAGAGTAGTTGTGAATTTGAGAAATACTTGTGTTGAGGTCTGCAAGTCCCGTAACATGCACGTATGGTAACCGTTGTGTGACAAATTTGAAGCATGAGGTATTTCATTGATTGTCATCCTTTGTGTGGAGGTCGGGATCGCACGATGGTTAACTCCTACCAACCCTTCCCCTAGGAGCATGCGTGTAGTACTTTGTTTTGATGACTTGTAGATTTTTGCATTAAGTATGTGAGTTCTTTATGACTAATGTTGAGTCCATGGATTATACGCACTCTCACCCTTCCACCATTGCTAGCCTCTTTTGTACCGCGCAACTTTCGCCGGTATCATACACCCACCATATAACTTTCTCAAAACAGCCACCATACCTACCTATCATGGCATTTCCATAGCCATTCCGAGATATATTGCCATGCAACTTTCCACCGTTCCGTTTATTATGACACCCTCCATCATTGTCATATTGCCATGCATGATCATGTAGTTGACATTGTACTTGTGGCAAGGCCACCATGCATAATTTTTCATACATGTCACTCTTGATTCATTGCACATCCCGGTACACCGCTAGAGTCATTCATATAGAGTCATATTTTGTTCTAGTATCGAGTTGTAATTCTTGAGTTGCAAATAAATAGAAGTGTGATGATCATCGTTATTAGAGCATTGTCCCAGAAAAAAAGGCCAAATAAAAAAGAAAGGCCAAATAAAAAAAGGAAAAAAAAGAAAGGCCAAAATAAAAACAGGAAGGCCCAAAAAAGAAAGAGAAAAGGGACAATGCTACTATCTTTTTCCACACTTGTGCTTCAAAGTAGCACCATGATCTTCATGATAGAGAGTCTGTTTGATGTAGGGTGGAACCCTAATCAGCGGATCTTTCACGTTTGGAGGTTGGCACACGATGAACACGGGGAAAACACGGAGAGAGATGGGGAAAACACACGAGAGAACACTCAAATCAACACGGAAGCAATCACACAAGTGCTAGATTCGCGATACAAGGTCGAGATACATGATCCAAAGTCAACAACGGTGATACAGATAGTCTTCTCCCGGAGGAGGTCTTGGAATCCCGTGGGATCTTCCCGTTAGGGGTCTTGAATCCAGAGGTGGATCTTCTCCGTAGAGGCGCACCGGTCTCGTGGGAGAAATCCACACAAGTGTCAAATGAGCTAAAACCACAGCTAACCCTAAACGGAAAGAGGAGAGGAGTATATATAGTCTACGGGGCGAATGGGTACATGGGCCTCGGCCCAGGGGCTGCACGCAGGCAGATCAGGGGCCGGATGTCCGGGCTACGGCCCGGATGTCCGGGGCTTCATGGGTCGCCGGATGTCCGGGGCGGGGGCCCGGATGTCCGGCTGGGGGAGGACGCGCCTCGGGTGCTCTCTGGACAGAGGCGCCGGATTTCCGGGCGCGGGGCCGGATGTCTGGGCCGTGCCTGGCCGGATGTCCGGGCCCTGGCCGGATGTCCGGGCCCTGTAGCCTCGGCTGCTGTTGGCCTTCTGTAGGTGACTGCCCAGGGGCCGGATGTCCGGGCCAGGGGGCCGGATGTCCGGGTCCTGGAGCTCTCTTCTGCCCTTCTCGATGCATCAGCTCGTCCGTGGCCTTGGGGACTTGTCCATCTTCAAGCTCTTCTCCGAAGTGGTCTCCTTCACACCTGAGCACACAAAGCACACTCGCTTGAGGTAGCAACCATGTCTCGCAAGATTCATAAGGGAGTTGGGCTAGGAGTGACGTCACCTCGGTCTCAAAAGCTCTAGCACGAGCACGTGTCATCGGTCCTTGAGGCACTTGAGGGGGTGAAGGAGGGTCCATGGTGATGGCCCTAGGATACACCGTATCATCTCCCCTCCCTTGGGAAAGATCCGACCTCGGATCGAAATCTTCATCACCATGGAAAAGAGAGAGGTCCTTGATGTTGAAAGTATCGCTCACGGAGTACTTGTCTCGTGGGATGTCGATCTTGTAGGCGTTGTCGTTGTAGCGTGCTAGCACCTTGAAGGGTCCGTCGGCGCGAGGTAGAAGCTTGGACTTGCGCTCGAGTGGGAAGCGGTCCTTGCGAAGGTGAAGCCAAACAAGATCTCCCGGTTGGAACACCATCGGTGCCTTGTTGACGTTGAGCTTGGTGGCGCGACGGCGGACTTGTCGCTCGATCATCGCCCTTGTGTCTTCGTGCACCTTCTTGAGATAAGTTGCCCTTGCACTTGCGTCCATGTTCGTGCGCTCTTGGAGAGGAAGCGGTAGGATGTCCAAAGGTGACAATGGGTTGAAGCCGTAGACGATCTCGAAGGGGGACTTGCCGGTTGTGGAGTGTCTTGCGCGGTTGTAGGCGAACTCGGCGATTGGTAAGCAATTCTCCCATTCCCGGATGTTCCTCTTGATCAACACACGAAGAAGAGTGGATAGCGTGCGGTTCGTCACCTCCGTCTGACCGTCCGTCTGTGGATGGTACGCCGAAGAAAATAGAAGCTTGATTCCGAGCTTGGCACATAGTGTTTTCCAAAAGTAACTCAGGAACTTGACGTCCCGGTCAGAGACGATCGTTTTGGGCACGCCGTGTAGACGAAGTATCTCCCTGCAAAAGAGAGTTGCAACATGTGAAGCATCGTCGATCTTGTTACAAGGAATGAAATGAGCCATTTTGGAGAACCTATCTACCACGACAAACACGGAATCTTTGCCATTTTGAGTCCTAGGCAAACCAAGTATGAAATCCATGCTTATGTCTTCCCATGGGTGATATGGAATAGGAAGAGGCATATGAAGACCATAAGATTGCGCTTTGGACTTAGCTTTGCGGCATGTAGAACAACGGTTGGTGAAGCGTGAGACGTCACGAAGCATCTTGGGCCAAAAATAGTTCTTAGAGAGTGTAGCAAACGTCTTGTCTCGTCCAAAGTGTCCCATGAGTCCTCCTCCATGCGATTCCTGCAAAAGGAGCAAACGAAGCGAAGACTCGGGAATGCAAAGTTTGTTAGCTATCATAAGATATCCATCTTTGATGTAGTAATGCTCCCAAGAAGTGTGAGTCAAGCATTTAGCATAGGCATTTGCAAAGAAAGGATCATGCTTATATAAATCTTTAATATGCTCAAAGCCAATCACATTCAACTCAAGTTGTGTAACAAGCATGCATTTGCGGGAAAGCGCGTCCGCCACAACATTTTCTTTGCCCTTGATGTATTTGATGACATAGGGAAAAGACTCAATGAACTCACTCCATTTAGCATGACGCTTGTTCAACTTGGTTTGACCTTTGAGATACTTGAGTGTCTCATGGTCCGTATGAAGAATGAATTCATGAGGTCTAAGATAGTGTTCCCAAACACGTAGAACTCTCACCAAGGCATAAAGCTCTTTATCATAGATAGGATAGTTAAGTTGCGCTCCCGATAGCTTCTCGCTAAAGTACGCAATTGGGCGCTTTTCTTGCATTAGCACGCCACCTATGCGGGTACCACTAGCATCACAATGAATCTCAAACGGTTTGTCAAAGTTTGGTAGTGCTAGAAGTGGTGCGTGCGTGAGCAAGCTCTTAAGCTCATTGAACGCGGTGTCTTGCGAAGGACCCCAAATGAAGGGTGCGTTCTTCTTGCTCAAAGCGTGTAGAGGCATAGCAATGGTGCTAAAATCCTTCACAAAACGTCGATAGAAACCGGCAAGACCAAGGAAACTACGCACTTGCATAAGATTCTTTGGTTGAGGCCAAGTTTTAATTGCTTCAATTTTAGTTTCATCAACGTGAACACCTTGAGAAGACACGACAAATCCTAGAAAGACAACCTTGTCAACGCCAAAAGTGCATTTTTCCATATTAGCATACAATTGTTGTTTGCGAAGTGCTTGCAAAACTAGTTGAACATGGTCAACATGTTCTTCAAGCGACTTGCTAAACACAAGAATGTCATCAAAGTAAACCACAACAAAGACACCTATGTAGGGTCTAAGAACAAAGTGCATAAGACGCACAAAAGTGCCGGGTGCTTCCGATAAGCCCATTGGCATGACAAGCCACTCATATAACCCAAACTTGGTTTTGAAAGCAGTTTTCCACTCATCCCCCTCTTGAATTCGAATTTGGTAGTAACCACTTTTAAGATCAATTTTTGAAAAGATGGTGGCACCACAAAGTTCATCAAGCATGTCGTCTAAGCGAGGAATAGGGTGACGATATCTAACGGTTATAGCATTTATCGGGCGGCAATCGGAACACATGCGAAAAGTTCCGTCTTTCTTAGGCACGAGAATAACGGGAACGGCACAAGGGCTTAGACTTTCACGTACATGACCCTTGTCGATGAGATTTTGTACTTGCCGTTGTATCTCCTTCGTTTCCTCGGGGTTGACGCGGTACGGAGCTTTGTTTGGAAGAGGAGCACCGGGTACGAGGTCGATGCGGTGTTCTATCCCTCGAAGTGGAGGTAGACCCGGTGGTAGCTCATCCGGAAAGACGTCCGAGAATTCCTGCAACAATTTAGACAACACCAAAGGTGGAGTTGGTGAAGTGTTAGTAGGTTTGGCTTCCCCTTTGCATAGAAGCACAAGGTGGAATACGCTCGATGGGTTCTCACACACTTCTCTCATCTCACGTTTGGTAGCAAATAGCACTAGTTGCTTCTTGTCGCTCATCGTGGAGTCGCTCATATTTGGCTTGTGGCTCTCGCTCTCTTTTTGGTGGCTCGCTCTCTCACCATTCTCTCCACGATGGGTGGTAGGTAAAAGCTTGTCGGCGGCAACTTGACTTGGGGACATTGGCCGAAGCACGAATTCCTTGCCCTTCATCTTGAAATGATAGTGATTCGTCCGTCCATTGTGTGTGACTCCACGATCATATTGCCATGGGCGTCCAAGAATAAGGTGGCACACGGACATGGGTATCACATCACACTCAAGGGTGTCCTCGTAGGCGCCAATCTTGAACGAGACTTGCACGGTGTGCTCGACTCGAAGAATTCCGGCGTCGTTGAGCCATTGGACCTTGTAGGGGTTAGGATGCTTCGTCTTGACCAAATGAAGCTTGTCGCATAGCTCTTCACTTGCCAAGTTGTGGCAACTTCCGCCATCGATGATAACCTTGACGGAGCGTCCATTGATGCCGGCCTTCGTATGAAAAATGTGACAACGTTGGTCGTCATCTTGTTGATGTTGGAGTGTCAAGACTTTTGATGTAGGGTGGAACCCTAATCAGCGGATCTTTCACGTTTGGAGGTTGGCACACGATGAACACGGGGAAAACACGGAGAAAGAAGGGGAAAACACACGAGAGAACACTCAAATCAACACGGAAGCAATCACACAAGTGCTAGATTCGCGATACAAGGTCGAGATACATGATCCAAAGTCAACAACGGTGATACAGATAGTCTTCTCCCGAAGGAGGTCTTGGAATCCCGTGGGATCTTCCCGTTAGGGGTCTTGAATCCAGAGGTGGATCTTCTCCGTAGAGGCGCACCGGTCTCGTGGGAGAAATCCACACAAGTGTCAAATGAGCTAAAACCACAGCTAACCCTAAACGGAAAGAGGAGAGGAGTATATATAGTCTACGGGGCGAATGGGTACATGGGCCTCGGCCCAGGGGCTGCACGCAGGCAGATCAGGGGCCGGATGTCCGGGCTACGGCCCGGATGTCCGGGGCTTCATGGGTCGCCGGATGTCCGGGGCGGGGGCCCGGATGTCCGGCCGGGGGAGGACGCGCCTCGGGTGCTCTCTGGACAGAGGCGCCGGATTTCCGGGCGCGGGGCCGGATGTCCGGGCCGTGCCTGGCCGGATGTCCGGGCCCTGGCCGGATGTCCGGGCCCTGTAGCCTCGGCTGCTGTTGGCCTTCTGTAGGTGACTGCCCAGGGGCCGGATGTCCGGGCCAGGGGGCCGGATGTCCGGGTCCTGGAGCTCTCTTCTGCCCTTCTTGATGCATCAGCTCGTCCGTGGCCTTGGGGACTTGTCCATCTTCAAGCTCTTCTCCGAAGTGGTCTCCTTCACACCTGAGCACACAAAGCACACTCGCTTGAGGTAGCAACCATGTCTCGCAAGATTCATAAGGGAGTTGGGCTAGGAGTGACGTCACCTCGGTCTCAAAAGCTCTAGCACGAGCACGTGTCATCGGTCCTTGAGGCACTTGAGGGGGTAAAGGAGGGTCCATGGTGATGGCCCTAGGATACACCGTATCAACTTGACTTTAAAATATTTGGTTTGGAGACCATCAAAGATCAATATGTGCATGATGCTGAATTTAAAGATGTATTGCAGAATTGCAAAGAAGGGAGAACATGGAACAAGTTCGTCGTTAATGATGGATTTGTGTTTCGTGCTAACAAGCTATGCATTCCAGCTAGCTCTGTTCGTCTTTTGTTGTTGCAGGAGGCGCATGGAGGAGGATTAATGGGACACTTTGGCGTGAAGAAGACGGAGGACGTCCTTGCTACACACTTCTTTTGGCCAAAGATGCGACGGGATGTTGAGCGTTTTGTTGGTCGCTGCACTACATGTCAAAAAGCTAAGTCACGACTCAATCCTCATGGTTTATATATGCCTTTGCCTGTACCTAGTGTTCCTTGGGAAGATATATCTATGGACTTTGTTTTGGGTTTACCTCGAACAAAGAAGGGGAGGGATAGCATATTTGTTGTCGTGGATAGGTTCTCGAAGATGGCACACTTTATACCATGTCATAAAAGCGATGATGCTGCTAATGTTGCTGATTTGTTCTTTCGTGAAATTATTCGCTTGCATGGTGTGCCAAATACTATTGTTTCAGATCGTGATACGAAATTTCTTAGCCACTTTTGGAGATGTTTATGGGCTAAGTTGGGGACTAAACTACTTTTTAGTACTACTTGTCACCCCCAAACTGATGGACAAACTGAAGTAGTCAACAGAACTTTGTCTACTATGCTTAGGGCTGTTTTGAAGAATAATAAGAAAATGTGGGAAGAATGCTTGCCTCATATTGAATTTGCTTATAATCGTTCGTTGCATTCTACTACTAAGATGTGCCCTTTTGAAATTGTCTATGGTTTCCTACCTCGTGCACCTATTGATTTGTTGCCTCTTCCATCTTCGGAGAAGGTTAATTTTGATGCTAAACAAAGTGCTGAATTGATCTTAAAAATGCATGAGTTAACTAAGGAAAATATTGAGCGCATGAATGCTAAATATAAACTTGTTGGAGATAAGGGTAGAAAACGTGTTGTCTTTGCACCTGGAGATCTTGTTTGGTTACATTTGCGTAAGGATAGGTTTCCTAATTTGCGCAAGTCAAAGCTAATGCCACGTGCTGATGGTCCTTTCAAGGTGTTAGAGAAAATAAATGATAATGCATATAAACTTGAGCTGCCTGCAGATTTTGGGGTTAGTCCCACATTTAACATTGCAGATTTGAAGCCTTACTTGGGTGAGGAAGATGAGCTTCCGTCGAGGACGACTTCAATTCAAGAAGGGGAGCATGATGAGGACATCACTAACAAGGTTACACCCACAGCTCCAACTGACACATATACAGGACCAATTACTAGAGCTCGCGCACGCCAATTAAATTACCAGGTACTTTCGTTTCTTGGTAATGAATCTAATGTTCATGAGAATATGATGCTGCCTAAATTGGATACATTTGTCTTGCTTACAAATGAAGGGCCTAGCTTGGACAAGAAGGATGAACATTGGAGCAAGATCAAGCATTGATGTAGGGTGGAACCCTAATCAGCGGATCTTTCACGTTTGGAGGATGGCACACGATGAACACGGGGAAAACACGGAGAAAGATGGGGAAAACACAAGAGAGAACACTCAAATCAACACGGAAGCAATCACACAAGTGCTAGATTCGCGATACAAGGTCGAGATACATGATCCAAAGTCAACAACGGTGATACAGATAGTCTTCTCCCGGAGGAGGTCTTGGAATCCCGTGGGATCTTCCCGTTAGGGGTCTTGAATCCAGAGGTGGATCTTCTCCGTAGAGGCGCACCGGTCTCGTGGGAGAAATCCACACAAGTGTCAAATGAGCTAAAACCACAGCTAACCCTAAACGGAATGAGGAGAGGAGTATATATAGTCTACGGGGCGAATGGGTACATGGGCCTCGGCCCGGGGGATGCGCGCAGGCAATTCAGGGGCCGGACGTCCGGGCGGCGGGCCGGATGTCCGGGACTTCACAGGACGCCGGATGTCCGGGCGGGGGCCCGGATGTCCGAGCTGGGCAGTCGAGCCTCGGGCGCTCTCTGGACAGAGGCGCCGGATTTCCGGGCCCGGGGCCGGATGTCCGGGCCGTGCTTGGCCGGATGTCCGGGCCCTGGCCGGATGTCCGGGCCCTGTAGCTTCTGCTGCACGCGGCCTTCTGTAGCTGAACGCCCAGGGGCCGGATGTCCGGGCCAGGGGGCCGGATGTCCGGGGCCTGGAGCTCTCTTCTGCTCTTCTCGATGCATTGGCTCGTCCACGACCTTGGGGACTTGTCCATCTTCAAGCTCTTCTCCGAAGTGGTCTCCTTCACACCTGAGTACACAAAGCACACTCGCTTGAGGTAGCAACCATGTCTCGCAAGATTCATAAGGAAGTAGAGCTAGGAGTGACGTCACCTCGGTCTCGAAAGCTCTCGTATGAGCACGTGTCATCGGTCCTTGAGGCACTTGAGGGGGTGAAGGAGGGTCCATGGGGATGGCCCTAGGATACACCGTATCAAGATCACTAGCAAAGAGTAGCACACGGAACACACGCACGGATAGATAAATGTGGTTGTGCAACCAAGGATGAGCGAAAAATGTGGTAAACCACGGAAAATGCTCGTGTTGCACAACGCTAGAGAGACGCTAACCGATTGCTTAATAGGCGGATACGCACTTGTGCACGACCTATATGGGCAAAACGTAACGACTATCTATCACAAGTATGCTATGAGTGTATGATGTGCCGATGCTTGAGCACAAGATGATTTTGCTATGTATGATCTCTTTGGATGCAAGGCGTATGATGCTATTGTTTCTTTGCTTGGATTGGCTCTTTTGCTTAAAAGCTTTTGAGCTCTTTCTTTGGGCACATATGTT
The DNA here is from genome assembly GCA_902687465.1 of Secale cereale. Classification (NCBI taxonomy): domain Eukaryota; kingdom Viridiplantae; phylum Streptophyta; class Magnoliopsida; order Poales; family Poaceae; genus Secale; species Secale cereale. Next base: position 287,841,413 of record LR738714.1, read on the forward strand.
TGCTTCTCGTATCGAGGTAGCTATTGTGTATGCGGAACACTCTTGTGGCACAAGGAGATATGCAATATACCAAGATGATGTGGTATGCAATATATATATGAGTATCACTAATGTGCACAAGTGTCGTGGCCCGGCAATACTCAAATGGCTAGTCTCAATGGGAAAGCTACGCAAAGATGGTTCATAGGGTGACAATGCAATTGCAAGATAGAATGATCAAAGTGTCGTCGATGTTACCGTCCTTGCCGAAGTTGAGCGGTGGTGTCGTCGAAGTCTTGCCGTCCCAAGGTAGCCGAAACATCCAAGGAAACGGTGAAACCAAAACTCAAGTATCCACGGCAAATGGGGACAAATTTTCAAAACTCGAAACGGTGAAGCGATGGTGGTTGTTGCGGAAGATTGGTGGAGGTTTGCGGAAGAGTGGGTGGATCACCGAACGCAAAGGGGGGAATGATTGCTAGGAGGGAAGTGTAGTGGGGGGAAATGGCTGCGGGAGGCCGGATGTCCGGGCCAGGGGCCGGATGTCCGGGCCGGGCCGGATGTCCGGGGCACGAGCCGGATGTCCGGGGTGCCCGAGCCAGCAAGAACACGTGGCAAAAAGGGGGGTTGCGAGGCAAAAATTCGGTGGATTTTTCGGGTGAAATTTGGGGAAAAGTGGAGGAAAAGCTAGATCCACACGTGGCACAGCAAATCCATGGAACAAATTCAACAAAATCTTGCCAAATCAACAGATCACAGAAAATTTTTGGGGCTCTTTTTGTGGGGATTTTCGAAATTGGGGAAGAACACAACAAAATCAAGCTAGAAAACGGTGGGGAGGCTCCAAATTCGTGAGAAACCGTGGCTCATGATACCATAATGATGTAGGGTGGAACCCTAATCAGCGGATCTTTCACGTTTGGAGGTTGGCACACGATGAACACGGGGAAAACACGGAGAAAGATGGGGAAAACACACGAGAGAACACTCAAATCAACACGGAAGCAATCACACAAGTGCTAGATTCGCGATACCAGGTCGAGATACATGATCCAAAGTCAACAACGGTGATACAGATAGTCTTCTCCCGGAGGAGGTCTTGGAATCCCGTGGGATCTTCCCGTTAGGGGTCTTGAATCCAGAGGTGGATCTTCTCCGTAGAGGCGCACCGGTCTCGTGGGAGAAATCCACACAAGTGTCAAATGAGCTAAAACCACAGCTAACCCTAAACGGAAAGAGGAGAGGAGTATATATAGTCTACGGGGCGAATGGGTACATGGGCCTCGGCCCAGGGGCTGCACGCAGGCAGATCAGGGGCCGGATGTCCGGGCTACGGCCCGGATGTCCGGGGCTTCATGGGTCGCCGGATGTCCGGGGCGGGGGGCCCGGATGTCCGGGCGGGGGTGGACGCGCCTCGGGTGCTCTCTGGACAGAGGCGCCGGATTTCCGGGCGCGGGGCCGGATGTCCGGGCCGTGCCTGGCCGGATGTCCGGGCCCTGGCCGGATGTCCGGGCCCTGTAGCCTCGGCTGCTGTTGGCCTTCTGTAGGTGACTGCCCAGGGGCCGGATGTCCGGGCCAGGGGGCCGGATGTCCGGGTCCTGGAGCTCTCTTCTGCCCTTCTCGATGCATCAGCTCGTCCGTGGCCTTGGGGACTTGTCCATCTTCAAGCTCTTCTCCGAAGTGGTCTCCTTCACACCTGAGCACACAAAGCACACTCGCTTGAGGTAGCAACCATGTCTCGCAAGATTCATAAGGGAGTTGGGCTAGGAGTGACGTCACCTCGGTCTCAAAAGCTCTAGCACGAGCACGTGTCATCGGTCCTTGAGGCACTTGAGGGGGTGAAGGAGGGTCCATGGTGATGGCCCTAGGATACACCGTATCACTGTTGTTTAGTCACTTTCATATACTAGTGGGAATTTTCATTATAGAACTTGGCTTGTATATTCCAACGATGGGCTTCCTCAAATGTCCTAGGTCTTCGTGAGCAAGCAAGTTGGATGCACACCCGCTTAGTTTCTTTTGTTGAGCTTTCATACATTTATAACTCTAGTGCATCTGTTGCATGGCAATCCCTACTCACTCACATTGATATCTATTGATGGTCATCTCCATAGCCCATCGATATGCCTAGTTGATGTGAGACCATCTTCCTCTTTTGTCTTCTCCACAAACACCACTCTATTCCACCTATAGTGCTATATCCCTGGCTCACGCTCATGTATTGCATGAAAGTTGAAAAAGTTTGAAAAAAATTAAGTATGAAATAATTGCTTGGCTGAAACCGAGGTTGTGCATGATTTGGGTATTTTGTGTGACGAAGATGGAGCATAACCGAACTATATGATTTTGTAGGGATGAACTTTCTTGGCCATGTTATTTTGAGAAGACATAATTGCTTTGTTAGTATGCTTGAAGTATTATTATTCTTATGTCAATATTAAACTTTTGTCTTGAATCTTTCGGATCTGAACATTCATGCCACAATAAAGAAAATTACATTGAAAATTATGTGAGGCAGCATTCCACATCAAAAATTCTATTTTCAGCATTTACCTACTCGAGGACGAGCAAGAATTACACTTGGGGATGCTTGATACGTCTCCAACGTATCTATAATTTTTTATTGTTCCATGCTATTATATTATCTATTTTGGATGTTTAATGGGCTTTATTATGCACTTTTATATTATTTTTGGTACTAACCTACTAACCCACGACCCAGTGCAAATTGTTGTTTTTACCTATTTAAGTGTTTCACAGAAAAGGAATATCAAACGGAGTCCAAATGGAATGAAACCTTTGCAAGGATAGTTTTCGGAACAAACGCCACCCAGAAGACTTAGAGTACACGCCAGGGAAGCCACGAGGCGGCCACGAGCAGGAGGGGGAGCCCCCACCCTCGTGCCCCCCTCGTAGCTCCACCGACATACTTCTTCATCCTCATATTACTCATATACCCTGAAAACATCTGGGAGCACCACGAAACCCTATTTCCACTGCCGCAACCTTCTGTACCCACGAGATCCCATCTTGGGGCCTTTTCCGAAGCTCCGCCGGAGGGGGAATCGATCATGGAGGGCTTGTACATCAACACCATAGCCTCCATAGACCTTCGGGTCAATAGTTATTAGCTAGATGGCTTCTTCTCTCTCTTTGGATCTCAATACAAAGTTCTCCTTAATCTTCTTGGAGATCTATTCAACGTAATATTTTTTGCGGTGTGTTTGTCGAGATCTGATGAATTGTGGGTTTATGATCAAGATTATCTATGAACAATATTTGGCTCTTCTATGAATTATTATATGCATGATTAACATATCTTTGCAAGTCTCTTCGAATTATCAGTTTGGTTTGGCCTACTAGATTGATCTTTCCTGCAATGGGAGAAGTGCTTAGCTTTGGGTTCAATCTTGCGGTGTCCTTTCCAGCGGCAGTAGGGGCAGCAAGGCACGTATTGTATTGTTGCCATCGAGGATAAAAAGATGGGGTTTATGTCATATTGCATGAGTTTATCCCTCTACATCATGTCATCTTGCTTAAGGCGTTACTCTGTTCTTATGAACTTAATACTCTAGATGCATGCTGGATAGCGGTCGATGTGTGGAGTAATAGTAGTAGATGCAGAATCGTTTCGGTCTAATTGTCATGGACGTGATTCCTATATACATGATCATGCCTAGATATTCTCATAACTATGCGCTTTTCTATCACTTGCTCGACAGTAATTTGTTCACCCACCGTAGAATTTGCTATCTTGAGAGAAGCCATTAGTGAAACATATGGCCCCCGGGTCTATCTTCCATCATATTAATCTTCAGTGAAATAGCTATCTTTTTTTTGCAATATTTACTTTTCAATCTATACAACAAAAATACCAAAAGTATTTATCTTATTATCTTTATCAGATCTCACTTTTGCAAGTGGCCGTGAAGGGATTGACAACCCCTTCATCGCGTTGGTTGCAAGGTTCTTATTAGTTTGTGCAGGTACGAGGGATTTGAGTGTAGTCTCCTACTGGATTGATACCTTGGTTCTCAAAAACTGAGGGAAATAATTACGCTACTTTGCTACATCACCCTTTCCTCTTCAAGGGAAAACCAACACATGCTCAAGAGGCAGTAGCTCATCACAAGGCATTCTTCATCTCCTTGAAGTACTTGTCGATGGACTTGGATCCTTGAATGGTGTTCTCCAATTGGCGTAGAAGTTGTTCTGTGTAGGTGGGAGGCACGAACTGTCGCCGCAAAGCTTTCTTTGTCTTGGGACAACTCACGTCATAGTCCTCTGAAGGTGTGTGAAACCACCATGTCGACACGAAGTAATGGAAGTTTCATGTGGAGCACTTCACTTGATCTCCGGGAGGAACTTGATGTAGCATGAGGTAATCGTCCATCAAGCATTCCCACTCGAGATACTCCTCAGGTTCTTGTGTCCCATAGAAAGGAATCTCATGGTCATTGTCGAGGTCATAGTAGCTCGTGGAAGTCACGGACTTGAGCTTGGGGAGCTTCTCTTGATCATAAGCTTGAGGCGCGTGTGGGCAAAGATGCCGTATGTCGAAAGGCAAAGATGCCTTGAAGTCGCTTGGCGAATATGCCAAGGTACATGGTGAAGTCGTTGAGCGGTTGTTGATGTTGAGTTCATGACCTTCACGTTCTCGTCGTTGATGGTGTCGATGCCGATGTGATCTTGCCGAAGATGGTAGCTCGGAAGGATGTGCACTTGAGCGTCTTCTCGAAGATGAGGGAGACCTCTTGGTGGTCTTGATGAGGGCTTTGAGCTCCTCCATTTGAGCATCCATGTTGGAGCACAAGTGGTTCTTCATGCATCGAACTTGTCGTTGTTGGTTAAGACCGGAGATGAAATGCTTTGCCTATCCATCACAAGACTCGAGCAAAGGTGAGTACGAGATTAGATAAACAATACCAAGTTACCTTTTCCCAAACTTGAGGATGTATCCCGTTTCACTCAATGTGAAATGAAAGAATAGTAAAATTGGTACCGAACTTGTTCACTCACACCTATCAAGTCAAGCTTTTCGAGTGGCTTGGTTAGGATAAGTGGCACAAAAAATTGATGCAATTGTGATGCGGAGCATCCCTCAAGCATCCCCATGGACATGCCACTTGGACCAATGACAAGAGCTCATTTAAGGGCTATCAAAGATAAGGTAAACTCGCTCCTTGCACAAATACCGCTTTCACCGCATGAGACATGGCTACTACCTAAGACGGAAACACTATGCATGATCAGGTACTCGGATGAAGGCCACGATGCAGCTACACCCATTGGACAAGGTGGCAAGGACAGCAAGTTCAACGACCAAGAGAAGAAGCTGCCCGAAGTGCTACAACCATCGGACGTCCTGCCGGGAGTGGGAGTCTAACGCCTGAACAGTCCCTCCAGCCCACAAAGTCAAGGCCAGATTGAGCTACAGGCTCCGGACGACCGCCCCACACCGGACGTCCGACGCATCCCAGGCTTCGGACGACCGCCATCCACTGGACGACCGGCGCCCGGAAGTCCGACCATCTTCGGAACACCATAATCCCACGACAGAACAAAATAGCAGAAATCGGAGGACTTCCGGACGTCCGGTCCCTCAAGAGCCACTGGACGTCCGGTGCCCAGTGGACATCCGCTACCTATGCGTGCCGTTTACTTCCGGGCCAAGGCCCATGTACCCTTTCGTGACTCCACACTATTTATAGACCTCCCCCTCTCTCTTTTTAGGGTTAGCATTGTGATAGCTCATTTTAGAGATAGAGCCTTGCTCATCCTTAGTGGTTCATCTCCACGAGATACCGCGGCCTCCACGGAGAAGATCCACACGAATTCAAGACCTCCTCACAGAGAAGAAATCAAGACCTCCTCACGGTGAAGACTATCGCTACTTGTATTGTCCTTAGTTGACCGTGGATCGTGTATCACTTTGTGTTTCCAGATCTAGCATATGTGTGACCTAAACTTGTTGATTTGAGTGTTTTTGTTGTAGGGTTGAACCCTAGGTGGAGATCTTTCACGAATAGGAGGGGAATCCCCAAGAACAAGATGAGCACAAAGGGAAGAACACAAGAGAAACACTCAAGAACAGGCCCAAATCACACATCCACTAGACTCACATACACACAAGATCCACAAAGGTACAAGAACAACAAGGGGAACATGGATACATGATAGAGTTCATCCCAAATCCCAAAGGGAGATGAGGTCTTGGTGATCCTATGATGGGGATCCTTCCCCTAGAAGGGGATCTTGATAATCCATAAGGATTCTTCCCCAAAGGGGTCTTGATCCACAAGGGGGAAGGAGAAAAGCTCACATATGTCTCACATCTACTTTGCTATCCTTACAAATGAGCTAGGTCGGGGGTACTTATAGTCTAGGCACGAAATAGAAAGGGGGAGAGTGATACAAGGGTCAAAAGCCCAAATGCACGCAGGCATCCTCGGACTGAACCGGGCACCTGGGGTGAAGTGGCCCGGGCACCCGGAGGTGGTGCGGTTGAAGGAGCCCGGGCACTCGGGGGTTGGCAGCTCGGGCACCCGGGGTGGCTGTGGTGTAGCCCAGGGGCGAGGCCGGGCACCCGGGGGTCGCGGCCCGGGCACCCGGAGGCAAGGGCGAGCGCCCAGCGGGGTGGCCGGGCACCCGGGGCGGCGGGCAGCGCCCATGCTGGGGCGGCCGGGCACCCGGGGTCTCCTGGCCGGACACCCGGGGTGGCCAGGACTAGCAACAGCGGGCGGCGGCCGGGCACCCGGGGACGCAGGGGCCGGGCACCCGGGGTGTCCAGTGGCTCCACACCTTCGTGCCCATCTTCCTTCTCCTTCCTCCGTGTGTCTCCGGGTGGACTTGGTGTTTCCTCCGTGCTTCCTCGCAGTCATCTCTGAAGTACCTAAGAATGCACAATGCTTCCATTTGAGGTAGGACCCGACTCTCATATGAAACCGAATGAAACTTGAAGAGGAAGGAGTCAACCTCGGTTTCGATGGCACGTGCGTGTGCTCTTGTCATCGGTCTTCTCGGTCCTTGCGGTGGTGGTGTGACGTCCGTGGTGATGGTCGAGGGATGCTCCGCATCATCTCCCCCCCTTGGGATAGATCCGTCCATGGATCTTGATCTTCATCACCATGGTAACGTGATGGCGTCGCCGTGTAGAAGTGGACAACCACCCAACACTTGTCATCCGGAAGCTCGAAATGGGCACTCTCCAATGTCGCACCGTCTTGTAGTTCCTTCAAAAGGAGCAAAGGTAACAAGCACTTAAAAAAACAAATGTGATTGGCATTAAAGCAAAAACAAGCATTCCAGAGGTGATTTACCCAACAAGTGTTGTCATCAAGCCTAGCATAAGGTTTGACAAAGAAGTGTGGTATGGAATTTAAGCATCTAAATTGAGCACAATCAAGGACATCAAGGATACAAGCATGCAAATGGGAGGTAGAGATGCCAATATGTTTGACAAGATAGTAAGCATCGACCTCAAGATCATAGCAAACATGCATAAAGCGCTCGACAAATGGTCTATGGTATGCATAAGAGTCATTCACAACACCAAAAGAAATGAAATGTCTAAACACATGGGGCAAGTGCAAGACAATCCAAGCATAATGTGCATAGGGTGTAGTGAAAGTCGTGTGGCACTCAATAGAATAGAAAGAGCAACTTTTCAACATGTGTTAGGCAATCGAGTGAAGCATGTGACAAGCAATGGGACATGGCATATGTGAAGAGATGACATTGTTGCAACCAAGCATATGATAGGGACAAGTAATCCACAAGTCGGATGCAACACACAAGGTATATATAACAAGAGGCATGGCAATGTGGTGATCATGAATGAAAGAAATATCACTAACATGTGCGCAATCAAGTGGTCCAAGATGACAAATAAGTCTCAAGGTGCAAGCAACACAAGTAGTGTGATCCACAATATGCATGCACATGGTTTTTGGTTTCTCGAATGAGAAGGATATCACCTTGAAAGCATGTCCTTGTGCGTCCTTCACAATGCCGAAGCACAAGCAAGTTCGATGTAGATGCGTCGTGGTAGAATGTGGTTCGCTCTCAACGGCTCGAATGGTCAACTCACGTGAAGTGGAAGTTGACACGAAGTCCAAGTATCCTACACATGCACACAACAAAACAAAGAACATATGCGCATGGTAGATAAACACATCATCCATCATGATGGTTCTCTTCTCTTGCACATAACCATTAGAAGCAAAAGTGCATGAATAATATGGTGCAACAATGGCTATATTCATGTCACTAGGCATATGGTGCAAAGAGGTAAGCCAAGCATGCTTCACAAGAAATATGTCAAAATCTCCAAATAAATGCGAGAATGCTATGGGGGCAATCTCATTGGCAAGACTAAAATCATGGCAATAACAAGTGATATCTCCACCAAGCTTGCGAATAAACATACAAGTAGTAGAAGCAATCATCATGTGTAATGCAAAGCATGGGTCACAAATGCATGGCAAAGGCATAGGAATGAGCATATCATGCAAAGTGAACATGGCAAGATGGGAATGTAATATGTAGTGAACGATAATCGATAACCATGTGAGAGCCATGTAGAAGAAATGCGTGAAGTCTTTGCGCGAAGATAGCGGTGGGAAAGGCAATCCATGTTATCCCAAGTCATCGTTGCTCTCTAGAGCTTGTTTTGTCAACTCGTACTCTTGCGAGGTTGACGAATAAGTATGGGTACCTACACAAAAGGGGCACAAGCCAAAGAAAGTGTGTGCGTGGTAAATGTACACATCATCCATCATGATGTGTATGTGCGCATGTGAGTAGCACATGATAGGCCTCGCTCAAAGAAATTTGATGCATGATAGAGAAATAGGTCATCCATCATGAAGGAGTAGTTGTCATGTTTAACACGATGGGTACACAAATTAGAGCAAGCATGTGGCACAACAATAGCATTGGCATTCATGGGGAGCATATTGTGCACACAAACATGGGAATCGTGCAATGGATGGGATTGATCAAAATCTCCTAATATGTATGAGGAAACTATGGTGGTCTCCTCATTAGCAATATCGGAAGCATAATGTGGAGAAGTGGAACAACATCCAAAACAATGCATGTCCGAAGCTAGGTAATCATGGCATGGCATATGATGGATATTATGCAAATGAAGCATGTCAATATCATCACACGAAAAACAAATGCCAATAACCATGGGCTTTTCATCTACGCCATAAGTGCAAATTGGGTTTATCTTAATAACATATGCATAGTTACTACTATGAGATTGCAAATATGACATACGAGTGATCTCATGCATAGCATATGACAAGTCAAGCGGCTTATCAAACATGATGTGACCTAAAGAATGATCACAAGAGATCCTATGCAACATGGCATCACAACTAATAGACTCCACATGGCAATCATCATACTCATCATAAATGTGTAATGCATCACATGAGGTAGTCGAACTAGCATGAAGCATGGCAATAGGTGGATCAACATCATGCAAGCAATCAATGTAAAAAATGTCCACTAGTGGGACTAGAGCATCACCTTCACCTATGTTACCTTGTTCATTCCACTCAAGTGGTGTAGGTGAGGTGGCAAAGACCAAATGGTGGTCATCTTCATCTTGATGGAACCATGTGGGGGGTGCATCATATTCCACCATGGCCATCGTCTTGTCCATAGGAAGGACAAAGTCGTCGCGGATCAGCGCGTAATCAGAAATGGGACCTAGCACCAAATGAGAAGACACAATAGAGGTAGAGGTCAAGTCGTTAGTGTGGAAAGTGGCCTCATATGACCTATCAACTATCTCACTCTCTCTATGTGTTGGTGGCTCACTCACTCCCTCAAGGTAGGTGCACTCATAGTCACATATGGTGGAGTCACTCATCTCACTCAACTGGTGGTGGTGCTGGCTCTCCTCACATGTGAAATGGGGCATCTCATCATATATGGGGCTAGTGGTGAAGTCACTCTCACTCTCCATATGGTGGCAAAAATCACTCAAGTCATCATATGTCATCGTGGTCGAAGGGAAAATCCCATGCTCAACCATCTCGTAGTCGTCGTCGTGGATGAGGGCCGAAGATGGCACAACATCACTCTCGTCCATGACCGAAGGAAAAATCCCATGCTCGATCATCTAGTCGCCGTCTTGTTGTAGAAGGCTCATATGATGTGGGTGGCTTCCGAAGATGGAAATGTCGCCCTCGCTCAATGGTGGTCGCCTTGGACTTGAGGAAGTCATTGTAGGCGTACTCGTGGGAAGTAGGCGAAGATGCCATACGTCCGAAGGCGAAGATGCCTTGATAGCACTTGGCGAAGATGCCGAAGTGGTTGTTGTAGTCGTAGAGTCGTCTTGGTGGTTCTTGTCTCGTGGTCTTCTTATGTGCTCTTGAAGTTTGGCCTTGGAGTGAAGTAGAGCTTGATCGGACTTGTAGTTTGGCGCGTGTCAAGGATCTTCATGATGATGGTGTCGTTGTCGTGCTTGAGTTCGTAGAAGATGTATTTCGTCATCGTCGCGCACATGATGTTTGTGACTTGAACATCACCGCCGAGGAGATGATGAAGCGGAAGAAGACTTGATGTCGGCCACCATGTGTCGGAAGTCGATGGCGATGTTGTCAAGGCGCTCTTGCATTGCTTGTTGTAGTCCGATGGTTTGTGCGTGGATGTAGTTGTTCGCACCGTCGATGTTGAAGACCGGAGATGATGTGCTTTGCCTATCCATCACAAGACTTGAGTAGAGGGTGACTAGTAAATGAGATAAACAATACCAAGATACCATTTCCCAAAGTTGAGGATGTATCTAGTTTCACTCAAAGTGAAATGAAAGAATTGTGGAATTGGTACCGGACTTGTTCACTCACACCTACAAATTAAAGCTTATGGTGGAGCTCGGTGAGGATAGTGGCACAAAAATTTGATGCAAAACGTTAGCAAGAGTCAATAATGTTGGAAAAGATTCACAAATTCACAAGTGAAACAAGTAGACCAATAGCAAAATGTGGCACACGGGAACACACACACGGATAGATAAATGGGGTCGTGCAACCAAGGAATGAGCACAAAATGTGTAATCCACGGAAAACGCTCGTGTTGCACAACTCAAGAGAGACGCTAGCACGATTGCTCAATAGGCGAATACGACACTTATGCACAACCTATAAGATGGAAAATGTATGAGCCTTCTATCCCAAGTATGCTATGTGTATGATGTTCTCGATGTTCTTCTCAAGATGATCCAAGTTGACCGGATATGACAATCTTAAGTGCAAAGTGGTATGATGCTATGGCTATTGCTTACAAGCTCTTTGATCTCTTTTTGCTTAAAATCTTATTTATTTTTTGATATGGCCACTATGCTAAATGCACAAACTAAGATAGCAATTGTGTATATGCGGGAACAATCTTGTGACACAAGGGATGATATGATGCCGAGATGATACCAATATGATATGGTGTATGCAATGGAAGGTAGGGATCACTAATGTGCACAAGTAACATTGCCGGCAATACTCAAAGGCTAGTCTCGATAGGCAAGTTATGCAAAATGGGCTAGGGGTTAACAATGCAATTGCAAGGGAAATATACAATGATGGGATACCAAGATACAAAGATGATATAGAGGTTACCGTTCTTACTTATGGTTAGGGTGTAAAAATGGTAAAGTGGTCGATGTTGAAGACGACCTCGTGGCGACGATGAGTGGCGGTGTTCTTTATGTAGATACCAAGAAGATGTAGACCCGTCCCTAAGTAGCTGAAACACCTTAGGAAACGGTAAAAACCGCAAACTCAAAATCTCCAAAGGCAAATGTCAAATGGTAGTAAAACCAAGATGAGCAGCTCGGGAATGTCGCTAGCTTTTCAACGAGCCAAAGAACACCCAAATCGGAGTTCGGGAGTAAAAGTTATGAGTGAAAACGTAAAGTGCACGTGGCTGATTCTGGGTGGTGCGGGTGCCCGGGGGTGAGAGGTGCGGGCACTCGGGGTGGTCAGGGGAGTTGGGCGGAGGAGATGGCCTGGGGGTCCGGGTGCCCGGGGGTAAGGGGTGCGGGCACCCGGGGTGGTCAGCGGGGTTGCACGGGGGGTCCGGGTGCCCGGGGGTCGCGGATTTGGGCGGAAAATCATGGGAAAATTGTAGAAATTGGTGGATTTCATGGAGGGAAAAGTGGAGATGGATGGGGGGAAGGCTAGATCCACTTGAAACCAAGCAAATCCATGGATCAAATCCAACAAAACCTCATCAAACCAACAAATCACAAAAAAATGGGGCTATTTTTGGTGGGGAATTTTCGAATTTTGGGACGAAATCAAGCAAAACAAGGTTAGAAAACGGTGGGGGGGGGG
>LR738714.1:287854602-288065195 GCA_902687465.1 Secale cereale
CGCCCAGGCTGGGCGGCCGGGCACCCGGGACCTCCTGGCCGGGCACTTGGGGTGGCCAGGACCAGCAACAGCCGGCGGCGGCCGGGCACCCGAGGACGCAGGGGCCGGGCACCCGGGGTGTCGAGTGGCTCCACACCTTCGTGCCCATCTTCCTTCTCCTTCCCCCGTGTGTCTCTGGGTGGACTTGGTGTTTCCTCCGTGCTTCCTCGCGGTCATCTCTGAAGTACCTAAGAATGCATAATGCTTCCATTTGAGGTAGGACCCGACTCTCATATGAAACCGAATGAAGTTTGAAGAGGAAGGAGTCAACCTCGGTTTCAATGGCATGTGCGTGTGCTCTTGTCATCGGCCTTCTCGGTCCTTGCGGTGGTGGTGTGACGTCCGTGGTGATGGTCGAGGGATGCTCCGCATCAGTTTTCCTCTCGTCCCTCTTGTGTTATCCATCGTGTTCTTCGTGTTATTCCTCAGGATCCCTCCTTTTTGTGAAAGATCAACCTATCATCGGGTTGTCCCCTACATCATTTGGTATCAAGAGCCTACGTTGATCACGAATTCAGAGCCCCTACACTTGTTTTCTAGCCTTGTTTTGTTGATTTTTCCCAATTTCGAAAATTCCCCACAAAAATAGCCCCAAATTATTTTCTATGATTTGTTGATTTGACGAAGTTTTGTTGGATTTGATCCATGGATTTGCTTTGCCACGAGTGGATCTAGCTTTTCCCCATCTTTTCCCCAATATTCCACCGCATATTCGTTCATTTTCGACCAATTTGGCCACTGTTTCCACGAACCCTAGTAGTTTTGCGTGATCCCGAAATCACCCACGCACTGGATGCTCTCCAGCTTACTGGGCGTCCGACGACCGAACGACCGGCAACCCACCGGACGTCCGCTGAACCCTGACGAAACTAAACTTCCTCAATTTTCGTTCCACCTTTCGCACACGCTTACCCATTTCCACTTTCACATATACCCTACCACTACCACCATTGCTTAACCGCCATCAATACAATTTTACCTCATTTTGTCTTGGATCATTTGAGTTGTGGTTTACCCATTTCCTCGTGTGTTTCGGCTATCTTGGAACGGAACGACATCGACAAGACCACTTCTCAACCTCGACACGGACGGTAACAGCGACGACACCTTGTATACTCAACCTTTCTTTTGCATTGATAACCCCTCATCGACCATTTTGCGTAGCTTGCCCTTCGAGACTAGCCTTTCGAGTATTGCCGGGCAATGACACTTGTGCACATTAGAGATCATCGAGCCACAACATATCATCATAGAAGTCATACTGGCATCTTATCATCATCTCTTGTGTCACAAGGTTGCCATAGGATATACATAATTGCTATCTTGGTTCGAAGACAAAGAGCTAATCAAGCTTGTAAGCAAAAGAAAAAGATAAGCAAAGAGCTTTTAAGCAAGAACCATAGCATCGCATCCAAACATATCATATCATATGGTATCATACTTGATCATCGTATAGAAACAACAAACATATAGCATACTTGGGATAGAGGTCGTTCATTTTTGCCTACTAGGTTGTGCACAAGTCTCGTATCTTCCTATAGTGTAATCGTGCTAGCATCTCTCTAGTGTTGTGCAACAAGAGCATTACCGCTCACCTTGGTTTGCATGACCCCATTTATCTATTTGCGCGTGTGTTTCCGTGTACCTTTATAGCTATTGGTCTTCTTGTTGTTTTGGAAAATTGCAAATCATTTTCAACATCATTGAGTCGTATTAATAATTGCATACTTGGGTCCACCATCCTAACCAAGCTCCACCAAAAGCTTTATTTGTGTAGGTGTGACAGATCGACAAGATACGGCACCAATTGTGCTATTTCCAGGTTATACTATTGAGTGATCATTGATCCATCTTCATCTTCAGTCAAGATACATTTGGTATAGTTCTTCCTTTCTCCAACTCACACATTCTTGCTTGCAATGATAGATAGGCCAAGTACATCTACGAACCCGCTCTTCGATGATCCTGAAGAGTCGAACAACTATGTCACCAAACTACATCTATTCGGTGTCCAACGAGCTCTACATCAAGAGAATGAAGCCATGCAAGAGCGCATTGAGCAAGTTGCCGCCGACGCACGACAATCCGAAGCTCGCACAAGAGAGCAATTCGATATCATCTACACCAACATGTGTACTCAATTTGATGAGCTACAGACATTCATAGTCAACCGACGGTCTTCATCTACATCCTCTCAAAGACGAAGCCGCTCAAGTCGTCATACCGACTACAGTTCCGGCTCAAGTACACCTACATCAAACACTGATGAGGACATGACTACCTTGGATACGACCAAAAATATTGCATACATGTATATTTTTGAGGTGATTTCTAATGCAAACTATGCAACAATTCATTTATGTCATCCAGGACAAAAATACTTCACAAACTTTTGTGTCATGTCTAATTCCAGGTGTATGGGACATTTGTACAATCCACATATGAAGATAAGGGAAAAAGAGAAGTTTAGGTGATGTTCAAAAAGTTCTCTCACGTCACTTTTGGGCCAAGAGAAGATAGAGTCCAAGTCTCTCACGTTCTGCATCCAGATTCGGACTGCACAGACATACCTGACTCAAAACGAGAAGAACTTCTTCATACGGACTCCGAATTGGGTGATTCCTTTTTGTTGGAAACTAGATTTCGTACACTTTCCAACCCAATTGGATTCACCTTAAAATTCATCCGGAGAGTTGAGATACCGACGAAACAATCTAACGCTGCAGCAGAATCCGAGTCAAACTACAAGTCCAAAGGTGTTGCATCACCTCCACTTGGGCCCATGATCCTTGTACGACCTAGCGTTAGTTTTAGGCTGCCTTGGGACGTCCTTCCACCTCCTTGGCCGCCACCCCTTTCTCCTATATAAGTAGATCCATCTAGTAGCTTTTTCTTTGGGATTTGTTTAGTCAAAAGTTAGCCATTGCAACTTCGTGTACTTCGTTTGTGTCCAACGACCAGACCAAGACCGCTTACGGATCCCCACCTTTATCAATAGTTCATTTATATTTGCAATATTCGGATTGCTTTATCATATTCTTGCTTGTTCTTCGATTGCATGCAGGAATAGACCTTCGTGGTCAGGCTGATCGTGCTTCTGGCATCGTCAGTAACCCTTGGAGATTGCTTTAGCGATTGCTAAGGCGCACCATCGTGCATGTTTGTAGTCGGATCGTCAAAGCCGTCTCCACCAAATTGATAGTTACCATCTCACCGAAAGATCGGGCCCTTCGCTTCTATCAAGTGGTATCAGTTTTCAGGTTGGTCGGTGAGAATTTCCAGTTATTCCTAGATTCGATTTATTTTCTTACCTATTGTCCAAGGAAAAGCCACAAAAAAAGTTAGATCTATTCATCCTTTGTCCTAGCCAGTCTGAGCCTTTGCAATTTCCTTTTCATTGTTTGCATTATTGAATTATCGGTTGCATCGGCGTGTCGAGTTGCTGGTCTTAGTGTCTAGTTCGTTAGAGTTTTGAGTTCTGTTCACATTTGTCACGTCACCGCTCCATCGTTATCCCTTCCGCTGTCCACCACCTCATCCATCAGTTTCCACCTCGTGCTACCCATCGTTCATTGTCACAATCATACTTGAAGTCGTTCGCATCTTTGCTTGATCCAATCTGCATCTTATCTAGTTTATCTTGGAAAGAGGGAGAAAGAAAAAAAAAGACAGAGAAAAAAAGTTAAAAAAAGAGGAGAGAAAGAAAAAGAAAAAAAAGTGTGAGAAAAAAGAAAAAGAAAGTTGGAGAGAGAGTTGTTGTATATTCTGCTTGGCAGTTGTTTTCATCATTATCTTTACTGCCGTTGTGATCTTCACTTATATCTTGCTATTTCGAGCTACTTCGTATCCTTTATTGATGCTAGTTGTGCTACACCGTGACCTCATTAGTGTTCTAGGCTCGCGTCTCTAGTCCGGTCTAGCCTAGGACCAGCACAGTACCGTCGTTGAGCGTTTATTCAACATTGCATCTCTGAATTGATTATTGCTAATCTTTTGCTACCATATATAAAGCCAACCCAGCTCCACATATTTCTACACCATGTTTACGTATGTTCACCTGGCAATCGCTTTACTCCATCTTTGGAGTTATTTGACACCGCTGGTTGCCTATCACCACCTGCTGCATGGTAAGAACTTGTAAGATATTGATATTTGCTTTACTGTGAGCGCTTTACCACCACATCCTAGTAGTTCATAGGAACATTATTTTTGGATTTTGTTTCTTGTTTCTACTAATCATGGCAGGTTCAAGAGTGAGTTGGGCTTCATCGATCGTGGGAGACGTGTCATCACCTCAGAAAATACAGCCACCATCACAAGAGGTACAAAGACATCAGAATGCGCACAAACAGGTTCTTATTTTCATGCCACCTTTTCATGGTCGTTTTAAACCTGATTTATATATTGAATGGGAGTTCAACATCAATAATATATTTGCTTCCCATAGTTTTGGTGAACGTAAAAAAGTTAAGGTTGCGGTTGGTTCTTTCACTGGTTATGCTTTAGTTTGGTGGAGTGAATATTGTCGGTTATACCCTAATCATGTACCTACTACTTGGGATGATTTAAAACTTGTGATGAGAGATAGATTCGTCGATGTTTATTATACTCGTGGCATGATTAAAAAACTACAACATTTGAAACAAGGTAGTGACACCGTAACAAAATATTATGATGATTTACGAACTACCTTGTTGCACTCCTTTTTAGAGGAAAGTGAAGATTATTTTATGGATAAATTTTGAGGAGGATTAAACCGTGATATTCAGGAGATGCTAATTCATGAATAGTGTTATCCTATGGACCATTTGTTTCGTCTTGCTTGTAGTGCTGAACAGGAAATAAAACGACGTATTGTCCATAAGGAGAATAAGCGCCAGGTGCACATTCCAAGAGATGATATGGTTGTTCCTTCCACTACTAGGCGTACTATGACAGACACATCCGTTGTTGTGAGGACTACATCACCTCCACCATGTGACACATCACCTCCGACAGTGCCTACATCATCTGAGTTGATCATAAGAGGTAATGACAAAGGTACCGATCTTCCTCCTCCACATGAGTATGATGAATGCCTTGTCAATTTAAATGAACCATGCGATGAGCTATCCACTACTTTGATCACACCAACTATTTTAGAGGAATATGTTCGTGATTTGACTTTGCCATGTGATCAAACAATTGTGAGTGAACCAATTGAATTAACTATTGGTGCGAAAGAACCATTTGAATCAGGGAATAAATCAGATTTGGATCAAATACGTGTGAAAATACTTGTGCCAATGTTTAATCATTTTGATATGAGCTCTAATCTTGGTGATGGTTCATCAAGGTTGGGATGGTTTAATGATGAGCATTGCCAATCTTTTGTAACGATTAAGAGCTTCACTTATATGTGCAAATTGAGTTGCAATATTTTCATGCCTTCTACTTCTTGTGATAATATTTTGTCTTTATATTTTATG
This sequence comes from Secale cereale, assembly GCA_902687465.1. Classification (NCBI taxonomy): domain Eukaryota; kingdom Viridiplantae; phylum Streptophyta; class Magnoliopsida; order Poales; family Poaceae; genus Secale; species Secale cereale. Next base: position 287,860,110 of record LR738714.1, read on the forward strand.
AACTACGAAAGTTACTCATCTATACATGTGTCATATGTGCGAAAATTAAGGGAACTAAAAATGGATGACATATACATATACAACATGTACACCTTGTCTATCTTCTTACCCACATTTCAGATTAAGCAATGCCGAGGACGGCTTTATTTTCAAGAAAGGGAGGATGATGAGGACATGACTACCTTGGATACGACCAAAAATATTGCATACATGTATATTTGTGAGGTGATATCTAATGCAAACTATGCAACAATTTATTTATGTCATCGAGGACAAAAATACTTCACAAACTTTTGTGCCATGTCTAATTCCAGGTGTATGGGACATTTGTACAATCCACATATGAAGATAAGGGAAAAAGAGAAGTTTAGGTGCTGTTCAAAAAGTTCTCTCACGTCACTTTTGGGCCAAGAGAAGATAGAGTCCAAGTCTCTCACGTTCTGCATCCAGATTCGGACTGCACAGACATACCTGACTCGAAACGGCAAGAACTCCTTCATACGGACTCCGAATTGGGTGATTATTTTTTGTTGGAAACTAGATTTTGTACACTTTCCAACCCAATTGGATTCACCTTCAAATTCGCCCGGAGCGTTGAGATACCGACGAAACAATTTGACGCTGCAGCAGAATCTGAGTCAAACTACAAGTCCAAAGGTGTTGCATCACCTCCACTTGGGCCCATGAGCCTTGTACGACCTAGCGTTAGTTTTAGGCTGCCTTGGGACGTCCTTCCATCTCCTTGGCCGCCACCCCTTGCTCCTATATAAGTAGATCCATCTAGTAGCCTTTTCTTTGGGATTTGTTTAGTCAAAAGTTAGCCATTGCAACTTCGTGTACTTCGTTTGTGTCCAACGACCAGACCAAGACCGCTTACGGATCCCCACCTTTATCAATACTTCATTTATATTTGCAATATTCAGATTGCTTTATCATATTCTTGTTTGTTCTTCGATTGCATGCAGGAATAGACCTTCGTGGTCAGGCTGATTGTGCTTCTGGCATCGTCAGTAACCCCTGGAGATTGGTTTAGCGATTGCTAAGGCGCAACATCGTGCATGTTTGTAGTCGGATCGTCAAAGCCGTCTCCACCAAATTGATAGTTACCATCTCATCGAAAGATCGGGCCCTTCGCTTCTATCAAACACTCTTCGTCAGGCTGTGCATCAAGCTCGACATGACAACCGCAGCCCACTTCATGACAAGAGATCACAAGAGCTATTTGAAGAGCAAGAAAGTCGACATCATCAAAACCATGCTACACTTGAGCAAGCACAAGAATGGCAACGACTACGCTAACAAGAAGAAGAACGAGTGCGTCAACAACAACAAGAGCGAGCACGCCAACACCAAGAAGAGTAAAATGCCGAGGCACAACGTCAAGTACAACAACGCCGAGAAGCTCAAGCTCTTGAGGTGCAAGGTGCCCTACGTGACTCACATCGCAATGTTGCAACTCGCAATCAACACATTCGTCAAGAATATGAAGCACTTCGAGATGAGACATGAGAGGCGTTACCAAGCACGAATGGAACGAGACGTTCCTCCTCAATCGCGACAAGAGCGACAAGCTCAACAAGAACCACAAGCTTGGCAAGAACAACATAACAATAAGCTTCGACCACGCCAAGAGAAACATGTTGTTGACAATCCTCCAAATCAAGAACACCCTCACAATAGGCAAGCAAACAATGAAGAGCATCGCTATGGCAAGCTCAAGTTCACCATGCCAAAGTTCTCCGGAAGCATTTATCCCAAAGACTACCTCTCATGGGCATTGAAAGTTGATAAGATTTTTCGCCTCCACAACTTTGATGAAGAAAAGAAGATAGCAATGGCATCCCTTGAGTTCCAAGACTATGTTCTCATTTTGTGGGAGCAAATCATCGAGAGAAGAGAAGCAAAAGGCGAACCGCCTATCACTACTTGGAGTCAAATGAAGGAAGTCACGAGAGCACGTTTCGTGCCAACACACTACAACCATGACTTGTTCAAAAAGTTGCAACTCCTCAAGTAAGGAACTAAGTTCGTTGAAGAGTACTACAAGGAAACGGAGATTGCCATCATAAGAGCCAACATCACGAAAGATGAAGCACACTCTATGGTGAGGTTCTTGAATGGACTCAACTACCCTATCAAGAAGATTGCAGACTTCCAACCATACACAAATCTCCTAGAAATCATACACCAAGCAACCAAAGTGGAGCGACAAGTTCAAGAAGACTACAAGTACTCCAAGTTCACCTCCAAGAACTATGACTCCTACAACCAAGCTTCTACAACTTCGGCACCTCCTACCTCTACAAAACCATATACAAGCTTAGGTGACAAGTCAAGCTACAAAAACTCTACTACATCAAGTCGTCTACCATCTATGAACAACTTCAAGCCAAGAGCTTCATCATCTACAACTCCAAGAGAGGATAACTCCAAGATGAGCTCCATCAAGTGCTTCAAATGCCAAGAACGAGGACACAAGTCATTCGAGTGCAAGACCATTCGAACCATGATCATCAATGATGACATGTCTTATGACTCAATGAGCGATGACGAGTTGGAAGCTCTTGAACACATAGCTATGCATTGCCAAGTGAATGAAGATGAAGACCATCAAGTATTTTGCGACAATGACTCGAGTCCCAATCTCGTAGTCGCCAAGGTCTTGACACTTCAACATCATCAAGATGAAGATCAATGATGTCACATCTTCCACACCAAGGATGGCATCAAAGGACGTTCCGTCAAGGTTATCATCGATGGAGGAAGTTGTCATAACTTGGCAAGTGAAGATCTACGCGACAAGCTACAATTGGTCAAGACAAAGCACCCTCATCCATACAAGGTCTAATGGCTTAGCCACCCCGGAACTATTCGAGTTGAGCACACCGTGCTAGTATCCTTCAATATAGGCGCCTACAAAGATACATGAGAGTGTAATGTAGTGCCAATGTCTGTGTGCCACCTTCTTCTTGGACGATCATGGCAATACGACCGTGGAGTCACTCACAACGGATGGACCAACCATTATAGCTTCAAAATGAAGGGCAAAGAGTTTGTGCTACGTCCAATGTCACCAAGTCAAGTGGTCGCCGACAAACAAGTATCTACCAACCATCGTGGAGAGAATGGTGAGAGAGTGAACCACGAAAAGGAGAGTGAGAGCCACAAGCCAAATTCGAGCGCCTCCACGATGAGCGACAAGAAACAACTAGTGTTATTTGCCACCAAAAGTAAGATGAGAGAAGTGTGTGAGAACCCATCGAGCATCTTTCACCATGTGCTTCTATGCAAAGGGGAAGAAAAACCTACTAACACTTCACCGCCTTGATACAGGGTGGAACCCTAATCAGCGGATCTTTCACGTTTGGAGGTTGGCACACGATGAACACGGGGAATCACAAGGGAAGGATGGGGGAAACACAAGAGGAAAACACTCAATCAACACGAAAGCAATCACACAAATGCTAGATTCGCGATACAAGGTTGAGATCCATGATCCAAAGTCAACAACGGTGATACAGATAGTCTTCTCCGTGAGGAGGTCTTGGAATCCCGTGGGATCTTCCCGTTAGGGGTCTTGAATCCAGAGGTGGATCTTCTCCGTAGAGGCGCACCGGTCTCGTGGGAGAAATCCACACAAGTGTCAAATGAGCTAAACCACAGCTAACCCTAAACGGAATGAGGAGAGGAGTATATATAGTCTACGGGGCGAAGGGGATACACGGGCCTCGGCCCAAGTGCTGCGCGCAGGCAGATCAGGAGCCGGACGTCCGGGCAGCGGGCCGGATGTCCGGGACTTCACGGGGCGCCGGATGTCCGGGGCGGGGGCCCGGATGTCCGGGCGGGAGGAGCCGAGCCTCGGGTGCTCTCTGGACAGGAGCACCGGATTTCCGGGCCCGAGGCCGGATGTCCGGGCCGTGCTTGGCCGGATGTCCGGGCCCTGGCCGGATGTCCGGGCCCTGTGGCTGGCCTTCTGTAGAGAGATGCCCAGGGGCCGGATGTCCGGGCCAGGGGGCCGGATGTCCGGGGCCTGGGGCTGCTTTCTGGTCTTCTTGTTGCATCAGCTCGTCCATGACCTTGGGGACTTGTCCATCTTCAAGCTCTTCTCCGAAGCGGTCTCCTTCACACCTGAGCACACAAAGCACACTCGCTTGAGGTAGCAACCATGTCTCGCAAGATTCATAAGGAAGTTGGGCTAGGAGTGACGTCACCTCGGTCTCGAAAGCTCTAGCACGAGCACGTGTCATCGGTCCTCGAGGCACTTGAGGGGGTGAAGGAGGGTCCATGGTGATGGCCCTAGGATACACCGTATCATCTCCCCTCCCTTGGGAAAGATCCGACCTCGGATCGAAATCTTCATCACCATGGAAAGGAGAGAGGTCCTTGATGTTGAAAGTATCGCTCACGGAGTACTTGTCTCGTGGGATGTCGATCTTGTAGGCGTTGTCGTTGTAGCGTGCTAGCACCTTGAAGGGTCCGTCGGCGCGAGGTAGAAGCTTGGACTTGCGCTCGAGTGGGAAGCGGTCCTTGCGAAGGTGAAGCCAAACAAGATCTCCCGGTTGGAACACCATCGGTGCCTTGTTGACGTTGAGCTTTGTGGCGCGACGGTGGACTTGTCGCTCGATCATCGCCCTTGTGTGATACAGGGTGGAACCCTAATCAGCAGATCTTTCACGAAATGGAGGGGATGCCACGATGAACACGAAGAACACGAGAGGGAACACGAGGGAAAACACGAGAGAATCACTCAAACCAACAAGAACAAGTCACACATATGCTAGATCCTCGAAACACAAAGAGATACAAGATCCAAGATCAACAAGGGACGATACAAAGGGTAACCGGTTCTTCTCCGTGAGGAGGTCTTGATATCCCTGGGGATCTTCACCGATGAAGGAGGTCCTGAATCCGTAGTGGATCTTCTCCGTAGAGGGGCCGCAGTCACTCACAAGGAGATGAACCACTAGATGAGCAAAGCTCTAGGTATCAAATGAGCTATCACTAAGCTAACCCTCAAATGGAGGAGGGGGAGGAGTATATATAGTCTAGGTCCACGAAGGGGTAAGTGGGAGAGGGATACATGGGCCTCAGGCCCGTCTCTGCGCGCAGGCAGGCGCCGGATGTCCGGGCCGGGGGCCGGATGTCCGGCGGCTCGCGAGGAGCCGGATGTCCGGGCCTCTGGCCGGATGTCCGGGCTGAGCGTGGCCGGCTTCGGTTGCCTTCTGTGATGAGGGGCCGGATTTCCGGCGAAGGGGCCGGATGTCCGGGGCTTCGAGTGGAGCCGGATGTCCGGGGCATGGGGCCGGATGTCCGGGCTTGCGGTGCTAGCTTCTGTGAAGGGGCGCCGGATGTCCGGGCTTGGGGGCCGGATGTCCGGGGCCTGTAGGTGCTGGTCCTTCTTCCTTCTCTTCCACGCGCACTTGGCCTTGGTCCTTGGGTTCTCCATGGTCCCCTTGGGTGTTCCTAAACATGCATAGCACATATATTTGAGGTAGTAGGCATGTCTCACATGTAGAAAGTGGAGGTTCAGAGAGGAGCGAGTGAACCTTGTGTCCAATTGTGTGTAGTTGAGGCCTCGTCGAGTGAACATGGGGATGATCATGGGATACTCCGTATCACTAGGCTAGACCGTACTAGAGACGCGAGCCTAGAACACTAACAAAATCACGGCGCTGCACGTAATCAAGGGAAAAGCACTCGGAATTTTTTTTTCGCCTCTTTTTTTTTTGCGCTTTTTTTTGCCGAAAATCACTATAATGGCGAGTGTCTCAAAACACTTCCCAAGTCAAACTAAGATGATATGCACGAAATTTTTTGACGAATTTTTTTTTCGGAATCAGGGCAGCGACGACGAAAAAGTGCAGTAAAAAAACAGTATGATGGCACGTGTCTCAAAAGACTCAGAAAAGCCCAAAAGTAGGATAGGGAAAAAATATTTTCACCTGTCGAAATTTTGGCCTAAAAACTGCCCGGGGGTCTCCAGACTCTTTTTTTTTCGAGAGCTACGCAGGCAAGCAAACACAAATCCGAAACCTAGATGGTGATACAGGGTGGAACCCTAATCAGCGGATCTTTCACGAAATGGAGGGGATCCCACGATGAACACGAAGAACACAAAGGGAAACGGGGGAAAACACGAGAGGAAACACACAAGAACAAGTCCAATCACACATCCACTAGACAATCAAACACACAAGATCACAAGATACATGAACAACAAAGGGAAAGATACATGGGTAGAGTTCATCTCCAAGAGGAGGTCTTGAATCCGTGAAGGATCTTCCCGCTAGGGGTCTTGAATCCAAGGTGGATCTTCTCCGTAGAGGGGCCGCGGTCTCTCTCGTGGAGTAGATCCGGGATGGATGAGCAAAGCTCTATCTCTCATATGAGCTAAACCATTGCTAACCCTAAAATGGTGGAGGTGGAGGAGTATATATAGTTTAGGGTCATGAAGGGGTAAGTGAGGGGCGAAACGGGTACATGGGCATCGGCCCGGATACATGCATGCAGGCAAGGCCGGATGTCCGGGCTGGCAGCCGGATGTCCGGGGCTTCGGGGCGAGCCGGATGTCCGGGGTTACGGCCGGATGTCCGGGCTGGCTCGGTCCAGCTTCTGTGAAGGAGGGCCCGGATTTCCGGGAGGGGTGCCGGATGTCCGGCCGTTGCTGAAGCGCCGGATGTCCGGCCTTTGGCCCGGATGTCCGGCCGCTGTAGTATCAGCAGCTCCGTCTTCTTCCGTCTTCTCTTCCAAGCTTCCCTCGCAGATGGTGTAGGTGATCCTTGGCGCTTGCACTCCTCCTCGCCATCCGTGAAGCTCCGACAATACCTATGCATGCACACGAGAGGAGTGTCAAGTAGTATACCATCCTCGAAGGGGTCAAGTGAACACGTGTAAAGGAGATGATTCACCTTTATGTATGAGAAATAGAGGTCACACGTGTCACTTCCCAAGCAGACTCTTGACATGGTGATGTCCATAGGATACACCGTATCACAAAACGTAACGACTATCTATCACAAGTATGCTATGAGTGTATGATGTGCCGATGCTTGAGCACAAGATGATGTTGCTATGATGTATGATCTCTTTGGATGTAAGGCGTATGATGCTATAGTTTCTTTGCTTGGATTGGCTCGTTTGCTTAAAAGCTTTTGAGCTCTTTCTTTGGGCACATATGTATGCTTCTTGTATCAAGGTAGCTATTGTGTATGCGGAGCACTCTTGTGGCACAAGGAGATATGCAATATACCAAGATGATGTGGTATGCAATATATATGAGTATCACTAATGTGCACAAGTGTCGTGGCCCGGCAATACTCAAATGGCTAGTCTCAATGGGAAAGCTACGCAAAGATGGTTCATAGGGTGACAATGCAATTGCAAGATAGAATGATCGAAGTGTCGTCGATGTTACCGTCCTTGCCGAAGTTGAGCGATGGTGTCGTCGAAGTCTTGCCGTCCCAAGGTAGCCTAAACATCCAAGGAAACGGTGAAACCACAACTCAAGTATCCACGGCAAATGGAGACAAATATTCCAAACTCGAAACGGTGAAGCGATGGTGGTTGTTGCGGAAGATCGGTGGTGGTTTGCGGAAGAGTGGGTGGATCACCGAACAAAAGGGGGTGGATGATTGCTAGGAGGGAAGTGGTGGTGGTTTTGTGGCTGCGGGGGGGCCGGATGTCCGGGCCAGGGGCCGGATGTCCGGGCCGGGCCGGATGTCCGGGGCACGAGCCGGATGTCCGGGTTGCCCGAGCCAGCAAGAACACGGTGCAAAAAGGGGGGCGGGGCAAAAATTCAGTGGATTTTTCGGATGAAATTTGGGGAAAAGTGGAGGAAAAGCTAGATCCACACGTGGCACAGCAAATCCATGGAACAAATTCAACAAAATCTTGCCAAATCAACAGATCACAGAAAATTTTTTGGGGCTCTTTTTGTGGGGCAATTTTCGAAATTAGGAAGAACACCACAAAAACAGGCTAGAAAACGAAGTGTGGGGCTCCAAAATCGTGAGAAACCTTTGCTCTAGATACCATAATGATACAGGGTGGAACCCTAATCAGCGGATCTTTCACGTTTGGAGGTTGGCACACGATGAACACGGGGAATCACAAGGGAAGGATGGGGGAAACACAAGAGGAAAACACTCAATCAACACGAAAGCAATCACACAAATGCTAGATTCGCGATACAAGGTTGAGATCCATGATCCAAAGTCAACAACGGTGATACAGATAGTCTTCTCCGTGAGGAGGTCTTGGAATCCCGTGGGATCTTCCCGTTAGGGGTCTTGAATCCAGAGGTGGATCTTCTCCGTAGAGGCGCACCGGTCTCGTGGGAGAAATCCACACAAGTGTCAAATGAGCTAAACCACAGCTAACCCTAAACGGAATGAGGAGAGGAGTATATATAGTCTACGGGGCGAATGGGTACATGGGCCTCGGCCCAGGGGCTGCACGCAGGCAGATCAGGGGCCGGATGTCCGGGCGACGGCCCGGATGTCCGGGTCTTCGAAGGGTGCCGGACGTCCGGGGCGAGGGGCCGGATGTCCGGGCTGGAGCGGTCAGGTTTCGGGCGCTCTCTGGACAGAGGCGCCGGATTTCCGGGCCCGGGGCCGGATGTCCGGGCCATGCTTGGCCGGATGTCCGGGCCCTGGCCGGATGTCCGGGCCCTGTAGCTTCAGTTGCTGCTGGCCTTCTGTAGTTGATGGCCCAGGTGCCGGATGTCCGGGCCATGGGGCCGGATGTCCGGGGCCTGGAGCTTCCTTCTGCCCTTCTCGATGGATCAGTTCGTCCGTGGCCTTGGGGACTTGTCCATCTTCACGCTCTTCTCCGAAGCGGTCTCCTTCACACCTAAGCACACAAAGCACACTCGCTTGAGGTAGCAACCATGTCTCGCAAGATTCATAAGGAAGTTGTGCTAGGAGTGACGTCACCTCGGTCTCGAAAGCTCTAGCACGAGCACGTGTCATCGGTCCTTGAGGCACTTGAGGGGGTGAAGGAGGGTCCATGGTGATGGCCCTAGGATACACCGTATCACGATGCTTCACAGGTTGCCACTCTCTTTTGTAGGGAGATACTTCGTCTACACGGCGTGCCCAAAACGATCGTCTCCGACCGGGACGTCAAGTTCTTGAGTTACTTTTGGAAAACACTGTGTGCCAAGCTCGGAATCAAGCTTCTCTTTTCTTCGGCGTACCATCCACAAACGGACGGTCAGACGGAGGTGACGAACCGCACGCTCTCCACTCTTCTTCGTGTGTTGATCAAGAGGAACATCCGGGAATGGGAGCATTGCTTGCCAATCGCCGAGTTCGCCTACAACCGCGCAAGACACTCCACAACCGGCAAGTCCCCCTTCGAGATCGTCTACGGCTTCAACCCGTTGTCGCCTTTGGACATCCTACCTCTCCCTCTCCAAGAGCGCACGAACATGGACGCAAGTGCAAGGGCAACTTATCTCAAGAAGGTGCACGAAGACACAAGGGCGATGATCGAGCGACAAGTCCACCGTCGCGCCACCAAGTTCAACGTCAACAAGGCACCGATGGTGTTCCAACCGGGAGATCTTGTTTGGCTTCACCTTCGCAAGGACCGCTTCCCACTCGAGCGCAAGTCCAAGCTTCTACCTCGCGCCGACGGACCCTTCAAGGTGCTAGCACGCTACAACGACAACGCCTACAAGATCGACATCCCACGAGACAAGTACTCCGTGAGCGATACTTTCAACATCAAGGCCCTCTCTCCTTTCCATGGTGATGAAGATTTCGATCCGAGGTCGGATCTTTCCCAAGGGAGGGGAGATGATACGGTGTATCCTAGGGCCATCCCCATGGACCCTCCTTCACCCCCTCAAGTGCCTCAAGGACCGATGACACGTGCCCGTACTAGAGCTTTCGAGACCGAGGTGACGTCACTCCTAGCCCTACTTCCTTATGAATCTTGCGAGACATGGTTGCTACCTCAAGCGAGTGTGCTTTGTGTGCTCAGGTGTGAAGGAGACCACTTCGGAGAAGAGCTTGAAGATGGACAAGGCCCCAAGGTCATGGACGAGCTGATGCAACAAGAAGACCAGAAAGCAGCTCCAGGACCCGGACATCCGGCCCCCTGGCCCGGACATCCGGCCCCTGGGCATCTCTCTACAGAAGGCCAGCCACAGGGCCCGGACATCCGGCCAGGGCCCGGACATCCGGCCAAGCACGGCCCGGACATCCGGCCTCGGGCCCGGAAATCCGGCGCTCCTGTCCAGAGAGCACCCGAGGCTCAGCTCTTCCCGCCCGGACATCCGGGCCCCCGCCCCGGACATCCGGCGCCCCGTGAAGTCCCGGACATCCGGCCCGCCGCCCGGACGTCCGGCCCCTGAAATGCCTGCGCGCATCCCCCGGGCCGAGGCCCATGTACCCATTCGCCCCGTAGACTATATATACTCCTCTCCTCATTCCGGTTAGGGTTAGCTGTGGTTTAGCTCATTGACACTTGTGTGGATTTCTCCCACGAGACCGTGCGCCTCTACGGAGAAGATCCACTTCGGATTCAGGACCTCCTTCATCGGAGAAGATCCCCCGGGATATCAAGACCTCCTCCGGGAGAAGACTATCTGTATCACCGTTGTTGACCTTGGATCATGGATCTCAACCTTGTATCGCGAATCTAGCATTTGTGTGATTGCTTTCGTGTTGATTGAGTGTTTTCCTCTTGTGTTTCCCCCATCTTTCCCTTGTGATTCCCCGTGTTCATCGTGTGCCAACCTCCAAACGTGAAAGATCCGCTGATTAGCTGATTAGGAAAAGCTAGATCCACACGTGGCACAGCAAATCCATGGAACAAATTCAACAAAATCTTGCCAAATCAACAGATCACAGAAAATTTTTGGGGCTCTTTTTGTGGGGCAATTTTCGAAATTAGGAAGAACACGACAAAAACAGGCTAGAAAACAAAGTGTGGGGCTCCAAAATCGTGAGAAACCTTTGCTCTGATACCATAATGATACAGGGTGGAACCCTAATCAGCGGATCTTTCACGTTTGGAGGTTGGCACACGATGAACACGGGGAATCACAAGGGAAAGATGGGGGAAACACAAGAGGAAAACACTCAATCAACACGAAAGCAATCACACAAATGCTAGATTCGCGATACAAGGTTGAGATCCATGATCCAAGGTCAACAACGGTGATACAGATAGTCTTCTCCCGGAGGAGGTCTTGATATCCCGGGGGATCTTCTCCGATGAAGGAGGTCCTGAATCCGAAGTGGATCTTCTCCGTAGAGGCGCACGGTCTCGTGGGAGAAATCCACACAAGTGTCAAATGAGCTAAACCACAGCTGACCCTAAACGGAATGAGGAGAGGAGTATATATAGTCTACGGGCGAATGGGTACATGGGCCTCGGCCCGGGGGATGCGCGCAGGCATTTCAGGGGCCGGACGTCCGGGCGGCGGGCCGGATGTCCGGGACTTCACGGGGCGCCGGATGTCCGGGGCGGGGGCCCGGATGTCCGGGCGGGAAGAGCCGAGCCTCGGGTGCTCTCTGGACAGGAGCGCCGGATTTCCGGGCCCGAGGCCGGATGTCCGGGCCGTGCTTGGCCGGATGTCCGGGCCCTGGCCGGATGTCCGGGCCCTGTGGCTGGCCTTCTGTAGAGAGATGCCCAGGGGCCGGATGTCCGGGCCAGGGGGCCGGATGTCCGGGTCCTGGAGCTGCTTTCTGGTCTTCTTGTTGCATCAGCTCGTCCATGACCTTGGGGACTTGTCCATCTTCAAGCTCTTCTCCGAAGTGGTCTCCTTCACACCTGAGCACACAAAGCACACTCGCTTGAGGTAGCAACCATGTCTCGCAAGATTCATAAGGAAGTAGGGCTAGGAGTGACGTCACCTCGGTCTCGAAAGCTCTAGCACGAGCATGTGTCATCGGTCCTTGAGGCACTTGAGGGGGTGAAGGATGGTCCATGGGGATGGCCCTAGGATACACCGTATCACGCCTCTACCTCTAGTGTTGTCTCAAGTGTTGTAGGACTTCCAAGATGTCTTTCCCGATGAACTACCTCCGGGACTACCTCCTCTTCGCGGAATCGAGCAACGCATAGACCTCATCCCCGGAGCACCCGTTCCTAACAAGGCCCCGTACCGCGTCAAACTGGAAGAGACCAAGGAGATCCAACGACAAGTCCAACACCTCATCGACAACGAACACCTCCGCGAAAGCATGAGCCCTTATGCCTTTTCGGTAATCCTTGTCCCTAAGAAAGATGGTACTTACCGCATTTGTTCGGATTGCCATCCTATTAATGCTATCACCATTAGATACCGTCACCCAATACCGCGCATAGATGATATGCTTGATGAACTTAGCGGAGCCACAATCTTTTCCAAGATTGATCTCAAAAGTGGCTATTACAAAATTCACATACAAGAGGGTGACGAGTGGAAAACCGCCTTCAAAATGAAGTTGGACTATATGAATGGCTTGTTATGCCTATGGGTCTCTCCGAGGTACTGATGTAGGGTGGAACCCTAATCAGCAGATCTTTCACGATTGGAGAATATCCCACGACGAACACGGAGAACACAAGGAGGAAACGGAGGAAAACACGAGAGGAAACACTCAAATCAACACAAATATGATCACACAAGTGCTAGATCCACGATACACATCGAGATACACGGTCCATAGTCAACGACGGTGGTACAAAGATAGTCTTCTCCTGGAGGAGGTCTTGGATATCCCTTGGGATCTTCCCCGATGTGGAGGTCTTGAATCCGAGGTGGATCTTCTCCGAAGAGGCCGCGGTCTCGTAGGAGAGAATCCACAGAGGTGTCTATGATGAGCTATCCAAAAGCTAACCCTAAACGATGGGGAGAAAGGAGTTTATATAGTGTACAGAGTGAAGGGGTACACGGGCCACGCCCCAAGGGATGCGCGCAGGCATTCAGGGGCCGGGCGTCCGGGCGAGGGGCCGGATGTCCGGGGCTTCACGGGGCGCCGGATGTTCGGGGCGAGGGGCCGGATGTCCGGGCTGGAGGGGTCGAGTCTCGGGTGTCCTCTATAGAGTGGCGCCGGATTTCCGGGCCCGAGGCCGGATGTCCGGGCCCTGCCTGGTCGGATGTTCGGGGCCTGGCCGGATGTCCGGACCCTGTAGCTTCGGCGACTGGTGCCCTTCTGTAGTTGTATGTCCAGGGGCCGGATGTCCGGGCCAGGAGGCCGGATGTCCGGGCCAGGAGGCCGGATGTCCGGGGCCTGGAGCCTTCTTCAGCCCTTCTCGATGCAAAGACTCGTCCGTGAGTTTGGGGACTTGTCCATTTTCACGCTCATCTCCAATGTGATCTTCTTCACACCTGAGCACACAAAACACATCCGTCTGAGGTAGCGACCATGTCTCGCAAGATTCATATGGAAGTAGGGCTAGGAGCGACATCACCTCGGTCTCGAGAGCTCTAGCACGAGCACGTGTCATTGGTCCTTGAGGCACTTGACGAGGTGAATGAGGGTGCATGGGGATGACCTCGGGATGCTCCGCATCATCTCCCCTCCCTTGGGAAAGATCCGACCCCGGATCAAAATCTTCATCACCATGGAAAGGAGAGAGATCCTCGACGTTGAAAGTATCGCTCACGGAGTACTTGTCTCTTGGTATGTCGATCTTGTAGGCGTTGTTGTTGTATCGTGCTAGCACCTTGAAAGGTCCGTCGGCGCGAGGTAGTAATTTGGACTTGCGCTCTTGTGGGAAACGGTCCTTGCGAAGATGTAGCCAAACAAGATCTCTCGGTTGGAACACCATTGGTGCCTTGTTGACGTTGAGCTTGGTGGCGAGACGATGTACTTGTTGCTCGATCATTGCTCTTGTATCTTCGTGCACCTTCTTGAGATAGCTTGCCCGTGCACTTGCGTCCATGTTCCTGCGCTCTTGGAGAGGTAGAGGTAGGATGTCCAATGGGGACAACGGGTTGAAGCCGTAGACGACCTCAAAGGGGGACTTGCCGGTGGTCGAATGTCTTGCGTGGTTGTAGGCGTACTCGGCAATGGGAAAGCATTGCTCCCATTCCTTGATGTTCTTCTTGATCAACACGCGAAGAAGCGTCGAAAGCGTTCGGTTCGTCACCTCCGTTTGGCCGTCCGTTTGTGGATGGTACGCCGAAGAGAATAGTAGCTTGATTCCGAGCTTAGCGCATAGGGTTTTCCAAAAGTAGCTCAAGAACTTGACGTCCCGGTCCGACACGATCGTTTTGGGCACGCCATGTAGATGAATGACCTCCCTACAAAAGAGATTTCCAACATGTGAAGCATCGTCGATCTTGTTACAAGGAATGAAATGAGCCATTTTAGAAAATCTATCCACGATAACTAGCACAGAATCTTTGCCATTTTGAGTCCTAGGCAATCCAAGTACAAAATCCATGCTTATGTCTTCCCATGGATGGTATGGAATAGGAAGAGGCATGTAAAGACGATGAGATTGAGCTTTGGACTTAGCTTTGCGGCATGTAGAACATCGGTTGGTGAGGCGCGAGACGTCACGTAGCATCTTGGGCCAGAAGTAGTTCTTGGAGAGCGTAGCAAACGTCTTGTCGCGTCCAAAGTGTCCCATGAGTCCTCCTTCATGAGATTCCTGCAAAAGGAGCAAACGAAGCGAAGACTCGGGAATGCAAAGTTTGTTAGCTCTCATAACATATCCATCCTTTAGGTAGTAACGTTCCCAAGAAGTGTGAGTCAAGCACTTAGCATAAGCATTTGCAAAGAAAGGATCATGCTCATATAAATCTTTTATGTGCTCAAAGCCAATCACATTCAACTCAAGTTGAGTAACAAGCATGCATTTGCGGGAAAGCGCGTCCGCCACAACATTTTCTTTGCCCTTGATGTATTTGATGACATAAGGAAAAGACTCAATGAACTCACTCCATTTAGCATGACGCTTGTTCAACTTAGTTTGACCCTTGAGATATTTGAGAGTCTCATGGTCCGTATGAAGAATGAATTCATGAGGTCTAAGATAATGTTCCCAAACACCTAAAACTCTCACCAAGGCATAAAGCTCTTTATCATAGATGGGATAGTTAAGTTGCGCTCCGGATAGCTTCTCGCTAAAGTAAGCAATTGGGCGCTTTTCTTGCATTAGCACGCCACCTATGCCGGTACCACTAGCGTCACAATGAATCTCAAAAGGTTTATCAAAGTTCGGTAGGGCAAGAAGTGGTGCGTGTGTAAGCAAGCTTTTTATCTCATTGAACGCGGTGTCTTGCGAAGGACCCCAAATGAAGGGTGCGTTCTTCTTGCTCAAGGCGTGTAGAGACATAGCAATAGTGCTAAAATCCTTCACAAAACGTCGGTAGAAACCGGCTAGACCAAGGAAACTACGCACTTGCATGAGATTCGTTGATTGAGGCCAAGTTTTAATTGCTTCAATTTTAGTTTCGTCAACGTGAACACCTTGTGAAGAAACGACAAATCCTAGGAAAACGACCTTGTCAACGCCAAAAGTGCATTTCTCCATATTAGCATATAAGCGCTCTTTCCGAAGGGTTTGTAAAACCAAACGGATGTGTGTCACATGGTCCTCTAGCGTCTTGCTAAAAACAAGGATATCATCAAAGTAGACCACTACAAAGATGCCTATGTAGGGTCGGAGGCAAAAATGCATAAGACGCATGAATGAACCGGGTGCTTCGGATAGACCCATTGGCATAACAAGCCACTCATATAACCCAAACTTGGTTTTGAAAGCCGTTTTCCACTCATCACCCTCTTGAATGCGAATTTGGTAGTAACCACTTTTAAGATCAATTTTTGAAAATATGGTGGCACCACATAATTCATCAAGCATGTCGTCTAAGCGTGGTATGGGATAACAGTATCTAACGGTGATAGCATTTATAGGTCGACAATCGGAGCACATGCGAAAACTTCCATCTTTCTTAGGCACGAGAATAACCGGAACGGCACAAGGGCTTAAGCTTTCACGTACATGACCTTTGTCGATGAGTTTTTGCACTTGTCGTTGTATCTCCTTTGTTTCCTCGGGGTTGACGCGGTAGGGAGCCTTGTTTGGAAGTGGTGCGCCGGGAATGAGGTCGATGCGGTGTTCGATTCCGCGAAGTGGAGGTAGACCCAGAGGTAGTTCATCGGGAAAGACGTCCGAGAATTCCTGCAACAATTGAGACAACACTAAAGGTAGAGGTGGTGAAGTGTTAGTAGGTTTGGCTTCCCCTTTGTATAGAAGCACAAGGTGAAAGACACTCGATGGGTTCTCACACACTTCTCTCATCTCACTTTTGGTGGAAAATAGCACTAGTTGCTTCTTGTCGCTCATCGTGGAGTCGCTCATATTTGGCTTGTGGCTCTCACTCTCTTTTTGGTGGCTCACTCTCTCACCATTCTCTCCACGATGGTTGATAGGTAAGTGTTTGTCAGCGGCTACTTGACTTGGTGACATTGGTCGTAGCACGAATTTCTTGCCCTTCATCTTGAAGCTATAGTGATTTGTCCGTCCATTGTGTGTGACTCCACGATCATATTGCCATGGACGTCCAAGAATAAGGTGGCACACGGACATGGGGATCACATCGCATTCAAGAGTGTCCTCGTAGGCGCCTATCTTGAAAGAGACTTGCACGGTGTGCTCGACTCGAAGAATTCCGGCGTCGTTGAGCCACTGGACCTTGTAGGGGTGAGGATGCTTCGTCTTGACCAATTGAAGCATGTCGCATAGCTCTTCGCTTGCCAAGTTGTGACAACTTCCTCCGTTGATGATAACCTTGACGGAGCGTCCGTTGATGCCGGCCTTCGTATGGAAAATGTGACATCGTTGGTCATCATCTTGTTGGTGTTGGAGTGTCAAGACCTTGGAGACAACAAGGTTGGGGCTTGAGTCATTGTCGCAAAACACTTGACAGTCTTCTTCTTCATTCACTTGGAGATGCATAGCGACATGCTCAAGTGCTTCCATCTCATCATCGCTCATGGCGTCATAAGATCCGTCATCATTAATGATCATGGTGCGAACGGTCTTGCACTCAAATGACTTATGGCCTCGTCCTTGGCACTTGAAGCATTTGATGGAGCTCGTCTTGGTGTTGTCATCGGTTGGAGTTGTAGATGATGAAGCTCTAGGCTTGAAGTTGTTGGTAGAAGGTGGACGACTCGATGTAGTCGCATTCTTGTAGCTTGACTTGTCGCCGAAATTTGTAGATGGCTTGGTAGAGGTAGTAGGAGTAGCCAAAGTCGTTGAAGCTTGATTGTAGGAGCCGAAGTTCTTGGAGTTGAACTTGGAGTACTTGTAGTCCTCTTGAACTTGTCGCTCCGCTTTGGTTTCTTATTGTACTAGCTCGAGGAGATTGTTGTATGGTTGGAAGTCCGCAATCTGCTTGATAGGGTAGTTGATTCCATTCAAGAATCTCGCCATTGATTGCTCTTCATCTTCCGTGATGTTTGCTCTTATCATGGCAATCTCCATCTCCTTGTAGTACTCTTCAACGGACTTGGTACCTTACTTGAGGAGTTGTAGCTTCTTGAACAAGTCACGGTTGTAGTGTGTTGGAACAAAGCGTGCTCTCATGACTTCCTTCATTTGAGCCCAAGTGGTGATAGGAGGTTCGCCTTTTGCTTCTCTTCTCTCTATGATTTGCTCCCACCATATGAGAACATAGTCTTGGAACTCAAGGGATGCCATTGAGATCTTCTTCTCTTCATCTAAGTTGTGAAGGCGAAATATCTTGTCAACCTTCAATGCCCATGAGAGATAGTCTTCGGGATCAATGCTTCTGGAAAACTTTCGCATGGTGAATTTGAGCTTGCCATAGCGATGCTCGTCATTGTTTCCTTGCCTATTGGGAGGGCGGTCTTGATTTTGGCGGTTTGCAATATCATGTTGCTCTTGTCGAAGTAGATGTCCATTATCATGGTGTGCTTGTCGAGCTTGTTGTTCTTGTTGAGGAGGAGCTTCTTGTTGCATTCTTGCTTGGTGTCATCTCTCTTGCATCTCATCACGAAGGAAATCCTCTTCTTGACGAGTGTGTCGAGTGCGGGCTGCCACATTGCGATGTGCATCATGTAGTGCTCGTTGCGCCTCCATAGCTTGAGCTTCTCGACGTTATTGTGCTTGGCGGTTAGCCTCGGCATCTAGTTCTTCTTGGTGTTGACGTGCTCGCTCTTGTTGTTGTTGGCGTAGTCGTTGCCGTTCTTGTGCTTGCTCAAGTGTAGCTTGGTTTTGACGACGTCGGCTTTCTTGGTCATCGAATAGCTCTTGTGAACTCTTGTCAGGAAGAGGCTGCCGGTTGTCATGTCGAGCTTGACGTGCGGCTTGACGAAGAGTGTTGGACGTAGGGGTACTTGAGTCTTGCGTGGAGTCGGAATGTCGACTTAAGCGGCTTCGTCTTTGAGATGATGTGGAAGAAGAATGTCGGTTGACTATCAAAGTCCGGAGCTCATTGAATTGAGTAGACATGTTGGTGTTGATGAGGTCAAATTGCTCTTTTGTTCTTGCTTCAAATTGGCGCACGTCCTCGGCGACTTGACCAATGTACTCGCGCATAGCTTCACTCTCTTGATGTAGAGCTCGTTGGACACCGAAGAGATGTAGTTTGGTGACGTAGTTGTTCGCTTCTTGAGGATCGTCGAAGATCGGGTTGGAAGATGTACTTGGCCTATCCATCATCACAAGCAAGTATGTGAGTGGGAGAAAGGAGAAGACAATACCAAATGTACCTTAACCGAAGTTGAAAATGGATCAGTGATCACTAAATAATGTAACCCGGAAATAGCACTATTGGTACCACTTCGTGTCGATTCTCACACCTACACAAGTAAAGCTTTGAGAGGAGCTTGGTTAGGATGATGGCATAAATTCAATGCAATCGTCAAAGTGACTCAATGATGTTGAAATTTGTTCACAATTTGCTCATGCAACAAGTAGATCACTAGCAAAGTAGCACACAGAACACACGCACGGATAGATAACTGTGGTTGTGCAACCAAGGGTGAGCGAAAATGTGGAAACCACGGAAAATGCTCGTGTTGCACAACACTAGAGAGACGCTAACCGATTGCTTAATAGGCGGATACGCACTTGTGCACGACCTATAAGAGGCAAAACGTAACGACTATCTATCAGAAGTATGCTATGAGTGTATGATGTGCCGATGCTTGAGCACAAGATGATGTATTGCTATCTCATATGATCTCTTTTGATGCATGGCGTAAGATGCTATTGTCCTTTTGCTTTGGTTGGCTCTTGTGCTTAAAAGCTTGTGAGCTCTTTCTTTGGATACTTATGCATGCTTCTCGGATCAAGGTAGCTATTGTGTATGCGGAACACTCTTGTGTCACACGGAGATATGATGATATGGTATGAAGTATCTATGACTATCACTAGTGTGCACAAGTGTCGTGGCCCTGCAATAATCAGATGGCTAGTCTCAATGGGAAAGCTACGCAAAAGTGGTCCATAGGGTGACAATGCAATTGCAAGGTAGAATGAACAAAGTGTCGTCGATGTTACCGTCCTTGCCGAAGTTGAGCGGTGGTGTTGTCGAAGTCTTGCCGTTCCAAGGTAGCCTAAACATCCAAAGAAACGGTGAAACCACAACTCAAGTATCCAAGGCAAATGGAGACAAACTTGTCAACAATCGTAGCGGTTAAGCGATGGTGGTAGCGGAGGTGGTGGTGGTATGCGGAAGGTTTGGTGGGATACCGGAGCGAAAATGTCGAGGAAAAGTGCAAGGTGGAGTGGGTGGTGCTTTTGTGGCTGCGGGAGGCCGGATGGCCGGGCCAGGGGCCGGATGTCCGGGGCACGGGCCGGATGTCCGGGGTGCCCGAGGGCGCGGAGAACTCCTTGCACACGGTGACTTTGGGGCCAAAATTCGTCGGATTTCGCGGCGAAAAATTGGGGAAAAGGGGAGGAAAAGCTAGATCCACTCGTGGCACAGCAAATCCATGGAACAAAATCAACAAAATCTTGCCAAATCAACAGATCACAAATTTTTTTGGGGCTCTTTTTGTGGGGAATTTTCGAAATTGGGAAGAACACAACAAAAACAAGCTAGAAAACAGGGTGTGGGGCTCCAAATTCGTGATCAACCTATGCTCATGATACCATAATATGATGTAGGGTGGAACCCTAATCAGCAGATCTTTCACGATTGGAGAATATCCCACGACGAACACGGAGAACACAAGGAGGAAACGGAGGAAAACACGAGAGGAAACACTCAAATCAACACAAAATATGATCACACAAGTGCTAGATCCACGATACACATCGAGATACACGGTCCATAGTCAACGACAGTGGTACAAAGATAGTCTTCTCACAGAGGAGGTCTTGGATATCCCTTGGGATCTTCCCCTATGTGGAGGTCTTGAATCCGAGGTGGATCTTCTCCGAAGAGGCCGCGGTCTCGTAGGAGAGAATCCACAGAGGTGTCTATGATGGGCTATCCAAAAGCTAACCCTAAAAGATGGGGAGAAAGGAGTTTATATAGTGTACGGAGCGAAGGGGTACACGGGCCACGGCCCAAGGGATGCGCGCAGGCATTCAGGGGCCGGACGTCTGGGCGACGGGCCGGATGTCCGGGGCGAGGGGCCGGATGTCCGGGCCGGAGGGGTTGAGTCTCGGGTGTCCTCTGTAGAGTGGCGCCGGATTTCCGGGCCCGAGGCCGGATGTCCGGGCCCTGCCTGGTCGGATGTCCGGGGCCTGGCCGGATGTCCGGACCCTGTAGCTTCGGCCGTTGGTGCCCTTCTGTAGTTGTATGTCCAGGGGCCGGATGTCCGGGCCAGGAGGCCGGATGTCCGGGGCCTGGATCCTTCTTCAGCCCTTCTCGATGCAAAGACTCGTCCGTGAGTTTGGGGACTTGTCCATCTTCACGCTCATCTCCAATGTGATCTTCTTCACACCTGAGCACACAAAACACATCCGTCTGAGGTAGCGACCATGTCTCTCAAGATTCATATGGAAGTAGGGCTAGGAGCGACGTCACCTCGGTCTCGAGAGCTCTAGCACGAGCACATGTCATTGGTCCTTGAGGCACTTGACGAGGTGAATGAGGGTCCATGGGGATGACCTCGGGATGCTCCGCATCAGGTACCCGACACATTTATGAGAATGATGCACTTTGTTCTTAGGCCATACATAGGAGTCTTTGTAGTAGTCTACTTTGATGACATCCTCGTTTTTAGCAAATATCTAAAAGACCATGTGAATCATCATACCACCGTTTTGCAAACCCTCTGCAAGGAGAAACTTTATGCGAATATGGAAAAGTGTAAATTCGGTGTAGATAAAATTGTGTTCTTAGGATTTATTGTGTCATCCAAAGGTGTGCATGTAGACGAGATTAAAATTGAAGCTATTAAAACGTGGCCAACACCAACAAACTTGCATCATGTGCGTACCTTCCTAGGCCTTGCTGGATTTTACCGACGCTTTGTCAAGAACTTTAGCACAATCGCTATGCCCTTGCGTGCTTTGAGTAAGAAGAACACACCCTTTGTTTGGGGTCCTTCGCAAGACACCGCGTTCAATGAGCTAAAAACCTTGCTTACTCATGCACCAGTTTTTGCCCTACCTAACTTCGACAAACCATTTGAGATACATTGTGACACTAGTGGTACCGACATAGGATGTTCCGTGACGTCTCACGCTTCACCGACCGGTGCTCTACATGCCGCAAAGCTAAGTCCAAAGCTCAATCCCATGGTCTTTACATGCCACTACCTATTCCATACCAACCTTGGGAGGACATTAGCATGGACTTTGTACTTGGTTTGCCGATAACTCAAAATGGAAAGGATTCCGTGTTTGTTGTTGTGGATAGATTTTACAAAATGGCTCATTTCATTCCTTGCAACAAGATAGACGATGCTTCACATGTTGCGAATCTCCTTTGTAGGAAAATCTTGCACCTACATGGAGTGCCCAAGACGATCGTTTCAGATCGTGATGTCAAGTTCCTAAGCTACTTTTGGAAGACTCTGTGCACCAAACTCGGCATCAAGCTACTATTCTCTTCGGCATAACATCCACAAACAGACAGCCAAAAGGAGGTTAAGAACCGGATGCCATCGACGCTTCATCGCATGTTGATGAAGAAGAACATCAAGGAATGGGATCAATGCTTGCCCATCGCCGAGTATGCCTAAAACTGCACAAGACACTCAAGAACTGGCAAGTCCCCCTTCGAGGTTGTCTACGGCTTCAACCCTTTGTCCCCATTGGAAATACTCGCTGTACCTCAAGTGCACACCAACATGGACGCAAGTGGTCGAGCAAGTTATCTCAAGAAGATGCACAAAGATACAAGGGCAACAATCGAGCAGCAAGTACATTGCCTCGCCACCAAGGTCAACATCAACAAGACACCAATGGTGTCCCAATTGGGAGATCTCGTATGGCTGCATCTTCGCAAGGACCGCTTCCCCAACGAGCGCAAGTCCAAACTCCTACCTCGAGCCGACGGACCCTTCAAGGTGCTAGCACGCTATAACAACATTGCTTACATGATCGACATCGCACACGACAAGTACAATGTGAGCGATACCTTCAACGTCAAGGATATCTCCCCTTTCCATGGTGATGAAGATTTTGATCCGAGGTCAGATCTCTCCCAAAGGGGGGGGGGTGATGCGGAGCATCCCTCAAGCATCTCCAAGGACATGCCACTTGGACCAATGACAAGAGCTCGTGCAAGGGCTATCAAAGTTAAGGTGAACTCGCTCCTTGCAGAAATACCGCTTTCACCGCATGAGACATGGCTACTACCTAAGACGGAAACAATATGCATGACCAGGTACTCGGATGAAGGCCGTGATGCAGCTACACCCATTGGACAAGGTGGCAAGGATGGCAAGTTCAATGACCAAGAGAAGAAGCTGCCCGAAGTGCTACAGCCACCGGACGTCCGGCCGGGAGCGGGCGTCCGACGCCTGAAGAGTCCCTCCTGCCCGCAAAGTCCAGGCCAAATCGAGCTACAGGCTCCGGACGACCGCCCCACACCGGGCGTCCGATGCATCCCAGGCTCCGGACGACTGCCATCCATCGGACGACCGGCACCCGGACGTCCGGCCATCTCCGGATGACCATAATCCCATGATAGAACAAAATAGCGAAAATTTGAGGACTTCCGGACGTCCGATCCCTCATGAGCGACCGGACGTCCAGTGCCCAGCGGACGTCTGCTACCTGTGCATGCCGTTTACTTCCAGGCTGATGATGAGGACATGACTACCTTGGATACGACCAAAAATATTGCATACATGTATATTTGTGAGGTGATTTCTAATGCAAACTATGCAACAATTTATTTATGTTATCCAGAACAAAAATACTTCACAGACTTTTGTGTCATGTCTAATTACAGGTGCATGGGACATTTGTACAATTCACATATGAAGATAAGGGAAAAAGAGAAGTTTAGGGGCTGTTCAAAAAGTTCTCTCACGTCACTTTTGGGCCAAGAGAAGATAGAGTCCAAGTCTCTCACGTTCTGCATCCAGATTCGGACTGCACAGACATACCTGACTCAAAACGGCAAGAACTCCTTCATACGGACTCCGAATTGGGTGATTCGTTTTTTGTTGGAAACTAGATTTCATACACTTTCCAACCCAATTGGAATCACCTTCAAATTCGTCCGGAGCATTGAGATCTCGACGAAACAATCTGACGCTGCAGCAGAATCTGAGTCAAACTACAAGTCCAAAGGTGTTACATCACCTCCACTTGGGCCCATGAGCCTTGTACGACCTAGGGTTAGTTTTAGGCTGCCTTGGGACGTCCTTCCACCTCCTTGGCCGCCACCCCTTGCTCCTATATAAGTAGATCCATCTAGTAGCTTTTTCTTAGGGATTTGTTTAGTCAAAAGTTAGCCATTGCAACTTCGTGTACTTTGTTTGTGTCCAACGACCAGACAAAGACCACTTACGGATCCCCACCTTTATCAATTCCTCATCTATATTTGCAATATTCAGATTGCTTTATCATATTCTTGCTTGTTCTTCGATTGCATGCAGGAATAGACCTTCGTGGTCAGGCTGATCGTGCTTCTGGCATCGTCAGTAACCCCTGGAGATTGGTTTAGCGATTGCTAAGGCGCAACGTCGTGCACGTTCGTAGTCGGATCGTCAAAGTCGACTCCACCAAATCGATAGTTATCATCTCATCGAAAGATCGGGACACCTTTGCCTCTATCAAGTGGTATCAGTTTTCAGGTTGCTCGGTGAGAATTTCCAGTTATTCCTAGATTAGATTTATTTTCTTACCTATTGTCCAAGGAAAAGCCACAAAAAAAAAAGTTAGATCTATTCATCCTTTGTCCAAGCCAATCTGAGCCTTTGCAATTTTCTTTTCATTGTTTGCATTATTGAATTATCGGTTGCATCGTCGTGTCGAGTTGCTGGTCTTAGTGTCTAGTTCGTTAGAGTTTCGAGTTCTGTTCACATTAGTCACGTCGCCGCTGCATCGTTATCCCTTCCTCTGTTCACCACCTCATCCATCAATTTCCACCTCGTGCAACCCATCGTTCATTGTCACAATCATAGTTGAAGTCGTTCGCATCTTTGCTTGATCCAATCTGCATCTTATCTAGTTTGTCTTGGAAAGAGGGAGAAAGAAAAAAAAAGACAGAGAAAAAAAGTAAAAAAAAAAGAGGAGAGAAAGAAAAAAAAAGTGGGAGAAAAAAAGAAAAAGAAGAAAAAGAAAGTTGGAGAGAGTGTTGTTGTATATTCTGCTTGGTAGTTGTTTTCATCATTATCTTTACTGCCGTTGTGATCTTCACTTATATCGTGCTGTCCAGAGCTACTTCGTATCCTTTATTGATGATAGTTGTGCTACACCGTGACCTCATTAGTGTTCTAGGCTCGCGTCTCTAGTCCGCTCTAGCATAGGACCAGCACAGTACCGTCGTTGAGCGTTTATTCAACATTGCATCTCTGAATTGATTATTGTTAATCTTTTGCTACCATATATAAAGCCAACCCAGCTCCACATATTTCTACACCGTGTTTACGTACGTTCACCTGGCAATCGCTTTACTCAATCTTTGGAGTTATTTGACACCGCTGGTTGCCTATCACCACCTGCTGCATGGTAAGAACTTGTAAGATATTGATATTTGCTTTACTGTGAGCGCTTTACCGCCACATCCTAGTAGTTCATAGGAACATTATTTTTGGATTTTGTTTCTTGTTTCTACTAATCATGGCAGGTTCAAGAGTCAGTTGGGCTTCATCGATCGTGGGAGACGTGTCATCACCTCAGAAAATACAACCACCATCACAAGAGGTACAAAGACATCAGAATGCGCACAAACAGGTTCTTATTTCCATGCCACCTTTTCATGGTCGTTTTAAACCTGATTTATATATTGAATGGGAGTTCAACATCAATAATATATTTGCTTCCCATGGTTTTGATGAACGTAAAAAAATTAAGGTTGCGGTTGGTTCTTTCACTGGTTATGCTTTAGTTTGGTGGAGTGAATATTGTCGGTTACACCCTAATTATATACCTACTACTTGGATTGATTTGAAAGTTGCCATGCGACATACATTCGTCCCTGCTTATTATACTCGTGACATGCTTACAAAGTTGCAACATTTAAAACAAGGTAGTGACACCGTAACGAAATATTATGATGATTTACAAACTACCTTGTTGCATTCCTCTTTACAAGAAAGTGAAGACGATTTTATGGATAGATTTTGGGCAGGATTAAATCATGATATTCAGGAGTTACTAATTCATGAAGAGTGTTATCCTATGGACCATTTGTTTCATCTTGCTTGTAGTGCTGAACAGGAAATAAAACGACGTATTGTCCGTAAGGAGAATAAGCGCCAGGTGCACATTCCAAGAAATGATACGGTTGTTCCTTCCACTACTAGGCGTACTATGACAGACACATCCGTTGTTGTGAGGACTACATCACCTCCACCATGTGACACATCACCTCCGACAGTGCCTACATCATCTGAGTTGATCATAAGAGATAATGACAAAGGTATCGATCTTCCACCTCCACATGAGTATGGTGAATGTCTTGTCAATTTAAATGAACCATGCGATGAGCTATCCACTACTTTGATCACACCAACTATTTTAGAGGAATATGTTCGTGATTTGACTTTGCCATGCGATCAAACAATTGTGAGTGAACCAATTGAATTAACTATTGATGCGAAAGAACCATTTGAATCAGGGAATAAATCAGATTTGGATCAAATACGTGTGAAAATAGTTGTGCCAATGTTTAATCATTTTGATATGACCTCTAATCTTGGTGATGGTTCATCAAGGTTGGGATGGTTTAATGATGAGCATTGCCAATCTTTTGTAACGATTAAGAGCTTCACTTATATGTGCAAATTGAGTTGCAATATTTTCATGTCTTCTACTTCTTGTGATAATATTTTGGCATTATATTTTATGAACTACGAAAGTTACTCATCTATACATGTGTCATATGTGCGAAAATTAAGGGAAGTAAAAATGGATGACATATACATATACAACATGTACACCTTGTCTATTTTCTTACCCACATTTCAGATTAAGCAACGCCGAGGACGGCTTTATTTTCAAAAAAGGGAGGATGATGAGGACATGACTACCTTGGATACGACCAAAAATATTGCATACATGTATATTTGTGAGGTGATTTCTAATGCAAACTATGCAACAATTTATTTATGTTATCCAGAACAAAAATACTTCACAGACTTTTGTGTCATGTCTAATTACAGGTGCATGGGACATTTGTACAATTCACATATGAAGATAAGGGAAAAAGAGAAGTTTAGGGGCTGTTCAAAAAGTTCTCTCACGTCACTTTTGGGCCAAGAGAAGATAGAGTCCAAGTCTCTCACGTTCTGCATCCAGATTCGGACTGCACAGACATACCTGACTCAAAACGGCAAGAACTCCTTCATACGGACTCCGAATTGGGTGATTCTTTTTTTGTTGGAAACTAGATTTCATACACTTTCCAACCCAATTGGAATCACCTTCAAATTCGTCCGGAGCATTGAGATCTCGACGAAACAATCTGACGCTGCAGCAGAATCTGAGTCAAACTACAAGTCCAAAGGTGTTACATCACCTCCACTTGGGCCCATGAGCCTTGTACGACCTAGGGTTAGTTTGGCTGCCTTGGGACGTCCTTCCACCTCCTTGGCCGCCACCCCTTGCTCCTATATAAGTAGATCCATCTAGTAGCTTTTTCTTAGGGATTTGTTTAGTCAAAAGTTAGCCATTGCAACTTCGTGTACTTTGTTTGTGTCCAACGACCAGACAAAGACCACTTACGGATCCCCACCTTTATCAATTCTTCATCTATATTTGCAATATTCAGATTGCTTTATCATATTCTTGCTTGTTCTTCGATTGCATGCAGGAATAGACCTTCGTGGTCAGGCTGATCGTGCTTCTGGCATCGTCAGTAACCCCTGGAGATTGGTTTAGCGATTGCTAAGGCGCAACGTCGTGCACGTTCGTAGTCGGATCGTCAAAGTCGACTCCACCAAATCGATAGTTATCATCTCATCGAAAGATCGGGACACCTTTGCCTCTATCAGCTGAGGCCCATGTACCCTTTCGTGACTCTAGACTATTTATGGACCTCCCCCTCTCTCTTTTTAGGGTTAGCATTGTGATAGCTCATTTTAGAGACAAAGCCTTGCTCATCCTTAGTGGTTCTTCTCCTCGAGAGACCGCGGCCTCCACGGAGAAGATCCACATGGATTCAAGACCTCCTCACGGAGAAGAAATCAAGACCTCCTCACGGAGAAGACTATCACTACTTGTATCGTCCTTAGTTGACCGTGGATCATGTATCACTTTGTGTTTCCGGATCTAGCATATGTGTTATCTAAACTTATTGATTTGAGTGTTTTCCTCTTGTCCCTCTTGTGTTATCCATCGTGTTCTTCGTGTTATTCCTCGGGATCCCTCCTTTTCGTGGAAGATCGGCCTATCATCGGGTTGTCCCCCACATCAAATTCTTAGAAAGAGTCAATAATGTTGAAAGATATTCACAAATTTGTAGGCAAAACAAGTAGACCAATAGAAAAGAATGGAACACGAAAACACACACACAGATAGATAAATGGGGTCGTGCAACCAAGGAATGAGCACAAAATGTGGAATCCACGGAAACGCTCGTGTTGCACAACTAAAGAGAGACGCTAGCACGATTGGTCCATTGGCGGATACGACACTTGTGCACGACCTATGAGATGCAAAATGTATCAACTTTCCATCCCAAATATGCTATGTATGTATGGTTCCCAATGTTCTTCTCAAGATGATCGAAGATGATCGGATATGACAATGTTATATGCAATGTGGTATGATGCTATGGCTATTTCTTACAAGATTCTTTGTGATGCGGAGCATCCCAAGGTCATCCCCATGGACAATCCATCGCCTCACCAAGTGCCCCAAGGACCAATGACACATGCTCGTGCTCGAGAAGTTGAAACCAAGGTTAACTCTCTCCTTGTTGAATTCCCATTTGACCACCTTGAGACATGGCTACTACCTCAAACGGAGACACTTTGTATGCTTAGGTGCTAAGGAGAGGTTACGGTGCAAGATGGACGCCAAGAGCGTGAACATGAATGTTCCCAGCATAGAGATAGCGGTACTACCGGTACACTACCGCCCAACTACCGATCGGCCGGTACTACCGGTCAACTACTCGCCAAGCTTCTGTGATCGACTGGTGCAAGGCCGGTAAAAGGCCGGAACTTCCGCCATATTCGCAAAAGCCGGTACTACCGGCCCTAGGACCGGTACTACCGCCCTGTCTGCGCGCAGTTGAAAGGGTTTCACCCCATGTATCCCCCAACTTACCCCTAGACTATAAGTACTCCTTCCCTTCCATCTTTTAGGGTCAGCTTTGTGATAGCTCATTTTTAGACCTGAGTGGTTCCTCTCCTACGAGACCGCGGCCTCTTCGGAGAAGATCCACCGGATTCCAGACCTCCTTCACGGAGAAGAACATCAAGACCTCCTCACGGAGATGACTACCGCTACTTGTATCATCCTTAGTTGATCGTGTATCGTGTATCGCACTTTGTGTACCCGGATCTAGCATTTGTGTGACCTAAACGTGTTGATTTGAGTGTTTCCTTCTTGTTCCTCTTGTGTTTTCCCTCGTGTCTCACGTGTTCATCCTGTGGATCCCTCCTTTTCGTGAAAGATCGGCCGTTTAGGGTTCCACCCTACATCATTATGGTATCATGAGCATAGGTTGATCACGAATTTGGAGCCCCACACCTTGTTTTCTAGCTTGTTTTTGTTGTGTTGTTCCCAATTTCGAAAATTCCCCACAAAAATAGCCCTAATTTTTTTGTGATCTGTTGATTTGACGAGATTTTGTTGAATTTGTTCCATGGATTTGCTGTGCCACGAGTGGATCTAGCATTTCCCCAAGTTTCCCAACTTTCCATCCACGAAATCCACCCAATTTCGACCCCGAAATCATCCATTTCCGCCCATAATTCGCCCCGATCCAGTTATGAGATTATTCCCGACACCAGCGGTACTACCGGCCTCCCTAGCGGTACTTCCGCTGAGCACCACAAGCGGTACTACCGGCCTCCCAAGCGGTACTACCGGACCTCCCAGTTTCAGCCTTCCGAGTTTCACCGTTTTGACCATAACTTTCACTCCCGAACTCCGATTTGAGTGTTCTTTGGCTCGTTGAAAAGCTAGCGACGTGCCCGAGTTGCTCATCTTGGTTTTACCACCATTAGACTCCATCTAATTTTTCGAAATTTGGCAAGCTTGCTTAGGCCCTCCACCATATAAACCTTCCGCATACCACCACCACTTCCGCAACCACCATCGTTTCACCGCTTCGATTTTGACAATTTTGTCTCACTTTGCCTTGGATACTTGAGTTGTGGTTTCACCGTTTCCTTGGATGTTTCGGCTACCTTGGAACAGAACGACATCGACAACACCACCACTCATCCTCGGCAAGAACGGTAACATCGACGACACCTTGTTCATTCTACCTTGCAATTGCATTGTCACCCTATGGACCATCTTTGTGTAGCTTTCCCATTGAGACTAGCCATTTGAGTATTGCCGGGCAACGACACTTGTGCACATTAGTGATACTCATAGACATTGCATACTACATACTTGATCATAGCAGCTAGTTTAGTTGAGTGGTACTACATCATCATATCTCCGTGTGACCCAAGAGTGTCCCGCATACACAATAGCTACCTTGATCCGAGAAACATGCATAAGTGCCCAAAGAAAGAGCTCACAAGATTTTAAGCAAAAGAGCCAACCAAAGCTTATAAGCAAAAGGAAAATAGCATCATACGCCTTGCATCAAAAGAGATCATATGCGATAGCAATACATCATCTTGTGCTCAAGCATCGGCACATCATACACTCATAGTATACTTGTGATAGAAAGTCGTTACGTTTTGCCACTTATAGGTCGTGCACAAGTGTGTATCCGCCTATTAAGCAATCGGCTAGCGTCTCTCTAATGTTTTGCAACACGAGCATTTTCCGTGGATTCCATATTTTCGCTCATCCTTGGTTGCACAACCACATTTATCTATCCGTGTGTGTGTTCCGTGTGCTACTTCTTGCTTGTGATCTACTTGTTGCATGAGCAAATTGTGAACCACTTTCAACATCATTGAGTCACTTTGACAATTGCATTGAATTTGTGCCACCATCCTAACCAAGCTCCTCTCAAAAGCTTTACTTGTGTAGGTATGAGAATCGACAAGAAGTGGTACCAATAGTGCTATTTCCGGGTTACATTATTGAGTGATCATTGATCCACTTTCAACTTCGGTCAAGGTACAATTGGTATTGTCTTCTCCCTTCTCCAACTCACAAACTTGCTTGTGATGATGGATAGGCCAAGTACATCTTCGAACCCGATCTTCGACGATCCTCAAGAATCGAACAACTACGTCACCAAACTACATCTCTTCGGTGTCCAACGAGCTCTCCATTAAGAAAGTGAAGCTATGCGAGAGTACATTGAGCAAGTCGACGCCAACGCGCACCAATTTGAAGCAAGAACAAGAGAGCAATTCGACATCATCAACACCAACATGTCTACCCAATTTGACGAGCTCCGGACTTTGATAGTCAACCGACGTTCTTCTTCCACATCTTCTCAAAGACGAAGCCGCTCAAGTCGACATACCGACTCCACGGATGGCTCAAGTACCCTTACATGAAACACTCTTCGTCAAGCCGCACGTCAAGCTCGACATGACAACCGGAATCCACTTCATGATAAGAGTTCACAAGAGCTATTTGAAGAGCAAGAGAGTCGACATCGTCAAAACCAAGCTAGACTTGACCAAGCACAAGAACGGCAACGACTACGCCAACAACAACAAGAGCGAGCACGTCAATACCAAGAAGAACAAGATGCCAAGGCTAATTTCCAAGCACATCAACGCCGAGAAGCTCAAGCTCTTGAGGCGCAACGAGCATTACGTGATTCACATCGCCATGTGGCAACTCGCAATCGACATACTCGTCAAGAAGAGGATTTCCTTCGTGATGAGATGCAAGAGAGGTGCCATCAAGCACGAATGCAAGAAGAAGTTCTTCCTCAAGCGCGACAAGAGAATCAACCTCAACAAGAACCACAAGTTCGACAAGTACACCACGACAATGGCCATCTACTACGCCAGGAGCAACACGAGATTGACAATCGTCCACATCAAGAACGCCATCCCAATAGGAAAGCAGACAATGAAGAGCATCGCGACAACAAGCTTAAGTTCACCATGCCATAGTTTTCCTGGAGCATTGATCCCGAAGACTACCTCTCATGGGCATTGAAGGTTGACAAGATCTTTCGCCTTCACAACTTCGAGGAAGAGAAGAAGATTGCAATTGCCTCCCTTGAGTTCCAAGACTATGTTCTCATTTGGTGGGAGCAAATCATAGAGAGAAGAGAAGCAAAAGGCGAAGCTCCTATCACCACTTGGGCTCAAATGAAGAAAGTCATGAGAGCATGCTTCGTGCCAACACACTACAACCATGACTTGTTCAAGAAGCTACAACTCCTCAAGCAAGGTACCAAGTCCGTTGAAGAGTACTACAAGGAGATGGAGATTGCCATGATAAGAGCCAACATCACGGAAGATGAAGAGCAAACAATGGCGAGATTCTTGAATGGACTCAACTATCCTATCAAAAAGATTGCGGACTTTCAACCATACACGACCCTCCTTGAGCTAGTACACCAAGCAACCAAAGCGGAGCGACAAGTTCAAGAGGACTACAAGTACTCCAAGTTCACCTCCAAGAACTTCGGCTCCTACAACCAAGCTTCAATGACTTCGGTTCCTCCTACCTCTACCAAGCCATCTACAAACTTCGGTGACAAGTCAAGCTACAAGAATGCGACTACATCGAGTCGTCTACCTTCTACGAACAACTTCAAGCCAAGAACTTCATCATCTACAAATCCAACCGAGGATAACTCCAAGATGAGTTCCATCAAATGTTTCAAGTGCCAAGGGCGAGGTCAGAAGTCATTTGAGTGCAAGACCGTTCGTACCATGATCATCAATGATGACGGATCTTATGACTCAATGAGCAACGATGAGATGGAAGCCCTTGAGCTTGTAGCTATGCATCGCCAAGTGAACGAAGAAGAAGACCATCAAGTGTTTTGCGACAATGACTCAAGTCCCAATCTTGTTGTCTCCAAGGTCTTGACACTCCAACACCAACAAGATGACGACCAACGATGTCATATCTTCCATACCAAGGCCGGCATCGATGGACGCTCCGTCAAGGTTATCATCGATGGAGGAAGCTGTCATAACTTGGCAAGCGAAGAGCTATGCGACAAGCTACATTTGGTCAAGACGAAGCACCCTCATCCCTACAAGGTCCAATGGCTTAACGACGAAGGAATTCTTCGAGTCATGCATACCGTGCAAGTCTCCTTCAAGATAGGTGCCTACGAGGACACACTTGAGTGTGATGTGGTCCCTATGTCCGTGTGCCACCTTCTACTTTGTCGACCATGGCAATACGATCGTGGAGTCACACACAATGGACGGACCAACCACTATAGCTTCAAGATGAAGGGCAAGGAATTCGTGCTACGTCCCATGTCACCAAGTCAAGTAGCCGCCGACAAACACTTACCTACCAACCATCATGGAGAGAATTGTGAGAGAGTGAGCCACCAAAAGGAGAGTGAGAGCCACAAGCCAAATATGAGCGACTCCATGATGAGTGACAAGAAACAACTAATGCTATTCGCCACCAAAAGCGAGATGAGAGAAGTGTGTGAGAACCCATCGAGTGTCTTTCACCTTGTGCTTTTATGCAAAGGGGAAGCCAAACCTACTAACACTTCACCACCTCTACCTTTAGTGTTGTCTCAATTGTTGCAGGAATTCTCGGACGTCTTTCCCGATGAGCTACCTCCGGGTCTACCTCCACTTCTTGGAATCGAACACTGCATCGACCTCATACCCGGCACACAACTTCCAAACAAGGCTCTTTACCGCGTCAACCCCGAGGAAACCAAGGAGATACAACGACAAGTACAACAACTCATCGACAAAGGTCATGTACGTCAAAGCTTGAGCCCTTGTGCCTTTCCGGTTATTCTCGTGCCTAAGAAAGATGGAAGTTTTCGCATGTGCTCCGGTTGTCGCCCGATAAATGCTATCACCGTTAGATACCGTTATCCTATCCCACGCTAAGACGACATGCTTGATAAATTATGTGGTGCCACCATCTTTTTGAAAATTGATCTTAAAAGTGGTTACTACCAAATTCGCATTCAAGAGGGTGATGAGTGGGAAACGGCTTTTAAAACCAAGTTTGGGTTATATGAGTGGCTTGTCATGCCAATGGGTTTATCGGAAGCACCCGGTTCATTTATGCGTCTCATGCATTTTGTTCTACGACCATACATAGGCGTCTTTGTAGTGGTTTACTTCTTATGACATCCTCGTTTTTCGCAAGTTACTTGAGGACCATGTGACACACATCCGTATGGTTTTACAAACCCTTCGGAAAGAGCGCTTATATGCTAACATGGATAAATGCACTTTTGGCGTTGACAAGGTCATTTTCCTAGGATTTGTTGTTTCTTCGCAAGGTGTTCACGTTGATGAAACTAAAATTGAAGCAATTAATACTTGGCCACAACCAACGAATCTCCTACAAGTACGTAGTTTCCTTGGTTTAGCCGGTTTCTACCAATGTTTTGTGAAGGACTTTAGCACTATTGCTATGCCTCTACATGCCTTGAGCAAAAAGAACGCACCCTTCATTTGGCGTCCTTCACAAAACACCGCGTTCAATGAGCTAAAAAGCTTGCTTACACACGCACCACTCCTAGCCCTACCAAATTTTGATAAACCGTTTGAGATTCATTGTGACGCTAGTGGTACCGGCATAGGTGGCGTGCTCATGCAAGAAAAGCACCCAATTGCGTACTTTAGCGAGAAGCTATCCGGAGCGCAACTTAACTACCCCATCTATGATAAAGAGCTATATGCCTTGGTGAGAGTTTTACGTGTTTGGGAACATTATCTTAGACCTCATGAATTCATTCTTCATATGGACCATGAGACTCTCAAGTATCTCAAGGGTCAATCTAAGTTGAACAAGCATCATGCTAAGTGGAGTGAGTTCATTGAGTCGTTTCCCTATGTCATCAAGTACATCAAATGCAAAGAAAATGTTCTGGCGGATGCACTTTCCCGCAGATGCATGCTTGTTACACAACTTGAGTTGAATGTTATTGGCTTTGAGCACATCAAAGATTTATACGAGCATGATCCTTTCTTTGCACATCCTTATGCTAAGTGTTTGATTCACACTTCTTGGGAACATTATTACATAAAGGATGGATATCTTATGAGAGCTAACAAACTTTGCATTCCTGATTCTTCGCTTCGTTTGCTCCTTTTGCGGGAATCTCATGGAGGAGGACTCATGGGACATTTTGGACGCAACAAGACATTTTCTACGCTCTCAAAGAACTACTTTTGGCCCAAGATGCTCCGTGACATCTCACGACTCACCAAACCGATGCTCTACATGTCGCAAAGCTAAGTCAAAAGCTCAATCTCAGGGTCTTTACATGCCATGTCCTATCCCATACCATCCATGGGAAGACATAAGCATGGACTTTGTACTTGGATTGCCTAGGACTCAAAATGGAAAGGATTCCGTGTTTGTTGTCTTGGATAGATTCTCTAAAATGGCTCATTTCATTCCTTGTAACAAGATCGACGATGCTTCACATGTTGCAAATCTCTTTTGTAGGGAAATCATTCGTCTACATGGAGTGCCCAAGACGATCGTGTCGGAGCGGGACGTCAAGTTCTTGAGCTACTTTTGGAAGACTCTATGCGCCAAACTCGGCATCAAGCTACGATTCTCTTCGGCATATCATCCACAAACCGACGGCCAAATGGAGGTGATGAACTGCACACTTTCGACGCTTCTTCGCGTGTTGATCAAGAAGAACATCAAGGAATGGGAGCAATGCTTGCCCATCGCCGAGTACGCCTACAACCGTGCAAGACATTCCACTACCGACAAGTCCCCTTTCGAGGTCGTCTACGGATTCAACCCCTTGTCTCTATTGGACATCCTACCTCTACCTCTACAAGAGCGCATCAACATGGACGCAAGTGCATGAGCAAGCTATCTCAAGAAGGTGCATGAAGATACGAGGGCAACGATCGAGCGACAAGTCCATCGCCTCACCACCAAGCTCAACGTCAACAAGGCACCAATGGTGTTCCAACCGGGAGATCTAGTTTGGCTTCATCTACGCAAGGACCGTTTCCCACACGAGCGCAAGTCCAAACTACTACCTCACGCCAACGGACCCTTCAAGGTGCTAGCATGCTACAACAACAACGCCTACAAGATCGACATCCCACGAGACAAGTACAACGTGAGCGATGCCTTTAACGTCAAGGATCTCTCTCCTTTCCATGGTGATGAAGATTTCGATCCGAGGTCGGATCTTTCCCAACGGAGGGGAGATGATGCGGAGCATCCCAAGGTCATCCCCATGGACCATCCATCGCCTCACCAAGTGCCCCAAGGACCAATGACACTTGCTCGTGCTAGAGCACTCGAAACCGAGGTTAACTCTCTCCTTGTTGAATTCCCATTTAACCACCTTGAGACATGGCTACTACCTCAAACGGAGACACTTTGTATGCTTAGGTGCCAAGGAGAAGTTACGGTGCAAGATGGACGCCAAGAGCGTGAACATGAATGTTCCCAGCACAGAGATAGCGGTACTACCGGTCCACTACCGCCCAACTACCGGTCGGCCGGCACTACCGTTCAACTATCGGCCAAGCTTCTGTGATCGACCGGTGCAAGGCCGGTACAAGGCCGGAACTTCCGCCATATCCGCAAAAGCTGGTACTACCGGCCCCAGGACTGGTACTAACGCCCTGCCTGTGCGCAGTTGAAGGGGTTTCACCCCATGTATCCCCCAACTTACCCCTAGACTATAAGTACTCCCTCCCTTCCATCTTTTAGGGTCAGCTTTGTGATAGCTCATTTTTAGACCTGAGTGGTTCCTCTCCTACGAGACCGCGGCCTCTTCGGAGAAGATCCATTGGATTCAAGATCTCCTTCACGGAGAAGAACATCAAGACCTCCTCACGAAGATGACTACCCCTACTTGTATCGTCCTTAGTTGATCGTGTATCGTGTATCGCACTTTGTGTACCCGGATCTAGCATTTGTGTGACCTAAAGGTGTTGATTTGAGTGTTTCCTTCTTGTTCCTCTTGTGTTTTCCCTCATGCCTCACGTGTTCATCCTTGGGATCCCTCCTTTTCGTGAAAGATAGGCCGTTTAGGGTTCCACCCTACATCACTTTGTCTTTCTCTTTTTGCTTAAAAGCTTATTCTTTCTCTTTTTTTGGCCACTATGCGGAATGCACAAACCAAGATAGCAAGTGTGTATATGCGGGAACAATCTTGTGACACAAGGGATGATATGATGATACTAAGATGATATGGTATGTAGGCAATGGATGCACAAATCGATGATCACTAATGTGCACAAGTAACGTTGCCGACAATACTCAAAGGCTAGTCTCGATAGGCAAGTGACGCAAAATGGGCTAGGGGTTAACAATACAATGGCAAGGGGAATATACACTGATGTCGTCAAAGTTACCGTCCGATGGTGACGATGAGAGGCGGCGTCCTTGATGTAGAACCGTTCTTAATTAGCCGAAACACCTTAGGAAACAGAAAAACCACAACTCAAAATTTCAAGGACAAATGTCAAATGGTGGTAGCAAAAATGCGGTGGTGGTTGCAGAATTATTGGTGGAAACCTGGTCAAAATGGGTTATGGTGGAGGAAGGGTATGATGGGCTATACTCGATGTCAGGGTTGAATTCACGGTCCCTAAGTAGCCGAAACACCTTAGGAGACACAAGCCACAACTCAAATAAGCTCGACAAAATTGGGTTAAGTTGGGTTGTCAATGTATAGTGGGCAATGGGTATCTGGAGGTGGTGGTGATGGTTGATGAAGAAGAAATTTTTCCTTAGTAGGCTGAACACCTTAGGAGACTCAAATCACTACTCAAGCAAACACAAATTCGATGGGGAACAAAATGGATTAGGTTGCGAAGGCTATGTTGGCTATGCAGATGATATGGAGGAAGGCCTAGGCAAACTTGCCAAATTTCAAAAAAATTGATGTAGTCAAATGATGATGGTAGTATTTGTTTGGTATGGGGGATGTCAATAGCTTCAAAACGAGCTAAAGAACGTCAAAGTCGGAGTTCAGATGAATTAGTTGTGGACAAAATAAAAATCAACCGAAGTCAAAATCTACAGGTACCGGACGTCCGGTAGGTGTCGCACTTCCGATGGTCGGACGTCCGGTCTGTCCGGAAATCCGTTAATTTCATTTTGTTGGGTGGTTCCGGTCATCCGGTGGATGTCGGACGTGCGATGCATCTGGAGGGTCCGGCCGTCCGGTCAAGCATCGGTCGTCTGGTGGGTCAGGGTCAACGCGGGGTTTGAGATCTGGGACGCGATTTTGGGCGGAAATGGATGATTTTGGGGTCAAAATTGATGAGATTTCATGGATGGAAGATCAGGAAACTTGGGGAAATGCTAGATCCACTTGAAACCAAGAAAATTCATAGATCAAAATCAACAAAACATCGTCAAACCAACAAATCAGAAAGAAAAAAATTGGGGCTATTTTTGGTGGGGAAATTTTTTAATTTGGGGAAGAACACAACAAAACAAGGCTAGAAAATGGCGAGTGGGCACCAAATTCATGATAAACTGAGGCTCATGATACCAAGATAGTGTAGGGGTAGACCCTAAGGCCAATTTTTCACGAAATGGAGGGTATCCCATGAAGAACACGATGAACACGAGGAAGAACGGGGAGAAATCAGAAGGGAAAACACTCAAGAACAAGTCCAATCACACATCCACTAGACAATCAAACACACAAGATCACAAGGTACATGAACAACAAAGGGAAAGATACAAGGTAGAGTTCATCCCAAATCCAAAGTAGATGGGAGCTCGAATCCTAGAAGGGTCTTCTCCATGAGGAGGTCTTGAATCTCTCGAGATCTTCTCCTAGATGGAGTCTTGGCCTCCAATGGAGTTGTCTCTCTCTCTAGAGGAGAAGGTAGGAGCATAGCTCACATATAAATGAGCTATAATATTTGCTAACCCTAGAAATGAGGAGGAGGTGGTCTATTTATAGTCTTAGCCACGAAGGGGTAAGTGGGTGAGGGATACAAGGCGAAAGGCCCGCGGCTGTGCACAGGCAGGGACCGGATGTCCAATCGGTGTCGGACATCCGACGGCTCGAGGAGGACCGGATGTCCGACGCACGTCGGAAGTCCGATGTTTTGTCTCTGGACATGTGGTGTCGGTCGTCCGGTCGATGTCAGTCATCCGGGGCGCTGGGACTTGTCGGACGTCCGGTGCATCGTCGGTCGTTCGGTCGCTCTAGAGTGTCACACGTCCGGTGGCACGACGGTCGTCCGACCACTATAGACTCCAGAACTCTATCTTCTTTCGTCTTTGCTTCCACGCTTTCCTCACGGATGGTGTAGGTGTTCCTTGGCGCTCGCACTCCTCGTCGTCGTTCGTGAAGCTCCGGCAATATCTATGCATGCGTATGAGAGGAATGTCAAGTAGGATACCATCCTCGAAGGGGTCAAGTGAACATGTGTAAGGGAGGTGATTCACCTTTATGTATGAGAAGTTGAGGCCGCACGTGTCACTTGCCAAATGAATTCCTGACATGGTGATGTCCACAGGATGCTCCACATCATTCTCCTTACAGGAAAAATCCACAGATGACACCCGTCCTACGACGTGTCAAGCAAGCAGGCGCTGAGCTAGCAAGATAGCCCGACAAGCCTTGCCGGGCAACCAGTGATGTGAGATTAAGTGGTGCAATTAATGCGCCCTGACAGCCCGCAGAGTTAGGTATGATAGCACTGTTGCTATCATATCAGTGCATGATGACTACTTTGCCACTGTGGTGACCCCTTAATCTATAAAAGGAGGCCCATGGCAACCATAGATATGGTTAGAAGGTTAGAAGATTGGAGAACTCACACCCCCATATGCGCGTAGTCACTTCTGCCATGCGGCAACCCTTATCGGGCAGGAGTAGGGTCTTGCACCACCATCAATCCACCAAAGCAGGAGTAGGGTCTTACACCACAATGGCAGCCTGAACCTGGGTAAAAATGCCTGCGTGATCCCTGCCGTGCTGTTCCATGCTCGTTTGCTCTTTGTGCAAAGCGACATCCCCCCCGCCGAACCAGCAAGGGATCTCCTGGTCCCATAGGTGGCCGTGGTTTTCCCTGTCATCTTTGGCGCGCCAGTTAGGGGGATCGCTTGCGCGAACCTGAAGGCGTGTGAAGCGTGTCATCTTCATCGTCGTCTTCATCTTCAACGACGCCAACGACGTCGTCTTCATCTTCAATGCCGCGGGAGGTGCGAAGGCACGCGAGGATGCGGACGCTGCTCAGGATGTGTTCGGAGCAGGCGGCACCGTCACCACTTCCCCCGTGGCTGACGCCGGAACAAGAGGAACCGGGGGAGAGCAGCATCATTAGCACCCCGATGGCCATCCTCCCCAAGGCCCGGGCGAAGGGGTTACTCCATCTGCGCCCCTTCTGCCCACAAACGAGCACAACTGCAGCAACGGCGCTCGGACCGGGACAAATCGCCGTCCTCCGACTGTTCCCACCACACGTGCGGTGGTAGCACGTGCGCCTCACCCTGGACGGGTCGACCAAGCCATTGTGCTTGACGGAGCCGCTGGCCCTCATGGGCCTTCGCCGCACCACCCTACCATCCAGGTAGTCGCCCTGCAGCAACGGGGGCCCTGTGTTGCCGCCGCTGGCACCGTAAGGGGCCGGGCGACTGTACGATCAACATCTTCAACACCCATGCCAAGTACAACCCCAAAGGCTATGGCGCGGGTTCAGCTGCTGCTGAGATTTCCGCCAGCAGCCGAGCAAATGGACGAATGGCGTGCTACCATCCAAAGTCAGCTTGGTTTTGCCAAAGCTGGGGGCTCGCGGCGAGCTGACCTGCCGCGGCCTCCCCAAGCGACAGTAACGGCTCGTGTTGTTGGCCGTACGAAGGGAGCCGTCCCCACGGTGCAGTCCCCGCCACGGCAGCCAGCGCGAGCATGGCAGAATCAAGACCCTGACGACGTGTCGATTGCCTATTCTGACCCTCTAGCGCGTCCAGGCTAGCGTCGAGCCCCAGAGGATAGGCGGAGAGGAGACGCGTGCTGCACTGTCGAGCAACGCCGCGGCAACCTCCGCCAAACCGACGGGTGCGACGTCCCCGACGTCGATGAGCCCGCGCTCTGTATCAGCGGGTGCCTACCTTTCAAGGTTGGCTGCCCTGCCTTTACTCGTGAGCTGTGGCATGTCCGTTGGCCATCCGTTCGCACGTTCAAGCCAGATATACTTGAGAAATACGATGGGAGGCTAAACCTGGTGGAGTTCCTGAGCATCTACACCATCGCTGTTTAGGCTGCCGTGGGAAGAGATGAGAAGGTGTTTGTCAACTACTTTCCTTTGGCCCTAAAGTACACTGTGAGGTCTTGGCTGATGCACCTGCCAGAGAACTCCATTTCGTCATGGGCTGACCTGTGCCAGAAATTCATCACGCCTTCACTGGTGGCCACCAAGAACTAGGCAGGCCCAATGACCTGCAACTTCTCCAATAGTAGGAAGGAGAAACTCTCCGTAAGTATTTAGAAATATCCAGCAAAGTTCATAGAAATATCCCAAATATACACCAGGCAGTTGTGATAGCTGCCTTCCAGTACAATGTGCGCAACCTCCAGATCCGTTCTAAGATGAACGTGCGGTTGACCAAGACTGTAAAGGAGCTCTACACGCTGGTGGATAAGTGTGCTCAGATGGAGGAGGGAAGGAAATTGCCCGAAGAGGAATATTGCATCAATATTAATTCAGAGGATGATGATGAATCAACCAGTCAGAAGAAGAGCAAGAAACGCAGTAAGAAGCAGAGAGATAAGGCAGTGAGTACTGTTGAAGGATC
The DNA here is from genome assembly GCA_902687465.1 of Secale cereale. Taxonomy (NCBI): domain Eukaryota; kingdom Viridiplantae; phylum Streptophyta; class Magnoliopsida; order Poales; family Poaceae; genus Secale; species Secale cereale. The sequence continues at coordinate 287,901,693 of LR738714.1, forward strand.
GGGTACGCCTAGTGACACAGGCAAAGGTGTCCCGTCTTTCGATGAGATGGTGGCTATCGTTTTGGAAGAAGTCGACTTTGACGATCCGACTACGAACGTGCGAGGATGTCATGCCTTAGAATTCGCTAAACCAACTCCGAGAGGTTATTGACCATGCCAGAGCACGATCAACCTGACCATGAAGGTCTATTTCCTGTAGGCAAACGAAGAACAAGCAAGAAACTAGGATTGCAATCTGGATATTGCGAATATAAGAGGAAAGCTTTATTGATCAAGGTGGGGTTCCGTGACGCCTTTGTCTGGTCGTTGAACACAAACGAAGTACGCGAAGTTGCAGCTATGACGAACTTTAATCGAAACAAAACCCAAAGTATAAACGATGCCCTAAGGGCTGTATATATGGAGAAAGAGGGGGGGGGGGATTTCGTGGCCCCTTGGAGAAGGGGTGCGAAACCAACCCTAACTCTGTTATCCCCAGACATACAGACTCTAAAGACAACCTATACTTTATTATTTCAAAATTACATGGGCCTAGCCAAAAAATAAGATGACGCAACACCTAAAATAAGCTATGGACGAAATTTATGAAGGAGCATCTTGTATATTTTGTCCATGTCCTTGTAAGTCATCAAGGAGGCTTCAAAGTACTCAAATACGCACTAGAAACGTGGTTCTGGATCACTTCGCGCGCGCCTTCATCTGCATGCTTGATCCTACTCCAGTGTTCATCCTTCTTGTCCATGCTAGGCCCTTCAATAGTAATCAACACAAATGTATCCAATTTATGCAGCGTCATATTCTCATGAACATTAGAATTGTTACCAAGAAACGAAAGTACCTGGTAATTCAATTGGCGTGCGCGAGCTCTAGTAATTGGTTCAGTATGTATAATAGCTGGGGCAGTGCGTGTAACAATGATATTGATGTCCTCATCATCCTCCCCTTCTTGAAATGAAGTCGTCCTCGACAGAAGCTCATTATCCTCACCCAAATAAGGCTTCAAATCTGCAATGTTAAAAGTGGGACTAACCCCAAAATCTGCAGGCAGCTCAAGTTTATATGCATTATCATTTAATTTATCTAACACCTCAAAAGGACCATCAGCACATGGCATTAGCTTTGACTTGCGCAAATTAGGAAACCTACCCTTACGCAAATGTAACCAAACAAGATCTCCAGGTGCAAAAACAACAAATTTTCTACCCGTATCTCCAGCAAGTTTATATTTAGCATTCATGTGCTCAATATTTTCCTTAGTTAACTCATGCATTTTTAACATCAATTCAGCACGTTGTTTAGCATCAAAATTAACCTTCTCTGAATATGGAAGAGGCAACAAATCAATAGGTGCATAAGGTAAGAAACCATACACAATTTCGAAAGGGCACATCTTAGTAGTAGAATGCAGTGAATGATTATAAGCAAATTCAATATGAGGCAAGCATTCTTCCCACATTTTCTTGTTATTCTTTGAAACAACCCAAAGCATAGTAGACAAAGTTCTACTAACTACTTCAGTTTGTCCATCAGTTTGGGGGTGACATGTAGTACTAAAAAGTAGTTTAGTCCCTAACTTAGTCCATAAACATCTCCAAAAGTGGCTAAGAAATTTAGTATCACGATCTGAAACAATAGTATTTGGCACACCATGCAAGCAAATAATTTCACGAAAGAATGAATCAGCAATATTAGCAGCATCATTGCTTTTATGAGATGGTATGAAGTGTGCCATTTTTGAAAATCTATCCACAACAAAAAATATGCTATCCCTCCCCTTCTTTGTTCGAGGTAAACCCAAAACAAAGTTCATAGATATATCTTCCCAAGGAACATTAGGTACAGGCAAAGGCATATATATAAACCATGAGGATTGAGCCATGACTTAGATTTTTGACATGTAGTGCACCGAGCAACAAAATGCTCAACATCCCGTCTCATCTTTGGACAAAAGAAATGTGTAGCAAGTATGTCCTCCGTCTTCTTCATGCCAAAGTGTCCCATTAATACTCCTCTATGCGCCTCCTGCAACAACAGAAGACGAACGGAGCTAGCTGGAATGCATAGCTTGTTAGCACGAAACACAAATCCATCATTCACGACGAACTTGTTCCATGTTCTCTCGTCTTTACAATTCTGCAATACATCTTTAAATTCAGCATCATGCTCATATTGATCTTTGATGGTTGATACGTCCATTTTGCATCATGCTTTTATTTCGATATTTATTGCATTATGGGTTGTTACAACACATTATGTCATAATACTTATGCCTTTTCTCTCTTATTTTACAAGGTTTACATGAAGAGGGAGAATGTCGGTTGCTGGGATTCTGGGCTGGAATAGAAGCAAATATTAGATACCTATTCCGCACAACTCAAAAAGTCCTAACACTCCATGAAAGTCAGTTTTGGAATATATTAAAAATACTGGGCGAAGAAAGCACCAGAGTGGGGCCACCCACTGTCCACGAGGGTGGAGGGCGCGCCCCCCTACCTCGTGGGCCAGCTGGAAGCCCCCCCGATGCCAATCTTCTGGTATAAGGTGTCTTTTGCCCTGGAAAAAAATCAGAAGGAAGCTTTCGGGACGAAGCGCCGTCGTGTCGAGGCGGAACCTTGGTGGAACCAATCTAGGGTGCTGGCGGAGCTGTTCTGCCGGGGAAACATCCCTCCGGGAGGGTGAAATCATCACCATCGATCCTCTCATCGGGAGGGGGTCAATATCCATCAACATCTTCACCAACACCATCTCCTCTCAAAGCCTTGTTCATCTCTGGTATCCAATCTTTGTCCCAAAACCTCAGATTGGTACCCGTGGGTTGCTAGTAGTGTTGATTACTCCTTGTAGTTGATGCTAGTTGGTTTATTCGGTGGAAGATCATATGTTCAGATCCTTTATGCATATTAATACCCCTCTGATTATGAATATGAACATGATTTATGAGTAGTTACGTTTGTTCCTGAGGACATGGGAGAAGTCTTGCTATAAGTAGTCATGTGAATTTGGTATTCCTTCGATATTTTGTTGAGATGTATGTTGTCTTTCCTCTAGTGGGGTTATGTGAACGACGACTACATGACACTTCACCATTGTTTGGGCCTAGAGGTAGGCATTGGGAAGTAATAAGTAAATGATGGGTTGCTAGAGTGACAGAAGCTTAAACCCTAGTTTATGCGTTGCTTCGTAAGGGGCTGATTTGGATCCTTATGTTTCATGCTATGGTTGGGTTTACCTTAATAGTTCTTTTGTAGTTGCGGATGCTTGCAATAGGGGTTAATCATAAGTGGGATGCTTGTCCAAGGAAGGGCAGTACCCAATTACCGGTCCACCCACATATCAAATTATCAAAGTAACGAACGTGAATCATATGAGCGTGATGAAAACTAGCTTGACGGTAATTCCCACGTGTCCTCGGGAGCACTTTCTTTTATATAAGAGTTTGTCCAGGCTTTTACTTTGACACAAAAAGGATTGGGCCATCTTGCGGCACCTTATTTACTTTTTTTACTTGTTACTTATTACAAATTACCTTATCACAAAACTATCTATTAACGATAATTTCAGTGCTTGCAGAGAATACCTTACTAAAAACTGCCTATCATTTCCTTCTGCTCCTCGTTGGGTTCGACACTCTCACTTATCGAAAGGACTACAATAGATCACCTATACTTGTGGGTCATCAAGACTCTTTTCTAGCGCCGTTGCCGGGGAGTGAAGCGCCTTTGGTAAGGTAAAATTTATATGGTGCGCTAAAATTTACTGTCACTTGATACTATGGAACATAATCCTTCGAGGGGCTTGTTCGGGGTATCTTCACCCCGACCAGAAGAGCAAAGAGTTTCTCCTCAACTGATGAGGACATAACTAACAAGGTTACACCCACAGCTCCAACTGACACATATACAGGACCAATTACTAGAGCTCGCGCACGCCAATTAAATTACCAGGTACTTTCGTTTCTTGGTAATGAATCTAATGTTCATGAGAATATGATGCTGCCTAAATTGGATACATTTGTCTTGCTTACAAATGAAGGGCCTAGATTGGACAAGAAGGATGAACATTGGAGCAAGATCAAGCATGGAGATGATGGCATGCGCAAGGGGAACAAGAATGGAGTTTCAATTGATGATTTCAGGACTTTGAAGCCACCATAATGAGTGCGAGAAGCCTTGGACAAAATATACAAGATGCCACTTCATAAATTTCGTCCAGAGGCTATTATAGGTGCTGCGTCACCTTATTATTGGGCCAGGCCCATGTAATTTCGAAATACTTGAGTATAGGCTGTTTTTAGAGTCCGTATGTGTGGGGAAACAAGAGTTAGGGTTGGTTTCGGACCCCTCCACCGAGGGCCACGAAATTCCCCCCTCTTTCCCTCATATATACAGCCCTTAGGGCGTCGTTTAGACTTTGGGTTTTGTTTAGATTAAAGTTCGCCATAGCTGCAACTTCGCGTACTTCGTTTGTGTTCAACGACCAGACCAAGACGTCACAGAACCCCACTTGATCAATAAAGCTTTCCTCTTGAATTTGCAATATCCAGATTGCAATCTCAGTTTCTTGCTTGTTCTTCGTTTGCCTGCAGGAAACAGACCTTCGTGGTCAGGTTGATCGTGCTCCGGCGTGGTCAATAACCTCTCGGAGTTGGTTTAGCGATTGCTGAGGCGCGACGTCCACGCACGTTCGTAGTCGGATCGTCAAAGTCGACTTCATCCAAACGATAGCCACCATCTCATCGAAAGACGAGACGCCTTTGCCTCTATCAAGTGGTATCAGATTTCCAGGTTACTCGGTGAGATTTTACAGTTTTTCGTAGATTAGATCGACTCTGTTCTTCATACCTACAGTCCACGAAAAAGCCAAAAAAAATTAGGGTTAGTTCATCCCATCCGAACCAATCTGAGCCTTTGCATAATCTTTTCTGTATTTGCTTTGTTGAATTTGCGGTTGCATCGCCGTGTCAAGTTGCTGGTCTTAGCGTCTAGTTCTTTAGAGTTTCGAGTTCTGTTCACAGTTTGTCACGTCGCCGCCGCACCATATTCATCGCCGCTGCCATACCACCGCTGCTGCCATATCCCACCACCGCCACCACATACCACCACTGGTGCCATAACCTACCACCGCTGCCATATCCTACCACCATATATCCACCGGCAATCCGAGTTCTTTTCATATTCAGTTTGTTCTCGAGATCCATCTAGGTTTCGGATTTGTGTTTCCTTGCCTGCGTAGGTCTAAAAAAAAAGTCTGGAGACCCCCGGGCAGTTTTTAGGCCAAAATTTCGACAGGTGAATTTTTTTTCCCTATCCTATTTTTGGGCTTTTCTGAGTCTTTTGAGACACGTGCCATCATATTGTTTTTTACCGCACTTTTTCGTCGTCGCTGCCCTGATTCCGAAAAAAAAATTCGTCAAAAAAATTTCGTGCCTATCATCTTAGTTTGACTTGGGAAGTGTTTTGAGACACTCGCCATTATAGTGATTTTCGGCAAAAAAAAGAGCGCAAAAAAAAAGAGCACAAAAAAAAGGCAAAAAAATCAGAGTGTGCTTTCCCCTTTATTACGTGCAGCGCCGTGATTTTGTTAGTGTTCTAGGCTCGCGTCTCTAGTACGGTCTAGCCTAGGACCAGCACAGTACCGTCGTTGAGCGTTTATTCAACTTTGCATCTCTGAATTGATTATTGCTGACCACTTTTGCTACCATCTTATAAGCCTTCCCAGCTCCACATACATCTACGTCGTGCGTTTGACTCTCCCTGGTAATCGCTTTATCCAAGCTTTGAGAGTTTTGACTACCACGGTTGCCGATCACCACCTGCTGCTGTATAAGAACTGGTAAGAATTTGAGATTTGCTTGTCGGATTTGTGACACCCGCCACCCCCACCACTTATTAGTAGTCTGTAGGATCATACTCTTGTGTGTTTCTATTGCTGCTAACCATGCCAGGATCACAAGTCGACGAGACTGACTGGGAGAACTTGACGAACAAGGAGCTTCATGATAAGTTTCAGCAAATGATGAGTGAACAGGTGCAAGATGTGCTAAACAGATTTGACGAGGCCATGGAGAAGATAGATGGCATGGAGAAGACGTTTGACACAAAGCTCGATAACAAGTTTGCTGAATTGCTTTCGCGTTTTCCACCACCACCGGCTGCTGCAGCTATCCCACCTCTTCAACAACAACAACAACAACAACAACAACAACAACAACAACAACAACTACGTCGCCTTCCGAATCAAGTGGGACGAGCACAGCGAGTTCCCCTTGAGACTGGTCAAGCTTCTGGTGCTGCTGTTGATGTTTCTGTAGCTCTTGCTGCTACTGCAGAGGTGGAGGACCATTACGAGGATGAGGTTGACCAAAATCAGAACTACGTGCAACAACCAGCACCACCACCACCAGGTCGTCCTCATGCATATCATCGCAATGGTAGGGCTGCACCACCACCTGAGGTACATGACCATCTTCCTAAAATGAAATTGAATATTCCACCATTTGAGGGTAGATATGTTCCTGATATATATCTTACTTGGGAGTAACAAACTGAACAGCGTTTTACATGTTTAAACTATCCCGAGGAGAGACGTGTTCCTGCTGCTGTTTGTGCTTTCACTAGTTTTGCATGTGTTTGGTGGTCTGAACATTGTAGATTATATCCTGTTGCAGCTACTTGGGCTGCTTTGAAAACTGCTATGCGTACTCGTTGGGTTCCACCATATTATCAACGTGAATTACTTCAAAAACTGCAGCACTTAAGACAAGGAAAAAATTCTGTAGAAGAATATTATCAGCAATTACAAACTGGCCTGATTAGATGTGGTATTGTTGAGGAGAATGAAGCTATGCTTGCACGTTTTATGGGTGGATTAAATAGAGAGATTCAGACCATTCTAGAGTATAAGGATTATACTAATATCACTCGTTTATTCCATCTTGCTTGTAAAGCTGAACGTGAAGTGCAGGATCGACAGGCATTGGCGCGGACTAACTTTTCTGCAGGTCGACCTTCATCATGGACACCGCGTGCATCCTCTACTTCCACACATTCTACTGCACCGACACCTCCATCAGCTGTTACCTCCAGTCGTGATACAAGGAAGCAGGCACAACCACCATTATCTGCCAAGAGCACACCTATTGGGCCTGCACAGAGTTCTTCTTCTTCCATGGCATCAACAGGGCACACCAGTGATATTATTTGTCGTCGTTGTAAGGGAAGAGGACATTTTGCGAGAGATTGCAAATCTCAGCGTGTGATGATTGCTACTGAGGATGGTGGATATGAATCCGCTAGTGACTATGATGAGGAGACTTTGGCTCTTATTACACGTGAAGAACACGGCGGAGACAATTCTGATCATGAGACGCAATACATGGCTCCTGAAGATGCTGACAGGTATGAATGTTTAGTTGCTCAACGTGTTTTGAGTGTGCAGGTTACACAAACTGAGCAAAATTAGAGGCATAATTTGTTCCATACAAAGGGAGTTGTGAAGGAACGTTCTGTTCGCGTGATCATAGATGGAGGGAGTTGCAACAACTTGGCTAGCATGGAGATGCTGGAGAAGCTATCTCTCACCACAAGACCACATCCACATCCTTACTACATCCAATGGTTCAACAACAGTGGCAAGGTTAAGGTAACACGTACTGTTCGTGTGCAGTTTAGTATCTCTACATATGTTGATTATGTTGATTGTGATGTGGTACCTATGCAAGCATGTTCCTTATTACTTGGTAGACCATGGCAATTTGATAAAAATTCGGTACACCATGGTAGAAACAATCAGTATACTCTTGTTCATAAGGATAAAAATATTACTTTGCTTCCTATGACTCCTGATTCCATTTTGAAAGATGATATTAATAGAGCTAATAAAGTAAAACAGGAGAAAAATAAGAGTGAAAATCAGATTGTGGCAAAAGAATTTGAGCAACAAATGAAGACTACTAATAAACCATCTACTGTTGCTTCTAAAATTAAATTGAAAAGTGCATGTTTATTTGCCACCAAATCTGATATTGATGAGCTAGATTTTAGCAAATCTGTTTGCTATGCTGTTGTATGCAAAGAGGCCTTGTTTTCATTCGAGGACGTGCCTTCCTCTTTGCCTCCTGCTGTCACTAACATTTTACAGGAGTTCACCGACGTCTTTCCACAAGACGTGCCACCGGGATTACCACCTATTCGAGGGATTGAGCATCAGATTGACTTAATTCCCGGTGCATCGCTACCCAACCGCGCACCATACCGTACCAATCCAGAAGAAACGAAGGAGATTATGCGTCAAGTACAGGAGCTACTCGACAAAGGTTATATACGCGAATCCCTTAGTCCTTGTGCTGTTCCTATTATTCTAGTGCCGAAAAAGGATGGTACATCGCGTATGTGTGTTGATTGTAGAGCCATTAATAATATTACTATTCGTTATCGTCATCCTATTCCTAGGCTAGATGATATGCTTGATGAATTGAGTGGCTCTACAATATTCTCCAAAGTTGATTTGCATAGTGGATACCATCAAATTCGTATGAAATTGGGAGATGAATGGAAAACAGCATTTAAAACTAAGTTTGGATTATATGAGTGGTTAGTCATGCCTTTTGGGTTAACTAATGCACCTAGTACTTTCATGAGATTAATGAATGAAGTTCTACGTGCTTTCATTGGACGATTTGTGGTGGTATACTTTGATGATATATTGATTTTTAGCAGATCTTTGGAGGAACATTTGGAACATTTACGTGCTGCTTTTATTGCTCTACGTGATGCACGTTTATTTGGTAACCTTGGAAAGTGCACCTTTTGCACCGACCGAGTCTCTTTTCTTGGCTATGTTGTTACTCCACAGGGAATTGAGGTTGATAAAGCCAAGATTGAAGCTATTGAGAGTTGGCCGCAGCCCAAAACGGTCACACACGTGAGGAGTTTCCTTGGCCTCGCTGGATTCTATCGGCGTTTTGTGAGAGATTTCAGCACCATTGCTGCACCTCTCAATGATCTTACAAAGAAGGATGTGCCTTTTGTTTGGGGTACTGCACAGGAAGAAGCATTCACGGTATTGAAAGATAAGTTGACACATGCTCCTTTACTCCAACTTCCTGATTTTAATAAGACTTTTGAGCTTGAATGTGATGCTAGTGGAATTGGGTTAGGAGGTGTGTTATTACAAGATGGTAAACCTGTTGCATATTTTTCTGAAAAATTGAGTGGGCCTAGTCTGAATTATTCTACTTATGATAAGGAATTATATGCTCTTGTTCGGACTTTGGAGACATGGCAACATTATTTATGGCCCAAAGAATTTGTTATACATTCTGATCGTGAATCCTTAAAGCACATTAAAAGTCAAGCAAAACTGAACCGTATACATGCTAAATGGGTTGAATTCATAGAGACTTTCCCTTATGTTATTAAACACAAGAAGGGAAAAGAAAATGTTATTGCTGATGCATTGTCTCGTCGTTATACTATGCTTTCACAACTTGACTTTAAAATATTTGGTTTGGAGACCATCAAAGATCAATATGTGCATGATGCTGAATTTAAAGATGTATTGCAGAATTGTAAAGAAGGGAGAACATGGAACAAGTTCATCGTTAGTGATGGATTTGTGTTTCGAGCTAACAAGCTATGCATTCCAGCTAGCTCTGTTCGTCTTTTGTTGTTGCAGGAGGCGCATGGAGGAGGATTAATGGGACACTTTGGCGTGAAGAAGACGGAGGACGTACTTGCTACACATTTCTTTTGGCAAAAGATGCGACGGGATGTTGAGCGTTTTGTTGCTCGCTGCACTACATGTCAAAAAGCTCAGTCATGACTCAATCCTCATGGTTTATATATGCCTTTGCCTATCCCTAGTGTTCCTTGGGAAGATATATCTATGGACTTTGTTTTGGGTTTACCTCGAACAAAGAAGGGGAGGGATAGCATATTTGTTGTCGTGGATAGGTTCTCGAAGATGGCACACTTTATACCATGTCATAAAAGCGATGATGCTGCTAATGTTGCTGATTTGTTCTTTCGTGAAATTATTCACTTGCATGGTGTGCCAAATACTATTGTTTCAGATCGTGATACTAAATTTCTTAGCCACTTTTGGAGATGTTTATGGGCTAAGTTGGGGACTAAACTGCTTTTTAGTACTGCTTGTCACCCCCAAACTGATGGACAAACTGAAGTAGTCAACAGAACTTTGTCTACTATGCTTAGGGCTGTTTTGAAGAATAATAAGAAAATGTGGGAAGAATGCTTGCCTCATATTGAATTTGCTTATAATCGTTCGTTGCATTCTACTACTAAGATGTGCCCTTTTGAAATTGCCTATGGTTTCCTACCTCGTGCACCTATTGATTTGTTGCCTCTTCCATCTTCGGAGAAGGTTAATTTTGATGCTAAACAACGTGCTGAATTGATCTTAAAAATGCATGAGTTAACTAAGGAAAATATTGAGCGCATGAATGCTAAATATAAACTTGTTGGAGATAAGGGTAGAAAACGTGTTGTCTTTGCACCTGGAGATCTTGTTTGGGTACATTTGCGTAAGGATAGGTTTCCTAATTTGCGCAAGTCAAAGCTAATGCCACGTGCTGATGGTCCTTTCAAGGTGTTAGAGAAAATAAATGATAATGCATATAAACTTGAGCTGCCTGCAGATTTTGGGGTTAGTCCCACATTTAACATTGCAGATTTGAAGCCTTACTTGGGTGAGGAAGATGAGCTTCCGTCGAGGACGACTTCAATTCAAGAAGGGGAGGATGATGAGGACATCACTAACAAGGTTACACCCACAGCTCCAACTGACACATATACATGACCAATTACTAGAGCTCGCGCACGCCAATTAAATTACCAGGTACTTTCGTTTCTTTGTAATGAATCTAATGTTCATGAGAATATAATGCTGCCTAAATTGGATACATTTGTCTTGCTTACAAATGAAGGGCCTAGATTGGACAAGAAGGATGAACATTGGAGCAAGATCAAGCATGGAGATGATGGCATGCGCAAGGGGAACAAGAGTGGAGTTTCAATTGATGATTTCAGGACTTTGAAGCCACCATAATGATTGCGAGAAGCCTTGGACGAAATATACAAGATGCCACTTCATAAATTTCATCCAGAGGCTATTATAGGTGCTGCATCACCTTATTATTGGGCCAGGCCCATGTAATTTCGAAATACTTGAGTATAGGCTGTTTTTAGAGTCCGTATGTGTGGGGAAACAAGAGTTAGGGTTGGTTTCGGACCCCTCCACCAAGGGCCACGAAATTCCCCCCTCTTTCCCTCATATATACAGCCCTTAGGGCGTCGTTTAGACTTTGGGTTTTATTTAGATTAAAGTTCGCCATAGCTGCAACTTCGCGTACTTCGTTTGTGTTCAACGACCAGACCAAGACGTCACAGAACCCCACTTGATCAATAAAGCTTTCCTCTTGAATTCGCAATATCCAGATTGCAATCTCAGTTTCTTGCTTGTTCTTCGTTTGCCTGCAGGAAACAGACCTTCGTGGTCAGGTTGATCGTGCTCCGGCGTGGTCAATAACCTCTCGGAGTTGGTTTAGCGATTGCTAAGGCGCGACGTCCACGCACGTTCGTAGTCGGATCGTCAAAGTCGACTTCATCCAAACGATAGCCACCATCTCATCGAAAGACGGGACACCTTTGCCTCCATCATCAACCTACTGAACCTACTGAAAATGTTTACTTTGAAATTCCTTCGGGTAGGATAGAGAAACTGCTAGCTAATCCTTTTATAGGAGATGGAACATTGCACCCCGATTTGCACCTAATCTATGTGGATGAACTTTGCGGATTATTTAAGCTCGCAGGTATGCCCGAGGTCGTTATCAAGAAGAAGGTCTTCCCTTTATCTTTGAAGGAAAGGCATTTACATGGTTTATGCTAGGTGATGATATGGGATCATGGAACTACAACCAATTGAAATTGGAATTTCATCAGAAGTTTTATCCTATGCAATTGGTTCATCGTGATCGTAATTATATATATAATTTTTGGCCTCGTGAAGGAGAAAGTATCGCTCAAGCTTGGGGGAGGTTTAAGTCAATGTTATATTCATGCCCCAATCATGAGCTCTCAAGAGAAATTATTATTCAAATTTTTTATGCTCGGCTTTCTCTCAATAATCGCTCCATGCTCGATACTTCTTGTACTGGTTCTTTTATGATGAAGACTATTGAATTCAAATGGGATTTAGTGGAAAGAATTAAGCGCAACTCTGAAGATTGGGATCTCGACGAAGGTAAGGAGTCAGGTATAACACCTAAGTTTGATTGTGTTAAATCTTTTATGGATACCGATATTTTCCGTGAATTTAGCACTAAATATGGACTTGACTCTGAGATAGTAGCTTCCTTCTGTGAATCATTTGCTACTCATGCTGATATCCCTAAGGAGAAGTGGGTTAAATATCATCCTCCCATTGAAGTAAAATTAGTTAAACCTATTAAAGATGAAGGAAAGACTATCACTTATAATATTGATCCTATTGTTCCTACTGCTCATATTGAGAAACCACCCTTCCCTGCTAGAATAAAGGATCATGCTAAAGCTTCAACTGTGGTCAACAAAAGTCATGCTAGAACACCTACACCACATGAGCAAATTAAAGTTGAACCTAGTATTGCTACGGTTAAGGTTCTCTTGATCGACAATATTGATGGGCATGTTATTTACCTCTATGATGAAGCTGCTAGAATTGCTAGACCCAATACTAAAAATAAACGTAGACCTATTGTAGGCATGCCTGTTATTTCTGTTAAAAAGGAGATCATTGCTATCATGGTTTATGTGATATGGGTGCTAGTGCGAGTGCAATACCTCATTCTTTATACGTAGAAATTACGCATGATATTGCACCTGCTGAGTTAGAAGGTATTGATGTTACAATTAAGCTTGCTAATAGAGATACTATCTCACCAGTTGGAGTTGTAAGAGATGTTGAAGTCTTGTGTGGGAAAGTCAAATATCCTACTGATTTTCTTTTTCTTGGTTCCCCACAAGATGATTTTTGCCCCATTATATTTGGTAGACCCTTCTTGAATACTGTTAATGCTAAGATAGACTGCAAAAAGGATGTTGTTACTATTGGATTAGGTGATATGTCTCATGATTTTAACTTTGCTAAATTTCGTAGACAACCCCATGATAAAGAATTGCCTAGTAAGGATGAAATTATTGGTCTTGCTTCTATTGTCGTGCCTCCTAATGATCCTTTAGAACAATATTTGCTAGACCATGAAAATGATATGTTTATGAATGAAAGAAGGGAAATAGATGAAGTATTCTTTAAACAGGGACCCATCTTGAAACACAACTTGCCCGTTGAAATTCTAGGGGATCCTCCTGCACCCAAGGGTGATCCCGTGTTTGAGCTCAAACCATTACCTGATACTCTTAAGTATGCTTATATTGATGAAAAGAGGAATATCATGTCATTATTAGTGCTAACCTTTCAGAGCAGGAAGAAGATAAATTATTGAAAACTCTGAAGAAGCATTGTGCTGCTATTGGATATACTCTTGATGATCTTAAGGGCATTAGTCCCACTCTATGCCAACACAAAATAAAATTGGAGAAAGACGCTAAATCGGTTGTTGATCACCAACGACGGTTAAATCCTAAGATGAAAGAAGTGCCAAGGAATGAAATACTAAAGCTTCTAGAGGTAGGTATAATTTATCCTGTTGCTGATAGTCAGTGGGTAAGTCATGTCCATTGTGTCCCTAAGAAGGGAGGTATTACTGTTGTTCCTAATGATAAAGATGAATTGATCCCACAAAGAATTGTTACAGGCTATAGAATGGTAATTGATTTTCGCAAACTAAATAAAGCTACTAAAAAGGATCACTACCCCTTACCTTTTATTGATCAAATGCTAGAAAGATTATCCAAACATACACATTTTTTCTTTCTAGAGGGTTATTCTGGTTTCTCTCAAGTACTTGTGTCAAAAGAGGATCAAGAAAATATCACTTTTACTTGCCCTTTCGGTACCTTTGCTTATAGACATATGCCTTTTGGTTTATGTAATGCACCTGCTACCTTTCAAATATGTATGACTGCTATATTCTCGAAAACATTGTTGGAGTCTTCATGGATGATTTCTCCGTGTATGGAACTTCTTTTGATGATTTCTTAAGAAACCTTGATCGAGTTTTGTAGAGATGTGAAGAAACTAATCTTGTCTTGAATTGGGAGAAGTGCCACTATATGGTTAATGAAGGTATTGTCTTGGGGCATAAAATTTCTGAAAGAGGTATTGAAGTTGATAAATCTAACGTTGATGCTATTGAAAAGATGCCATGTCCTAAGGACATTAAAGGTATAAAAAGTTTCCTTGGTCATGCTGGTTTTTATAGGAGGTTCATTACAGACTTCTCAAAAATTTCTAGGCCTCTGACTAATCTCTTACAAAAAGATGTTCCATTTGTCTTTGATGATGATTGTGTAGAAGCATTTGAAAGACTCCCTCCGTTCCTTCATATAAGGTGTATTTGTTTTTTGATAAAATTCCACAATATAAGGTGCATTTGTTCTAATTCCTCGTAATCCCAATCTTGGCCCTCTGTAAAAAGGAAAGTATCTCTCCCCTGATTGCATGTATCTCTCCTTGTAGAGAAAGAAAAGGAAACTATCTCTTTCCTGATTGTGTAAATATATTTCTTTCCTAGCCTAAATGATTTACTTGCCGCTAATATACAAATTAGACAAGGGTAATTTCGTACTAGATAGTTCATAATTATGTTCCTTGGTTAACGTCCTGAAAATAATAAACCTTAGATAAAGGAATGGAGGGAGTACTTAAGAAAGCCTTGATTTCTGCACCGATTGTCCAGCCACCTGATTGGAATTTACCCTTTGAAATTATGTGTGATGCTAGTGATTATGCTGTAGGTGCTATTCTAGGACAAAGAGTTGATAAGGAATTAAATGTTATCAAATATGCTAGTAAAACTCTAGACAGTGCCCAGAGAAATTATGCTACTACGGAAAAAGAGTTTTTAGCAGTTGTATTTGCTTGTGATAAGTTCATACCTCATATTGTTGATTCTAAAGTAACTGTTCACACTGATCATGCTGCTATTAAATATCTTATGGAAAAGAAAGATGCTAAACCTAGACTTATTAGATGGGTTCTCTTGCTACAAGAATTTGATTTGCATATTACTGATAGAAAGGGAGCTGAGAACCCGATTGCAGACAACTTATCTAGGTTAGAGAATGTTCTTGATGACCCACTACCTATAGATGATAGCTTCCCTGATGAACAATTAGCTATCATAAATACTTCTCGTACTGCTCCATCGTATGCTGATTATGCTAATTACATTGTTGCTAAATTTATACCAGCTAGTTTCACATACCAGCAAAATAAAAAGTTTTTCTATGATTTAAGTCATTACTTCTGGGATGATCCACACCTTTATAATGAAGGAGTAGATAGTGTTATTAGACATTGTGTACCTGAGCATGAACAGGAACAGATCCTACACAAGTGTCTCTCTGAGGCTTATGGAGGACACCATGCTGGAGATACAACTGCACATAAGGTATTGCAATCTGGCTTTTATTGGCCTACTCTCTTCAAAGATGCCCGTAAGTTTGTCTTGTCTTGTGATGAATGTCAAAGAATTGGTAATATTAGTAGACGTCAAGAAATGCCTATGAACTATTCACTTGTTATTGAACCATTTGATGTTTGGGGCTTTGATTATATGGGACCATTTCCTTCCTCTAATGGGTATACACATATTTTGTTTGTTGTTGATTACGTTACTAAGTGGGTAGAAGCTATTCCAACTAGTAGTGCTGATCATAACACCTCTATTAAGATGCTTAAAGAAGTTATTTTTCCGAGGTTTGGAGTCCCTAGATATTTAATGACTGACGGCGGTTCACATTTTATTCATGGTGCTTTTCGAAAAATGCTTGCTAAGTATGATGTTAATAATATAATTGCATCCCCATACCATCCACAGTCTAGTGGTCAAGTAGAACTGAGTAATAGAGAGCTAAAATTAATTTTGCAAAAGACCGTTAATGGATCTAGAAAGAAAAGAATTGGTCCAAGAAACTTGATGATGCATTATGGGCCTATAGAACTGCATATAAAAGTCCTATGAGTATGTCTCCGTATAAAATGGTTTATGGAAAAGCATGTCACTTACCTCTCGAACTTGAACATAAGGCATATTGGGCCATTAAAGAGCTCAATTATGATTTCCAACTTGCTGGTGAGAAGAGACTATTTGACATTAGCTCCCTTGATGAGTGGAGAACCTAGGCCTATGAAAACGCCAAACTGTTTAAAGAAAAAGTTAAAAGATGGCATGACAAAAGGATACAAAAGCGTGAGTTTAATATAGGTGATTATGTTTTGCTATAGAACTCTCGGTTAAGATTTTTTGCAGGAAAACTTCTCTCTAAATGGGAAGGTCCTTACATTATTGAGGAGGTCTATCATTCCAGTGCCATAAAAGTCAACAACTTTGAAGGCACAAATCCAAAGGTGGTGAACGGTCAAAGAATCAACATTATATCTCATGTAATCCCATAAATGTTGAAACCAATGTCATTGAAACCGTAACCCCAGAGGAATACATAAGGGACACTTTCCATAATGTTTCAGGCTCCGAAAAGGAATAGGTATGTGGTACGGTAAGTAAACCGACTCCAAAACAGTTCTAAAAGCAATTTTTATCCGTTTTGGAATATTAAAAAAAGGAAAATAAGAAGTAGTCCGAAAGGGACACGAGGCATCCACAAGAGAGGAGGGCGCGCCCTACCCCTCCTGTGCGGCCCCCCTGCCTCGTGGACACCTCGTGTGCCCTCCGGACTCCATTTTCTTGCACGATACTTCTTTTGGTCGGTAAAAATAATTATATAATCTCCCAAGGGTTTTGACCATGATACCATGACAAAATCCTCTACTTTTGTTTCGAGCTGTTTTTCTGATAGATCTAGATAACCATGACGTCTTCAAGTGACCCCAAGGACAAGTTTTTTGAGAAGGTCATCAACCCCTCCCTCGCAGAGGTGCTGCAACACCCTCAAACCATTGAGATGCGTGAGGGGGTGCTGCACATCCGCGATGTTGAGGGACCAAGGAGGACCGGAAGCGTGGAGACAAGACTCGAAGCAATGGAGCAGCAAGTTTTCAAGTGCCAGGGGATGGTGGAACACAGACTCAACACCAACCACATGGTGATCACAGAGTTCACCAACAACCACAAGTTGGATGCCAAGAACATTGGGGAGAGCATCTTCAAGCTTCACGAGAAAATCGAGCACCTCCAAGCCCAGATCTATGACCTACAGAACCAAAATTATGAGTATGAATATAGATTCAAGAGGACGAGTTTGGCTGCAGATTTGAGGATCCCAGAGACTCAATCATCCTTCTACGATGGTGAGCTTATGCCTTGGAAGATGGACGGCATGCCTACATCATCAACAACTCCATCATCACCACCTCCGAAGAAAGAGACATAAACACATGGGTATGGGCACTCCCTTGGGCAACTACCAAGCTTGGGGGAGGTGCCCCGGTATCGTATCACCATCACACTCCTATCTTTACCGTTTTTCTTAGTTTGATCTTTTGGTTATATCTTGATCTAGTAGAATAAAGTTTAGTATGATCTAGCTTTGAGTTTTTGTGTTGATCCTTATCTATGTAATCGAGTCTGTGAGCTATATATAATAAAGATTAGTCTTGAGTCGAGGGCTTGGTTATTTTGCTATGATCTAGAAAGAATAAAAAGAAATAAAGAGATCATATTGAGCTTATGTAGAGTAATGACTTCACATATAAAGAGTATGATGAATATAAGTTGTTGAGAGTTGACAAACATAGTTTTGGTCATCGTTGCAATTAATAGGAAGTAATAAAGAAAGAGAGGTTCTCACATATAAATATATTATCTTGGACATCTATTATGATTGTGAGCACTCATTAAAATATGGCATGCTAAAAAGTTGATGTTGGACAAGGAAGACAACGTAATGTGTTATGTTTTCCTGTATCCAAAATAAAGTATATTGTCATGGATCATCCAACATGTTGAGCTTGCCTTTCCCCCTCATTCTAGCCAAATTCCTTGCACTAAGTAGAGATACTACTTGTGCTTCCAAATATCTTTAAACCTAGCTTTGCCATGAGAGTCCACCACATCTGCCTATGGATTGAAGATCCTTCAAGTAAGTTGTCATTGTTGCAAGCAATAACAATTTCTCTCTAAATATGTATGATCTATTAGTGTGGAGAAAATAAGCTTTATACAATCTTGTGATATGGAAGCAATAAAAGCAACGGACTGCATAATAAAGGTCCCTATCACAAGTGGCAATATAAAGACGTTTTTTCGCATTAAGATTTCGTGCATCCAACCATAAAAGCATATGACAACCAAGTCGACTTCCTCCAAAACGATAGCCACCATCTCATCGAAAGATGGGACACCTTTGCCTCTATCAAGTGGTATCAGATTTCCAGGTTGCTCGGTGAGATTTTACAATTTTTCATAGATTAGATCGAGTCTGTTCTTCATACCTACAGTCCACGAAAAAGCCAAAAAAAATTAGGGTTAGTTCATCATATCCGAACCAGTCTGAGCCATTGCATAATCTTTTCCGTGTTTGCTTAGTTGAATTTGCGGTTGCATCGTCGTGTCAAGTTGCTGGTCTTAGCGTCTAGTCTTTTAGAGTTTCGAGTTCTGGTCATAAGTTGTCACGCCGCCGCAACATCTTCATCGCTACTGCCACATACCACCACCGATCCGTATCCATATACCACCACCAATCCGTATCCATATACCACCACCGCTGCCATATTCTACAACCACATATCCACCACCAATCCGAGTTCTTTTCATTTTAGATTGGATTTCGAGATCCATCTAGTTTCGGTTTCGTGTTTCCTTGCGTGAGTAGGTCTCGGAGAGTCCGGAGACCCCCGGGCAGTTTTTAGGCCAAAATTTCGGCAGGTGAAAATATTTTTTCCCTATCCTATTTTTGGGCTTTTCTGAGCCTTTTGAGACACGTGCCACCATACTTTTTTTTACCACACTTTTTCGTCGTCGCTGCCCTGATTCCGAAAAAAAAATCATCAAAAAAATTTCGTGCCTATCATTTTAGTTTGACTTGGGAAGTGTTTGAGACACTCGCCATTATAGTGATTTTCGGCAAAAAAACTGCAAAAAAAATAGCGCAAAAAAAAGAGGCGAAAAAAATCCAGAGTGTGCTTTCCCCTTGATTACGTGCAGCGCCGTGATTTTGTTAGTGTTCAAGGCTCGCGTCTCTAGTACGGTCTAGCCTAGGACCAGCACAGTACCGTCGTTGAGCGTTTATTCAACTTTGCATCTCTGAATTTATTATTGCTGACCCTTTTTGCTACCATCTTATAAGCCTTCCCAGCTCCACATACATCTACGTCGTGCGTTTGACTCTCCCTGGTAATCGATCCAACCTTTGAGAGTTTTGACTACCACGGTTGCCGATCACCACCTGCTGCTGGGTAAGAACTGGTAAGAATTTGAGTTTTGCTTGATGGATTTGTGACGCCCCACCACCACCATTTTCAAGTAGTCTGTAGGATCATATTTTTGTCTGTTTCTATTGCTGCTAACCATGCCAGGATCACAAGTCGACGAGACTGACTGGGAGAACATGGCAAACAAGGAGTTGCATGATAAATTTCAGCAAATGATGGGTCAACAGGTAGCAGATGTCATGACCAGTTTTGACAACGCACTAGCGAGGATGGATGGCATTGAGAAGTCAATTGACACCAAGTTGGATGCCAAATTCGCTGAAGTGCTTGTGCGTCTACCTCCACCTGCTGCGCCGTTGCAACAACAACAACCACCTTCACGTCGCGAAATCGCTCTCCGCAAAGCGAGCCATGTCCCTCTTCTGCCTTGCCAACCCGTAGGTGCTGCTGTTGATACTTCTGTGGCTCCTGCTGCTGCTGAGGAGGAGGACAATTACGCGAGGGATTACGAGGAAGAGGTTGATGAAAATCAGAACTACGTGCAACAACCAGCACCAGCACAACCAGGTCATCCACATGCATATAATCGCAATGGTAGGGCTGCACCATACCCTTAGGTACGCGATCATGACCATCTCCCTAAACTAAAATTGAATATTCCACCATTTGAGGGTAGATATATTCTTGATATATATCTTACTTGGGAGTTAGAAACCGAACAACGTTTCACATGTTAAAAATATCCCGAAGAGAGACGTGTTGCTGCTGCTCTTTGTGCTTTCACTAGTTTTGCTTGTGTGTGGTGGTCTGAATATTGTAGATTACATCCGGATAATATTCCAACTACTTGGGCTGCTTTGAAAACTGGTATGCGTACTCGTTGGGTTCCACCATATTATCAATGTGAATTACTTCAAAAATTGCAGCGCTTAAGACAAGGAAAAAACTTCTGTAGAAGAATATTATCAGCAATTACAAATTGGCCTGATTAGATGTGGTATTGTTGAGGAGAATGAAGCTATGCTTGCACGTTTTATGGGTTGATTAAATAAAGAGATTCAGACCATTCTAGAGTATAAGGATTATAATAATATCACTCGTTTATTCCATCTTGCTTGTAAAGCGGAACGTGAAGTGCAGGATCGACATGCATTGGCGCGGACTAACTTTTCAGCAGGTCGACCTTCATCATGCACACCACGTGCATCCTCTACTTCCACACATTCTACTGCACCGACACCTCCATCAGCTGTTACCTCCAGCCGTGATACAAGGAAGCAGGCACAACCACCATTATCTGCCAAGAGCACACCTATTGGGCCTGCACAGAGTTCTTCTTCTTCCATGGCATCAACAGGGCACACCAGTGATATTATTTGTCGTCGTTGTAAGGGAAGAGGACATTTTGCGAGAGAATGCAAATCTCAGCGTGTGATGATTCCTACTAAGGATGGTGGATATGAATCCGCTAGTGACTATGATGAGGAGACTTTGGCTCTTATTACACGTGAAGAACACGATGGAGACAATTCTGATCATGAGACGCAATACATGGCTCCTAAAGATGCTGACAGGTATGAATGTTTAGTTTCTCAACGTGTTTTGAGTGTGCAGGTTACACAAGCTGAGCAAAATCAGAGGCATAATTTGTTCCATACAAAGGGAGTTGTGAAGGAACATTCTTTTCGTGTGATCATAGATGGAGGGAGTTGCAACAACTTGGCTAGCATGGAGATGGTGGAGAAGCTATCTCTCACCACAAGACCACATCCACATCCTTACTACATCCAATGGTTCAACAACAGCAGCAAGGTTAAGGTAACACGTACTGTTCGTGTGCATTTTAGTATCTCTACATATGTTGATTATGTTGATTGTGATGTGGTACCTATGCAAGCATGTTCCTTATTACTTGGTAGACCATGGCAATTTGATAAAAATTCTGTACACCATGGTAGAAACAATCAGTATACTCTTGTTCATAAGGATAAACATATTACTTTGCTTCCTATGACTCCTGATTCCATTTTGAAAGATGATATTAATAGAGCTAATGAAGCAAAACAGGAGAAAAATAAGAGTGAAAATCATATTGTGGCAAAAGAATTTGAGCAACAAATGAAGCCTAATAATAAACCATCTACTGTTGCTTCTGAAATTAAATTGAAAAGTGCATGTTTACTTGCCACCAAATCTGATATTGATGAGCTAGATTTTAGCAAATCTGTTTGCTATGCGTTTGTGTGCAAAGAGGCATTATTTTCAATCGAGGACGTGCCTTCCTCTTTGCCTCCTGCTGTCACTAACATTTTGCAGGAGTTCGCCGACGTTTTTCCACAAGACGTGCCACCGGGATTACCACCTATTCGAGGGATTGAGCATCAGATTGACTTAATTCCTGGTGCATCGCTACCCAACCGCGCACCATACCGTACCAATCCAGAAGAGACGAAGGAGATTATGCGTCAAGTACAGGAGCTACTCGACAAAGGTTATATATGCGAATCCCTTAGTCCTTGTGCAGTTCCTATTATTCTAGTACCGAAAAAGGATGGTACATCGTGTATGTGTGTTGATTGTAGAGGCATTAATAATATTACTATTCGTTATCGTCATCCTATTCCTAGGCTAGATGATATGCTTGATGAATTGAGTGGCTCTACAATATTCTCTAAAGTTGATTTGCGTAGTGGATACCATCAAATTCTTATGAAATTGGGAGATGAATGGAAACCAACATTTAAAACTAAGTTTGGATTATATAAGTGGTTAGTCATGCCTTTTTGGTTAACTAATGCACCTAGTACTTTCATGAGATTAATGAACGAAGTTTTATGTGCTTTCATTGGACGATTTGTGGTAGTATACTTTGATGATATATTGATTTATAGCAGATCTTTGGAGGAACATTTGGAACATTTACGTGTTGTTTTTATTGCTCTACGTGATGCACATTTGTTTGGTAACCTTGGAAAGTGCACCTTTTGCATCGACCGAGTCTTTTTTCTTGGCTATGTTGTTACTCCACAGGGAATTGAGGTTGATAAAGCCAAGATTGAAGCCTTTGAGAGTTGGCCGCAGCCGAAACCGGTCACACACGTGAGGAGTTTCCTTGGCCTCGCTGGATTCTATCGGCGTTTTGTGAGAGATTTCAGCACCATTGCTGCACCTCTCAATGAGGTTACAAAGAAGAATGTGCCTTTTGTTTGGGAAACTGCACAGGAAGAAGCATTCACGATATTGAAAGATAAGTTGACACATGCTCCTTTACTCCAACTTCCTGATTTTAATAAGACTTTTGAGGTGTGTTATTACAAGATGGTAAACCTGTTGCATACTTTTCTGAAAAATTGTGTGGGCCTAGTCTGAATTATTCTACTTATGATAAGGAATTATATGCTCTTGCTCAGACTTTGGAAACATGGCAACATTATTTATGGCCCAAAGAATTTGTTATACATTCTGATCATGAATCTTTGAAGCACATTAAAAGTCATGCAAAACTGAACCGTAGACATGCTAAATGGGTTGAATTCATAGAGACTTCCCCTTATGTTATTAAACACAAGAAGGGAAAAGAAAATGTTATTGCTGATGCATTGTCTCGTCGTTATACTATGCTTTCACAACTTGACTTTAAAATATTTGGTTTGGAGACCATCAAAGATCATATGTGCATGATGTTGAATTTAAAGATGTATTGCAGAATTGTAAAGAAGGGAGAACATGGAACAAGTTCGTCGTGAATGATGGATTTGTGTTTCATGCTAACAAGCTATGCATTCCAGCTAGCTCTGTTCGTCTTTTGTTGTTGCAGGAGGTGCATGGAGGAGGATTAATGGACACTTTGGCGTGAAGAAGACGGAGGACGTACTTGCTACACATTTCTTTTGGCCAAAGATGCGAGGAGATGTTGAGCGTTTTGTTGGTCGCTGCACTACTTGTCAAAAAGCTAAGTCACGACTCAATCCTCATGGTTTATATATGTCTTTGCCTCTCCCTAGTGTTCCTTGGGAAGATATATCTATGGACTTTGTTTTGGGTTTACCTCGAACAAAGAAGGGGAGGTATAGCATATTTGTTGTCGTGGATAGGTTCTCGAAGATGGCACACTTTATACCATGTCATAAAAGCGATGATGCTGCTAATGTTGCTGACTTGTTCTTTCGTGAAATTATTCGCTTGCATGGTGTGCCAAATACTATTGTTTCAGATCGTGATACTAAATTTCTTAGCCACTTTTGGAGATGTTTATGGGCTAAGTTGGGGACTAAACTGCTTTTTAATACTACTTGTCACCCCCAAACTGATGGTCAAACTGAAGTAGTCAACAGAACTTTGTCTACTATGCTTAGGGCTGTTTTGAAAAATAATAAGAAAATGTGGGAATAATGCTTGCCTCATATTTAATTTTCTTATAATCGTTCGTTGCATTCTACTACTAAGATATGCCCTTTTGAAATTGTCTATGGTTTCCTACCTCGTGCACCTATTGATTTGTTGCCAATTCCATCTTCGGAGAAGGTTAATTTTGATGCTAAACAACATGCTGAATTGATCTTAAAAATGCATGAGTTAACTAAGGAAAATATTGAGCGCATGAATGCTAAATATAAACTTGTTGGAGATAAGGGTAGAAAACGTGTTGTTTTTGCACCCGGAGATCTTGTTTGGTTACATTTGCGTAAGGATAGGTTTCCTAATTTGCGCAAGTCAAAGCTAAGGCCACGTGTTGATGGTCCTTTCAAGGTGTTAGAGAAAATAAATGATAATGCATATAAACTTGAGTTGCGTGCAAATTTTGGGGTTAGTCCCACATTTAACATTGCAGATTTGAAGCCTTACTTGGGTGAGGAAGATGAGCTTCCGTCGAGGACGACTTCAATTCAACAAGGGGAGGATGATGAGGACATCACTAACAAGGTTACACCCACAGCTCCAACTGACACATATACAGGACCAATTACTAGAGCTCGCGCACGCCAATTACATTACCAGGTACTTTCGTTTCTTGGTAATGAATCTAATGTTCATGAAAATATGATGCTGCCTAAATTGGATGCATTTGTCTTGCTTACAAATGAAGGGCCTAGCTTGGACAAGAAGGATGAACATTGGAGCAAGATCAAGCATGGAGATGATGGCATGCGCAAGGGGAACAAGAATGGAGTTACAAGTGATTATTTCAGGACTTTGAAGCCACCACAATGAGTGCATGAAGCCTTGGACGAAATATAGAAGATGCCACTTCATAAATGTCGTCCAGAGGCTATTATAGGTGCTGCGTCACCTTATTATTGGGCCAGGCCCTTGTAATTTCGAAATACTTGAGTATAGTCTGTTTTTAGAGTCCGTATGTGTGGGGAAACAAGAGTTAGGGTTGGTTTCGGACCCCTCCACCAAGGGCCACAAAATTCTCCCCCCCCTCTTTCCCCCATATATACAACCCTTAGGACGTCGTTTAGACATTGGGTTTTGTTTAGATTAAAGTTTGCCATAGCTGCAGCTCGCGTACTTCGTTTGTGTTTAACGACCAGACAAAGACGTCACAGAACCCCACTTGATCAATAAAGCTTTCCTCTTGAATTCGCAATATCCAGATTGCAATCTCAGTTTCTTGCTTGTTCTTCGTTTGCCTGCAGGAAACAGACCTTCGTGGTCAGGTTGATCGTGCTCCGGCGTGGTCAATAACCTCTCGGAGTTGGTTTAGCGATTGCTAAGGCGCGACATCCACGCACGTTCGTAGTTGGATCGTCCAAGTCGACTTCCTCCAAAACGATAGCCATCATCTCATCGAAAGACGGGACACCTTTGCCTCTATCACAATATATATGTTGCTGTTATAAGAATGATCATGATGCCCTCATGTCCGTATTTTATTTCATCGACACCTTTATCTCTAAACATGTGGACATATTTTTCTATATTAGTTTTCGCTTGAGGACAAGCGAGGTCTATGCTTGGGGGAGTTGATACGTCCATTTTGCATCATGCTTTTATTTCAATATTTATTTCATTATGGGGTGTTACTACACATTATGTCATAATACTTATGCATTTTCTCTCTTATTTTACAAGATTTACATGAAGACGGAGAATGTCGGCTGCTGGAATTCTGGGCTGGAAAAGAAGCAAATATTAGAGACCTATTCTGCACAACTCAAAAAGTCCCGAAACTCCACGAAAGTTAGTTTATGAATATATTAAAAATATTGGGCGAAGAAAGCACCATAGGGGGGGCACCCATTGTCAACGAGGGTGGAGGGCGCGCCCCTGCCTCGTGGGCCACCTGGAAGCCCCCCGATGCCCATCTTCTGGTATAAGGTGCCTTTCGCCCTCGAAAAAATCTGAAGGAAGCTTTCGGGACGAAGCGCCGCACTCTCGAGGCGGAACCTTGGCGGAACCAATCTAGGGCTCCGGCGGAGCTGTTCTTCCGGGGAAACATCCCTCCGGGAGGGGGAAATCATCACCATCGATCCTCTCATCGGGAGGGGGTCAATCTCCGTCAACATCTTCACCAGCACCATCTCCTCTCAAACCCTAGTTCATCTCTTGTATCCAATCTTTGTCCCAAAACCTTAGATTGGTACTTGTGGGTTGCTGTAGTACTGAATACTCCTTGTAGTTGATGCTAGTTGGTTTATTCGGTGGAAGATCATATGTTCAGATCTTTTATGCATATTAATACCCCTCTTATTATGAACATGAACATGATTTGTGAGTAGTTACGTTTGTTCCTGAGGACATGGGAGAAGTCTTGCTATAAGTAGTCATGTGAATTTGGTATTCGTTCGATATTTTGATGAGATGTATGTTGTCTTTCCTCTAGTGGGGTTATGTGAACATCGACTACATGACACTTCACCATTGTTTGGGCCTAGAGGAAGGCATTGGGAAGTAATAAGTAGATGATGGGTTGCTAGAGTGACAGAAGCTTAAACCCAAGTTTACGCGTTGCTTCGTAAGGGGCTGATTTGGATCCATATGTTTCATGCTATGGTTAGGTTTACCTTAATACTTCTTCTGTGGTTGTGGATGCTTGTAATAGGGGTTAATCATAAGTGGGATGCTTGTCCAAGGAAGGGCAGTACCCAAGCACCGGTCCACCCACATATCAAATTATCAAAGTAACGAACGTGAATCATATGAGCGTGATGAAAACTAGCTTGACGATAATTCCCACGTGTCCTCGGGAGCGGTTTCCTTTATATAAGAGTTTGCCCAGGCTTGTCCTTTGCTACAAAAAGGATTGGGCCTTCTTGCTGCACCTTATTTACTCTTATTACGTGTTACTAGTTACAAATTACCTTATCACAAAACTATCTGTTAGCGATAATTTCAGTGCTTGCAGAGAATACCTTACTAAAAACTGCCTATCACTTCCTTCTGCTCCTCGTTGGGTTCGACACTCTCACTTATCGAAAGGACTACGATAGATCCCCAATACTTATGGCTCATCAATGGTCTCCAAACCAAATATTATAAAGTCAAGTTATGAAAGCATAGTATAATGACGAGATAATGCATCAACAATAACATATTCTTTAACCTTCTTGTGTTCAATGACATAAGGGAACGTCTCAATGAATTCAACCCATTTAGCATGTCTGTGGTTCAATTTAGCTTGACTTTTAATATGCTTCAAAGATTCATGATCAGAATGTATAACAAATTATTTTGGCCATAAATAATGTTGACATGTTTCCAAAGTCTAAACAAGAGCATATAATACCTTGTCATAAGTAAAATAGTTCACACTAGGCCCACTAATTTTTTCCGAAAAGTATGCAACAGGTTTACCATCTTGTAACAACACACCTCCTAATCCAATTCCACTAGCATCATATTCAAGCTCAAAAGTCTTATTAAAATCAGGAAGTTGGAGTAATGGAGCATGTGTCAACTTATCTTTCAATACCGTGAAGGCTTCTTCCTGTGCAGTACCCCAAACAAAAGGCACATCTTTCTTTGCAAGCTCATTGAGAGGTGCAGCAATGGTGCTGAAATCTCTCACAAAACGCCTATAGAAACTAGCAAGTCCAAGAAAACTCCTCACTTGTGTGACCGTTTTGGGCTGCGGCCAACTCTTAATAGATTCAATCTTGGCTTTATCAACTTCAATTCCCTATGGAGTAACAACATAGCCAAGAAAAGATACTCGGTCGGTGCACAAGGTCCACTTCCCAAGGTTACCAAACAAACGTGCATCACGTAGAGCAAAAAACACATCACGTAAATGTTCCAAATGTTCCTCCAAAGATCTGCTATAAATTAGTATATCATCCAAGTAAACTACCACAAATCGTCCAATGAAAGCACGTAATACTTCATTCATTAATCTCATGAAAGTACTAGGTGCATTAGTTAACCCAAATAGCATGACTAACCACTCATATAATCCAAAGTTAGTTTTAAATGCTGTTTTTCCATTCATCTCCCAATTTCATACGAATTTGATGGTATCCACTACGCAAATCAACTTTGGAGAAAATAGTAGAGCCACTTAATTCATCAAGCATATCATCTAGCCTAGGAATAGGATGACTATAAAAAATAGTAATATTATTGATGCCTCTACAATCAACACACATACGCGATGTACCATCCTTTTTCGGCACTAGAATAATAGGAACAACACAATGACTAAGGGATTCGCGTATATAACCTTTATCTAGTAGCTCCTGTACTTGACGCATAATCTCCTTCGTCTCCTCTGGATTGGTATGGTATGGTGCACGGTTGGGTAGTGATGCACCAGGAATTTAGTCAATCTGATGTTCAATCCGTCGAATAGGTGGTAATCCCGGTGGTACGTCTTGTGGAAAGACGTCAGCGAACTCCTGCAAAATGTCAGTGACAGCATGAGGCAAAGAGGAAGGCATGTCCTCGAATGAAAATAATGACTCTTTGCAAACAAAAGCATAGCAAATAGATTTGTTGAAATCTAGGCCATCAATATCAGATTTGGTGGCAAGTAAACATCCACTTTTCAATTTGATTTCAAATGCAACACGAGATGATGGAATGTTATTAGGTTTCATTTGTTGCTCAAATTCTTTTGTCACAATCTAATTTTCACTCTTATTTTCCTCCTATTTAGCTTTACTAGCTCGATGAATATCATCTTTGAAAATGGAATCAAAAGTCATTGGAAGAAAAGTAATATGTTTATCCTTATGAACAAGAGTATACTGATTGTTTCTACCATGGTGTATAGAATTTTTATCAAATTGCCATGGTCTACCAAGTAATAAGGAACATGCTTGCGTGGGTACCACATCTCAATCAACATAATCAGCATATGTAGCTATACTAAAAGGCACACGAACAGTACGTGTTAGCTTAACCTTGCCATTGTTGTTGAACCATTGGATGTAGTAAGGATGTGGATGTGGTCTTGTGGTGAGAGACAACTTCTCCACCATCTCCATGCTAGCAAAATTGTTGCAGCTCCCTCCATATATGATGTAGCGAACAGAACGTTCCTTCACAACTCCCTTTGTATGGAATAAATTGTGCCTCTGGTTTTTCTCAGCTTGTGTGATCTGCACACTCAAGATACATTAAGCAACTATACAGGCATACCTGTCAGCATCGTCAGCAACCATGTAATGCGTCTCTTGTACAGAATCATCTTCAATGTGTTCTTCACATGTAATACGAGCCAAAGTCTCCTCATCATAGTCACTAGCTGACTCATACCCACCATCCTCAGTAGCAATCATGACACGCTGAGATATGCATTCCCTCGCAAAATGACCTTTGCCCTTACAACGAAGACAAATAATATCACTTGTGTGCCCTTTGATGCCATGGATGATGAGGATCTCTGTGCAGGCCCAATGGGTGTGCTCTTGGCACATATCGGTGATTGTGCCTGCTTTCTTGTATCACGGCTGGAGGTGGGAACTGACGGAGGTGCCGGTGCAGTAGAATGTGTGGATGTAGAAGATGCACGCGGTGTCCATGATGAAGGTCAACCTGCAGAAAAGTTAGTCCGCTCCAATGCCTGTCGATCCTGCACTTCACATTCAGCTTTGCAAGCAAGATGGAATAAATGAGTGATATTATTATACTCCTTATACTCTAGAATGGTCTGAATCTCTCTATTTAAGCCACCCATAAAACGTGCAAGCATAGCTTCAGTATCCTCAATAATACCACATGTAATCATGCCAGTTTGTAATTGTTGATAATATTCTTCTACATAATTTTTTCCTTGTCTTAAACGCTGCATGTTTTGTAGTAATTCACGTTGATAATATGGTGGAACCCAACGAGTAAGCATAGCAGTTTTCAAAGTAGCCCAAGTAGTTGGAATATTATTCGGATATAATCTATGATGTTCAGACCACCACACACAGACAAAACTAGTGAAAGCACAAGGAGCAGCAGCCACATGTCTCTCCTCGGGATATTCTAAACATTTAAAATGTTGTTCGGTTTCAAACTCCCAAGTAAGATATATATCAGGAACATTTCTACCCTCAAATGGTGTAATATTCAATTTTAGTTTAGGGAGATGCTCATGATCTCGTACCTGAGGGGGTGGTACAGCCCTACCATTGCGATTATTCGCATGTGGACGACCTAATGGTTGCGGTGCTGGTGGTTGCACGTAGTTCTGATTTTGATCAAGATCATCCTCGTAATCTCCCGCGTAATCGTCCTCCTCCTCAGCAGCAGCAGCAGCAGGAGCCAATGAAGCATCAATAGTAGGTATAGCAGCAACAGAAGTTTGTCCATGCTCAAGAGGAATACGCTTCACTCATCCGAACTCATTCGGAAGTGGGCGTTGTTGTTGTCGTTGTAGAGGTGCAACAGGTGCAGCTGGTGCTGGTTCTGGAAGGCGCGTGAGCAATTCATTAAACTTGTTATCCATCTTTGTTTCGAACGACTTCTCCATGCCATCTATCTTCTCCATGGCCTCTTCAAATTTGTTTAGCACATCTCCCACCTGGCCACTCATCATTTGCTGAAACTTATCATGCAACTGCTTGTTTGTCATGTTCTCCCACTCAGTCTCCTCGGCTTGTGATCCTGCCATGGTTAGCAGCAATAGAAACACACAAGAATGTGATCCTACAGACTACTAGAAAGTGGTGGTGGTGGAGTGTCACAAAACCATCAAGCAATCTCAAATTCTTACCAGTTCTTACCCTACCGCAGGTGGTGATCAGCAACCGTTGTAGTCAAAACTCTCAAAGCTTGGACAAAGTGATTACCAGGTGGTGTCAAACACACGATGTAGTTGTATGTGGAGCTGGGAAGGATTATGATATGGTAGCAAAAATATCAGCAATAATTAATTCATAGGTGCAAAGTTAAATAAACGCTCAACGACGATACTGTGCTGGTCCTAGGCTAGACCGTACTAGAGACGCGAGCCTAGAACACTAACAAAATCACGGCGCTGCATGAAAACAAGGGAGGAGCAAACTCTGATATTATTTTTTCACTTTTTTTCCTCTTTTTTTTCGCTCCGCAACATTTGTTTTCGAAAAATTCTAAAAATGCTCTAGAAACTGTCTAGCCAAAATTTTCCAGACTTAGTTAATTTTTTTTAAACTGGAACTATTTTTCTTCTGTGGGTATCATGGAAGTTGGTGAGTCCGACTTGGTCATGGCTCGAAGTATCGTGTGATTTGGAAATCGAAAACAAGGCAGTAAATACTGAACTCGGACTAGGACTGGTGGCGGAGATGAATCTGGTGGGAGTCGTACTGGTGGCGGATATATGTCGGGGCGATGGAACACGGACTGGTGGTGAATTTGTGATGGAGGTGGACTTGGATTGGCGTGATGGATATGTGATACGTCTCCAACGTATCTATAATTTTTTATTGTTCCATGCTATTATATTATCTGTTTTGGATGTTTAATGGGCTTTAATATGATTTTTTATATTTTTGGGACTAACCTATTAACCGGAGGCCTAGTGCCAGTTTATGTTTTTTTGCCTATTTTAGAGTTTCGCAGAAAAGGAATACCAAACGGAGTCCAAACAGAATGAAACCTTTGCGATGATCTTTCTTCGACCGAAAGCAATCCACAGACTTGGAGTAGAAGTCTAGAACTGCACGAGGAGGCCACGAGGCAGGAGGGCGTGCCCAAGGGGGTAGGCGTGCCCCCCACCCTCGTGGGCCCCTCGTAGCTCCACCGATGTACCTCTTCCACCTATATATACTCTTATACCCTAGAAACATCAGAGGGAGCCAAAAAACCGCTTTTCCACCGCCGCAACCTTATGTACCCGTGAGATCCCATATTGGGGCCTTTTCCGGCGATCTGCCGGAGGGGGAATGAATCGCGGAGGGCTTCAACATCAACACCATAGCCTCTCCGATGAAGCATGAGTAGTTTACCACAGACCTTTGGGTCCATAGTTATTAGCTACATGGCTTCTTCTCTCTTTTTGATCCTCAATACAAAGTTCTCCTTGATTCTCTTTGAGATCTATTCGATGTAATACTTTTTGCAGTGTGTTTGTCGAGATCCGATGAATTGCGGATTTATGAACAAGATTATCTATGAATATTATTTGGTTCTTCTCTGAATTCTTATATGCATGATTTGATATCTTTGCAAGTCTCTTCAAATTATGGATTTAGTTTGGCCAACTAGATTGATCTTTCTTGCAATGGGAGAAGTGCTTAGCTTTGGGTTCAATCTTGCGGTGTCCTTTCCCAGTGACAGTAGGGGCAGCAAGGCACGTATTGTATTGTGGCCATCGAGGATAAAAAGATAGGGTTTATATCATATTTCTTGAGTTTATCCCTCTACATTTTGTCATCTTGCTTAATGCGTTACTCCATTCTTATGAACTTAATAATCTAGATGCATGCTGAATAGCGGTCGATGTGTGGAGTAATAGTTGTAGACGCAGAATCGTTTCGGTATACTTGACACGGACGTGATGCCTATATTCATGATCATTGCCTTAGATATCTTCAAAACTATGCGCTTTTCTATCAATTGCTCGGCAGTAATTTGTTCACCCACCGTAATACATGCTACTTGAGAGAAGCCACTAGTGAAACCTATGGCCCCCGGGTCTATTTCCTTGTATATTGAATCTCTTTTATTTACATCGCATCTCGTTTACTATTTTGCAATCTTTACTTTCCAATCTATACAACAAAAATACCAAAAATATTTACTTTACTATCTTTATTAGATCTCACTTTTGCGAGTGACCGTGAGGGGATTGACAACCCCTTTATCGCGTTGGTGGCAAGGTTCTTGTTTGTTTGTGGAGGTACTAGGTGACTTGTGTGTTGTCTCCTACTGGATTAATACCTTGGTTCTCAAAACTTAGGGAAATACTTACGCTACTTTGCTGCATCACCCTTTCCTCTTCAAGGGAAAACCAACGCATGCTCAAGAGGTAGCAAGAAGGATTTCTGGCGCCGTTGCCGGGGAGATCTACGCCAACTCAAAACATACCAAGTGCCCATCATAAACTCTTCTCCCTCGCATTACATTATTTTCCATTCGCCTCTCGTTTTCTTCTCTCCTACTTCTGAAATGATTTCAAAAAGATTTGCCTTTTTTCCCTTCGCCTTTTTGTTTGCTTGTGTTGCCATGTGCACTCTATTAGCTTGCATCGTCGTTTGCTAAATTACGGATCCTCATCCACTTGCTAATATTTTTTAGAGATTCAATTATGATGAACCAATTGCTAGTGAGTTGCGTGCACTAGATTATCTTTATGAGGTTTTCCTTGAAATTCGTGAGTCCGAAAATTGTGATGAAGTGTTGAAAGAAGAAGATTATAAAGTGATTCATGTTAGCTCCTTGAATGAAAAGCATGATTGCAATGATGTTATTATAAATTCTATTAATGTCAATTGTGTTAATGATATGCAAAACCCTAAGCTTGGATGCTTATTTTTCTATGCCCACTACTTGTTGCAATGATCATGATTGGGGTGATGCTTCTTACAATCTTGAAAACTTCTTTAAGCCCCATGATATATATGAGATTGATAATAATGTTTGCAATAATATTGAAAGTGGCTTTGGAAGAGTGTCAACTTTAGATCCCACATATTTGGAGAATGTTCAATCTTATGATTTTTTTGATAAAAGTGGGTTTGGAGATGTCACATACCTAGTTTAGCACTTGCATTAGGGCTAGCTAGAGTGTGCATCATGTTTACTTATCACAGAAACTTGAAATGGGAATGACAGAAACCCCAGCACCCCTCTTCTAACAACTAGGGTTTGATAAAATATTTTCCAATGTACCCAAAATGCTCTTCAAAATGTTCATCATTTCTGCCTTGGTCTTAAACCTCTGCCAAAAATGGTGCACAATTTTCTAGGACATCTAAGGGCTTTGGATTAAATCATATGTTATTTGAATTTGGGCATTTAAATGCTGTAAAATATTTTAAATGTTCAAATAATCATAAACTATAATGTTCCCTACTGTTCATATTATATACAGCGGGCATGACAAGTTTCATGAGTTATAAAAATGTTCTAGCATTTTTATTAATTAAACAAAGTTGCAAAACAAATGAAACAGAAAAGAAAATAGGAAAAGGAAAAAGGGAGAAAGAACTTACCAGGGGCCCAGCACTGTGCAGGCCGGCCCAGCCCACCAGCCGGTTCTGTCGCCTTCCTCCTCGCGCCAGAAGGACGCGCGCGTGGCCGCCGCGCGCCGGCACGCGTCCGGCCACCTCCACCCTGCCTGCCTGCATCCCGACGGCCTGGAAGACTCCCCGCGTCGCCACGCAGCTGCCCCGACCGCTCTCTCTTTTCCCCCTCGTCCCCGTCGCCTCCCCTGGCTCTCTCCTCCTCCATCACCGAGCCGCCCGTCGCCGCCGCTCGCTGTTGCCGCACCTAGAGCTACCCCCTCGCCCCGTGAGTGTGTCCAGAAGGAGCGCCGCGTCGTCCTCTTCTTCCTCGCTGAGCCACGGATCGCCGAGAGCCCTGCAACGCCTCCACGTCGTCGTCCCCTTCCTCGGATCGTCGGAGCACCTCGCCGCCAATTACGAAGCTGCAACGCGTCCCCGACCTCTCCGTCGAGCTCGTTAGCACCGCAGTGAGCTTCTGCGCCGAACCCCCCTTCCTTTGCCTCGTTTGCGTTGTGTAGCCGCCGCTCCGTTGATCACCGTAACTCACCGCCGCCGTGCTCGCCGCCGGTGACGCTCCGGTGACCATTTGGTCACGGGCACCCGTCCATCTTGCTCGCCGCGGCACGTAGATGCGCTAGGTACTACGCACGCATCGCCTAGGCCACTGCAGCCGCGTCTCCACACACGCCCGACGCCGGTCGCCGCCGTCGAGCTTGTTGCCGTCGTCTCCGGCCACCCCAGGTCCGGCGACCACCACCGTTCAACGCGCAACGACAAGAGCTTTCCAACGCACCCAACCGCAGCTCGAACCGAGCCCTGTGGACGTTTTCCGAAGCACGCCGCCGTATTCGGCCTCGCCGGCGTCACTTCGCCGACGAGTTTGACCTGTTTGACCGGGGGGTTGACCACCCCTGGGTCACTGACGTGTGGGCCACCCTTTTACTAATTAGTTGGTTTAATTAAGTTTTTGTTAATTTAATTAGATAATTAGTTTAGTCACTGACCCGTGGGCCCAGACCCCACTGACAGCTAATTAGTCTCTGGTTTAACTCTAATTAACTTTGTTAGTTAGCTGTGACACTGACGTGCCGGACCCACATGTCATGTTTGACTTGGACTAGCTCCTGTTGACTGACTGACATCAGCATGATGTCATGCTGACGCAGTAAAGGTTTTTCTGGGATTTTAGGTTTAAAAATAATTCAAGAAATTCCAGAAAATACCTAAAACTTCTAAAAAACATATAAAATCAACCATAGCTCAGATGGAAATAATTTATATATGAAAAATGATCAGAAAAATCCAATCTTTCCAATGGCACTGGTTTCATGCATGTTTGAGCAAGTTAACCATGCTGTATACATTAAAACATGATAATGCACTTATTTAAATAATAGTTAAAGTGCCAATTTGAATCTTTGATTCAAATAGGCTCAAACCCTTCTGGTTTTAGTTGCATTAGCCAATACACATGCATCTTGCCATGTTATGAGCATGCATCATATTGTTGCATTTGTTTGTTAATGATTGTATCGCCGGTATTCTCTGTGTTAGGTCCTGCTCCCGAGGATACTGCTGCGTATCCAGTTGAAGAGCAGTACCCGACAACCACTTTGTCAGGCAAGC
Source organism: Secale cereale (assembly GCA_902687465.1). Classification (NCBI taxonomy): domain Eukaryota; kingdom Viridiplantae; phylum Streptophyta; class Magnoliopsida; order Poales; family Poaceae; genus Secale; species Secale cereale. The sequence goes on from LR738714.1 coordinate 287,937,419, forward strand.
AATCATTGATCATTCCGATACAAACCCATTTTCTCGCTCCTGCTCTCTTTTATTGCGTTAAGGCAACAGCATGTGAACTGCTACTTGCTGCGGTAGTTGAACCCTATTCCCTTGCATGACCTGTCATTGCCACAGTAAATAGTTGAAACCCACTAGCATGTGTAGGAGTTGATTGAGCCATGTGATGTGTGATCCACCATGCTATTTGTTTATGTTGCCTGCTATGCTTAGAGTTGTGTCTGGTCTGGTTCATCTGGGTGATGGATCAGAGTGAAATGATCATACAGATAAAGAGAAGGAAGTGTGGAATACGCTTGGTAAAGGTATCGATGAAAGGCCATGTAGGAGTACATGGTGGGTTGTTTCATTGGAATCGTCCATAGGACCTGAGATCTGTGTGTGTGATTCAAGTTACAGTTACTACCACACATTGGGCCCTAAAATATGACCCCGCTCGACTTATTGACTGCCATGTTCTCTGTCCAGGAGTTGCAACTAGTTTCTGGTGTTTATAGTTTGCTGGAGGTCGTGCACAGCGCTGACCCTCGGGGTGGGCTGTGATGCGACAGGTACGTGGCACGGTGTACCGGTTGCCCGTTTGGTGGCTCGAGAACCCTGTACACATCGTTTGGGGCCGTGAGCGACACCCCGGCCAGATCTCCCCACGGATGGAACCCAAATAGGCGATAAACCTGGACGAGAGACTTGAGTGGTTGGTTAGGTCGTGGTCTACACCCACGTCGGCTTTTGCTTGAAGTCTGCCGAGCACATGTCGTGTGCAGACGCTAAGTGGTGAAAACATGTGTGAAGAAGTACACCCCTGCAGGGTTATCAATCTATTCGAATAGCCGTTGTTCGCGGTACGGACTACTTGGTTACTCTTACAGTTCATAGACAAGTTGATGGATACTACTAAAAGCCTCAAGATAAGTGTGTGTGCCGTGGATGGCCCTTCCGTAGGATGACGGAAGAGGATCCTTGGTAGTGTATTGATGTGGTGAGTAGAGGACTCGTGTTCGCAATAACATCTTGCAATCTGTTGAGAGTTGTAGTATAGGTTAGCCAAGAGTCAAAGCTGGCTTTCTGCTATGAACTCCACTAACCCCTTTGATAATGTTGCATGTATGATAGGTTCTGTGGTAAGACTTGCTGAGTACCTTTGTACTCATGTTTGCTTAATAACTGTTGCAGAGGAGAACCCTGCCCCTGCTGATGGGTTCTACATAGACGTTGACGTCGACGAGTAGCTTGACACCCAGACGGAGATCTGGAGCTTGTGAAGGGCCTTGTAGATAGTCAGGCTACACCAAGCCTGTTTTATTTTCTAAGTTGTCTGTACTCAGACATGTAGCTTCCGCTTGTGCTTGTATGACTGTATGACTTGAGTGTTGGGTCTTGTGACCCCTACCTGTATGGATATGTTATGTATGGCTCTTGGAGCCTCTTAAATAAAGTACTTTGAGTCATAGAGTTCTGTTGTGATGCAATGTTGTATTTGCACATATTGAGCATATTGTGTGTATTGTTGAAATGCTTGGTATGTGTGGGATCCGACACCTAGTTGTTTTCCTTCGGTAGCCTACCTTACAGGGAAATGCCTCCTAGTGTTTCCAATGAGCCTTGGTAGCTTGCTACTGCTCGGAACACGTAGGCTGGCCGGCATGTGTCCTTCTTCGTTCCTGTGTCTGTCCCTTAGGGGAAATGTCACGCGTTGTTCCTTTAAGTCCATGTAGCTTGCTACGACTTGGGTTCATACGTTGATGACCGACACATTCGTTGCTGGGTCATGGATGTCTGTCTCTGTAATGATACAGGGTGGAACCCTAATCAGCGGATCTTTCACGTTTTGGAGGGTGGCACACGATGAACACGGGGATCACAAGAGAAAGACGGGGAAAACACAAGAGGAAAACACTCAATCAACACGAAGATAATCACACAAGCGGTAGATTCGCGATACAAGGTCGAGGTACACGATCCAAGGTCAACACCGGTGATACAAAGATAGTCTTCTCCGTGAGGAGGTCTTGATATCCCTGGGGATCTTCTCCGATGAAGGAGGTCCTGAATCCGTAGTGGATCTTCTCCGTAGAGGCGCACCGTCTCGTGGGAGAAATCCACACAAGTCTGAGAAATGAGCTAAACCACAGCTGAGTCTAACGGAGGGGAGTCAACAGTATTTATATTACATGGGTGGTCGCCGTCGTAGCGGACGTTTGTGGGTTACCGGACGTCCGGTGGTTCCGGAGGGACCGGACGTCCGGTAATCCTCGGATTTCCGCTATTTAGCTTCTGTAGTCGTTTTCACGGACGTCCGGTGGCTTCCGGTCGTCCGGTCGTCTGGGGGAGGCCGAACGTCCGGTGTCTTCCGGTCGTCCGGTGCCTGGGAGTCGCCGGTCGTCCGGTGCGGGCCAGACGTCCGGTGCCTGTAGCATCTTCAGCCTTCCTTCTTCTTGTCTCGTGCACTTGTCGGGCCTGTCCTCTTGAGCATCGTGTAGAGCTGTCCCGCGGCCTTCGTCCAAGCACCTGAGTATGCATAGAGTCTCTGATGAAGGTAGAAGCCGTGTCTCAAGTGAATCCGAAAGATGTAAAGAGAGGAGCGAGATCACCTCGGTCTCGAAAGCTCTTGCACGGGCTCTAGTCATGGGTCCTTTGGGCACTTGGTGAGGCGATGAAGGGTCCATGGTGATGACCCTAGGATACACCGTATCATCTCCCCTCCCTTGGGAAAGATCCGACCTCGGATCGAAATCTTCATCACCATGGAAAGGAGAGAGGTCCTTGATGTTGAAAGTATCGCTCACGGAGTACTTGTCTCGTGGGATGTCGATCTTGTAGGCGAAGTCGTTGTAGCGTGCTAGCACCTTGAATGGTCCGTCGGCGCGAGGTAGAAGCTTGGACTTGCGCTCGTGTGGGAAGCGGTCCTTGCGAAGGTGAAGCCAAACAAGATCTCCCGGGTTGAACACCATCGGTGCCTTGTTGACGTTGAACTTGTTGGCGCGACGGTGGACTTGTCGCTCGATCATCGCCCTTGTGTCTTCGTGCACCTTCTTGAGATAATTTGCCCTTGCACTTGCGTCCATGTTCGTGCGCTCTTGGAGAGGAAGAGGTAGGATGTCCAAAGGCGACAACGGGTTGAAGCCGTAGACGATCTCGAAGGAGGACTTGCCGGTTGTGGAGTGTCTTGCGCGGTTGTAGGCGAACTCGGCGATTGGCAAGCAATGCTCCCATTCCCGGATGTTCCTCTTGATCAACACACGAAGAAGAGTGGAGAGCGTGCGGTTCGTCACCTCCGTCTGGCCGTCCGTTTGTGGATGGTACGCCGAAGAAAAGAGTAGCTTGATTCCGAGCTTGGCACATAGTGTTTTCCAAAAGTAACTCAAGAACTTGACGTCCCGGTCCGACACGATCGTTTTGGGCACGCCGTGTAGACGAAGTATCTCCCTGCAAAAGAGAGTTGCAACATGTGAAGCATCGTCGATCTTGTTACAAGGAATGAAATGAGCCATTTTAGAGAATCTATCTACCACGACAAGCACGGAATCTTTGCCATTTTGAGTCCTAGGCAAGCCAAGTATGAAATCCATGCTTATGTCTTCCCATGGATGATATGGAATAGGAAGAGGCATGTAAAGACCATAAGATTGAGCTTTGGACTTAGCTTTGCGGCATGTAGAACATCGGTTGGTGAGGCGTGAGACGTCACGAAGCATCTTGGGCCAAAAATAGTTCTTAGAGAGTGTAGCAAACGTCTTGTCTCGTCCAAAGTGTCCCATGAGTCCTCCTCCATGCGATTCCTGCAAAAGGAGCAAACGAAGCGAAGACTCGGGGATGCAAAGTTTGTTAGCTCTCATAAGATATCCATCCTTGATGTAGTAATGTTCCCAAGAAGTGTGAGTCAAGCATTTAGCATAAGCATTTGCAAAGAAAGGATCATGCTCATATAAATCTTTAATATGCTCAAAGCCAATCACATTCAACTCAAGTTGTGTAACAAGCATGCATTTGCGGGAAAGCGCGTCCGCCACAACATTTTCTTTGCCCTTGATGTATTTGATGACATATGGAAAAGACTCAATGAACTCACTCCATTTAGCATGACGCTTGTTCAACTTAGTTTGACCTTTGAGATACTTGAGTGTCTCATGGTCCGTATGAAGAATGAATTCATGAGGTCTAAGATAGTGTTCCCAAACACGTAGAACTCTCACCAAGGCATAAAGCTCTTTATCATAGATGGGGTAGTTAAGTTGCGCTCCCGATAGCTTTTCGCTAAAGTACGCAATTGGGCGCTTTTCTTGCATTAGCACGCCACCTATGCCGGTGCCACTAGCATCACAATGAATCTCAAACGGTTTGTCAAAGTTTGGTAGGGCTAGAAGTGGTGCGTGCGTGAGCAAGCTCTTAAGCTCATTGAACGCGGTGTCTTGCGAAGGACCCCAAATGAAGGGTGCGTTCTTCTTGCTCAAAGCGTGTAGAGGCATAGCAATGGTGCTAAAGTCCTTCACAAACCGTCGATAGAAACCGGCTAGACCAAGGAAACTACGCCCTTGCATGAGATTCTTTGGTTGAGGCCAAGTTTTAATTGCTTCAATTTTAGTTTCATCAACGTGAACACCTTGAGAAGACACGACAAATCCTAGGAAGACAACCTTGTCAACGCCAAAAGTGCATTTTTCCATATTAGCATACAATTGTTGTTTGCGAAGTGCTTGCAAAACTAGTTGGACATGGTCAACATGTTCTTCAAGCGACTTACTAAACACTAGAATGTCATCAAAGTAAACCACGACAAAGACACCTATGTAGGGTCTAAGAACAAAGTGCATAAGACGCACAAAAGTGCCGGGTGCTTCAGATAAGCCCATTGGCATAACAAGCCACTCGTAAAACCCGAACTTGGTTTTGAAAGCAGTTTTCCACTCATCACCCTCTTGAATGCGAATTTGGTAGTAACCACTTTTAAGATCAATTTTTGAAAAGATGGTGGCACCACAAAGTTCATCAAGCATGTCATCTAAGCGAGGAATAGGGTGACGGTATCTAACGGTGATAGCATTTATCGGACGACAATCGGAACACATGCGAAAAGTTCCATCTTTCTTAGGCACGAGAATAACGGGAACGGCACAAGGGCTTAGACTTTCACGTACATGACCCTTGTCGATGAGTTTTTGCACTTGCCGTTGTATCTCCTTTGTTTCCTCGGGGTTGACGCGGTAGGGAGCCTTGTTTGGAAGTGGAGCACCGGGTACGAGGTCGATGCGGTGTTCTATCCCTCGAAGTGGAGGCAGACCCGGTGGTAGCTCATCGGGAAAGACGTCCGAGAATTCCTGCAACAATTTAGACAACACAAAAGGTGGAGGTGGTGAAGTGTTAGTAGGTTTGGCTTCCCCTTTGCATAGAAGCACCAGGTGGAAGACGCTCGATGGATTCTCACACACTTCTCTCATCTCACATTTGGTAGCAAATAGCACTAGTTGCTTCTTGTCGCTCATCGTGGAGTCGCTCATATTTGGCTTGTGGCTCTCACTCTCTTTTTGGTGGCTCGCTCTCTCACCATTCTCTCCACGATGGGTGGTAGGTAAAAGCTTGTCGGCGGCAACTTGACTTGGAGTCATAGGTCGGAGCACGAATTCCTTGCCCTTCATCTTGAAGTGATAGTGATTCGTCCGTCCATTGTGTGTGACTCCACGATCATATTGCCATGGTCGTCCAAGAATAAGGTGGCACACGGACATGGGTATCACATCACACTCAAGAGTGTCCTCGTAAGCGCCAATCTTGAAAGAGACTTGCACGGTGTGCTCGACTCGAAGAATTCCGGCGTCGTTGAGCCATTGGACCTTGTAGGGGTGAGGATGCTTCGTCTTGACCAAATGAAGCTTGTCGCATAGCTCTTCGCTTGCCAAGTTGTGGCAACTTCCTCCATCGATGATAACCTTGACGACTCGTCCATTGATGCCGGCCTTCGTGTGGAAAATGTGACAACGTTGGTCGTCATCTTGTTGATGTTGGAGTGTCAAGACTTTGGAGACAACAAGGTTGGGGCTTGAGTCGTTGTCGCAAAACACTTGATGGTCTTCGACGTCATTCACTTGGCGATGCATTGCGACATGCTCAAGTGCTTCCATCTCATCATCGCTCATGGAGTCATAGGATCCGTCGTCGTTGATGATCATGGTGCGAACGGTCTTGCACTCAAATGACTTGTGGCCTCGTCCTTGGCACTTGAACCATTTGATGGAGCTCGTCTTGTTTGTATCTTCGGTTGGAGTAGTAGTTGAGGAAGCTCTTGGCTTGAAGTTGTTGGTAGAAGGTAGACGACTCGATGTAGTCGCAGTCTTGTAGCTTGGCTTGTCGCCGAAGTTTGTAGAAGGCTTGGTAGAGGTAGGAGGAGTAGCCGAAGTCGTTGAAGCTTGGTTGTAGGAGCCGAAGTTCTTGGACTTGAACTTGGAGTACTTGTAGTCCTCTTGAACTTGTCGCTCCGCTTTGGTTGCTTGGTGTACTAGCTCGAGGAGATTGTTGTATGGTTGGAAGTCCGCTATCTTCTTGATGGGATAGTTGAGTCCATTCAAGAATCGCGCCATAGTTTGCTCTTCATCTTCCGTGATGTTGGCTCGTATCATGGCAATCTCCATCTCTTTGTAGTACTCTTCAACGGACTTGGTTCCTTGTTTGAGGAGTTGTAGCTTCTTGAACAAGTCGCGGTTGTAGTGTGTAGGCACGAAGCGTGCTCTCATCACTTCCTTCATTTGAGCCCAAGTGGTGATAGGAGGATCGCCCTTGGCTTGTCTTCTCTCTATGATTTTCTCCAACCAAATGAGAACATAGTCTTGGAACTCAAGGGATTCCATTGCGATCTTCTTATCTTCATCGAAGTTGTGAAGGCGAAAGATCTTGTCAACTTTCAATGCCCATGAGAGATAGTCTTCGGGATCAATGCTTCTGGAAAACTTAGGCATGGTGAACTTGAGCTTGCCATAGCGATGCCCGTCATTGTTGCCTTGCCTGTTGGGAGGGCGATCTCGATTTTGGCGGTTGGCCATATCTTGTTGCTCTTGTTGATGTAGACGTTCTTGTTGGAGATGATGTTCTTGTTGGTATTGTTGCTCATGTCGCGCTTGCGGAGGAGCTTCTTCTTGCATTCGTGCTTGATGGCGCCTTTCTTGCATCTTATCGCGAAGGAAATCCTCTTCTTGACGATTGTGTCGAGTGCGGGCTGCCACATTGCGATGTGCATCTTGTAGAGCACGTTGCGCCTCCATAGCTTGAGCTTCTCGACGTTGTTGTGCTTGGCGGTTAGCCTCGGCATCTTGTTCTTCTTGATATTGACGAGCTCGCTCTTCTTGTTGTTGGCGTAGTCGGTGTCGTTCTTGTGCTTGCTCAAGTGTAGCTTGGTTTTGACTACGTCGACCTTCTTGCTCGTCGAATAGCTCTTGAGAACTCTTGTCATGTAGAGATTGCCGGTGGTCATGTCGAGCTTGACGTGCGGCTTGACGAAGAGTGTTGGACGTAGGTGTACTTGAGTCATGCGTTGAGTCGGTGTGTCGACTTGAGCGGCTACGTCGATGAGATGATGTTGAGGAAGAACGTCGGTTGATGATCAATGTCCGGAGCTCATTGTATTGAGTAGACATGTTGGTGTTGATGAGGTCGATTTGCTCCTTGGTACTTTGTTGGAATTGGCGCGCGTCCTCGGCGACTTGACCAATGTACTCTCGCATAGCTTCACTCTCTTGATGTAGAGCTCGTTGGACACCGAATAGATGTAGTTTGGTGACGTAGTTGTTCGCTTCTTGAGGATCGTCGAAGATCGGGTTGGTAGATGAACTTGGCCTATCCATCATCACAAGCAAGTATGTGAGTGGAGAAAGGAGAAGACAATATCAATGTACCTTAACCGAGGTTGAAAATGGATCAATGATCACTCAACAATGTAACCCGGAAATATCACTATTGGTATCACTTCGTGTCGATTCTCACACCTACACAAGTAAAGCTTTGAGAGGAGCTTGGTTAGGATGTGGCACAAATTCAATGCAATAGTCAAAGTGACTCAAAGATGTTGAAAATGGTTCACAAATTTGCTCATGCAACAAGTAGATCACTAGCAAAGGTAGCACACGGAACACACGCACGGATAGACAAATGTGGTTGTGCAACCAAGGATGAGCGAAAATGTGGTAAACCACGGAAAATGCTCGTGTTGCACAACACTAGAGAGACGCTAACCGATTGCTTAATAGGCGGATACGCACTTGTGCACGACCTATAAGAGGCAAAATGTAACGACTATCTATCACAAGTATGCTATGAGTGTATGATGTGCCGATGCTTGAGCACAAGATGATGTTGCTATGATGTATGATCTCTTTGGATGCAAGGCGTATGATGCTATTGTTTTTTTTTTGCTTTGGTGGCTCTTTTGCTTAAAAGCTTGTGAGCTCTTTCTTTGGGCACATATGCATTCTTCTCGGATCGAGGTAGCTATTGTGTATGCGGAACACTCTTGTGGCACATGGAGATATGCAATATACCAAGATGATGTGGTATGCAATATATATGACTATCACTAATGTGCACAAGTGGCGTGGCCTGGAAATACTCAAATGGCTAGTCTCAATGGGAAAGCTACGCAAAGATGGTTCATAGGGTGACAATGCAATTGCAAGGTAAGATGAGCGAAGTGTCGTCGATGTTACCGTCCTTGCCAAAGTTGAGCGGTGGTGTTGTCGAATTCTTGCCGTCCCGAGGTAGCCTAAACATCCAAGGAAACGGTGAAACCACAACTCAAGTATCCAAGGCAAAGGGAGACACACTTTTCAAACTCAGAGCGGGAAAACGATGGTGGTTGCGGAAGGTAGATGGCCGTTGCGGAAGGTGGATGGTATTTGCGGAAGGTGGGTGGTAGCGGAAGGTGGAACGTAACTGAACAAAATCAGCTGCGTCAGGAAATGTCGGACGTCCGGAAGGTACCGGTCGTCCGGTCTGTCTGAAGGGGTCGGACGTCCGGTGGTTGCCGGAAATCCGGTAAAACGCTTCTGTTGTCGGGGTGCCGGTCGTCCGGTGTTTAGCGGACGTCCGGTGTCTCGAGAGGTGCCGGACGTCCGGTAAACGTCGGTCGTCCGGTAGGTTTAGTACTTGGTTGGTGGGATCCGAGGCGAAAATGGCGAAACGTGGTCAGATTTGCGGTGGGAAAAGGGTGAGAAGGTGGGGAAATGCTAGATCGACACGTGGCACAGCAAATCCATGGAACAAAGTCAACAAAATCTTGCCAAATCAACAGATCACAAAAAATTTTGGGGCTCTTTTTGTGGGGAATTTTCGAAATAGGGAAGAACACGACAAAAACAGGCTAGAAAACCAAGTGTGGGGCTCCAAAATCGTGAGAAACCTTTGCTCTTGATACCATATGATACAGGGTGGAACCCTAATCAGCGGATCTTTCACGTTTTGGAGGGTGGCACACGATGAACACGGGGATCACAAGAGAAAGACGGGGAAAACACAAGAGGAAAACACTCAATCAACACGAAGATAATCACACAAGCGCTAGATTCGCGATACAAGGTCGAGGTACACGATCCAAGGTCAACACCGGTGATACAAAGATAGTCTTCTCCGTGAGGAGGTCTTGATATCCCTGGGGATCTTCTCCGATGAAGGAGGTCCTGAATCCGTAGTGGATCTTCTCCGTAGAGGCGCACCGTCTCGTGGGAGAAATCCACACAAGTCTGAGAAATGAGCTAAACCACAGCTGAGTCTAACGGAGGGGAGTCAACAGTATTTATATTACATGGGCGGTCGCCGTCGTAGCGGACGTCCGTGGGTTACCGGACGTCCGGTGGTTCCGGAGGGACCGGACGTCCGGTAATCCTCGGATTTCCGCTATTTAGCTTCTGTAGTCGTTTTCACGGACGTCCGGTGGCTTCCGATCGTCCGGTCGTCTGGGGGAGGCCGGACGTCCGGTGTCTTCCGGTCGTTCGGTGCCTGGGAGTCGCCGGTCGTCCGGTGCGGGCCGGACGTCCGGTGCCTGTAGCATCTTCAGCCTTCCTTCTTCTTGTCTCGTGCACTTGTCGGGCCTGTCCTCTTGAGCATCGTGTAGAGCTGTCCCGCGGCCTTCGTCCAAGCACCTGAGTATGCATAGAGTCTCTGATGAAGGTAGAAGCCGTGTCTCAAGTGAATCCGAAAGATGTAAAGAGAGGAGCGAGGTCACCTCGGTCTCGAAAGCTCTTGCACGGGCTCTAGTCATGGGTCCTTTGGGCACTTGGTGAGGCGATGAAGGGTCCATGGTGATGACCCTAGGATACACCGTATCATGTAATCTAGTGCCACTTTTGGTTTATAACTAGCCATGTCGGCCCGGGTTCTCTGTCATATGGATGCTAGCGACACTGTCATATACGTGTGCCAAAATGCGCAAATGGTCCCGGGCCAGGTAAGGTGGCACCCGTGGGGTTACCATGCGTGAGGCCGCAAAGTGATATGACGTGTTACAGCTAGATCGGTGTGACTTAGGATCGGGGTCCTGACAGCGTTGGCATCAGAGCTGGACTGCTTGTAGGTTTCTCAAGCCAAACTAGTCGATGTTGAGTCTAGAAAAATTCTTAGTTATATGTAGGGGAATTGATTGTGGAAGGGAACGTAAGGCTCTTTTTACTCCTTTACCCTATGCCCTTCTGATCTGAGTCAGTCTATTCTATCTACGGGGATTTAGGACTAGGCCTCTTATCCTTACTAGGTTCACGTGTTACTAATCCGTAGACCCTTAGGATTGTTGGTTTCAAGCCTCAGTTCAGTTTCTATCCATTTAGTATGATGATTGTTGGACTCGGAACCTTGATATGGATTGTTGAGTGGCTATGCTATCATTTGTATGATGTCTCAAATCTTTGTTTGAGCATTTACAGTTGTTATGCTGCCCGATTTCTTCCAGAAACACTAATGCCTTTGCATTACTTCGTGTTTCAGATGTCTGGCCGCATCCCTCACCAAGTGGTTCGTCTGACTCGGTGCATTAATGTGCCCGGTCACACGGCCATGCTAGTCCGTGTGCTGACTGAGACCGGTTATCGCTGGTATCCTGAGTACACTGTGGAGGAACAGTACCGGGATTTCAATTAGAGTCAGTATTTCTGCACAGTCCGGATATACCCCTCATATCCCGGAGCTAACGACCCCATCCATTGGTCTTATGGACTCGGGGTTACCATCGAGATGGCAGTGCAGGATGCCGCCTATTCGATGATGACCATTCTTCGTGCTAGGCATGCCCTGTTGCTGAACACTGAGTTCTGTTACATGCCAGCCTCACTTCCCGGAGAGGAAGGCTACTACACTGGTGTGTATACTGATGCTGCTCATGAAGAGCCATAGCTTCAGACTACTGTTCAGATGCTGGAAGATAGGGACCGTGAGGTCCGTGCCCTCCGATTGGAGCTGTATAACACTCGAGCCGCCCACTGGACTACTTTGACACGGCTTGCACCTGCTGTGCACGCCGGATATCTGGACATGCGGGATTTGTACCCCGTGCGGACTTGATAGAGGCAAAGGTGTCCCGTCTTTCGATGAGATAGTGGCTATCGTTTGGATGAAGTCGACTTTGACGATCCGACTACGAACGTGCGTGGACGTCGCGCCTTAGCAATCGCTAAACCAACTCCGAGAGGTTATCGACCACGCCGGAGCACGATCAACCTGACCACGAAGGTCTGTTTCCTGCAGGCAAACGAAGAACAAGCAAGAAACTAAGATTGCAATCTGGATATTGCGAATATAAGAGGAAAGCTTTATTGATCAAGGTGGGGTTCTGTGACGCCTTTGTCTGGTCGTTGAACACAAACGAAGTACGCGAAGTTGCAGCTATGGCGAACTTTTAATCTAAACAAAACCCAAAGTCTAAACGACGCCCTAAGGGCTGTATATATGAGGGAAAGAGGGGGGAATTTCGTGGCCCTTGGTGGAGGGGTCCGAAACCAACCCTAACTCTTGTTTCCCCACACATACGGAGTCTAAAAACAGCCTATACTCAAGTATTTCGAAATTACATGGGCCTGGCCCAATAATAAGGTGACGCAGCACCTAAAATAGCCTCTGGACGAAATTTATGAAGTGGCATCTTGTATATTTCGTCCAAGGCTTCTCGCACTCATTATGGTGGCTTCAAAGTCCTGAAATCATCCATTGTAACTCCATTCTTGTCCCCCTTGCGCATGCCATCATCTCCATGCTTGATCTTGCTCCAATGTTCATCCTTCTTGTCCAAGCTAGGCCCTTCATTTGTAAGCAAGACAAATGTATCCAATTTAGGCAGCATCATATTCTCATGAACATTAGATTCATTACCAAGAAACGAAAGTACCTGGTAATTTAATTGGCGTGCGCGAGCTCTAGTAATTGGTCCTGTATATGTGTCAGTTGGAGCTGTGGGTGTAACCTTGTTAGTGATGTCCTCATCAGACGCAATACATGGCTCCTGAAGATGCTGACAGGTATGAATATTTAGTTGCTTAACGTGTTTTGAGTGTGCAGGTTACACAAGCTGAGCAAAATCAGAGGCATAATTTGTTCCATACAAAGGGAGTTGTGAAGGAACGTTTTGTTCGCGTGATCATAGATGGAGGGAGTTGCAACAACTTGGCTAGCATGGAGATGGTGGAGAAGCTATCTCTCACCACAAGACCACATCCACATCCTTATTACATCCAATGGTTCAACAACAGCGGCAAGGTTAAGGTAACACGTACTGTTCGTGTGCAGTTTAGTATCTCTACATATGCTGATTATGTTGATTGTGATGTGGTACCTATGCAAGCATGTTCCTTATTACTTGGTAGACCATGGCAATTTGATAAAAATTCTGTACACCATGGTAGAAACAATCAGTATACTCTTGTTCATAAGGATAAAAATATTACTTTGCTTCCTATGACTCCTGATTCCATTTTGAAAGATGATATTAATAGAGCTAATAAAGCAAAACAGGAGAAAAATAAGAGTGAAAATCAGATTGTGGCAAAAGAATTTGAGCAACAAATGAAGCCTACTAATAAACCATCTACTGTTGCTTCTGAAATTAAATTGAAAAGTGCATGTTTATTTGCCACCAAATCTGATATTGATGAGCTAGATTTTAGCAAATCTGTTTGCTATGCTGTTGTATGCAAAGAGGCATTATTTTCATTCGAAGACGTGCCTTCCTCTTTGCCTCCTACTGTCACTAACATTTTGCAGGAGTTCGCCGACGTCTTTCCACAAGATGTGCCACCGGGATTACCACCTATTCGAGGGATTGAGCATCAGATTGACTTAATTCCCGGTGCATCGCTACCCAACCGCGCACCATACCGTACCAATCCAGAAGAGACGAAGGAGATTATGCGTCAAGTACAGGAGCTACTCGACAAAGGTTATATACGCGAATCCCTTAGTCCTTGTGCTGTTCCTATTATTCTAGTGCCGAAAAAGGATGGTACATCACGTATGTGTGTTGATTGTAGAGCCATTAATAATATTACTATTCGTTATCGTCATCCTATTCCTAGGCTAGATGATATGCTTGATGAATTGAGTGGCTCTACAATATTCTCCAAAGTTGATTTGCGTAGTGGATACCATCAAATTCGTATGAAATTGGGAGATGAATGGAAAACAGCATTTAAAACTAAGTTTGGATTATATGAGTGGTTAGTCATGCCTTTTGGGTTAACTAATGCACCTAGTACTTTCATGAGATTAATGAATGAAGTTTTACGTGCTTTCATTGGACGATTTGTGGTAGTATACTTTGATGCTATATTGATTTTTAGCAGATCTTTGGAGGAACATTTGGAACATTTACGTGCTGTTTTTATTGCTCTACGTGATGCACGTTTATTTGGTAACCTTGGAAAGTGCACCTTTTGCACCGACCGAGTCTCTTTTCTTGGCTATGTTGTTACTCCACAGGGAATTGAGGTTGATAAAGCCAAGATTGAAGCTATTGAGAGTTGGCCGCAGCCCAAAACGGTCACACACGTGAGGAGTTTCCTTGGCCTCGCTGGATTCTATCGGCGTTTTGTGAGAGATTTCAGCACCATTGCTGCACCCCTCAATGAGCTTACAAAGAAGGATGTGCCTTTTGTTTGGGGTACTGCACAGGAAGAAGCATTCACGGTATTGAAAGATAAGTTGACACATGCTCCTTTACTCCAACTTCCTGATTTTAATAAGACTTTTGAGCTTGAATGCGATGCTAGTGGAATTGTGTTAGGAGGTGTGTTATTACAAGATGGTAAACCTGTTGCATACTTTTCTGAAAAATTGAGTGGGCCTAGTCTGAATTATTCTACTTATGATAAGGAATTATATGCTCTTGTTCGGACTTTGGAGACATGGCAACATTATTTATGGCCCAAAGAATTTGTTATACATTCTGATCATGAATCTTTAAAGCACATTAAAAGTCAAGCAAAACTGAACCGTAGACATGCTAAATGGGTTGAATTCATAGAGACTTTCCCTTATGTTATTAAACACAAGAAGGGAAAAGAAAATGTTATTGCTGATGCATTGTCTCGTCGTTATACTATGCTTTCACAACTTGACTTTAAAATATTTGGTTTGGAGACCATCAAAGATCAATATGTGCATGATGCTGAATTTAAAGATGTATTGCAGAATTGTAAAGAAGGGAGAACATGGAACAAGTTCGTCGTTAGTGATGGATTTGTGTTTCGAGCTAACAAGCTATGCATTCCAGCTAGCTCTGTTCGTCTTTTGTTGTTGCAGGAGGCGCATGGAGGAGGATTAATGGGGCACTTTGGCGTGAAGAAGACGGAGGACGTACTTGCTACACATTTCTTTTGGCCAAAGATGCGACGGGATGTTGAGCGTTTTGTTGCTCGCTGCACTACATGTCAAAAAGCTAAGTCACGACTCAATCCTCATGGTTTATATATGCCTTTGCCTGTCCCTAGTGTTCCTTGGGAAGATATATCTATGGACTTTGTTTTGGGTTTACCTCGAACAAAGAAGGGGAGGGATAGCATATTTGTTGTCGTGGATAGGTTCTCGAAGATGGCACACTTTATACCATGTCATAAAAGCGATGATGCTGCTAATGTTGCTGATTTGTTCTTTCGTGAAATTATTCGCTTGCATGGTGTTCCAAATACTATTGTTTCAGATCGTGATACTAAATTTCTTAGCCACTTTTGGAGATGTTTATGGGCTAAGTTGGGGACTAAACTGCTTTTTAGTACTACTTGTCACCCCCAAACTGATGGACAAACTGAAGTAGTCAACAGAACTTTGTCTACTATGCTTAGGGCTGTTTTGAAGAATAATAAGAAAATGTGGGAAGAATGCTTGCCTCATATTGAATTTGCTTATAATCGTTCGTTGCATTCTACTACTAAAATGTGCCCTTTAAAGCATAGTATAACGACGAGACAATGCATCAGCAATAACATTTTCTTTTCCCTTCTTGTGTTTAATAACATAAGGGAAAGTCTCTATGAATTCAACCCATTTAGCATGTCTACGGTTCAGTTTTGCTTGACTTTTAATGTGCTTTAAAGATTCATGATCAGAATGTATAACAAATTCTTTGGGCCATAAATAATGTTGCCATGTCTCCAAAGTCCGAACAAGAGCATATAATTCCTTATCATAAGTAGAATAATTCAGACTAGGCCCACTCAATTTTTCAGAAAAATATGCAACAGGTTTACCATCTTGTAATAACACACCTCCTAACCCAATTCCACTAGCATCACATTCAAGCTCAAAAGTCTTATTAAAATCAGGAAGTTGGAGTAAAGGAGCATGTGTCAACTTATCTTTCAATACTGTGAATGCTTCTTCCTGTGCAATACCCCAAACAAAAGGCACATCCTTCTTTGTAAGCTCATTGAGAGGTGCAGCAATGGTGCTGAAATCTCTCACAAAACACCGATAGAATCCAGCGAGGCCAAGGAAACTCCTCACGTGTGTGACCGTTTTGGGCTGCGGCCAACTCTCAATAGCTTCAATCTTGGCTTTATCAACCTCAATTCCCTGTGGAGTAACAACATAGCCAAGAAAAGAGACTCGGTCGGTGCAAAAGGTGCACTTTCCAAGGTTACCAAATAAACGTGCATCACGTAGAGCAATAAAAACAGCACGTAAATGTTCCAAATGTTCCTCCAAAGATCTGCTAAAAATCAATATATCATCAAAGTATACTACCACAAATCGTCCAATGAAAGCACGTAAAACTTCATTCATTAATCTCATGAAAGTACTAGGTGCATTAGTTAACCCAAAAGGCATGACTAACCACTCATATAATCCAAACTTAGTTTTAAATGCTGTTTTCCATTCATCTCCCAATTTCATACGAATTTTATGGTATCCACTACGCAAATCAACTTTGGAGAATATTGTAGAGCCACTCAATTCATCAAGCATATCATCTAGCCTAGGAATAGGATGACGATAACGAATAGTAATATTATTAATGGCTCTACAATCAACACACATACGTGATGTACCATCCTTTTTCGGCACTAGAATAATAGGAACAGCACAAGGACTAAGGGATTCGCGTATATAACCTTTGTCGAGTAGCTCCTGTACTTGACGCATAATCTCCTTCGTCTCTTCTGGATTGGTACGGTATGGTGCGCGGTTGGGTAGCGATGCACCGGGAATTAAGTCAATCTGATGCTCAATCCCTCGAATAGGTGGTAATCCCGGTGGCACGTCTTGTGGAAAGACGTCGGCGAACTCCTGCAAAATGTTAGTGACAGCAGGAGGCAAAGAGGAAGGCACGTCTTCGAATGAAAATAATGCCTCTTTGCATACAATAGCATAGCAAACAGATTTGCTAAAATCTAGCTCATCAATATCAGATTTGGTGGCAAATAAACATGCACTTTTCAATTTAATTTCAGAAGCAACTGTAGATGGTTTATTAGTAGGCTTCATTTGTTGCTCAAATTCTTTTGCCACAATCTGATTTTCACTCTTATTTTTCTCCTGTTTTGCTTTATTAGCTCTATTAATATCATCTTTCAAAATGGAATCAGGAGTCATAGGAAGCAAAGTAATATTTTTATCCTTATGAACAAGAGTATACTGATTGTTTCTACCATGGTGTACAGAATTTTTATCAAATTGCCATGGTCTACCAAGTAATAAGGAACATGCTTGCATAGGTACCACATCACAATCAACATAATCAGCATATGTAGAGATACTAAAATGCACACGAACAGTACGTGTTACCTTAACCTTGCCGCTGTTGTTGAACCATTGGATGTAGTAAGGATGTGGATGTGGTCTTGTGGTGAGAGATAGCTTCTCCACCATCTCCATGCTAGCCAAGTTGTTGCAACTCCCTCCATCTATGATCACGCGAACAGAACGTTCCTTCACATCTCCCTTTGTATGGAACAAATTATGCCTCTGATTTTGCTCAGCTTGTGTAACCTGCACACTCAAAACACGTTGAGCAACTAAACATTCATACCTGTCAGCATCTTCAGGAGCCATGTATTGCGTCTCATGATCAGAATCGTCTCCGCCGTGTTCTTCACGTGTAATAAGAGCCAAAGTCTCCTCATCATAGTCACTAGCGGATTCATATCCACCATCCTCAGTAGCAATCATCACACGCTGAGATTTGCAATCTCTCGCAAAATGTCCTCTTCCCTTACAACGACGACAAATAATATCACTGGTGTGCCCTGTCGATGCCATGGAAGAAGAAGAACTCTGTGCAGGCCCAACAGGTGTGCTCTTGGCAGATAATGGTGGTTGTGCCTGCTTCCTTGTATCATGGCTGGAGGTAACAGCTGATGGAGGTGTCGGTGCAGTAGAATGTGAGGAAGTAGAGGATGCACGCGGTGTCCATGATGAAGGTCGTCCTGCAGAAAAGTTAGTCCGCGCCAATGCCTGTCGATCCTGCACTTCACGTTCAGCTTTACAAGCAAGATGGAATAAACGAGTGATAGTAGTATAATCCTTATACTCTAGAATGGTCTGAATCTCTCTATTTAATCCACCCATAAAACGTGCAAGCATAGCTTCATTCTCCTCAACAATACCACATCTAATCAGGCCAGTTTGTAATTGCTGATAATATTCTTCTACAGAATTTTTTCCTTGTCTTAAACGCTGCAGTTTTTGAAGTAATTCACGTTGATAATATGGTGGAACCCAACGAGTACGCATAGCAGTTTTCAAAGCAGTCCAAGTAGCTGGAATAGGATATAATCTACAATGTTCAGACCACCAAACACATGCAAAACCAGTGAAAGCACAAACAGCAGCAGGAACACGTCTCTCCTCAGGATAGTTTAAACATGTAAAACGTTGTTCAGTTTGTAACTCCCAAGTAAGATATATATCAGGAACATATCTACCCTCAAATGGTGGAATATTCAATTTCAGTTTAGGAAGATGGTCATGTACCTCAGGTGGTGGTGCAGCCCTACCGTTGCGATGATATGCATGAGGACGACCTGGTGGTGGTGGTGCTGGTTGTTGCACGTAGTTCTGATTTTGGTCAACCTCATCCTCGTAATGGTCCTCCACCTCTGCAGCAGCAGCAGCAGCAGCAGGAGCTACAGAAACATCAACAGCAGCACCAGAAGCTTGACCAGTCTCAAGGGGAACGCGCTGTGCTCGTCCCACTTGATTCGGAAGGCGCCGTTGTTGTTGTTGTTGTTGTTGTTGTTGAAGAGGTGGGACAGCTGCAGCAGCCGGTGGTTGTGGAAAACGCGCAAGCAATTCATCAAACTTGTTATCGAGCTTTGTATCAAACATCTTTTCCATGCCATCTATCTTCTCCATGGCCTCGTCAAATCTGTTTAGCACATCTTGCACCTGTTCACTCATCATTTGCTGAAACTTATCATGAAGCTCCTTGTTCGTCAAGTTCTCCCAGTCAGTCTCGTCTACTTGTGATCCTGGCATGGTTAGCAGCAATAGAAACACAGAAGAATATGATCCTACAGACTACTAACAAGTGGTGGTGGTGGCGGGTGTCACAAATCCGTCAAGCAAATCTCAAATTCTTACCAGTTCTTACCCAGCAGCAGGCGGTGATCGGCAACCGATGTAGTCAAAACTCTCAAAGCTTGGATAGAGCGATTACCAGGGAGAGTCAAACGCACGATGTAGATGTATGTGGAGCTGGGAAGGCTTATAATATGGTAGCAAAAAGGGTCAGCAATAATCAATTCAGAGATGCAAAGGTGAATAAACGCTCAACGACGGTACTGTGCTGGTCCTAGGCTAGACCGTACTAGAGACGCGAGCCTAGAACACTAACGAAATCACGGCGCTGCACGTAATCAAGGGGAAAGCACACTCTGAATTTTTTTTTCGCCTCTTTTTTTTTTTGCGCTGCTTTTTTTTTTTTGCCGAAAATCACTATAATGGCGAGTGTCTCAAAACACTTCCCAAGTCAAACTAAGATGATAGGCACGAAATTTTTTTGACGAATTTTTTTTTCGGAATCAGGGCAGCGACGACGAAAAAGTGCGGGAAAAAATCAGTATGGTGGCACATGTCTCAAAAGACTCAGAAAAGCCCAAAAGTAGGATAGGGAAAAAATATTTTCACCTGTCGAAATTTTGGCCTAAAAACTGCCCGGGGTCTCCAGACTTTTTTTTTTCGAGACCTACGCAGGCAAGGAAACACAAATCCGAAACCTAGATGGATTTCAAGAACAAACCTAATATGAAAAGAACTCGGATTGGTGGTGGATATATGGTGGTAGGATATGGCAGCGGTGGTAGGTTATGGCAGCGGTGGTGGTATATGGATTCGGATTGATGGTTGATACAGGGTGGAACCCTAATCAGCGGATCTTTCACGTTTGGAGGTTGGCACACGATGAACACGGGGAATCACAAGGGAAAGATGGGGGAAACACAAGAGGAAAACACTCAATCAACACGAAAGCAATCACACAAATGCTAGATTCGCGATACAAGGTTGAGATCCATGATCCAAGGTCAACAACGGTGATACAGATAGTCTTCTCCCGGAGGAGGTCTTGATATCCCGGGGGATCTTCTCCGATGAAGGAGGTCCTGAATCCGAAGTGGATCTTCTCCGTAGAGGCGCACCGTCTCGTGGGAGAAATCCACACAAGTGTCAAATGAGCTAAACCACAGCTAACCCTAAACGGAATGAGGAGAGGAGTATATATAGTCTACGGGGCGAATGGGTACATGGGCCTCGGCCCAGGGGATGCGCGCAGGCATTTCAGGGGCCGGACGTCCGGGCGGCGGGCCGGATGTCCGGGACTTCACGGGACGCCGGATGTCCGGGGCGGGGGCCCGGATGTCCGGGCGGGAGGAGCCGAGCCTCGGGTGCTCTCTGGACAGGAGCGCCGGATTTCCGGGCCCGAGGCCGGATGTCCGGGCCGTGCTTGGCCGGATGTCCGGGCCCTGGCCGGATGTCCGGGCCCTGTGGCTGGCCTTCTGTAGAGAGATGCCCAGGGGCCGGATGTCCGGGCCAGGGGGCCGGATGTCCGGGTCCTGGAGCTGCTTTCTGGTCTTCTTGTTGCATCAGCTCGTCCATGACCTTGGGGACTTGTCCATCTTCAAGCTCTTCTCCGAAGTGGTCTCCTTCACACCTGAGCACACAAAGCACACTCGCTTGAGGTAGCAACCATGTCTCGCAAGATTCATAAGGAAGTAGGGCTAGGAGTGACGTCACCTCGGTCTCGAAAGCTCTAGTACGGGCACGTGTCATCGGTCCTTGAGGCACTTGAGGGGGTGAAGGAGGGTCCATGGGGATGGCCCTAGGATACACCGTATCACTTTCACAACTTGACTTTAAAATATTTGGTTTGGAGACCATCAAAGATCAATATGTGCATGATGCTGAATTTAAAGATGTATTGCAGAATTGCAAAGAAGGGAGAACATGGAACAAGTTCGTCGTTAATGATGGATTTGTGTTTCGTGCTAACAAGCTATGCATTCCAGCTAGCTCTGTTCGTCTTTTGTTGTTGCAGGAGGCGCATGGAGGAGGATTAATGGGACACTTTGGCGTGAAGAAGACGGAGGACGTACTTGCTACACACTTCTTTTGGCCAAAGATGCGACGGGATGTTGAGCGTTTTGTTGGTCGCTGCACTACATGTCAAAAAGCTAAGTCACGACTCAATCCTCATGGTTTATATATGCCTTTGCCTGTCCCTAGTGTTCCTTGGGAAGATATATCTATGGACTTTGTTTTGGGTTTACCTCGAACAAAGAAGGGGAGGGATAGCATATTTGTTGTCGTGGATAGGTTCTCGAAGATGGCACACTTTATTACCATGTCATAAAAGCGATGATGCTGCTAATGTTGCTGATTTGTTCTTTCGTGAAATTATTCGCTTGCATGGTGTGCCAAATACTATTGTTTCAGATCGTGATACTAAATTTCTTAGCCACTTTTGGAGATGTTTATGGGCTAAGTTGGGGACTAAACTACTTTTTAGTACTACTTGTCACCCCCAAACTGATGGACAAACTGAAGTAGTCAACAGAACTTTGTCTACTATGCTTAGGGCTGTTTTGAAGAATAATAAGAAAATGTGGGAAGAATGCTTGCCTCATATTGAATTTGCTTATAATCGTTCGTTGCATTCTACTACTAAGATGTGCCCTTTTGAAATTGTCTATGGTTTCCTACCTCGTGCACCTATTGATTTGTTGCCTCTTCCATCTTCGGAGAAGGTTAATTTTGATGCTAAACAACGTGCTGAATTGATCTTAAAAATGCATGAGTTAACTAAGGAAAATATTGAGCGCATGAATGCTAAATATAAACTTGTTGGAGATAAGGGTAGAAAACGTGTTGTCTTTGCACCTGGAGATCTTGTTTGGTTACATTTGCGTAAGGATAGGTTTCCTAATTTGCGCAAGTCAAAGCTAATGCCACGTGCTGATAGAGGCAAAGGTGTCCCGTCTTTCGATGAGATGGTGGCTATCGTTTTGGAGGAAGTCGACTTTGACGATCCGACTACGAACGTGCGAGGACGTCGCGCCTTAGCAATCGCTAAACCAACTCCGAGAGGTTGTTGACCACGCCGGAGCACGATCAACCTGACCACGAAGGTCTGTTTCCTGCAGGCAAACGAAGAACAAGCAAGAAACTAAGATTGCAATCTGGATATTGCGAATATAAGAGGAAAGCTTTATTGATCAAGGTGGGGTTCTGTGACGCCTTGGTCTGGTCGTTGAACACAAACGAAGTACGCGAAGTTGCAGCTATGGCGAACTTTTAATCTAAACAAAACCCAAAGTCTAAACGACGCCCTAAGGGCTGTATATATGAGGGAAAGAGGGGGGAATTTCGTGGCCCTTGGTGGAGGGGTCCGAAACCAACCCTAACTCTTGTTTCCCCAAACATACGGACTCTAAAAACAGCCTATACTCAAGTATTTCGAAATTACATGGGCCTGGCCCAATAATAAGGTGACGCAGCACCTATAATAGCCTCTGGACGAAATTTATGAAGTGGCATCTTGTATATTTCGTCCAAGGCTTCCCGCACTCATTATGGTGGCTTCAAAGTCCTGAAATCATCAATTGAAACTCCATTCTTGTTCCCCTTGCGCACGCCATCATCTCCATGCTTGATCTTGCTCCAATGTTCATCCTTCTTGTCCAAGCTAGGCCCTTCATTTGTAAGCAAGACAAATGTATCCAATTTAGGCAGCATCATATTCTCATGAACATTAGATTCATTACCAAGAAACGAAAGTACCTGGTAATTTAATTGGCGTGCGCGAGCTCTAGTAATTGGTCCTGTATATGTGTCAGTTGGAGCTGTGGGTGTAACCTTGTTAGTGATGTCCTCATCAGGACTCGTTTGCCTGATCGCATGGATTGGCATGACGTTGGGGGTATTACGCCTCCACGTGGGCGTCGGTTACCACCAGCATCGGGACCGAGGCCACATCCATGTCCCTTATGTCCACAGCCTTCGAGCGCTCGCGAGTTTCAAGATCCGTCAGTTCCACTTCCAGGCTACGGTGGTAATCTTTACGAGGATTACTACGGGAATGTCTGAGCTAGGCCGTGGTTGTAGTAGTATTGTAGTAGTTGTATTCCCACAGTCCTGCGCGTCTTGTGGAATATGACTTAGTGTGTACTGAGTTCCGGAGGTGTAGCTAAATAATGTATAGGAGCTTGGAATGCCTCTGATGGGATGTATCGTCTTTCACCATAGTTGTACTTTAGCCTTGGCTTGTACTAAACTATGTATGGTGTGTATGACCACTGGTGTATATATAGCAGTTTCTATATTACCATGTCGTACGGATGAACATCTTTGCATTCCGTGTCATCCATTACATTCTGCACTCCTATGTCAAATTTTTGCCATCCTTGTCTAAACCGTTGTTTTGTTTTCTTAGGATGGTCAACACTCGCAACACTCCTGCTGCTCAGGAGCAGGGTGAGGCTAGTGGGGCTAGAGATGGGAATCTGCCCCAGCCACCCTCCTTGGCGGAAGTTATGCTCGAGGCAGAACGGAACAAGAGAGAGACCAACCGTCTGCTGGAACGCATAGAGCAGAACACTGGGTTCCGTCAGAGGAATGACGTGGTGTCAATCAATGACTTTATCAATATGTGCCCACCGAAGTTCCATCACTCCACTGAACCTCTGGATGCGGATGACTGGCTACGTAGTATCACCCACAAGCTACACTCTGCCCGTGTGGCCGAAGCTGACAAGGTTATCTACGCCGCCTACCATCTTGAGGGCCCTGCCAGTCTTTGGTGGGAAAACTTTGAAGCTATGCGTCCTGCTGGACAAATCACTACTTGGGTTGAGTTCATTGAGGCATTCCGTGAACATCACATTCCGGAAGGTCTCATGGATCGCAAGCGGGAGGAATTCTGCAATTTCACCCAGGGCCGGTTAACTGTGGATGGCTATAGTCGCGAGTTTGGCAACTTGGCACGCTATGCACCTGAGGAAGTATCCACCGATGCCAAGAAGCAGGAGAGGTTCCGCAAGGGACTCAGCCCCGAACTCCGCCAAGATCTACGTCTGCACGAGTGCACTTCCTTCCAGAAGTTGGTAAACAAGGCTATCAGTGCTGAAACAGGCCAGACCGACTTCGAGGCCACACGCAAGCATACTCGAGACCTTGGTTCCTCATCCGGCTCTGGCTCTCACAAGCGCCGTGTATGGGTTCCTAACACTGCTCTGCCACCCATGTACACATCGAGGCCATCCTATGAAGCGCCTCGCCCAACTCAACAGTTTGCACCTGCTAAGACCTATGGAGGACCACCTTCCAACTTTGCTCCATGCACTACCACTGTGACATGCTTCAAGTGTGGAGAACCGGGGCACTACATGCGTGAGTGTCCCCAGAACCAACCAGGAAAACCCGTTGGCCGTGGTAAGCCAACCGGCAAGGTGAATTATGTCAAGCCAACCCCCACTGCACGTGGTCATGTCAACTATGTCTCTACTGAGGAAGCTTATGAGGATCCTAACGTCGTTATTGGTATGCTTCTCGTTAACTGCCATCTGGCATCTGTTCTTTTCGATACTGGAGCATCACATTCGTTCATATCTGAGAGCTATGCTCGAATGCACAACATGACTTTTTGTGACATGCCTACTTCCATGGTTATTCAAACTCCTGGTTCAAAGTGGCAAACCTCTAGGGTAAGCCATGGAAATGAAATCCTTGTCGATAGACTTGTTTTCCTAGCATCTCTAATCGCTCTCAAGTCCTCGGACATAAACATCATTTTGGGTATGGATTGGATGACAACTCATTACGCCAAAATTGATTGCTATACTAGGACCGTTCAACTTACACATCCATCCGGCAAGATAGTTAATGTCTTGACCCGAATGGCTGAGCGTCGGCTCTACTCTCTTAATGCCAGCCCTCTACCAGAACTCGAAGATATCCCGGTAGTCCGTGACTTTCCGGATGTTTTTCCAGAAGAACTGCCAGGAATTCCACCTGACAGAGATGTCGAGTTCGTGATAGATCTTATCCCAGGAACTGTCCCAATCTCTAGGAGACCTTATAAGATGGCACCACTAGAATTAGCTGAGCTAAAGAAACAACTCGATGAGTCCTTGTAGAAAGGTTTCATCCGTCCTAGTTCTTCCCCTTGGGCTTGCCCCGTCCTCTTCGTCAAGAAGAAGGATGGAATGGAGAGGATGGTTGTAGATTACCGACCTGTCAATCTGGTCACCATAAAGAACAAGTATCCGCTTCCCAGGATCAACGATCTGTATGATCAGCTCGCTGGATCCTCAGTCTTCTCTAAGATGGATTTGAGGTTGGGTTACCATCAAATCAAAATCAAGAACGGGGACATTCCTAAAACTGCTTTTGTTACTCGTTATGGCCAATATGAGTACACCATCATGTCCTTTGGGTTAACCAATGCCCCAGCTACCTTTTCTCGGTTAATGAATTCTATATTCATGGAGTACTTGGATAAATTCGTCGTGGTATACCTCGATGATATAATCATCTATTCCAAGAACAAGAAAGATCATGCCGAGCATTTAAGGGTGGTATTGACGAAACTTCGAGAGCACCGCCTTTATGCCAAATTCTCTAAATGTGAATTTTGGTTGCCAGAAGTAACCTATCTAGGTCATGTGATCTCTGGCAAGGGTATTGCTGTCAATCCCGAGCGAGTTCAAGCCGTCCTTGATTGGACTCCTCCTGAATCGGTCAAGCAAGTTAGGAGTTTTCTTGGCTTAGCGAGCTATTGCCGACGCTTCGTCGAGAATTTCTCCAAGGTTGCTAAACCTCTAACTGAACTCCTCAAGAAAGATAAAAAGTTTGAGTGGACCCCACAGTGCGAGTCCAGTTTTCAGGAACTGAAAAGACGCCTGACATCTGCACCTGTACTGGTACCACCAGATTTTTCCAAGGATTTTATAATCTATTGCGACGCCTCGCGACAAGGACTAGGTTGCATACTCATGCAAGATCGTCAAGTGATTGCATACGCATCCCGATAGTTGCGTCCACATGAGGATAACTATCCTACTCATGATCTAGAGCTTGCAGCTGTAGTCCATGCACTCAAAACATGGCGACATTACCTCCTTGGAAATCGCTGTGAAATCTTCACTGATCATCAAAGTTTGAAGTATATGTTCACCCAACCAGATCTGAATCTCAGGCAAAGACGTTGGGTTGAGTTGCTCACAGATTACGACTTAGGAATCACTTATACCCCTGGAAAAGCCAATGTCATGGCTGATGCGCTAAGTCGTAAGTCTTATTGTAACAACTTAATGTCACAACAAGGGCAACCACTTCTCCACGAGGAATTTCGTAAGCTTAACCTTCACATTGTTCCTCGAGGATCCATTTCCACCTTGGTGGCGAAACCTACCCTTATGGATCAAGTTATAGCTGCCCAGAAGCGTGATAAAGGTATATCCCGACTCCAAGAGAGCATTGCTACCGGACTCGCTAGAAGCTTCTCTATGGATGATCGAGGTGTTGTTTTCTTTGAGAACCGTGTAGTGGTTCCCAAGAACCACCATCTACGGCAGTTAATCCTTAAGGAGGCTCATGAATCTCCTCTCACAATTCATCCCGGTAGTACCAAAATGTATCAAGACCTACGTCGGAGATTCTGGTGGACTAGGATGAAGAGAGAAATCGCTCAATTCATTGCTAACTGCGACGTTTGTCGTCGAGTTAAAGCAGAGCATCAACGGCCTGCTGGCACCCTTCAACCTTTAGCTATTCCTGAATGGAAATGGGACAAGGTCGGTATGGACTTTATTACCGGGTTTCCCAGGACCAGGAAAGGGAATAATGCTATCTTCGTCGTTATCGACCGCCTCTCTAAAGTAGCTCATTTCCTGCCTGTTCGAGAGAGTATTACCGCTAGCCAGCTAGCAGACTTGTATGTCTCCCGGATAGTATCACTTCATGGTGTGCCGTTGGAGATTAACTCAGACCGTGGAAGTCTTTTCACCTCACGATTTTGGGAAAGTTTCCAGAATGCTATGGGAACTCATCTCTCCTTCAGTACCGCCTTCCATCCGTAGTCAAGTGGTCAAGTGGAACGAGTCAACCAAATTCTGGAAGACATGCTTCGAGCCTCTGTCATCTCTTTCGGTATGGAATGGGAAAAGTGCCTTCCATTTGCCGAATTCGCTTATAACAATAGTTATCAAGCCAGCTTGGGCAAAGCTCCCTTCGAAGTTCTATATGGACGAAGGTGTCAAACACCTCTTAACTGGTCAGAAACCGGGGAAAGACAATTCTTTGGTCCGGATATGATCCAGGAAGCAGAAGAGCAAGTTCGCATCATTCGTGAGAGATTGAAAACAGCCCAGTCTCGCCAGAAGAGCCAATATGATAGTCATCATAAGGCTGTGACTTTTGAAGTCGGCGATAAGGCTTACCTTCGGGTTACTCCTCTTAAGGGAACCCATCGCTTCGGTATCAAAGGCAAATTGGCCCCTCGTTACATCGGTCCTTTTCGCATTCTTGCCAAACGAGGAGAAGTTGCCTACCAACTGGAACTACCTCCGCACCTATCCAGAGTTCATGACGTGTTCCACGTTTCTCAACTCAGGCGTTGCTTCTCGGATCCTATCCGCGGAGTGGACCACGAAACGCTTGATCTCCAGGACAACCTCACATATCGAGAATACCCCGTTCGTATTCTTGATCAAATCGAGTGCACCACTCGACGCCACAATATCAAGTTTCTCAAGGTTCAATGGTCACATCATTCCGAGAGTGAAGCTACTTGGGAAAGGGAGGATCGTCTTCGACTTGAGTACCCCAACCTCTTTCCGGAGGAACCCGAATATCGGGACGCGATTCTTTTAAGTGGGGGTGAGTTGTCACATCCCAAGTTTAGCACTTGCATTAGGGCTAGCTAGAGTGTGCATCATGTTTACTTATCACAGAAACTTGAAATGGGAATGACAGAAACCCCAGCACCCCTCTTCTAACAACTAGGGTTTCCTAAAATATTTTCCAATGTACCCAAAATGCCCTTCAAAATGTTCATCATTTCTGCCTTGGTCTTAAACCTCTGCCAAAAATGGTGCACAATTTTCTAGCACATCTAAGGGCTTTGGATTAAATCATATGTTATTTGAATTTGGGCATTTAAATGCTATAAAATATTTTAAATGCTCAAATAATCATAAACTATAATGTTCCCTACTGTTCATATTATATACAGCGGGCATGACAAGTTTCATGAGTTATAAAAATGTTCTAGCATTTTTATTAATTAAACAAAGTTGCAAAAAAATGAAACAAAAAAGAAAATAGGAAAAGGAAAAAGGGAGAAAGAACTTACCAGGGGCCCAGCACTGTGCAGGCCGGCCCAACCCACCATCCGATTCTGTCGCCTTCCTCCTCGCGCCAGAAGGACGCGCGCGTGGCCGCCGCGCGCCGGCACGCGTCCGGCCACCTCCACCCTGCCTGCCTGCATCCCGACGGCCCGGAAGACTCCCCACGTCGCCACGCAGCTGCCCCGACCGCTCTCTCTTTTCCCCCTCGTCCCCGTCGCCTCCCCTGGCTCTCTCCTCCTCCATCACCGAGCCGCCCGTTGCCCCCGCTCGCCGTTGCCGCACCTAGAGCTACCCCCTCGCCCCGTGAGTGTGTCCAGAAGGAGCGCCGCGTCGTCCTCTTCTTCCTCGCTGAGCCACGGATCGCTGGGAGCCCTGCAACGCCTCCACGCCGTCGTCCCCTTCCTCGGATCGCCGGAGCACCTCGCCGCCAATTACGAAGCTGCAGCGCGTCCCCGACCTCTCCGTCGAGCTCGTTAGCACCGCAGTGAGCTTCTGCGCCGAACCCCCTTCCTTTGCCTCGTTTGCGTTGTGTAGCCGCCGCTCCGTTGATCACCGTAACTCACCGCCGCCGGTAACGCTCTGGTGACCATTTGGTCATGGGCACCCGTCCATCTTGCTCGCCGCGGCACGTAGATGCGCTAGGTACTACGCACGCATCGCCTAGGCCACTGCAGCCGCGTCTCCACACACGCCCGACGCCGGTCGTGGCCGTCGAGCTTGTTGCCGTCATCTCCGGCCACCCCAGGTCCGGCGACCACCACCGTTCGACGCGCAACGACAAGAGCTTTCCAACGCACCCAACCGCAGCTCGAACCGAGCCCTGTGGACGTTTTCCGAAGCACGCCGCCGTATTCGGCCTCGCCGGCGTCACTTCGCCGGCGAGTTTGACCTGTTTGACCGGGGGGTTGACCGCCCCTGGGTCACTGACGTGTGGGCCATCCTTTTACTAATTAGTTGGTTTAATTAAGTTTCTGTTAATTTAATTAGATAATTAGTTTAGTCACTGACCCGTGGGCCCAGACCCCACTGACAGCTAATTAGTCTCTGGTTTAACTCTAATTAACTTTGTTAGTTAGCTGTGACACTGACGTGCCGGACCCACATGTCATGTTTGACTTGGACTAGCTCCTGTTGACTGACTGACGTCAGCATGATGTCGTGCTGACGTAGTAAAGGTTTTTCTGGGATTTTAGGTTTAAAAATAATTCAAGAAATTCCAAAAAATACCTAAAACTTCTAACAATCATATCAAATCAACCATAGCTCAGATGGAAATAATTTATATATGAAAAATGAACAGAAAAATCCAATCTTTCCAATGGCACTGGTTTCATGCATGTTTGAGCAAGTTAACCTTGCTGTATACTTTAAAACATGATAATGCACTTATTTAAATAATAGTTAAAGTGCCAATTTGAATCTTTGATTCAAATAGGCTCAAACCCTTCTGGTTTTAGTTGCATTAGCCAATACACATGCATCTTGCCATGTTATGAGCATGCATCATATTGTTGCATTTGTTTGTTAATGATTGTATCGCCGGTATTGTCTGTGTTAGGTCCTGCTCCCGAGGATACT
Organism: Secale cereale; assembly: GCA_902687465.1. NCBI lineage: Eukaryota > Viridiplantae > Streptophyta > Magnoliopsida > Poales > Poaceae > Secale > Secale cereale. The sequence goes on from LR738714.1 coordinate 287,967,310, forward strand.
GCTGCGTATCCAGTTGAAGAGCAGTACCCGACAACCACTTTGTCAGGCAAGCAATCATTGATCATTCCAATACAAACCCATCTTCTCGCTCCTGCTCTCTTTTATTGCATTAAGGCAACAACGTGTGAACTGCTACTTGCTGTGGTAGTTGAACCCTATTCCCTTGCATAACCTGTCATTGCCACAGTAAATAGTTGAAACCCACTAGCATGTGTAGGAGTTGATTGAGCCATGTGATGTGTGATCCACCATGCTATTTGTTTATGTTGCCTGCTATGCTTAGAGTTGTGTCTGGTCTGGTTCATCTGGGTGATGGATCAGAGTGAAATGATCATACCGATAAAGAGAAGGAAGTGTGGAATACGCTTGGTAAAGGTATCGATGAAAGGCCATGCAGGAGTACATGGTGGGTTGTTTCATTGGAATCGTCCATAGGACCTGAGATCTGTGTGTGTGATTCAAGTTACAGTTACTACCACACATTGGGCCCTGAAATATGACCCCGCCCGACTTATTGACTACCATGTTCTCTGTCCAGGAGTTGCAACTAGTTTCTGGTGTATATAGTTTACTGGAGGTCGTGCACAGCGCTGACCCTCGGGGTGGGCTGTGATGCGACAGGTACGTGGCACGGTGTACCGGTAGCCCGTTTGGTGACTCGGGAACCCTGTACACATCGTTTGGGTCCGTGAGCGACACCCCGGCCGGATCTCCCCACGGATGGAACCCAAATAGGCGATAAACCTGGACGAGAGACTTGAGTGGTTGGTTAGGTCGTGGTCTACACCCACGTCGGCTTTCGCTTGAAGTCTGCCGAGCACATGTCGTGTGCAGACGCTAAGTGGTGAAAACATGTGTGAAGAAGTACACCACTGCAGGGTTATCAATCTATTCGAATAGCCGTTGTTCGCGGTACGGACTACTTGGTTACTCTTACAATTCATAGACAAGTTGATGGATACTACTAAAAGCCTCAAGATAAGTGTGAGTGCCGTGGATGGCCCTTCCGTAGGATGACGGAAGAGGATCCTTGGTAGTGTATTGATGTGGTGAGTAGACGACTCGTGTTCGTAATAACATCTTGCAATCTGTTGAGAGTTGTAGTACAGGTTAGCCAAGAGTCAAAGCTGGCTTTCTGCTATGAACTCCACTACCCCCTTGATAATGTTGCATGTATGATAGGTTCTGTGGTAAGACTTGCTGAGTACCTTTGTACTCATGTTTGCTTAATAACTGTTGCAGAGGAGAACCCTGCCCCTGCTGATGGGTTCTACATAGACGTTGACGTCGACAAGTAGCTTGACACCCAGACGGAGATCTGGAGCTTGTGAAGGGCCTTGTAGATAGTCAGGCTACACCAAGCCTGTTTTATTTTCTAAGTTGTCTGTATTCAGACATGTAGCTTCCGCTTGTGCTTGTATGACTCTATGACTTGAGTGTTGGGTCTTGTGACCCCTACCTGTATGGATATGTTATGTATGGCTCTTGGAGCCTCTTAAATAAAGTACTTTGAGTCATAGAGTTCTGTTGTGATGCAATGTTGTATTTGCACATATTGAGCATATTGTGTGTATGGTTGAAATGCTTGGTATGTGTGGGATCCGACACCTAGTTGTTTTCCTTTGGTAGCCTACCTTACAGGGAAATGCCTCCTAGTGTTTCCAATGAGCCTTGGTAGCTTGCTACTGCTCGGAACACGTAGGCTGGCCGGCATGTGTCCTTCTTCGTTCCTGTGTCTGTCCCTTAGGGGAAATGTCACGCGTTGTTCCTTTAAGTCCATGTAGCTTGCTACGACTTGTGTTCATACGTTGATGACCGACACGTTCGTTGCTGGGTCATGGATGCCTGTCTCTGTAATCTAGTGCCACTTTTGGTTTATAACTAGCCATGTCGGCCCGGGTTCTCTGTCATATGGATGCTAGCGACACTGTCATATACGTGTGCCAAAATGCGCAAATGGTCTCGGGCCAGGTAAGGTGGCACCCGTGGGGTTACCGTGCGTGAGGCCGCAAAGTGATATGACGTGTTACAGCTAGATCGGTGTGACTTAGGATCGGGGTCCTGACAGGAGAGGTCATGACTTTAGTTAATGTTGATCCCACTATTTTGGAAGAGTGTCAACTTCGTATGCATGTCGATCGTGTTGAGAATATGTTATGTGATAGCTATATTGTTGAGTTTGAATATGATCCTACATGCAATTATTACGAGAGAGGAAAATATGGTTGTAGGAATCTTCATGTTACTAAATTACCTCTCTTCATGTTGAGATTGATCTTGTTTTCTTTTTCTTCCTTACATATGCTAGATATTGCTTGTCTTGATTTGTTTTACTATAAAATGCCTATGCATATGAAGCATGTTAGACTTAGATGTGTTTGTCACATGTTCTATGATACTCATTGATTTGTGCTTCAAGTCTTGTCTTTCAAGTTAGCATCATTAAAATTATCAATGCTTAGCTAGGGGCGTTAAACGATAGCGCTTGTTGGGAGGCAACCCAATTTTATTGGTGTTCTTTGATTTTTGCTCCTTTTTAGTAATAAATAATTCATCTAGCTTCTGTTTAGATGTGGTTTTATGTTTTAGTTAGTGTTTGTGCCAAGTAGAACCTTTGGGAAGACTTGGGTGAAGTCTTTGCGATCTTGCTGTAAAAAACACAAACTTTTGCGCTCACAAGATTAGCTGCCATTTTTTTACTGGAGAGTGATTTTAGGTTGATTCTTTTTGAAGATGATTAATAGAAAAATTCCTTACGTCCACCAACTTGTTTCAGAATTCTTAGAGTTACAGAAGTATTCGAATGTTACATATTGCTACAGACTGTTCTGTTTTTGACAGATTCTGTTTTTCGTGTGCTGTCTGCTTATTTTGATGAATCTATGAGTAGTATCGGGGGGTATGAACCATAGAGAAGTTGGAATATAGTAGGTTTAACACCAATATAAATAAATAATGAATTCATTATAGTACCTTAAAGTGGTGGTTTATTTTCTTATACTAACGGAGCTCACGAGATTTTCTGTTAAGTTTTGTGTTGTGAAGTTTTCATGTTTTTGGGTAAGGATTTGATGGACTATGGAATAAAGAGTGGAAAGAGCCTAAGCTTGGGGATGACCAAGGCACCTCAAGATAAAATTCAAGGACAACCAAAAGCCTAAGCTTGGGGATGCCCCGGGAAGGCATCCCCTCTTTCGTCTTCCTATATCGGTAACTTTAGTTGAGGCTATATTTTATGCACCACATGATATGTGTTTTGCTTGGAGCGTCATGTATGATATGAGTCTTTGATTTTTAGTTTTCCACAATCATCCTCGATGAATACATCTTTAGGAGAGATATGCTTGAATCGAAATTTATTAGAATACTCTATGTGCTTCACTTATATCTTTTGAGCTAGATAATTTTGGTCTAGTGCTTCACTTATATATTTTTAGAGCACGGTGGTGGTTTTATTTTATAGAAATTATTGATCTCTCATGCTTCACCTATATTATTTTGAGAGTATTTTAGAACAACATGGTAATTTGCTTTGGCTATAAAACTAGTCCTAATATGATGGGCATCCAAGATGGGTATAATAAAAACTTTCATATAAAGTGCATTGAATACTATGAGAAGTTAGATGCTTGATGATTGTTTTGAGATATGAGGATGGTGATATTAGAGTCATGCTAGTAGAGTAATTGTGAATTTAAGGAATACTTGTGTTAGAGTTTGTGATTCCCGTAGCATGCACGTATGGTGAACCGCTATGTGATGAAGTTGGAGCATGATTTATTTATTGATTGTCTTCCTTATAAGTGGAGGTCGGGATCGCGCAATGGTTAACTCCTACCAACCCTTCCCCTAGGAGCATGCGTGTAGTACTTTGTTTTGATGACATGTAGATGTTTGCAATAAGTACATGAGTTCTTTATGACTAATGTTGAGTCCATAGATTATACGCACTCTCATCCTTCCATCGTTGGTAGCCTCTCTTGTGCCGCACAACTTTCGCCGGTACCATACACCCACCATATACCTTCCTCAAAACAGCCACCATACCTACCTATTATGGCATTTCCATAGCCATTCCGAGATATACTGCCATGCAACTTTCCATCGTTCCGTTTATTATGACACGCTCCATGATTGTCATATTGCCTTGCATGATCATGTAGTTGACATTATATTTGTGGCAAAGCCACCCTTCATAATTTTTTCATACATGTCACTGTTGATTCATTGCACATCCCGGTACACCGTCAGAGGCATTCATATACAGTCATATTTTGTTCTAAGCATCGAGTTGTAATTCTTGAGTTGTAAGTAAATAAAAGTGTGATGATCTTCATCATTATTAGAGCATTTTCCTAGTGAGGAAAGGATGATGGAGACTATGATTCCCCCACAAGTTGGGATGAGACTCCGGATGAAAAAAACGAAAAAAAAAGAAAAAAAGGAAAAAAAAGTCGATAAAAGAATGAGAAGGCCCAAATAAAAAAAAATAAAAATGGGAGAAAAAGAGAGAAGGGGCAATGCTACAATCCTTTTTCCACACTTGTGCTTCAAAGTAGCACCATGATCTTCATGATAGAGAGTCTCTTGTTTGGCCACTTTCATATACTAGTGGGAATTTTCGTTATAGAACTTGGCTTGTATATTCCAATGACGGGCTTCCTCAAAATGCCCTAGGTCTGCGGGAGCAAGCAAGTTGGATGCACACCCACTTAGTTTCTTTTGTTGAGCTTTCATACACTTATAGCTCTAGTGCATCAGTTGCAGGGAATCTCTAGTCACTCACATTGATATCTATTGATGGGCATCTCCATAGCCCATTGATACTCCTTGCTACTTCCCGAGCTTGGTTGTATTCCCTCGAAGAGGAAAGGGAGATGCAGCACAGTAGCGTAAGTATTGCCCTCAGTTTTTGAGAACCAAGGTATCAATCCAGTAGGAGACCACGCGTGAGTCCCTCGCAAGTGCACAAACAAATAAGAACTTCGCAACCAACGCGATAAGCGGTTGTAAATACCTTTACGGTCACTTACGAAAGTGAGATCCGACAGAGATGATAGTTTGATTTTTTTGGTATTTTTGATTATAAGAACAGAAAATAAAAGTGGAAAAAGTAAAGTAATTGTAGATTGATATGTTGAGAATAGACCCAGGGGCCATAGTGTTCTCTAGTGGCTTCTCTCATGATAGCGATATTCTACGGCGGGTAAACAAATTACTGTCGAGCAATTGATAGAAAAGCGAATAATTATGAGACTATCTACTCATGATCATTATATATAGGCATCACGTCCGAGACAAGTAGACCGAAATGATTCTGCATCTACTCCTATTACTCCACACATCGACCGCTATCCAGCATGCATCTAGTGTATTGAGTTCATAAGAACAGAGTAACGCTTTAAGCAAGATGACATGATGTAGAGGGATAAACTCAAGCAATATGATATAAACCCCATCTTTTTATCCTCGATGGCAACAATACAATACGTTCCTTCCTGCGCCTACTGTCATTGGGAAAGGACACCGCAAGATTGAACCCAAAGCCAAGCACTTCTCTCATTGCAAGAACTATAGATCTAGTAGGCCAAACCAAACCCATAATTCAAAGAGACTTGCAAGGATATTATAATCATACGTAAAGAGTTCAGAGAAGAACCAAACATTTCTCGTGGATAATCTTGATCATAAACCCACAATTCATCGGATCTCGACAAACACACTGCAAAAAGAGATTACATCGAATAGATCTCCTCGAAGACCGAGGAGAACTTTGTATTGAGGTCCAAAGAGAGAGAAGAAGCCATCTAGATACTAGCTATGGACCCGAAAGTCTATGGTAAACTACTCACAACTCATGGTGATGCGATGATGATGATGTAGAAGCACTCTGTTGAAGACCCCCCCTCTAGCGAAGCTCCGGAACAGGCCCCAAGATGGGATCTCATGGGAACATAAGGTTATGGCGGTGGAACTAGGGTTTTCTTTGTTGTTCTGATGGTTTTGGGGTACGTAGGTATATATAGGAGGAAGGAGGGCACCGGGGGCCTTACATGGGACCCACGAGGCAGGGGGCGTGCCCTAGGGGGGGGCCCACCCTCGTGGGCACCACGTAAGCCCTACTCCGTGGTTCTCAAGTCTCCCATGCGTGATTTTCTCCAAAAATATCTCTCCCGAAGGTTTCATTCCGTTTGGACCCCGTTTGATATCCCTTTTCTGTAAAACCCTGAAACTGGCAAAAAAACAGCAATCTGGACTGGGCCTTTGGGTTAGTTGGTTAGTCCCCAAAATAATATAAAAGTGTATGACAAAGCCCATTAAACATCCAATAATCATAAATAATAGCATGGAACAATAAAAAATTATAGATACGTTGGAGACGTATCAGGCATCCCCAAGCTTAATTCCTGCTCGTCCTCGAGTAGGTAAATGATAAAAACTGAATTTTTGATGTGGAATGCTAACCAACATAGTTTTTCAATGTAATTCTCTTAATTGTGGCATGAATGTTTAGATCTGAAAGATTCTAGATAAAAGTCTATATAGACAAAAGAAATAGTAATACTTCAAGCATACTAACAAAGCAATCATCTCTTCTCAAAATACTATGGCTAAAGAAAGTTATCCCTACAAAATCATATAGTCTGGCTATGCTCCCTCTTCATCACACAAAATATTCATATCATGCACAACCCCGATTTCAGCCAATCACTTGTTTTCATACTCTATTATTTCAAACCTTTCAACCTTCACACAATACATGAGCGTGAGCCATGGACATAGCACTATGGGTGGAATAGAGAGGTGGTTGTGGAGAAGACAAAAAAAGAGGGAGATAGTCTCACATCGACTAGGCGTATCAACGGGCTATGGAGATGCCCATCAATAGATATCAATGTGAGTGAGTAGGGATTGCCATGCAACGGATGCACTAGAGCTAAAAATGTATGAAAGCTCAACAAAAGAAACTAGTGGGTGTGCACCCAACTTGCTTGCTCATGAAGACCTAGGGCATTTGAGGAAGCCCATCGTTGGAATATACAAGCCAAGTTCTATAATGAAAATTCCCACTAGTATATGAAAGTGACTAAACATGAGACTCTCTATCATGAAGAACATGGTGCTACTTTGAAGCACAAGTGTGGAAAAAGATAGTAGCAATTGTCCCTTTTTTTGGCCTTTCTTTTTTTGGCCTTTTTTCCTTTTTTTGTGGAGGGGCTTTATTTATTTAGCCTTTCCTCCCATGGGACAATGCTCTAATAATGATGATCATCACACTTTCCTCCCATGAAGACCGAGGAGAACTTTGTATTGAGATCCAAAGAGAGAGAAGAAGCCATCTAGATACTTGCTATGGACCCGAAGGTTTGTGGTAAACTACTCACAACTCATGGTGAGGCGATGATGCTGATGTAGAAGCACTCAGTGGAAGACCCCCCCTCCGGCGGAGCTCCGGAACAGGCCCAAAGATGGGATCTCACGGGAATAGAAGGTTACGGTGGTGGAACTAGGGTTTTCTCTGTTGTTCTGATGGTTTCGGGGTACGTAGGCATATATAGGAGGAAGGAGGGCACCGGGGGGCCTTACGTGGGACCCACGAGGCAGGGGGCGTGCCCTAGGGGGCGCCCCCCACCCACGTGGTCACCACTTAAGCCCTTCTCCGTGGTTCTTAAGTCTCCCGTGCGTGATTTTCTCCAAAAATATCTCTCCCGAAGGTTTCATTCCGTTTGGACACCGTTTGATATCCCTTTTCTGTAAAACCCTGAAACAGGCAAACAAATATCAATCTGGACTGGGCCTTTGGGGTAGTAGGTTAGTCCCAAAAATAATATAAAAGTGTCTGACAAAGCCCATTAAACATCCAAAACATCATAAATAATAGCATGGAACAATAAAAAATTATAGATACGTTGGAGACGTATCACGCCTCGTTGATGTCAGACTATCTTCCTCCTTTTTGTCTTCTCCACAACCACCATTCTATTCCACCTATAGTGCTATGTCCATGCCTCACGCTCATGTATTGCATGAAAATTGAAAAAGGTTGAGAATACTAAGGTATGGAACAATTGGTTGGCTGAAACCTGGGTTGTGCATGATTTAAATATTTTGTGTGATGAAGATAGAGCATAGCCAGACTATATGATTTTGTAGGGATGAACTTTCTCCGGCCATGTTATTTTGAGAAGATATGATTACTTTGTTAGTATGCTTGAAGTATTATTATTTTTATGTCAATATTAAACTTTCGTCTTGAATCTTTCGGATCTGAACATTCATGCCACAATAAACAAAATTACATTGATAATTATGTTAGGTAGCATTCCACGTCAAAAATTCTTTTTTCATCATTAACCTGCTCGAGGACGAGCAGGAATTAAGCTTGGGGATGCTTGATACGTCTCCAACGTATCTATAATTTTTTATTGTTCCATGCTATTATATTATCTGTTTTAGATATTTAATGGGCTTTAATATGCTATTTTCTATTATTTTTGGGACTAACCTATTAACCGGAGGTCCAGTGACAGTTTCTGTTTTTTTGCCTATTTTAGAGTTTCGCAGAAAAGGAATACCAAACGGAGTCCAAACGGAATGAAACCTTCGCGATGTTCTTTATTGGACCGAAAGCAATCCGGAAGACTTGGAGTAGAAGTCTGGAACTCCATGGGGAGGCCACGAGGCAGGAGGGCGCGCCCAGGGGGGTAGGCGCGCCCCCACCCTCATGGGCCCCTCGTAGCTCGACCGACGTACCTCTTCCGCCTGTATATACTCTTATACCCTAGAAACATCAGGGGGAGCCACGAAACCACTTTTCCACTGCTGCAACCTTCTATACCCGTGAGATCCCATCTTGGGGCCTTTTCCAGCGATTTGCCGGAAGGGGAATCAATCACGGAGGGCTTCTACATCAACACCATAGCCTCTCTGATGAGCGTGAGTAGTTTACCACAGACCTTCGAGTCCATAGTTATTAGCTAGATGGCTTCTTGTCTCTCTTTGATCCTCAATACAAAGTTCTCCTCGATTTTCTAGGAGATATATTCGATGTAATACTTTTTACGGTGTGTTTGCCGAGATCCGATGAATTGTGGATTTATGAACAAGATTATCTATGAATATTATTTGGTTCTTCTCTGAATTCTTATATGTTGATTTGATATCTTTGCAAGTCTCTTCGAATTATCGGTTTAGTTTTGCCTACCAGATTGATCTTTCTTGCAATGGGAGAAGTGATTAGCTTTGGGTTCAATCTTGCGGTATCCTTTCCAAGTGACAGTAGGGGCAGCAAGGCACGTATTGTATTGTTGCCATCGTGGATAAAAAGATGGAGTTTATATCATATTGCTTGAGTTTATCTCTCTACATCATGTCATCTTGCTTAATGCGTTGCTCCGTTCTGATGAACTTAATACTCTAGATGCATGCTGGATAGCGGTCGATGTGTGGAGTAATAGTAGTAGATGAAGAATCGTTTCGGTCTACTTGACACGGACGTGATGCCTATATTCATGATCATTGCCTTAGATATCTTCATACCTATGCGCTTTTCTATCAATTGATCGGCAGTAATTTGTTCACCCACCATAATACATGCTATCTTGAGAAAAGCCACTAGTGAAATCTATGGCCCAGGGTCTGTTTCCTATTATATTGAATCTTTTTTATTTACCTCGTATCTCATTTACTATTTTGCAATCTTTACTTTCCAATCTATACAACAAAAATACCAAAAATATTTACTGTACTATCTTTATTATATCTCACTTTTGCGAGCGACCGTGAAGGGATTGACAACCCCTTTATCACGTTGGTTGCAAGGTTCTTGATTATTTGTGCAGGTACTAGGTGACTTGTGCGTTGTCTTCTACTGGATTGATACCTTGGTTCTCAACCTGAGGGAAATACTTACGCTACTTTGCTACATCACCCTTTCCTCTTCAAGGGAAAACCAATGCATGCTCAAGAGGTAGCAATATGCGATGGTGGTATATTGATGCAGGGACAACCCGATTAATAGGCCGATCTTTCACGAAAAAAAGGGACCCCGAGGATGAACGCGAAGACCACAAGGAAACACGAGAGAAACAGGAGGAAAACACTCAAATCAACAAGTTTAGCGCACACATATGCTAGATCCGGAAACACAAAGAGTGATACACGACCCACGATCAACTAAGGATGAGACAAGTAGCGATAGTCTTCTCCGCGAGGAGGTCTTGAATCTTCTTCGATAGGAGGTCTTGAATTCATGTGGATCTTCTCTGTAGAGGCCGGAGTCTCTCATAGAGATGAACCACTAAGGATGAGCAATGCTCTAAGTCTAGATGAGCTATCACAATGCTGACCCCAAAAAGAGGGAGGAGGAGGTCAATAAATAGTCTAGAAACACGAGGGGGTACATGGGCCTCAGCCCAGAAGGAATCGGTGCGCACAGGTAGCGGACGTCAGTTGGGTCCCGGACGTCCGGTGGCTCGTGAGGGACCGGACATCCGGAAGTCCTCAAATTTCCGCTATTTTGTTCTGTAGTGAGATTACGGGCGTCCGGTCGCCGGTCCTCCGGTGGGTAGCGGTTGTCCGGAGCCTGGGAGATGTCGGACGTCTAGTGCGGGACGGACGTCCGTCACTATAGCTCGATCTGTCCTGGACTTTCCGGGCACGGGGGACTCTTCAGGCGTCGGATGTCCGCTCCCGGCCGGACGTCCGGTGGCTGTAGCTCTTCAGGCGGCTTCTTCTCTTGGTAGATGAGCTTGGTATCTTTGCCACTTTGTCCAATGGGTGTAGTTGCACCGTGACCTTCATCCAAGTACCTGATCATGCATAGAGTTTCCGTCTTAGGTAGTAGGCATCTCTCATGCGGTGAAAGTGGTATTTCGGAGAGGAGCGGGTTCACCTTATCTTCGTTAGCCCTTGCACGAGCTCTGGTCATTGGTCCAAGTGGTGTCGAAGGAGATGTAGGTATGTCCATGGGGATGCTTGAGGGATGCTCCGCATCATATATGGCAGCGATGATGAAGATGGTGGTATATGGCAGCGGTGATGTGTAAGGTGCGGCGGCGGCGTGACAACCTGTGACCAGAACTCGAAACTCTAAAAGACTAGACACTAAGACCAGCAACTCGACACGACTATGCAACCGCAAATTCAACTAGGCAAACATGGAAAAGATTATGCAATGGCTCAGACTGGTTTGGATATGATGACCTAACAGTAATTTTGTTTTGGCTTTTTCGTGGACTGTAGGTACGAAGAGCAGACTCAATCTAATCTACGAAAACTGTAAAATCTCACCAAGCAACCTGAAATCTGATACCACTTGATAGAGGCAAAGGTGTCCCGTCTTTTGATGAGATGGTGGCTATCATTTTGGATGTAGTCGACTTTGACGATCTGACACTGAACGTGCGAGGACGTCTGATAGAGGCAAATGTGTCTCGTCTTTCGATGAGATGGTGGCTATCGTTTTGGAGGAGGTCGACTTTGACGATCCTACTACGAACGTGCGAGGACGTCGCGCCTTAGCAATCGCTAAACCAACTCTGAGAGGTTACTAACCACGCCGGAGCACGATCAACCTAACCACGAAGGTCTATTTCCTGCAGGAAAATGAAGAACAAGCAAGAAACTAAGATTGCAATCTGGATATTGCGAAGCTTTATTGATCAAGTGGGGTTCTATGACGTCTTTGTCTGGTCGTTGAACACAAATGAAGTACGTGAAGTTGCAGCTATGGTGAACTTTAATCTAAACAAAACCGAAAGTCTAAACGACGCCCTAAGGGCTGTATATATGGAGGAAGAGGGGGAAATTTTGTGGCCCTTGGAGGAGGGGTCCGAAACCAACCCTAACTCTTGTTTCCCCACACATACAGACTCTAAAAACAGCCTATACTCAAGTATTTCGAATTTGCATGGGCTTGGCCCAATAATAAGGTGACGCGGCACCTATAATAGCCTCTCGACGAAATTTCTGAAGTGGCATCTTGTATATTTCGTCCAAGGCTTCACACACTCATTATGGTGGCTTCAAAGTCCTGAAATCATCTCTTGCAACTATGTTCTTGATCCCCTTGCGCATGCCATTATCTCCATGCTTGATCTTGCTCCAATGTTCATCCTTCTTGTCCAAGCTAGGCCCTTCATTTGTAAGCAAGACAAATGCATCCAATTTAGGCATTTAGGCATCATAATATTCTCATGAACATTAGAATCATTACCAAGAAACAAAAGTACCTAGTAATTTAATTGGCGTGCGCGAGCTCTAGTAATTGGTCCTGTTTATGTATCAGTTGGGGTTGTGGGTGTAACCTTGTTAGTGATGTCCTCATCATCATCCCCTTCTTGAATTAAAGTCGTCCTCGACGAAAGCTCATCTTCCTCACCCGAGTAAGGCTTCAAATCTGCAATGTTAAATGTGGGACTAACCCCAAAATCTGCAGGCAGCTCAAGTTTATATGGATTATCATTTATTTTCTCTAACACCTTAAAAGGACCATCAACACGTGCCATTAGCTTTGACTTGTGCAAATTAGGAAACCTATCCTTACGCAAATGTAACCAAACAAGATCTCCAGGTGCAAATACAACACGTTTTCTACCCTTATCTCCAATAATTTTATATTTAGCATTCATGCGCTCAATATTTTCCTTAGTTAACTCATGCATTTTTAAGATCAATTCAACACGTTGTTTAGTATCAAAATTAACCTTTTTCGAAGATGGAAGAGGCAACAAATCAATAGGTGCATGAGGTAGGAAACCATAGACAATTTAAAAAGGGCACATCTTAGTAGTAGAATGCAACGAACAATTATAAGCAAATTCAATATGAGGCAAACATTCTTCCCACATTTTCTTGTTATTCTTCAAAAGAGCCCTAAGCATAGTAGACAAAGTTCTATTGAGTACTTCAGCTTGTCCATCAGTTTGGGGGTGACAAGTAGTGCTAAAAAGCAGTTTAGTCCCCAACTTAGCCCATAAACATTTCCAAAAGTGGCTAAGAAATTTAGTATCACGATCTGAAACAATAGTATCTGGCACACCATGCAAGCGAATAATTTCACGAAAGAACAAATCAGCAACATTAGCAGCATCATCGCTTTTATGGCATGGTATAAAGTGTGCCATCTTCGAGAACCTATCCACCACAACAAATATGCTATCCCTCCCCTTCTGATACGGAGTATCCCATGATCATCCCCATGTTCACTCGACGAGGCCTCAACTAAACACAATTGAACACAAGGTTCACTCGCGCCTCTCTGAACCTCCACTTTCTACATGTGAGACATGCCTACTACCTCAAATATATGTGCTATGCATGTTCAGGAACACCCAAGGGGACCATGGAGAACCCAAGGACCAAGGCCAAGTGCGCGTGGAAGAGAAGGAAGAAGGACCAGCATCTACAGGCCCCGGACATCCGGCCCCCAAGCCCGGACATCCGGCGCCCCTTCACATAAGCTAGCACCGCAAGCCCGGACATCCGGCCCCATGCCCCGGACATCCGGCTCCACTCGAAGCCCCGGACATCCGGCCCCTTCGCCGGAAATCCGGCCCCTCATCACAGAAGGCAACCGAAGCCGGCCACGCTCAGCCCGGACATCCGGCCAGAGGCCCGGACATCCGGCTCCTCGCGAGCCGCCGGACATCCGGCCCCTGGCCCGGACATCCGGCGCCTGCCTGCGCGCAGAGACGGGCCTGAGGCCCATGTATCCCTCTCCCACTTACCCCTTCGTGGACCTAGACTATATATACTCCTCCCCCTCCTCCATTTGAGGGTTAGCTTAGTGATAGCTCATTTGATACCTAGAGCTTTGCTCATCTAGTGGTTCATCTCCTTGTGAGTGACTGCGGCCCCTCTACGGAGAAGATCCACTACGGATTCAGGACCTCCTTCATCGGAGAAGATCCCTAGGGATATCAAGACCTCCTCACGGAGAAGAACCGGTTACCCTTTGTATCGTCCCTTGTTGATCATGGATCTTGTATCTCTTTGTGTTTCGAGGATCTAGCATATGTGTGACTTGTTCTTGTTGGTTTGAGTGATTCTCTCGTGTTTCCCCTCGTGTTCCCTCTCGTGTTCTTCGTGTTCATCGTGGGATCCACTCCATTTCGTGAAAGATCTGCTGATTAGGGTTCCACCCTGTATCATATGGTATCATGAGCCAAGGTTTCTCACGAATTTGGAGCCTCCCCACCGTTTTCTAGCCTTGTTTTGTTGTGTTCTTCCCTAAATTCGAAAATTCCCCACCAAAAATAGCCCCCAAAATTTTTGTGATCTGTTGGTTTGATGAGATTTTGTTGATTTTGATCCGTGGATTTGCTTGGTTTCAAGTGGATCTAGCATTTCCCCAAGTTTCCCCATCTTTCCTCCACAAAATCCCTCAAATTTTGAGCCCCAAATCATCAATTTCCGCCCACAATTCGAAAAGTTCGTCCCGATTCAGATCTGGAAACTTCGGGCCGGACATCCGGGCCACTGGCCGGACATCCGGGCCATCGGGCCGGACATCCGGCTCCTGGAGGGCAAAATCGCGCAGGTTTCTGGACATCAGGCCCCGGAAATCCGGGCTCCACCCCGGATGTCCGACCCCTGGGATTTCAGCCACCCGTGTTTCACCGTTTTGGCCATAACTAATTCATCCGAACTCCGATTTCGACGTTCTTGAGCTCGTTTTAAAGCTCTTGACATCCCCCATAACACAAAAATACCACCATAATCATTTGACTCCATCATATTTTGTGGATTTTGGCATCTTTGCCTAGGGCTTCCACCATATCATCCACAAAACCACCACTGATACGGAGTATCCCATGATCATCCCCATGTTCACTCGACGAGACCTCAACTACACACAATTGGACACAAGGTTCACTCGCTCCTCTCTGAACCTCCACTTTCTACATGTGAGACATGCCTACTACCTCAAATATATGTGCTATGCATGTTCAGGAACACCCAAGGAGACCATGGAGAACCCAAGGACCAAGGCCAAGTGCGCGTGGAAGAGATGGAAGAAGGACCAGCATCTACAGGCCCCGGACATCCGGCCCCCAAGCCCGGACATCCGGCGCCCCTTCACAGAAGCTAGCACCGCAAGCCCGGACATCCGGCCCCATGCCCCGGACATCCGGCTCCACTCGAAGCCCCGGACATCCGGCCCCTTCGCCGGAAATCCGGCCCCTCATCACAGAAGGCAACCGAAGCCGGCCACGCTCAGCCCGGACATCCGGCCAGAGGCCCGGACATCCGGCTCCTCGCGAGCCGCCGGACATCCGACCCCCGGCCCGGACATCCGGCGCCTGCCTGCGCGCAGAGACGGGCCTGAGGCCCATGTATCCCTCTCCCACTTACCCCTTCGTGGACCTAGACTATATATACTCCTCCCCCTCCTCCATTTGAGCGTTAGCTTAGAGATAGCTCATTTGATACCTAGAGCTTTGCTCATCTAGTGGTTCATCTCCTTGTGAGTGACTGCGGCCCCTCCACGGAGAAGATCCACACGGATTCAAGACCTCTGCGGAGAAGATCCTACGGGATTCAAGGCCCCTCGCGGGAAGATCCTACGGGATATCATCAAGACCTCCTCACGGAGAAGAACCGGTTACCCTTTGTATCGTCCCTTGTTGATCATGGATCTTGTATCTCTTTGTGTTTTGAGGATCTAGCATATGTGTGACTTGTTCTTGTTGGTTTGAGTGATTCTCTCGTGTTTTCCCTCGTGTTCCCCTCTCGTGTTCTTCGTGTTCATCGTGGGATCCCCTCCATTTCGTGAAAGATCTGCTGATTAGGGTTCCACCCTGTATCATATGGTATCATGAGCCACGGTTTCTCACGAATTTGGAGCCTCTCCACCGTTTTCTAGCCTTGTTTTGTTGTGTTCATCCCCAATTTCGAAAATTCCCCACCAAAAATAGCCCCAAAAAAATTTTGTGATCTGTTGTTTAGATGATGTTTTGTTGATTTTGATCCGTGGATTTGCTTGGTTTCAAGTGGATCTAGCATTTCCCCAAATTTCCCCATCTTTCCTCCACAAAATCTCTCAAATTTTGAGCCCCAAATCATCAATTTCCGCCCCAAATTCGAAAAGTTCGTCCCGATTCAGATCTGGAATCTTCGGGCCGGACATCCGGGCCACTGGCCGGACATCCGGGCCATCGGGCCGGACATCCGGCTCCTGTAGGGGAAAATCCCGCGCGGTTCTGGACATCAGGCCCCGGAAATCCGGGCTCCACCCCGGATGTCCGACCCCTGGGAATTCAGACTTTTCCGTTTCACCGTTTTGTCCATAACTAATTCATCCGAACTCCGATTTCGACGTTCTTGAGCTCGTTTTAAAGCTCTTGACATCCCCCATAACACAAAAATACCACCATAATCATTTGACTCCATCATATTTTGTGGATTTTGGCATCTTTGCCTAGGGCTTCCACCATATCATCCACATAACCACCACCGACTTCCGCAACCTAACAAATTTTGTTCCCATAGCATTTGTGGTTGCTTGAGTAGTGATTTGAGTCTCCTAAGGTGTTTAGGCTACTTAGGGACCATTGCTTCTTCATCAACCACCACCACCACTTCCGCATAGCCTAGTCCACCATACATAGCCAACCCAACTTAACCAAATTTTTGTTCGAGCTTGTTTGAGTTGTGGCTTGTGTCTCCTAAGGTGTTTCGGCTACTTAAGGACCGTGACTTCAACTCCAACATCATGTATATCCCATCTTTCCACTTCCGCAACCACCACGGCATGTCCGCTACCACCATTTGATATTTGTCCTTGAGATTTTGAGTTGTGGTTTTTCCGTTTCCTAAGGTGTTTCGGCTAATTAGGAACGGGTCTACATCAAGAGCACCACCTCTCATCATCGACACGGACGGTAACTTCGACGACATCATTGTATATTTCCCTTGCAATTGCATTGTTAACCCCTAGCCCATTTTTGCGTAACTTACCCATCGAGACTAGCCATTCGAGTATTGCCGGCAACGTGACTTGTGCACATTAGTGATCATACTTCCCATATCATACATACCATATCACCGTGGTGAATCTCTTGATATCATCTCTTGTGACACAAGGTTGTCATCGCATATACTCAATTGCTATCTTGGTTCGTGAAGTTTTGCATGAGAAAAGAGCTCAAAAGAGAAAGAGCCAAACAAGCTTTTAAGCACAAAGAAAAAGATGAGCAAAGAGCTTTTAAGCAAGAACCATAGCATCATACTACATTAAGATTGTCATACTCGATCATTTTGGATCATACCACCGGAATACCATACATATAGCATACTTGGGATAGAAGTCGTTGCATACATTTGCATCTTATAGGTTGTGCACAAGTGTCGTATCCGCCTATAGAGCAATCGTGCTAGCGTCTCTCTTGAGTTGTGCAACACGAGCGTTTTCCGTGGATTCCACATTTTGGCTCATTCCTTGGTTGCACGACCCCATCTATCTATCCGTGTGTGTGTTTCCGTGTGCCACCCATATTGCTATTGGTCTTCTTGTTTCACTTGCGAATTTGTGAATCTTTTTCAACTTTATTGAGTCTTGCTAACATTTTGCATCAAATTTTTGTGCCACTATCCTCACCGAGCTCCACCATAAGCTTTACTTGTGTAGGTGTGAGAAACCGACAAGAATTGGTACCAATTGTGCTATTTCCGTGTTCCACATTTGAGTGATCATTGATCCATCTTCAACATCGGTCAAGGTACATTTGGTCTAGTTCTTCTCTTTCTCCCAATCATACTTGCTAGCGTCTTGTGATGGATAGGGAAGGCATTTCATCTCCGGTCTTCGACATCGACGGCGCGAACAAGGACATCCACGCGAAAACCATCGGACTACAACGAGAAATGCAAGAGTGCTTGGGCAACATCGCCATCGAACAACGACACTTCCAGACAAGGACAATGGCTTCCTTCGACGACATGTGCGACTCCTTCAACAAACAAATGGCGGAGCTCCGACACTTGGTGGTCGATTACAAGTCTTCTTCCCCTTCGTCATCATCTCGACGGCGACGTTCAAGTCGCAAGTCTTCGGAGCGCAAACATGATGCAAGTGCAAGTCTTCCACGGCCACACCGACATGGCGACCATCGACATCGTCATGAAGGACAAGTCACCTCCAAGCATCATGTGCACGACGACGACGGACGACATCTACCAAGAGCTCAAGCACCACAACGACATCATCATCATGAAGATGCTCGACAAGCGCATACCTACAAGTCCGAAGAAGCTCTACATCACGCCAAGGCCACGCTTCAAGAGCATAAGAGAAGACCGCGAGACAAGCACACCCAAGACGGAGCTACGGCTACAACCACCACTTCGGCATCTTCGCCAAGTGCTATCAACGCATCTTCGCCTTCGGACGTACGGCATCTTCGCCTACTTCCCATGAGTTCGCCTACATCGACGTCTTCATCATCAAGGCGATCATCTACGAGCGACGGCGACAAGACGGTCGAGCATGGGCCATCCCCTTCGACCAAGACGACGAGCATGAACATCTTCGACACCATGAAGACGGCGCCCATATTGGACTACTACTCCGGGTCAAGCTACGCGAGCAAGCATGAGACCTTCTCTTTGACCTCGGAGGAGCGTGATGGTTTGCCATACCCTACGGCATTCATCTTTGGAGGCATTACGGATGAGGAAGTTGAGCATGGAGACTATTCCACCTACACCTCTTCAACATCCACTTATGACGAGATGCCCCAATTCCCATGTGAGGAGAGCCACCACCACATGAGCGATATGAGTGACTCCACCATATGTGATCTTGAGAGCATTTCCCTTGAGAGGATGAGTGTGCCCACCACTAGCCCCACACATGAGAGCATGCCACTTCTCCTATGTGAGGTTGAGAGCCATTTGAGTGACTCCACCAACCATACGATTGAGAGCATCCACGAGGGAGTGAGTGAGCCACAACACTTAGTGAGTGAGGTAGTTGATAGGGCATGTGAGGCCACTATGCTTTCTAACGACTTAACCTCTACTCCGAGTGTGTTTTCTTTGGTGCTAGATCTCCTACAAGAGAACATGCCTACCCTCGATGAGTCCGTCCCTCCAATGGACAAAGCGATGGCCATGGTGGAAGAAGATGTACCCCCCACATGGTACCATCAAGTTGCAACCTCACCTACAATACATGAGCGATGCTCTAAAGGTAACATAGGTGATGGTGCTTCTTTTGTCCCACTTGTGGACCATCTTGACAATGATTGCTTGCATGATGTTGACACACCTATTGCCATGCTTCATGCTAGTGCGACTTCATCATGTCATGACTTACCTATTTATGATGAATATGATGATGAGCATGTTGAGTTGCCTAGTTGTGATGCTATGCTACATAGGATCTCATGTGAAAATTCTTTTGGTCACATCATGTTCGACAACCCTCTAAACTTGTCATATGCTATGAGTGAGATTTCTCATATTGTTTCATATCAATCTCAACATAGTAACTATGCATGCCCCATTAAAGTAAATCCTATTTGCACTTGTGGCATAGATGACAAGATGATGGTCATTGGCTTGTGTTTCTCTTGTGATGATATTGCCATGCTTCCTTTACATGATTTGCGCAATTCATCAACTATGCCATGCCATGAACACATTGTTCCAAATAAGCTTTGCTTTGGATGTTATCAATATTCTCCATGTGATGTTCCCATGAATGCTATTGAGGAGACCCCCATAGTTTCCTCATACGTACTAGGAGATCTTGATGCATTCCATACCTTGCATGATTACCATGATTGTGTGCACCATATGCATTCCATGAATAACAATGCTATACCTACTTGTCCGGATGCATTACACAATTTGAGTCTCCATTATGCTATACATAACAACAAACCTATCATGATGGATGACATGTTTCTATACCACGCATCTCATTTATTTGAGCATTGGATATTATGTGCTAACCAACACTTGCACGTGCGCATCATGATGGATGATGTGTACATATACCACGCACATACAATTTTTCCTTTGCCTTTGTCTTGTGTAGGTACTTTTGCAAACTCGTCAACCTCACAATCCCATGAGTTGACGAAAAGAGCTCTTGAGAGCAACGATGACTTGGGATTCCGTGGAATCTCCTTACCACAATTCTCTTCGCGCAACCACTACGCGCCTCTCTTTTACTTGGCTCTCACACGGCTATGGGCTATTTGCCACTTCTCACATTATGCCCATACTATCGTGTTCACTTTGCATGTTATGCCTCTTGCTATGACTTGGCCATGCAATTGTGACCCTTGCTTGCCTTTACACATGATTCACCATTATGATACTCCTATGTGTATTTGCATGCTTGGTGGAGATACTTGTAGCCACTACCATGATTTCTTTGTGTCCCATGCTATTGTTGATTCTTGTGTGTTGAGAGAGACATGATATCCCATTGCTATTTCCATATGGCCTCTCATCAACACATTGATGCTATTTTGCTCTTATCTTGCTTTCATGCTTGTGCTATGCCATGTGCATTATTCATGCCTACAATTTGCGCACATGACATGCTTGCCATGATTACCTCTAGTACGTTGCATCTTCGCACTACTAGCTTGTTTGACTTGATTGCTATGATTTCTTGCTATGTTGCATCACCCATGTTCCACTCTTACTTGCTTTCTTGGGTTGATGACATATATGTTCATGCCACTCACATGATATATCATGATCATTGTCATTTGTCTCCACTAGTTGCATCTCTCATCACTTGTATTGAGTGCAACAATGCTATGTTTGTTGATCTTGGAGACTTGGACAACATTCTTGTGATGCATGCTTGCTTGTTTGAGCCTAATGCCTTTGGTTGTTATCGCATCATATGCTTACATGTCATGCCACATTACCTTGTTCTTTCTTGTGATAAGAATGATGCAAGCACTTGTTGGGTATTTTCCCGCACGAATGCTAGGTTTTGCATTATGGCTAACCTCATTTGTTTTTCCGAGTGTTTGTCATGTTCTTTCATTTTGAAGGATTCACAAGGCGGTACCATCACAAGGCATCTTTGGCATGTGAAGGCATACATGATGTGCAACACCAAAATCTTTGAGAAATTCCTAAAGGTGAATTCCTTCTTTGTGAGCCATCCTCACTTATACATATTGGATGGGCCATACTTTCATTGTTGTTTCCTTCTTGTTGTCTACATGATACATCTACGGGATGGAGGACCGACATTGAAGATAGACCCTTTGGATGCACCTTTGGACCTTCACTCATGCCACGACATCGAGCATTGGTATATCAAAACTCCTTTGGCACATTGCACCAAAACCTTCATATTTGTTGATTGTGTGCTCATATGCCATGCTCCATGGACAAATCATACCCATGACAAATTTGCATCTTATGCATGGATTGACTCACAATATGGTTGCCTCGTTGCATCGTGTATTCCCATGTCATCCATGATATATGAGCTTGTGCATTTCCTTAGCAAATTTGTTGTGATCTTTCTTGATGGCATATTCATACATCATGATCATATTGTCCTCCATCAATTGCATGATAACATACACATATTGAGCATCCATTGCCATGTTCATGCTCTTGATAAACCATCACATTATGACATCATTTTGCATAATGGTTGCATTGATCACATTCACAACACCTTTGTGTGCACCACAAATGCATTTGATCACATGAATGCTTTACATATCATACTATATCATCTTGTTAAGCTTCATGTACCTTGTCACACGGACTCATTCTTACATGATGGACACTTTGTGTGCGCTAACCATTGTATTTCCATGTGTCCTTTGTGTTTGCTCATTTTGCATGTACCACATACCGGAGACACCTTGGAGTACTTGGATTGCAATATGCCCTCAACTTCGTCCAACTACAAGTCCGTTTACGACTACCGTTTCCATGGTGATGAGGTTTTTGATCCGAGGTCGGATCTTTCCCAAGGGAGGGGAGATGATACGGAGTATCCCATGATCATCCCCATGTTCACTCGACGAGACCTCAACTACACACAATTGGACACAAGGTTCACTCGCTCCTCTCTGAACCTCCACTTTCTACATGTGAGACATGCCTACTACCTCAAATATATGTGCTATGCATGTTCAGGAACACCCAAGGAGACCATGGAGAACCCAAGAACCAAGGCCAAGTGCGCGCGGAAGAGAAGGAAGAAGGGCCAGCACCTACAGGCCCCGGACATCCGGCCCCCAGGCCCGGACATCCGGCGCCCCGGACATCCGGGCCCTGGCCAGAAATCCGGCGCCACTGTCCAGAAGACACCCGTGGCTCAACCCCTCCAGCCCGGACATCCGGCCCCTCGGCCCGGACATCCGGCGTCTCGGGAAGGCCCGGACATCCGGCCCCCGCCCGGACATCCGGCCCCTGTCTGCGCACAGTGTATCGGGCCTGAGGCCCATGTATCCCTCTCCCACTTACCCCTTCGTGGACCTAGACTATATATACTCCTCCCCCTCCTCCATTTGAGGGTTAGCTTAGTGATAGCTCATTTGATACCTAGAGCTTTGCTCATCTAGTGGTTCATCTCCTTGTGAGTGACTGCGGCCCCTCTACGGAGAAGATCCACTACGGATTCAGGACCTCCTTCATCGGAGAAGATCCCCAGGGATATCAAGACCTCCTCACGGAGAAGAACCGGTTACCCTTTGTATCGTCCCTTGTTGACCTTGGATCTTGTATCTCTTTGTGTTTCGAGGATCTAGCATATGTGTGACTTGTTCTTGTTGGTTTGAGTGATTCTCTCGTGTTTTCCCTCGTGTTCCCTCTCGTGTTCTTCGTGTTCATCGTGGGATCCCCTCCATTTCGTGAAAGATCTGCTGATTAGGGTTCCACCCTGTATCACCTTCTTTATTCGAGGTAAATCCAAAACAAAGTCCTTAGATATATCTTCCCAAGGAACACAAGGGACAGGCAAAGGCATATATAAACCATGAGGATTGAGTTGTGACTTAGCTTTTTGACATGTATTGCAGCGAGCAACAAAACGCTCAATATCCCGTCTCATCTTTGGCCAAAAGAAATGTGTAGCAAGTACGTCCTCCGTCTTCTTCACGCCAAAGTGTACCATTAACCCTCCTCCATGCGCCTCCTGCAACAACAAAAGACGAACATAGTTAGCTGGAATGCATAGCTTGTTAGCACAAAACAGAAATCCATCATTAACGACGAACTTATTCCATGTTCTCCCTTCTTTACAATTCTGCAATACATCTTAAAATTCAGCATCATGCACATATTGATCTTTGATTGTCTCTAAACCAAATATTTTAAAGTCAAGTTGTGAAAGCATAGTATAACGACGAGACAATGCATCATCAATAACATTTTCTTTTCCGTTTTTGTGTTTAATAACATAAGGGAAAGTCTCTGTGAATTCAACCCATTTAGCATGTCTACGGTTCAGTTTTTCTTGACTTTTAATGTGCTTCAAAGATTCATGATCAGAATGTGTAACAAATTCTTTCAGCCATAAATAATGTTGCCATGTTTCCAAAGTCCGAACAAGAGCATATAATTCCTTATCATAAGTAGAATAATTCAGACTAGGCCCACTAAATTTTTCAGAAAAGTATGCAACAGGTTTACCATCTTGTAATAATACACCTCCTAACCCAATTCCACTAGCATCACATTCAAGCTCAAAAGTCTTATTAAAATCAGGAAGTTGGAGTAAAGGAGCATGTGCCAACTTATCTTTCAATACCGTGAATGCTTCTTCCTGGGCAGTACCCCAAACAAAAGGCACATCCTTCTTTGTAAGCTTATTGAGAGGTGGAGCAATGGTGCTGAAATCTCTCACAAAACGCCTATAGAATCCAGCGAGGCCAAGGAAACTCCTCACGTGTGTGACCGTTTTGGGCTGCGGCCAACTCTCAATAGCTTCAATCTTGGCTTTATCAACCTCAATTCCCTGTGGTGTAACAACATAGCCAAGAAAAGACATTCGGTCGGTGCAAAAGGTGCACTTTCCAAGGTTAGCAAACAAACGTGCATCACGTAGAGCAATAAAAACAACACGTAAATGTTCCAAATGTTCCTCCAAAGATCTGCTATAAATCAATATATCATCCAAGTATACTACCACAAATCGTCCAATGAAAGCACGTAAAACTTCATTCACTAATGTCATGAAAGTACTAGGTGCATTAGTTAACCCAAAAGGCATGACTAACCACTCATATAATCCAAACTTAGTTTTAAATGCTGTTTTCCATTCATCACCCAATTTCATACGAATTTGATGGTATCCACTACGCAAATCAACTTTGGAGAATATTGTAGAGCCAGTCAATTCATCAAGCATATCATCTAGCCTAGGAATAGGATGACGATAACGAATAGTAATATCATTAATGCCTCTACAATCAACACACATACGCGATGTACCATCCTTTTTCGGCACTAGAATAATAGGAACTGCACAAGGACTAAGGGATTCGCGTATATAACCTTTGTCGAGTAGCTCCTGTACTTGACGAATAATCTCCTTCGTCTCCTTTGGATTGGTACGGTATGGTGCGCGGTTGGGTAGCGATGCACCGGGAATTAAGTCAATCTGATGCTCAATCCCTCGAATAGGTGGTAATCCCAGTGGCACGTCTTGTGGAAAGACGTCCGCGAACTCCTGCAAAATGTCAATGACAGCAGGAGGCAAAGAGGAAGGCACGTCCTCGAATGAAAATAATGCCTCTTTGCACACAAAGGCATAGCAAACATATTTACTTAAATCTAGATCATCAATATCAGATTTGGTGGCAAGTAAACATCCACTTTTTAATTTAAGTTCAGATGCAACATGAGATGATGGTGTGTTATTAGGCTTCATTTGTTGCTCAAATACTTTTGCCACAATCTGATTTTCACTCTTATTTTGCTCCTGTTTTGCTTTATTAGCTCTATTAATATCATCTTTCAAAATGGAGTCAGGAGACATAGGAAGCAAAGTAATACATTTATCTTTATGAACAAGAGTATACTGATTGTTTCTACCATTGTGTATAGAATTTTTATGAAATTGCCATGGTCTACCAAGTAATAAGGAACATGCTTGCATGGGTACCACACCACAATCAACATAATCAGCATATGTGGAGATACTAAAATGCACACGAACTTTACGTGTTACCTTAACCTTGTCGCTGTTGTTGAACCATTGGATGTAGTAAGGATGTGGATGTTGACTTGTGGTGAGAGATAGCTTCTCCACCATCTCCATGCTAGCCAAGTTGTTGCAGCTCCCTCCATCTATGATGACGCGAATAGAACGTTCCTTCACAACTCCCTTTGTATGGAACAAATTATGCCTCTGATTTTGCTCCACTTGTGTAACCTGCACACTCAAAACACGTTGAGCAACTAAACATTCGTACATGTCAGCGTCTTCAGGAGCCATGTATTGTGTCTCATTTTCAGAATCATCTCCACCGTGTTCTTCACGTGTAATAAGAGCCACAATCTACTCATCATAGTCACTAGCGGACTCATAACCACCATCCTCAGTAGCAATCATGATACACTGAGATGGGCATGTGCTCGCATAGTGACCACGACTAGTGCAACAACGACATATAACATCATGTGTTGGCCCTGTGGATGCCATGGATGAAGAAGAGCTCTGCGCAGGACCGGAAGGTGTACTCCTGGTCGATGGTGGTGGTGCCTGTCTGCTTTTATCACGGCTAGAAGTGACGGATGAAGTAGGCGGTGGTGCAGCCGGACGTGTCGAAGCAGATGATGCACGCGGTGTCCATGATGAAGGTAGACCTGTAGTAAAATTAGTTCGCGCCAAGGCTTGTCAATCCGGCACTTCACGTTCAGCTTTGGAAGCATAATGGAATAAACGAGTGATATTATTATACTCCTTGTACTCTAGAATTATCTGAATCTCTCTATTTATGCCACCCATAAAACGTGCAAGCATAGCCTCATTATCCTCAACAATACCACATCTAATCGGGCCAGTTTGTAATTCCTGATAATATTCCTCTATAGAATTTTTTTCCTTGTCTTAAATGCTGCAATTCTTGAAGTAATTCGCGTTGATAATATGGTGGAACCCAACGAGTATGCATAGCAGTTTTCAAAGCAGCCCAATTAGTTGGAATACTATCCGTATATAATCTACAATATTCAGACCACCACACACAAGCAAAACTAGTGAAAGCACAAAGAGCAGCAACAATACGTCTCTCCTCGGGATATTTTAAACATGTAAAATGTTGTTCGGTTTCTAACTCCCAAGTAAGATATATATCAGGAACATATCTACCCTCAAATGGTGGAATATTCAATTTTAGTTTAGGGAGATGGTCATGATCTCGTACCTGAGGGTGTGCCGTAGCCCTACCATTGCGATTATTTGCATGTGGATGACCTGGTGGTTGTGGTGCAGGTTGTTGCACGTAGTTCTAATTTTGATCAACCTCATCCTTGTAATCTCCCACGTAATCGTCCTCCTCCTCAGAAGCAGCAGAAGCCACAGAAGTATCAACAGCAGTACCAACAAGTTGGCCAGGCTGAAGAGCGACACGGCTCGCTTTGCGGACAGCTGTTTCGCGACGTGAAGGTGGTGGTTGTTGTTGTTGCAATGGTGCTGCAGGTGGAGGTAGACGCGCAAGCACTTCAACGAATTTGGCATCCAACTTGTTGTCAATTGACTTCTCAATGCCATCGATCCTCAATAGTGCGTTATCAAAACTGGTCATCACATTCTACCCGTTGACCCATCATTTGCTGAAATTTATCATGCAACTCCTTGTTCGTCATGTTCTCCCAGTCAGTCCCATCGACTTGTGATCCTGGCATGGTTAGCAGCAATAAAAACACAAAAAAATAATCCAACATACTACTAGAAAATGGTGGTGGTGGGGCATCACAAATCCGTCAAGCAAATCTCAAATTCTTACCAGTTCTTACCCAGCAGCAGGTGCTGATCGGCAACCATGGTAGTCAAAACTCTCAAAGCTTGGATAAAGCGATTACCAGGGAGAGTCAAATGCACGACGTAGATGTATGTGGAGCTGGGAAGGCTTATAAGATGGTAGCAAAAAGGGTCAGCAATAATGAATTCAGAGATGCAAAGTTGAATAAATGCTCAACGACGGTACTGTGTTGGTCCTAGGCTAGACCGTACTAGAGACGCGAGCCTAGAACACTAACAAAATCACGGCGCTGCACGTAATCAAGGGGAAAGCACACTTTGATTTTTTCACGTCTTTTTTTGCCCTCCTCTATTTTTTGGCCGAAAATCACTATAATGGCGAGTGTCTCAAAACTCTTCCCAAGTCAAACTAAGATGACAAGCACGCAATTTTTTTGACGATTTTTGTTTTCGAAATCAGGGCAACGACGACGAAAAAGTACAGTAAAAAAACAGTATGATGGCACGTGTCTCAAAAGACTCGGAAAAGCCTAAAAACAGGATAGGAAAAAAAATATTTTCACCTGCCGAAATTTTGGCCTAAAAACTGACTGGGGGTCTCCAGTCTTTTTTTTGCGAGACCTACGCAGGCAAGGAATCACGAATCCGAAACTAGATGGATCTCGAGAACAAAACTGTAAAATCTCACCGAGCAACCTGGAAATCTGATACCACTTGATAGAGGCAAAGGTGTCCCGTCTTTCGATGAGATGGTGGCTATCGTTTTGGAGGAGGTCGACTTTGACGATCCAACTACGAACGTGCAAGGACGTCTTGCCTTAGCAATCGCTAAACCAACTCCGAAAGGTTATGGACCACGCCGGAGCACGATCAACCTTCCCACGAAGGTAAGTTTCCTGCAGGCAACCGAAGAACAAGCAAGAAACTGAGATAGCAATCTGGATATTGCGAATTCAAGAGGAAAGCTTTATTGATCAAGTGGGGTTCTGTGACGTCTTTGTCAGGTCATTGAACACAAACGAAGTACGCGAAGTTGCAGCTATGGCGAACTTTAGTCTAAACAAAACCCAAAGTCTAAACGAGGCCCTAAGGGCTGTGTATATGGAGGAAGAGGGGGGAATTTCGTGGCCCTTGGAGGAGGGGTCCAAAACTAACCCTAACTCTTGTTTCCCCACACATACGGACTCTAAAAACAACCTATACTTAAGTATTTCAAATTTACATGGGCCTGGCCCAATAATAAGGTGACGCAACACCTATAATAGCCTCTAGACGTAATTTATGAAGTGGCATCTTGTATATTTCGTCCAAGGCTTCGTCCACTCATTATGGTGGCTTCAAAGTCCTATAATCATCACTTGCTACTCTATTCTTGTTCCCCTTGCGCATGCCATCATCTCCATGCTTGATCTTGCCCCAATGTTCATCCTTCTTGTCCAAGCTAGTCCCTTCATTTGTAAGCAAGACAAATGTATCCAATTTAGGCAACATCATATTCTCATGAACATTAAAAATCCTTACTAAGAAACGAAAGTACCTGTTAATTTAATTGGCGTGAGCGAGCTCTAGTAATTGGTCATGTATATGTATCAGTTGGGGCTATGGGTGTAACCTTATTAGTGATGTCCTCATCAACGTCGCGCCTTAGCAATCGCTAAACCAACTCCGCGAGGTTATTGACCACGCTAGAGCAAGATTAACCTGACCACGAAGGTCTATTTCCTGCAGGCAAACGAAGAACAAGCAAGAAACTAAGGTTGCAATATGGATCTTGCGAATATAAGAGGAAAGCTTTATTGATCAAGGTGGGGTTCTGTGACGCCTTTGTTTGGTCGTTGAACACAAACGAAGTATGCCAAGTTGCAGCTATGACGAACTTTCATCTAAACAAAACCCAAAGTCTAAACGATGCCCTAAGGGCTATATATATGGAGAGAGAGAGGGGGAATTTCGTGGCCCCTTTGAGAAGGGGTCCGAAACCAACCCTAACTTTGTTTTCCCCACACATACAGACTCTAAAAACAACCTATACTCAAGTATTTCAAATTTACATGGGCCTGGCCCAATAATAAGGTGACGCAACACCTATAATAGCCTCTAGACGTAATTTATGAAGTGGCATCTTGTATATTTCATCCAAGGCTTCGTGCACTCATTATGGTGGCTTCAAAGTCCTATAATCATCACTTGCAACTCTGGTCTTGTTCCCCTTGCGCATGCCATCATCTCCATGCTTGATCTTGCCCCAATGTTCATCCTTCTTGTCCAAGCTAGGCCCTTCATTTGTAAGCAAGACAAATGTATCCAATTAGGCAACATCATATTCTCATGAACATTAAAAATCATTACCAAGAAGCGAAAGTACCTGGTAATTTAATTGGCGTGCGCGAGCTCTAGTAATTGGTCATGTATATGTATCAGTTGGGGTTGTGGGTGTAACCTTGTTAGTGATGTCCTCATCAACATCGCGCTTCAGCAATCGCTAAACCAACTCCGAGAAGTTATTGACCACGCCGGAGCAAGATTAACCTGACCACGAAGGTCTATTTCCTGCAGGCAAATGAAGAACAAGCACGAAACTAAGGTTGCAATATGGATATTGCGAATAGAAGAGGAAAGCATTATTGATCAAGGTGGTGTTCTGTGATGCCTTTGTTTGGTCGTTGAACACAAACGAAGTACGCGAAGTTGTAGCTATGGCGAACTTTAATCTAAACAAAACCCAAAGTCTAAACGATGCCCTAAGGGCTATATATATGGAGAGAGAGAGGGGGAATTTCGTGGCCCCTTTGAGAAGGGGTCCGAAACCAACCCTAACTTTGTTTTCCCCACACATACAGACTCTAAAAACAACCTATACTTTATTATTTCGAAATTACATGGGCCTGGCCAAAAATAAGGTGATGCAACACCTAAAATAAGCTATGGAAGAAATTTGTGAAGGGGCATCTTGTATATTTCGTCCATGTACTTGTAAGTCATCGTGGAGGCTTCAAAGTACTCAAATACACACAAGAAACATCGTTCTAGACCCCTTCGCGCGCGCCTTCATGTACATGCTTGATCCTACACCAGTGTTCATTCTTCTTGTCCATGCTAGGCCCTTCATTAGTAATCAACAATGTATCCAATTTAGGCAGCGTCATATTCTCATGAACATTAGAATTGTTACCAAGAAACGAAAGTACCTGGTAGTTCAATAGGCGTGCGCGAGCTCTAGTAATTGGTCCAGTATGTATAATAGCAGGGGCAGTGGGTGTAACAATGGTATTGATATCCTCATCACCAAGTACCGGCAAGAAGGCCAAAGCTGAGTCCCCCGGCAAGGAAGCTGCCGTGTGCACTAACTCCCGGGTAGCCGCTGCTACCGAGAAAGCCGGGAAGGGTGATGGGTCGTATTGCAAGATTCATCGGACCAAGGGCCACGATCTACAAGAGTGTCATCAGGTTGAGCAACTTGTCAAGAGACAAAGAGCAGAGTATGAGAAGCGTCATAAGGAAAAGGGTCAGAATGTTGCTAGCGGTAAGGGCCGAGGTGGTGAAGTAAATCGCCCCGGCAAACCCCTTTGGAACCAAGGAAAGCCCGCTAGAGGTAGAGAAAGTGATGTAGGGTGGAACCCTAATCAGTGGATCTTTCACGTTTTGGAGAGTGTCCCACGATGAACACGGAGAACACAAGGAGGAAGACGGGGAAAACACAAGAGGAAACACTCAAATCAACACGAAGATAATCACACAAGCGCTAGATCCACGATACATAGTACGATACATGATCCATAGTCAACGACGGTGGTACAAGGATAGTCTTCTCCGTGAGGAGGTCTTGGAATCCCATAGGATCTTCTCCGATGTGGAGGCCTTGAATCCGTAGTGGATCTTCTCCATAGAGGCGCACGGTCTCGTGGGAGAAATCCACACAAGTCTGAGAAATGAGCTATCCAACAGCTAACCCTAAACGGAAAGGGGAAAGGAGTATATATAGTGTACGGAGCGAATGGATACACGGGCCTCGGCCCAAGTGCTGCGCGCAGGCAAATCAGGGGCCGGACGTCCGGGCGTCGGGCCGGATGTCCGGGGCTTCGCGGGGCGCCGGATGTCCGGGGTGAGGAGCCGGATGTCCTGGCTGGAGCGGTCTGGTCTCGGGTGCTCTCTGGACAGAGGCGCCGGATTTCTGGGCCCGAGGCCGGGTGTCCGGGCCGTG
Organism: Secale cereale; assembly: GCA_902687465.1. Lineage (NCBI taxonomy): Eukaryota > Viridiplantae > Streptophyta > Magnoliopsida > Poales > Poaceae > Secale > Secale cereale. Next base: position 287,998,440 of record LR738714.1, read on the forward strand.
CTTGGCCGGATGTCCGGGCCCTGGCCGGATGTCCGGGCCCTGTAGCTTCTGCTGCAGGTGGCTTTCTGGAGTTGATCGTCCAGGGGCCGGATGTCCGGACCAGGGGGCCGGATGTCCGGGGCCTGGAGCTTCCTTCTGCCCTTCTTGATGCATCACCTCGTCCGTGAACTTGGGGACTTGTCCATATTCACACCCTTCTCCAATGTGGTCTTCTTCACACCTGAGCACACAAAGCACACCCGTTTGAGGTAGCAACCATGTCTCGCAAGATTCGTATGGAAGTAGGGCTAGGAGTGACGTCACCTTGGTCTCGAGAGCTCTAGCACGAGCACGTGTCATTGGTCCTTGAGGCACTTGAGGATGTGAAGGAGGGTCCATGGGGATGACCTTGGGATGCTCCGCATCATCTCCCCTCCCTTGGGAAAGATCCGACCTCGGATCGAAATCTTCATCACCATGGAAAGGAGAGAGATCCTTGACGTTGAAGGTGTCGCTCACGGAGTACTTGTCTCGCGGGATGTCGATCTTGTAGGCGTTGTCGTTGTAGCGAGCTAGCACCTTGAATGGTCCGTCGGCGCGAGGTAGAAGCTTGGACTTGCGCTCGTGTGGGAAGCGGTCCTTGCGAAGATGAAGCCAAACAAGATCTCCCGGTTGGAACACCATTGGTGCCTTGTTGACGTTGAGCTTGGTGGCGAGACGTTGGACTTGTCGCTCGATCATGGCCCTTGTATCTTCGTGCACCTTCTTGAGATAGCTCGCACGTGCACTTGCGTCCATGTTGATGCGCTCTTGTAGTGGCAGAGGTAGAATGTCCAAAGGTGACAACGGGTTGAAGCCGTAGACAACCTCGAATGGCGACTTGCCGGTGGTCGAATGTCTTGCGCGGTTGTAGGCGTACTCGGCGATGGGCAAGCAATGCTCCCATTCCCGGATGTTCCTTTTGATCAACACACGAAGAATAGTGGAAAGCGTGCGGTTCGTCACCTCCGTCTGGCCGTCCGTTTGTGGATGGTACGCCGAAGAAAAGAGTAGCTTGATTCCGAGCTTGGCACATAGTGTTTTCCAAAAGTAACTCAAGAACTTGACGTCCCGGTCCGACACGATCGTTTTGGGCACGCCATGAAGACGAAGTATCTCCCTACAAAAGAGAGTGGCAACATGTGAAGCATCATCGATCTTGTTACAAGGAATGAAATGAGCCATTTTGGAGAATCTATCTACCACCACAAACACAGAATCTTTGCCATTTTGAGTCCTAGGCAAGCCAAGTATGAAATCCATGCTTATGTCTTCCCATGGATGATATGGAATAGGAAGAGGCATGTAAAGACCATGACATTGAGCTTTGGACTTAGCTTTGCGGCATGTCAAACATCGGTTGGTGAGGCGTGAGACGTCACGAAGTATCTTGGGCCAAAAATAGTGCTTAGAGAGGGTAGCAAACGTCTTGTCGCGTCCAAAGTGTCCCATGAGTCCTTCTCCATGAGATTCCTGCAAAAAGAGCAAACGAAGCGAAGAGTCGGGAATGCACAGTTTGTTAGCTCTCATAAGATATCCATGCTTGATGTAGTAACGTTCCCAAGAAGTGAGAGTCAATCACGTAGCATAAGGATTTGCAAAGAAAGGATCATGCTCATATAAATCTTTTAGGTGCTCAAAGCCAATCACATTCAACTCAAGTTGGATAACAAGTAAGCATTTGCGTAACAAGCATGCATTTGCGTGAAAACTTCCATCTTTCGTAGGCAAGAGAATAACCGGAGCGGCAGAAGTGCTTAAGCTGTCACATACATGACTTTTATCGATGAGTTTGGGCACTTGCCGTTGTATCTCGTGGTTGACACGGTAGAGAGCCTTGTTAGGAAATTGTGTGCCGGGTATGAGGTCGATGCGGTGTTCTATTCCGCGAAGTGGAGGTAGACCCGGAGGTAGCTCATCGTGAAAGACGTCCGAGAATTCCTGCAACAATTGAGACAACACAAAAGGTGGAGGTTGTGAAGTGTTAGTAGGTTTGGCTTCCCCTTTGCATAAGAGCACAAGGTGGAAGACGCTCGATGGTTTCTCACACACTTCTCTCATCTCACGTTTGGTGGAAAATAGAACTAGTTGCTTCTTGTCGCTCATCGTGGAGGCGCTCATATTTGGCTTGTGGCTCTCGCTCTCTTTTTGGTGGCTCGCTCTCTCACCATTCTCTCCAGGATGGGTGGTAGGTAAAAGCTTGTCGGCGGCTACTTGACTTGGAGTCATTGGTCGGAGCACGAATTCCGTGCCCTTCATCTTGAAGTGATAGTGATTTGTCCGTCCATTGTGTGTGACTCCACGATCATAATCCCATGGACGTCCAAGAATAAGGTGGCACACGGACATGGGTATCACATCACATTCACGAGTGTCCTCGTAGGCGCCAATCTTGAAAGAGACTTGCACGGTGTGCTCGACTCGAAGAATTCCGGCGTCGTTGAGACACTGGACCTTGTAGGGGTGAGGATGCTTCGTCGTGACCAAATGAAGTTTGTCGCATAGCTCTTCGCTTGCCAAGTTGTGACAGCTTCCGCCATCGATGATAACCTTGACGGAGCGTCCATTGATGCCGGCCTTTGTATGGAAAATGTGACATCGTTGGTCGTCATCTTGTTGGTGTTGGAGTGTTAAGACTTTGGAGACAACAAGGTTGGGGCTTGAGTCATTGTCGTAAAACACTTGACGGTCTTCTTCTTCATTCACTTGGCGATGCATAGTGACATGCTCAAGTGCTTCCATCTCATCATCGCTCATGGAGTCATAAGATCCGTCGTCGTTGTTTATCATGGTGCGAACGGTCTTGCACTCAAATGACTTGTGGCCTCGTCCTTGGCACTTGAAACATTTGATGGAGCTCGTCTTGTTATTGTCTTCGGTAGGAGTTGTAGTTGAGGAAGCTCTTGGCTTGAAGTTGTTGGTAGAAGGTGGACGACTCGATGTAGTCGCATTCTTATAGCTTGACTTGTCACCAAAGTTTGTAGATGGCTTGGTAGAGGTAGGAGGAGTAGCCGAAGTCGTTGAAGCTTGGTTGTAGGAGCCGAAGTTCTTGGAGTTGAACTTGGAGTACTTGTAGTCCTCTTGAACTTGTCGCTCCGCTTTGGTTGCTTGATGCACTAGCTCGAGGAGATTGTTGTATGGTTGGAAGTCCGCAATCTTCTTGATGGGATAGTTGAGTCCATTCAAGAATGTCGCCATTGTTTGCTCTTCATCTTCCGTGATGTTTGCTCTTATCATAGCAATCTCCATCTCCTTGTAGTACTCTTCAACGGACTTGGTTCCTTGCTTGAGGATTTGTTGCTTCTTGAACAAGTCGCGGTTGTAGTGTGTAGGCACAAATCTTGCTCTCATGACTTCCTTCATTTGAGCCCAAGTGGTGATAGGAGGTTCGCCTTTTGCTTCTCTTCTCTCTATAATTTGCTCCCACCAAATGAGAACATAGTCTTGGAACTCAAGGGATGCCATTGCGATCTTCTTCTCTTCATCGAAGTTGTGAAGGCGAAAGATCTTGTCAACCTTCAATGCCCATGAGAGATAGTCTTCGGGATCAATGCTTCCGGAGAACTTTGGCATGGTGAACTTGAGCTTGCCATAGCGATGCTCGTCGTTGTTTCCTTGCCTATTGGGAGGGCGATCTCGATTTTGGCGGTTTGCCATATCTTGTTGCTCTTGTGGATGTAGATGTTCTTGTTGGGGTTGTTGCTCTTGCCGCGCTTGAGGAGGAGCTTCTTCTTGAATTCTTGGTTGATGTCGCTTCTCTTGTATCTCATCGCGAAGGAAATCCTCTTCTTGACGAGTGTGTCGAGTGCGGGCTGCCACATTGCGATGTGCATCTTGTAAAGCACGTTGCGCCTCCATAGCTTGAGCTTCTCGATGTTGTTGTGCTTGGCGGTTAGCCTCGGCGTCTTGTTCTTCTTGATATTGACGTGCTCGCTCTTGTTGTTGTTGGCGTAGTCGTTGCCGTTCTTGTGCTTGCTCAAGTGTAGCTTGGTTTTGACAACGTCGGCTTTCTTGCTCGTCGAATAGCTCTTGTGAACTCTTGTCATGTAGAGGATGCCGGTGGTCATGTCGAGGTTGACGTGCGGCTTGACGAAGAGTGTTGGACGTAGGTGTACTTGAGTCTTGCGTGGAGTCGGAGTGTCGACTTGAGCGGCTTCGTCTTTGAGAAGATGTTGAGGAAGAACGTCGGTTGATTATCAATGTCCGGAGCTCGTTGTATTGGGTAGTCATGTTGGTGTTGATGGTGTCGAATTGTTCTTTTGTCCTTGCTTCAAATTGGCGCGCGTCCTCGGCGACTTGACCAATGTATTCACGCATAGCTTCACTCTCTTGATGTAGAGCTCGTTGGACACCGAAGAGATGTAGTTTGGTGACGTAGTTGTTCGCTTCTTGAGGATCGTCGAAGATCGGGTTGGAAGATGTACTTGGCCTATCCATCATCACAAGCAAGTATGTGAGTGGGAGAAAGGAGAAGACAATATCAATGTACCTTAACCGAGGTTGAAAATGGATCAATGATCACTCGATAATGTAACCCGGAAATAGCACTATTGGTATCACTTCGTGTCGATTCTCACACCTACACAAGTAAAGCTTTGAGAGGAGCTTGGTTAGGATGTGGCACAAATTCAATGCAATCGTCAAAATGACTCAATGATGTTGAAAATGGTTCACAATTTGCTCATGCAACAAGTAGATCACTAGCAAAGGTAGCACACGGAACACACACACGGATAGATAAATGTGGTTGTGCAACCAAGGGTGAGCGAAAATGTGGAAAACCATGGAAAATGCTCGTGTTGCACAACACTAGAGAGACGCTAACCGATTGCTTAATAGGCGGATACGCACTTGTGCACGACCTATAAGAGGCAAAACGTAACGACTATCTATCACAAGTATGCTATCAGTGTATGATGTGCCGATGCTTGAGCACAAGATGAAGGTGCTATGATGTATGATCTCTTTGAATGCAAGGCGTATGATGCTATTGCCTTTTTCTTTGGTTGGCTCGTTTGCTTAGAAGCTTGTGAGCTCTTTCTTTGGGTACTTATGCATGCTTCGCGGATCGAGGTAGCTATTGTGTATGCGGGACACTCTTGTGTCACACGGAGATATGCAAGATACCAAGATGATGTGGTGTTACTCACAATGATGTAGTATGCAATATCTATGACTATCACTAATGTGCACAAGTGTCGTGGCCCGGCAATACTCAAATGGCTAGTCTCAATGGGAAAGCTACGCAAAGATGGTTCATAGGGTGACAATGCAATTGCAAGGTAGAATGAGCGAAGTGTCGTCGATGTTACCGTCCTTGCCGAAGTTGAGTGGTGGTGTTGTCGAAGTCTTGCTGTTCCAAGGTAGCCTAAACATCCAAGGAAACGGTGAAACCACAACTCAAGTATCCAACGCAAATGGAGACAAACTTTTCAAACTCGGAGCGGGTAAGCGATGGTGGTTGCGGAAGTGGTGGTGGTATGCGGAAGGATGGGTGGGTTACCGAACGAAAATAGCGGTGGAGGAGTGCAAGGTGGGGTGTGGTGGTGGAAAAGTGGCTGCGGGAGGCCGGATGTCCGGGCCAGGGGCCGGATGTCCGGGCCAGGCCGGATGTCCGGGGCACGTGCCGGATGTCCGGGGTGCCCGAGGCCACGAAGAACTCCTTGCAATCGGTGGTTTTGGGGCCAAAATTCGTCGGATTTTGCGGATGAAAATTGGGGAAAAGTGGAGGAAAAGCTAGATCCACACGTGGCACAGCAAATCCATGGAACAAAGTCAACAAAATCTTGCCAAATCAACAGATCACAAAAAAAAATTTGGGGCTCTTTTTGTGGGGAATTTTTCGAAATTGGGAAGAACACAACAAAAACAAGTTAGAAGACAGGGCGCGGGGCTCCAAAATCGTGATCAACCTTGCTCTTGATACCAAGATGATGTAGGGTGGAACCCTAATCAACGGATCTTTCACGTTTTGGAGAGTGTCCCACGATGAACACGGAGAACACAAGGAGGAAGACGGGGAAAACACAAGAGGAAACACTCAAATCAACACGAAGATAATCACACAAGCGCTAGATCCACGATACATAGTACGATACATGATCCATAGTCAACGACGGTGGTACAAGGATAGTCTTCTCCGTGAGGAGGTCTTGGAATCCCGTAGGATCTTCTCCGATGTGGAGGCCTTGAATCCGTAGTGGATCTTCTCCGTAGAGGCGCACGGTCTCGTGGGAGAAATTCACACAAGTCTGATAAATGAGCTATCCAACAGCTAACCCTAAACGGAAAGGGGAAAGGAGTATATATAGTGTACGGAGCAAATGGATACACGGGCCTCGGCCCAAGTGCTGCGCGCAGGCAAATCAGGGGCTGAACGTCCGGGCGTCGGGCCGGATGTCCGGGGCTTCGCGGGGCGCCGGATGTCCGGGGTGAGGAGCCGGATGTCCGGGCTGGAGCGGTCTGGTCTCGGGTGCTCTCTGGATAGAGGCGCCGGATTTCCGGGCCCGAGGCCGGATGTCCGGGCCCTGGCCGGATGTCCGGGCCCTGTAGCTTCTGCTGCAGGTGGCTTTCTGGAGTTGATCGTCCAGGGGCCGGATGTCCGGGCCAGGGGGCCGGATGTCCGAGGCCTGGAGCTTCCTTCTGCCCTTCTTGATGCATCACCTTGTCCGTGAACTTGGGGACTTGTCCATCTTCACGCCCTTCTCCAATGTGGTCTTCTTCACACCTGAGCACACAAAGCACACCCGTTTGAGGTAGCAACCATGTCTCGCAAGATTCGTATGGAAGTAGGGCTAGGAGTGACGTCACCTCGGTCTCGAGAGCTCTAGCACGAGCACGTGTCATTGGTCCTTGAGGCACTTGAGGAGGTGAAGGAGGGTCCATGGGGATGACCTTGGGATGCTCCGCATCAGAAAGGGAGTCTGTGATGATGAGGGTGATGGAGGGGATGGAGAGGAAACCAATGAGCCAGAGTTTCAGAAGGCCACTGACGCCCTGTGCATTGACGGAGGTGCATCTCTGCACGCCTCTCACCGCCAACTCAAGTGGTGGGCACGAGAAGTCAATGCCGTGGAGCCAGCACCAGAGGCCCGGAAGCCGCTCAAATGGTCCTGCGCGCCCATCATCTTTGACGAGGAAGATCATCCTTGGGGTACCATTGCGGGAGGATGCTTGCCGTTGTTCGTATCTCCAACAATTCGCAACCTCAATTTCACAAAGTTGTTGGTGAATGGAGGGGCCGGGTTGAATCTGATTTCCCAAGTAGTTATCAGCAAGCTTCAGATAGCATAGGAAGAGCTAGAGGTTACCGGCACGTTTCAAGGAGTTAATCCCGGCATCCTAAGGGAAAGATCACGTTGCCGGTAACGTTTGGGGGAGAATTGAACTATCGGACTGAGAGGATTGTGTTTGATGTGGTTGATCTCCCCCTGCTGTACAATGGGATTCCTGGACGCCCGACACTGGCTAAATTCATGGTGGCATCCCACTATGCCTACAACACCATGAAGATGCCTGGGCCACATGGAGTTATCACTATCCCATCAGATGAGAAGGATGCAATCATTTATGTGGACAAGATGTACCGGGACGCAGTCGCAGCAGAGGCGGCGGCAGCAGCAGTTCCCGCCAAGGAAAGTAAAGAAAAGAAGAAGGATTGTAGGACCTCCGGCAAGGAGTCCGGGAAGCGTGCCCCCACCGAGTGAACGACACCCGTTGATGATGTGCCGGAGTGTTCCTACAGCAAGAGATCCAGGGTTGCTGCACCCCAAGTTAAGAAGGTCCCGACAGGGCTGGCTTCCGTTGATGGTACCTTTACTATTAGCATCACCCTCGATGACAAATAGGAAAGCACGCTCGTTGCCTTCCTGCTGGCGAATATCGATGTGTTTGCCTGGCAACCATCTGATATCCCCGGTGTTCCCAGGGAGGTAATCGAGCACCACCTTGCTGTTTGCCCACATGCTCGACCTATCAAGCAGAATGTCCGGAAGCAGGCCCTAGATAGGCAAAAGTTCATTACGGAAGAGATCAAGAAACTTGTGGCAGCTAGTTTGGTCAGAGGAGTGCTACATCCAACGTGGTTGGCAAATCCAGTGGTAGTCCGGAAGGCTAATGGGAAGTGGAGGCTTTGCATAGATTTCACAGATCTCAACAAGGTTTGCCCGAAGGACCCGTTTCCCTTGCCGCGTATTGATCAGATTGTGGATTCCACTTCAAGTTGTGATTTGCTCTCCTTTCTGGATGCATATTCTGGGTATCACCAAATCTTCATGTCCAAGGAAGATGAAGAGAAGACGTCGTTCATCACTCCATGTGGTACATACTGCTTTGTCCGCATGCCATTCGGATTAAAGAGCACCGGGTCCACTTTTGCAAGGGCAGTCCAGATTGGTTTTGAGCCACAGCTGCACAAAAATAGGCCTATATGGATGATATTGTGGCCAATACCAAGGACAGGGACACCCTTATTCATGATTTGGAGCAAACATTTGCTAACCTGTGCAAGATCAATTTGAAGCTCAACCCGAAGAAGTGTGTATTTCGTGTTCCCTCCGGCAAGCTGCTTGGGTTCTTTGTATCCCACTGTGGGATCAAAGCCAACCCGAACAAGATCAAGGCTACCGAGTAGATCCAAGCGCCCAGTACAGTTAAGGATGTGAGGTGTCTAACAGGATGCGTTGTCGCGCTAAGCAGATTCGTCTCCAAGTCTGCTGAGTGCGCCCTGTCGTTCTTCAAAATTTTGAAGAAGGCAGGGCCCATGAAGTGGACCTCGGAAGCATACGCAGCTTTGCAACAGTTGAAGTCCTATTTGTCCTCTGTGCCTACCTTGGTTGCTCCCAAGCCCTAGAAGGCATTGTTGCTGTACTTAGCAACAACTAATCAAGTGGTCAGTCTAGCCTTGGTAGCACAACGAGAAGTAGAGGAGGCAGAGGGTGAACAGAAACCGGGAGGGCCAGAAAAGGATCAGGACAGCAGTGAGCACGGCAGCGAGAGCAACCCCAGTGACGCGGCAAGGAAGAAAGTGGTGCAGCGCCCAGTGTACTTCGCCAGCTCCCTGTTACAAGGGGATAGATCGAGGTACTCTGGCATGCAAAAGTTGATCTTTGGCCTCATCATGGCCTCAAGGAAACCGCGCCACTACTTCCAAGCCCATGAGATCACGGTTTTCACTCGTTTCCTGTTGCAAAGGATACTCCAAAACCCTGAGGCTATCGGCAGAATAGTGGAGTGGGCTTTGGAGTTATCCATCTTTGGTTTGAAGTATGAGAGCACATAAACTATTCCGAGCGGGGCATTGGCAGAGTTTATTACAGTATGGACGCCAAGCCCTGATGAGGAAACAACAGAGACAATTATCCTCGGCATGGAGTTACCCCAAGAATGGATTATGTATTTCGATGGTGCCTTTTCCCTACAAGGTGCAAGAGTAGGCGTGCTTCTCGTCGCCCCCTCCGAGGAGCGCTTGAAGTACGTCGTCCAAATGCATTTTTTCCAGGAAGAAGCAACCAACAATACAACTAAGTATGGAGGGCTCCTTGCCGGGCTTAGGATTGCAATGGAATTTGGAATTAAGAAACTAATCATTCAAGGAGATTCACACCTTGTGGTGAGACAAGTCAACAAGGATTATCAAAGTCCATTGACGGAGGCGTATGTCGAGGAAGTGAGGAGATTGGAGGAGCACTTTGACGGATTGCAAACAGAGGACGTACCCGTGCGAAAAATAGCATAGCTGCTCATCTGTCCAAGTGTGCTGCGCAGAAGCTTCCTGTGGAACTAGGAACTTATGTTCTCCATCTCACACAACCCTCCGTATCCCCAGCAACAATGGCCCGGAAAAGGAGAAAGTTGGACACCGATAAGCCTCTCCCAGTAGAGCCGCTCGCTCCCGGTAGAGACCCTGCCGGAAACAACTCCTCACAGCTTGCCAGACCACCCCCTCCAGCTGGGTCCATGAACCCCGCGAACGAGGCTTGTGCTCCGCAGCAGAGGAGGTGCCGCTAGTCCTCGTTGCTCAGCCCTAGGCTCCAACTCGGGCAAGGCACATTGTCCACTTCCTCCAAACTGGAGAGCTTCCTGACAATCAAGATGAAGCTGAAAAAGTAGCCCACAGGGCCAGTATGTACCAGTTTGTCGATGACACTCTATACAGAGGGAAGCCCAACGGTGTGAAATTGAAGTGTATCTGCCGGGAAGTAGGAAAGGAACTGCTGGCTGAAATACACAAAGGCATGTGTGGCTCCCACATTGGATCAAGGGCATTAGTTGGGAAAGCATTCCGACAAGGATTCTATTGGCCCACAGCCCTCCAAGATGTAGTCGAGCTCGTCACGAAATGTGTATCCTGTCAGTTCCATTCCAAGAAAACCCACCTGCCTTCCCAAGCTCTTCAGACAATTCCTTTCTCATGGTCATTCTTGGTTTGGGGGCTCGATATCCTCGGCCTTTCCCCCGAGCTGCCAGGGGCTTTGAATTCCTGTTCGTTGCCATCGACAAGTTTACAAATTGGCCGAAAGTAGCTGACGTGAGAAAGGTAACTCTCAGTCAGCTATCAAGTTCTTGAAAGATCTGGTGTGTCGTTTCCGAGTTCCGGCAAGGATCATTACTGAAAACGGCACCCAGTTCACGAGTCGCGCCTTCATGCAATATGTTCATGCCCTCGGATGCAAGATCTCATTTGCCTCAGTGGTACACCCCCGGAGAAATGGACAAGCTGAGAGGGTGAACACTGAAGTGTTGCGTGGACTCAAGACAAGAACCTCTGATTCGCTGCAGAATCACGACAGGCGGTGGATCGAGGAGATGCCGGTAGTTCTCTGGTCCCTCAGAACAACACCAAACCGAGCTACCAGGCAGACTCCCTTCTCCCTGGTCTACGGGGTAGAAGCAGTTATCCCCATGAAATTCATTTACGGGTCGCCTCGAGTGCTTTCCTATGAAGAAGTAGCGCAAGTTGAGCACCGGTGTGACGATGTTGTGTTACTCGAGGAGAACCATCTCCGGGCTGCTACGTGTGCTGCACGCTATCAGCAAGCCCTGTGTCTCTATCATAGCCCCAGGGTTCATGTACGGTGTTTTGAGGAAGGTGACCCTGTCCTTAGGCGCGTTTAGTTCACCAAGGGTACACACAGTGATGAGGACGTCACTAACAAGGTTACACCCACAGCCCCAACTGACACATATACAGGACCAATTACTAGAGCTCGCGCACGCCAATTAAATTACCAGGTACTTTCGTTTCTTGCTAATAATTCTAATGTTCATGAGAATATAATGCTTCCTAAATTGGATACATTTGTCTTGCTTACAAATGAAGGGCCTAGCTCCGAGAAGAAGGATGAACATTGGAGCAAGATCAAGCATGGAGATGATGGCATGTGCAAGGGGAACAAGAACAGAGTTACAAGTGATGATTTCAGGACTTTGAAGCCACCATAATGAGTGCGTGAAGCCTTGGATGAAATATATAAGATGCCACTTCATAATTTTCGTCCAGAGGCTATTATAGGTGCTTCTTCACCTTATTATTGGGCCAGGCCCATGTAATTTCGAAATAGACAAGTATAAGCTGTTTTTAGAGTCCGTATGTGTGGGGAAAACCGAGTTAGGGTTGATTTCGGACCCCTTCTCCAAGGGCCACGAAATTCCCCCTCTCTTTCCCAATATATACAGCCCTTAGGGCATCGTTTAGTATTTGCGTTTTGTTTAGATTAAAGTTCACCATAGCTGCAACTTCGCGTACTTCGTTTGTGTTCAACGACCAGACAAAGACGTCACATAACCCCACTTGATCAATAAAGCTTTCCTCTTGAATTCGCAATATCCAGATTGCAATCTCAGTTTCTTGCGTGTTCTTCGTTTGCCTGCAGGAAACAGACGTTCGTGGTCAGGTTAATCGTGCTCCGGCGTGGTCAATAACCTCTCAGAGTTGGTTTAGCGATTGCTAAGGCGCGACGTCGTCGCACGATTGTAGTCGGATCGTCAAAATCGAATTCCTCCAAAACGATAGTCACCATCTCATTGAAAGGCGGGACACCTTTGCCTCTATCAAGTGGTATCAGATTTACAGGTTGCTCGGTGAGATTTTACAGTTTTTTGTAGATTAGATCGAGTCTGTTCTTCATACCTACAGCCCGCAAAAAAGCCAAAACAAGTTTAGGGTTAGTTCATCATATCCGAACCAGTCTGAGCCATTGCATAATCTTTTCCGTGTTTGCTTAGTTGAATTTGCGGTTGCATCATCGTGCCGAGTTACTGGTCTTAGCGTCTAGTTCTTTAGAGTTTCGAGTTCTGTTCACAGTTTGTCACGCGGCAGCCGCACCATATTCATCGCTGCTGCCATACCACCACCGCTACCATATATCCACTACCAATCCGAGTTCTTTTCATATTAGGTTTGTTCTCGAGATCCATCTAGTTTCGGATTCGTGTTTTCTTGCCTGCGTAGTTCTGGAGACCCCCAGACAGTTTTTAGGCAAAAATTTCGGTAGGTGAAAATATTTTCTCCCTATCCTATTTTTTGGGCTTTTCTATGTCTTTTGAGACACGTGCCATCATACTATTTTTTATCGCACTTATTCGTCGTTGCTGCCCCAATTCCAAAAAAAACGTCAAAAAAGTTATGTGCCTATCATCTTAGTTTGACTTGGGAAGAGTTTTCAGACACTCGCCATTACAGTGATTTTCGGCAAAAAAAAGGAGCGCAAAAAGAAAAAGGGCGCAAAAAAAGGAGGAAAAAAATTTAGAGTGTGCCTTCCCCTTGATTACGTGCATCGGCGTGATTTTTTTAGTGTTCAAGGCTCGCGTCTCTAGTACGGTCTAGCCTAGGACCAGCACAGTACCGTCATTGAACGTTTATTCAACTTTGCATCGCTGAATTAATTATTGCTGGCCCTTTTTGCTACCATATTATAAGCCTTCGCAGCTCCACATACATCTACATCGTGCGTTTGACTCTCCCTGGTAATCGCTTTATCCAAACTTTGAGAGTTTTGACTACCACGGTTGCCGATCAGCACCTGCTGCTGGGTAAGAACTGGTAAGAATTTGAGTTTTGCTTGACGGATTTGTGACACCCCACCACCACCATTTTCTAGTAGTCTGTAGGATCATATTTTTAATGTGTTTCTATTGCTGCTAACCATGCCAGGATCACAAGTCGACGAGATTGACATGGAGAACATGACGAACAAGGAGTTGCATGATAAATTTCAGCAAATGATGGGTCAACAGGTAGAAGATGTGATGACCAGTTTTGACAACGCACTAGCGAGGATGGATGGCATTGAAAAGTCAATTGACACCAAGTTGGATGCCAAATTCGCTGAAGTGCTTGCGCGTCTACCTCCACCTGCGTCACCATTGCAACAACAACAACAACCACCTTCACGTCACGAAACAGCCCTACGCAAAGCGAGCTGTGTCGCTCTTCTGCCTGGCCAAACTGTTGGTGCTGCTGTTGATACTTCTGTGGCTCGTGCTGCTGCTGAGGAGGAGGACGATTACGCGGGGGATTACGAGGATGAGGTGGATCAAAATCAGAACTACGTGCAACAACCAGCACCACAACCAATAGGTCGTCCACATGCAAATAAACACAATGGTAGGGCTGCACCACACCCTCAGGTACGAGATCATGACCATCTCCCTAACTAAAATTGAATATTCCACCAATTGAGGGTAGATATGTTCTTGATATATATCTTACTTGGGAGTTAGAAACCGAACAACGTTTTACATGTTTAAAATATCCCGAGGAGAGACGTGTTGCTGTTGCTCTTTGTGCTTTCACTAGTTTTGCTTGTGTGTGGTGGTGAGAATATTGTAGATTATATTCGGATAATATTCCAACTACTTGAGCTGCTTTGAAAACTGCTATGCGTACTCGTTGGGTTCCACCATATTATCAACGTGAATTACTTCAGAAATTGCAGCGTTTAAGACAAGGAAAAGATTCTGTACAGCAATATTATCAGGAATTACAAACTGGCCTGATAAGATGTGGTATTGTTGAGGATAATGAGGCTATGTTTGCACGTTTTATGGGTGGCTTAAATAGAGAGATTCAAACAATTCTAGAGTATAAGGAGTATAATAATATCACTCGTTTATTCCATCTTGCTTGCAAAGCTGAACGTGAAGTGCAGGATCGACAAGCATTGGCGCGAACTAATTTTCCTGCAGGTCGAACTTCATCATGGACATCGCGTGCATCATCTACTTCGACACGTCCGGCTGCACCACCGCCTACTTCATCCATCACTTCTAGCTGTGATAAAGCAAACATGCACCACCACCATCAACCAAGAGTACACCTTCCGGTCCTGCACAGAGCTCTTCTTCATCCATGGCATCCACAGGGCCAACACATGATGTTATATGTCATCGTTTCACTGGTCGTGGTCACTATGCGAGCAAATGCCCATCGCAACGTGTCATGATTGCTACTTAGGATGGTGGTTATGAGTCCGCTAGTGACTATGATGAGGATATTTTGGCTCTTCTTACAGGTGAAGAACACGGTGGAGATGATTCTGAAAATGAGACGCAATACATGGCTCCTGAAGATGCTGACAGGTATGAATGTTTAGTTGCTCAACGTTTTTCAGTGTGCAGGTTACACAAGCGGAGCAAAATCAGAGGCATAATTTGTTCCATACAAAGGGAGTTGTGAAGGAACGTTCTGTTCGCGTCATCATAGATGGAGGGAGCTGCAACAACTTGGCTAGCATGGAGATGGTGGAGAAGCTATCGCTCACCACAAGACCACATCCACATCCTTACTACATGCTATGGTTCAACAACAGCGACAAGGTTATGGTAACATGTATTGTTTGTGTGCATTTTAGTATCTCCACATATGCTGATTATGTTGATTGTGATGTGGTACCCATGCAAGCACGTTCCTTATTACTTGGTAGACCATGGCAATTTGATAAAAATTCTATACACCATGGTAGAAACAATCAGTATACTCTTGTTCATAAGGATAACCGTATTACTTTGCTTCCTATGTCTCCTGATTCCGTTTTGAAAGATGATATTAATATAGGTAATAAACAGGAGCAAAATAAGAGTGAAAATCAGATTGTGGCAAAAGAATTTGAGCAACAAATGAAGCCGAATAACACACCATCATCTCATGTTGCATCTGAAATTAAATTAAAAAGTGGATGTTTACTTGCCACCAATCTGATATTTATGATCTAGATTTAAGAAAATCTGTTTGCTATGCTTGTGTGTGCAAAGAGGCATTATTTTCATTTGAGGACGTGCCTTCCTCTTTGCCTCCTGCTGTCTGATACGTCTCCAACGTATCTATAATTTTTTATTGTTCCATGCTATTATTTATGAAGTCTTGGATGTTTAATGCGGTTTATCTTACACTTTTATATCATTTTTGCGACTAACCTACTAACCCGAACGGCCCAGTCCAGATTACTATTTTTGCCTGTTCCAGGGTTTTGCAGAAAAAGAATATCAAACAGAGTCCAAACGGAATGAAACCTTCGCCAGAGATATTTTTGGAGAAAATCACGCACGAGGGACTTGAGAACCACGTCAGGGGATCAAGGGGTGCCCCACGAGGGTGGGGGGCGTGCCCCCCTTCCTAGGGCACGCCCCCTACCTCGTGGGGCCCCGGAGTACCCCCCCGGTGTCCTCCTTCTTCCTATATAATTCTACATACCCCGAAACCTTCGACAACAGAGAGAAAACCCTAATTCCACCGCCGTAACCTTCTGTTCCCGCGAGATCCCATCTTGGAGGCTGTTCCGGAGCTCTACCGGAGGGGGGTCCATCACGGAGTTCTTCTTCATCATGATCATCGCCCTCACCATGAGTTCTAAGTAGTTTACCACAGACCTTCGGGTCCATAGCTAGTATCTAGATGGCTTCTTCTCTCTCTCTCGATCTCAATACAAAGTTCTCCTCGGTCTTCGAGGAGATCTATTCGATGTAATCTCCTTTTGCGGTGTGTTTGTCGACCTCCGCTGAATTGTGAGTTTATGATCAAGATTATCTATGAAAGATATTTGGTTATTCTCTGGACTTTTTATGTGTGCTCATAATATCCTTGCAAGTCTCTTCAAATTATTGGTTTGGTTTGGCCTACTAGATCTATAGTTTTATAATGGGAGAAGTGCTTGGCTTTGGGTTTAATCTTGCCGTGTCCTTTCCCAGTGATAGTAGGGGCAGCAAGGCATGTATTGTATTGTTGCCATCAAGACAAAAAAGATGGGGTTTAAATCATATTGCTTGAGTTTATCCCTCTACATCATGTCGTCTTGCTTAAGGCGTTACTCTGTTCTTATGAACTCAATACACTAGATGCATGCTGGATAACGGTCGATGTGTGGAGTAATAGTAGTAGATGCAGAATCGTTTCGGTCTACTTGTCTCAGACGTGATGCCTATATACAATGATCATGCCTAGATAGTCTCATAATTATTCGCTTTTCTATCAATTGCTCGATAGTAATTTGTTTACCTGTCGTAGAATATCGCTATCATGAGAGAAGCCACTAGAGAAAACTATGGCCCCCGAGTCTATCTTTATCATATAATTTCCCATCAACTAGCCAGTTTCTTTTGCCGTTTTTATTTGCTGTTTTATTAAACTCAAAAATACCAAAAATATAAACTATCATCTCTATCAGATCTCACTTTCGTAAGTGATTGTAAAGGGATTGACAACCCCTTATCGCGTTGGCTGCGAAGTTCTTATTTGTTTGTGCAAGTGCGAGTGACTCGTGCATGGTCTCCTACTGGATTGATACCTTGGTTCTCAAAAACTGAGGGAAATACTTACGCTATTGTGCTTCATCTCCCTTTCCTCTTCGAGGGAATAGAACGCAAGCTCGAGAAGTAGTAAGAAGAATTTGTGGCGCCGTTGCCGGGGAGGCTTAAGCAAAAGTCATATACCAAGTACCTATCACAAACCCTTATTCTTCGCATTACATTTTTTGCCTCCCGTTTTCATCTTCCCCACTTCACCCTTGCCGTTTTATTTGCCCTTCTTCCACCGTGTGTTTATCGTCCGCTCGCTTCTTGTTTGCTTGTGTGTGTTGGATTGCTTGCTTGTCACTATGGCTCAGAACAATACCAAATTGTGTGACTTCTCCAATACCAACAACAATGATTTTATTAGCACTCCGATTGCTCCTATTACCGATGCTAAATCTTGTGAGATCAATGCTGCTTTGTTGACTCTTGTCATGAAAGATCAATTCTCCGGCCTTCCTAGTGAAGATGCCGCTACCCATCTAAACAACTTTGTTGATTTGTGTGATATGCAAAAGAAAAGGGATACGGTTAACGATATTGTAAAATTGAAGTTATTTCCGTTTTCACTTAGAGATCGTGCTAAAACTTGGTTTTCCTCTTTGCCTAGAAATAGTATTGATTCGTGGAATAAGTGCAAAGATGCCTTTATCTCAAAGTATTTCCCTCCTGCTAAGATCATCTCTCTTAGAAACGACATTATGAATTTTAAGCAACTAGATCATGAGAATGTTGCACAAGCTTGGGAGAGAATGAAATTGATTATACGTAATTACCCTACACATGGTTTGAATCTATTAATGATTATTCAGAACTTTTATGTTGGCTTGAGTTTTGCTTCTAGAAATCTTTTAGACTCAGCCGCCGGAGGCACTTTCATTGTAACTACCTTAGGAGAAGCTACCAAACTCCTAGATAATATTATGGTTAATTATTCTCAGTGGCACACCTAAAGATCTACTAGTAGAAAAGTGCATGCAATTGAAGAAATTAGTGTTTTGAGTGGAAAGATGGATGAACTTATAAAATTGTTTGCTGCTAAGAGTGCTTCTTCTGATCCTAATGATATGCCTTTGTCCACTTTGATTGAAAATAGCAATGAATCTTTAGATGTGAATTTTGTTGGTAGGAATAATTTTGGTAACAATGCTTATAGAGGTAATTTTAATCCTAGGCCTTTTCCTAGTAATTCCTCTAATAATTATGGTAATTCCTACAACAACTCTTATGGAAATATGCCTTCTGAATTTGAAACTAGTGTTAAGGAGTATATGATCTCGCAAAAGAATTTCAATGCTATGCTTGAAGAGAATTGCTTAAGGTTGATGAATTGGCTAGAAGTGTGGATATAATTACTCTTGATGTTGATTCTTCGAAACTTAGATCTATCCCAACTAAGCATGATATCAATGAGTCTCTCAAAGCCATGAGAATTTCCATTGATGAATGCAAAGAAAGAACCGCTAGGATGCGTGCTAAAAGAGAAGATTATATTAAAGCATGTTCTTCTAGTTATCATGAAAATAAAGATGAAGATCTGAAAGTTATTGATGTGTCTCCTATTAGATCCTTGTTTTCTAGTATAAATCCTGATGAAGATATGATTGGAGATGATTCTGCTTTAAAGTGTCCCAATGATTTGGAGTTTTTAGATCTTGATGCTAAAAATTGCTAAAAGTGGGAGTGAAGAGATTAAAACTTTGCATAGTGATGAACCCACTACTTTGGATTTCAAGGGATTCAATTATGATAATTGCTCTTTGATTGATTGTATTTCCTTGTTGCAATCCGTGCTAAATTCTCCGCAGGCTTATAATCAAAATAAAGCTGTCACCAAACACATAGTTGATGCTTTGATGCAATCTTATGAAGAAAAACTTGAGTTGGAAGTTTCTATCCCTAGAAAGCTTTATGATGAGTGGGAACCTACTATAAAAGTAAAAATAAAATATCATGAATGCTATGCTTTGTGTGACTTGGGTGCTAGTGTCTCCACTATCCCAAAAACTTTGTGTGATTTGCTAGGTTTCCACGAACTTGATGATTGTTCTTTAAATTTGCATCTTGCAGAATCCACTATTAAGAAACTTATGGGAAGGATTAATGATATTCTTATTGTTGCCAATAGGAATTATGTGCCCATAGATTTCATTTTTCTTGATATAGATTGCAATCCTTCATGTCCTATTATTCTTGGTAGACCTTTCCTTACAACGATTGGTGCAATTATTGATATGAAGGAAGGAAATATTAGATTCCAATTTCCATTAAGGAAAGGCATGGAACACTTTCCTAGAAATAAAATCAAATTACCATATGAATCTATCATGAGAGCCACTTATGGATTGCCTTCCAAAGATGGCAATACCTAGATTTATCTTGTATCGTGCCTAGCCAGGGGCGTAAAACGATAGCGCTTGTTGGGAGGCAACCCAACTTTATATTTTTGTTTTCCCTGCTGTTAGGGAATATATATTTCATCTAGCCTCTGATTAGATGTGGTTTCATGTTTTGTTTAGTGTTTGTGCCAAGTAGAACCTTTGGGAAGACTTGTGGGAAGTTTATGTGATCTTGCGGTGAAAAACAGAATCGTTAGCACTCGCTAAAGTGGTCTTCAGATTTTACTGGAGCGGGTATATTTAGTTGATTATTTTTGAAGATGATTAGTAGAAAAATTACGAAAATTTACCAATTTAGTTTGAATTTTTTTGGAGTTCCAGAAGTAGGCGAAACATGCAGATTACTACAGATTGTTCTGTTTTTGACAGATTCTGTTTTTCGTGTGTTGTTTGCTTATTTCAATGCTTCTATGAGTAGTATTGGTGGATATGAACCATAGAGAAGTTGGAATACAGTAGGCTTAACACCAGTATAAACAAAGAATGAATTCATTGCTGCACCTTTGAGTAGTGGTTTGCTTTCTTATACTAACGGAGCTCACGAGAATTTTTGTCTAAGATTTGTGTTGTGAAGTTTTCAAGTTTTGAGTATCGCTTTGATAGACTATGGAACAAGGAGTAGCAAAGGCCTAAGCTTGGGGATTCCCATGGCACCCCAAGTAAAATTCAAGGATAATCAAAAGCCTAAGCTTGGGGATGCCCCGGGAAGGCATCCCCTCTTTCGTCTTCATCCATCGGTAACTATACTTGGAGCTATATTTTTATTCGCAACATGTTATGTGTTCTGCTTGGAGCGTCTTGTATAATTTGAGTCTTTGCTTGTTAGTTGGTCACAATCATCCTTGCTGGACACACCTATTTGAGAGAGTTAAATATGGCCTAGGAATTGTTAGAATACTCTATGTGCTTCACTTATAGCTTTTGAGTTGAATAGTTTTTGCTCTAGTGCTTCAATTATATCATTTAGAGCACGGTGGTGGTTATATTTTGTAGAAATTTTTGAACTCTCATGCTTCACTTATATCTATTTGAGAGTTTATTAAAACAGCATGGTAATTTGTTTAGGCTAAAGAAACTAGTCTTCACATGATAGACATCCAATGTCATTGTAGTAAAAAATTTCACACCAATTGCATTGAACGGAATGAGATGTTGGATGCTTGATAATTGTTTTGAGATGTGAGGATAGTGATATTAGAGTCATGCTAGTGGAGTTATTATGATATTGAGAAATACTTGTGTTAAGGTTAGTTATTCCCGTAACATGCACGTATGGTGAACCGCTATGTGACGAAGTTAGAGCATGAGGTATTTGTAAAGTGCCAACCTTTGTATGGAGGTCGGGGGCGCGCGATGGTTAACTCCTACGAACCTCCCCCATAGGAGCATGCGTTGATTGCTTTGTTTTGATGACTCGTAGATTTTTGCAATAATTATATGAGTTCTTATGACTAATATTGTGACCATGGATTATACACACTCTCACCCTTCCACCATTGCTAGCCTCTCTTGTACCGCGCAACTTTCGCCGGTACCATAAACCCACTATATATACTTCCTCAAAATAGCCACCATATTGTTCCTCAAAACAGCCACCATACCTACCTATCATGGCATTTCCATAGCCATTCTGAGATATATTGCCATGCAACTTTCCACCGTTCTGTTCATATGACACGCATTATATTGTCATATTGCCATGCATGATCATGTAGTTGACATCGTATATGTGGCAAGGCCACCATGCATAACTTTTCATACATGTCACTCTTGTTTCATTGAACATCCCGGTACACTGCCGGAGGCATTCATATAGAGTCATACTTTGTTGTAGTATCGAGTTGTAATGAAAGTGTGATGATCATCATTATTAGAGCATTGTCCCATGGGAGGAAAGGCTAAATCTATAAAGCCCCTCCGCAAAAAAAAAGAAGAAAGGCCAAAGAAAAAATAAAGAAAGGCCCAAAAAATAAAAAAATAAAAGAAAATAAAAGAAAAGAAAAGAAAAGAAAAGAAAAAGGGACAATTGCTACTATATTTTTTCCACACTTGTGCTTCAAAGTAGCACCATGTTCTTCATTGTACAGAGTCTCATGTTTAGTCACTTCCATATTTTAGTCGGAACTTTCGTTATAGAAGTTGGCTTGTATATTCCAACGATGGGCTTCCTCAAATGCCCTAGGTCTTCATGAGCAAGCAAGTTGGATGCACACCCACTAGTTTCTTTTGTTGAGCTTTCATTCACATTTAGCTCTAGTGCATCCGTTGCAGGGCAATCCCTACTCACCACATTGATATCTATTGATGGGCATCTCCATAGCCCGTTGATACGCTGAGTTGATGTGAGACTATCTTCCTCTCTTTTTGTCTTCTCCACAACCACCTCTATTCCACCCATAGTGCTATGTACATGGCTCACGCTCATGTATTGCGTGAAAGTTGAAAGGTTTGAAAGAATAGAGTATCAAAACAAGTGCTTGGCTGAAATCGGGGTTTTGCATGATATGAATATTTTGTGTGATGAAGAGGGAGCATAGCCAGACTATATGATTTTGTAGGGATAACTTTCTTTAGCCATAGTATTTTGAATAGACATGATTGCTTTGTTAGTATGCTTGAAGTATTGTTATTTCTTATGTCAATATAGACTTTTATCTTGAATCTTTCAGATATGAACATTCATGCCACAATTAAGATAATTACATTGAAAAACTATATTGGTTAACATTCCACATCAAAAATTCTTTCTTTATCATTTACCTACTCGAGGACGAGCAGGAATTAAGCTTGGGGATGGTTGATACGTCTCCAACGTATCTATAATTTTTGATTGTTCCATCCTATTATTTATGAAGTCTTGGATGTTTAATGGGCTTTATATTACACTTTTATATCATTTTTGGGACTAACCTACTAACCCAAAGGCCCAGTCCAGATTGCTGTTTTTTGACTGCTTCAGGGTTTTGCAGAAAAAGAATATCAAACGGAGTCCAAACGGAATGAAACCTTCGCGAGAGATATTTTTTGGAGAAAATCACGCACGAGGAACTTGAGAACCACGTCAGGGGATCAAGGGGTGGCCCACGAGGGTGGGGGCGCGCCCCCCTTCCCAGGGCGCGCCCCCTGCCTCGTGGGGCCGCCGAGCACCCCCCGGTGTCCTCCTTCTTCCTATATAAGTCTACGTACCCCGAAACCTTCGACAACAGAGAGGAAACCCTAATTCCACCGCCGTAACCTTCTGTTCTCGTGAGATCCCATCTTGGAGCCTGTTCCGGAGCTCCACCGGAGGCGGATCCATCATGGAGTTCTTCTTCATCATCATCATCGCCCTCACCATGAGTTGTGAGTAGTTTACCACAGACCTTCGGGTCCATCGCTAGTATATAGATGGCTTCTTCTCTCTCTCTCTGGATCTCAATAAAAAGTTCTCCTCGGTCTTCGAGGACATCTATTCGATGTAATCTCTTTTTGCGGTGTGTTTGTGGAGATCCGATGAATTGTGAGTTTATGATCAAGATTATCTATGAAAGATATTTGGTTCTTCTCTAAACTTTTTATGTGTGCTCATAATATACTTGCAAGTCTCTTCGAATTATTGGTTTGGTTGGCCTACTAGATCTATAGTTCTTGCAATGGGAGTAGTGCTTGGCTTTAGGTTCAATCTTGCGGTGTCCTTTCCCAGTGATAGTAGGTGCAGCAAGGCACGTATTGTATTGTTGCCATCGAGGGCAAAAAGATGGGGTTTATATCATATTGCTTGAGTTTATCCCTCTACAGGCGTTACTCTGTTCTTATGAACGGAATACACTAGATGCATGCTGGATAGCGGTCGATGTGTGGAGTAATAGTAGTAGATGCAGAATCGTTTCGGTCTACTTGTCTCGGACGTGATGCCTATATACAATGATCATGCCTAGATAGTCTCATAATTATTCGCTTTTCTATCAATTGCTCGATAATAATTTGTTTACCTGCCGAAGAATATCGCTATTATGAGAGAAGCCACTATAGATCACTATGGCTCCCGGGTATATTCTCAACATATCAATCTACATCTACTTTACTTTTATTGCTTTTATTTGATGTCCTTATAAATCAAAAATACCAAAAATATAAACTGTCATCTCTATCAGATCGCACTTTCATAAGTGACCGTAAAGGGATTGACAACCCGTTATCGTGTTGGTTGCGAAGTTCTTATTTGTTTGTGCAGGTGCGAGGGACTCGCATGTGGTCTCCTATTGGATTGATACCTTGGTTCTCAAAAACTGAGGGAAATACTTACGCTAGTGTGATGCATCTCCATTTCCTCTTTGAGGGAATACAACGCAAGCTCGAGAAGTAGCACTATCACTAACATTTTGCAGGAGTTCGCGGACGTCTTTACACAAGACGTGCCACCGGGATTACCACCTATTCGAGGGATTGAGCATCAGATTGACTTAATTCCCGGTGCATCGCTACCCAACCGCGCACCATACCGTACCAATCCAGAGGAGACGAAGGAGATTATGCATCAAGTACATGAGTTACTCGACAAAGGTTATATACGCGAATCCCTTAGTCCTTGTATTGTTCCTATTATTATAGTGCCAAAAAAGGATGGTACATCGCGTATGTGTGTTGATTGTATAGGCATTAATAATATTACTATTCGTTAACGTCATCCTATTCCTAGGCTTGATGATATGCTTGATGAATTGAGTGGCTCTACAATATTCTCCAAAGTTGATTTGCGTAGTGGATACCATCAAATTCATATGAAATTGAGAGATGAATGGAAAACAGAATTTAAAACTAAGTTTGGATTATATGAGTAGTTAGTCATGCCTTTTGGGTTAACTAATGCACCTAGTACTTTCATGAGATTAATGAATGCAGTTTTACGTGCTTTCATTGGACGATTTGTGGTAGTATACTTTGATGATATATTGATTTATAGCAGATATTTGGAGGAACATTTGGAACATTTACATGCTGTTTTATTGCTCTACGTGATGCACGTTTGTTTGGTAACCTTGGAAAGTGCACCTTTTGCACTGACCGTGTATCTTTTCTTGGCTATGTTGTTACTCCACAGGGAATTGAGGTTGATAAAGCCAAGATTGAAGCTATTGAGAGTTGGCCGCCGCCCAAAACGGTCACACACGTGATTGTTTCCTTGGCCTCGCTGGATTCTATAGGCGTTTTGTGAGAGATTTCAGCACCATTGCTGCACCTCTCAATGAGCTTACAAAGAAGGATGTGCCTTTTGTTTGGGGTACTGCACAGGAATAAGCATTCACGGTATTGAAAGATAAGTTGACACATGCTCCATTACTCCAACTTCCTGATTTTAATAAGACTTTTGATCTTGAATGTGATGCTAGTGGAATTAGGTTAGGAGGTGTGTTATTACAAGATGGCAAACCTGTTGCATACTTTTCTAAAAAAATGAGTGGGCCTAGTCTGAATTATTCTACTTATGATAAGGAATTATATGCTCTTGTTGGGACTTTGGAAACATGGCAACATTATTTATGGACCAAAGAATTTGTTATACATTCTGATCATGAATCTTTGAAGCACATTAAAAGTCAAGTAAAACTGAACCGTAGACATGCTAAATGGGTTGAATTCATAGATACTTTCCCTTATGTTATTAAACACAAGGAGGGACAAGAAAATGTTATTGCTGATGCATTGTCTCGTCGTTATACTATGCTTTCACAACTTGACTTTACAATATTTTGTTTGGAGACCATCAAAGATCAATATGTGCATGATGATGAATTTAAAGATGTATTGCAGAATTGTAAAGAAGGGAGAACATGGAACACGTTCGTCGTTAATGATGGATTTGTTTTTCATGCTAACAAGCTATGCATTCCAGCTAGCTCTGTTCGTCTTTTGTTGTTGCAGGAGGCGCATGGAGGGTGATTAATGGGACACTTTGGCGTGAAGAAGACAGAGGACGTACTTGCTACACATTTCTTTTAGCCAAAGATGAGATGGGATGTTGAGCGTTTTGTTGCTCGCTGCACTACATGTCAAAAAGCTAAGTCACGACTCAATCCTCATGGTTTATATATGCCTTTGCCTCTCCCTAGTGTTCCTTGGGAAGATATATCTATGGACTTTGTTTTGGGTTTACCTCGAACAAAGAAGGGGAGGGATAGCATATTTGTTGTCGTGGATAGGTTCTCGAAGATGGCACACTTTATACCATGTCATAAAAGCGATGATGCTGCTAATGTTGCTGATTTGTTCTTTCGTGAAATTATTCGCTTGCATGGTGTGCCAAATATTATTGTTTCAGATCGTGATACTAAATTTCTTAGCCACTTTTGGATATGTTTATGGGCTAAGTTGGGGATTAAACTGCTTTTTAGTACTACTTGTCACCCCCAAACTGATGGACAAACCGAAGTAGTCAATAGAACTTTGTCTACTATGCTTAGGGCTGTTTTGAAGAATAATAAGAAAATGTTGGAAGAATGCTTGCCTCATATTGAATTTGCTTATAATCGTTCGTTGCATTCTACAACTAAGATGTGCCCTTTTGAAATTGTCTATGGTTTCCTACCTCGTGCACCTATTGATTTGTTGCCTCTTCCATCTTCGAAGAAGGTTAATTTTGATGCTAAACAACGTGCTGAATTGATCTTAAAAATGCATGAGTTAACTAAGGAAAATATTGAGCGCATGGATGCTAAATATAAACTTGTTGGAGATAAGGGTAGAAAACGTGTTGTCTTTGCACCTGGAGATCTTGTTTGGTTACATTTGCGTAAGGATAGGTTTCCTAATTTGTGCAAGTCAAACTGAGATGATAGGCACGAAAAAAAAATTTGACGAATTATTTTTTTCGGAATCAAGGCAGCGACGACGAAAAAGTGCGGTAAAAAAACAGTATGATGGCACGTGTCTCAAAAGACTCAGAAAAGCCCAAAAATAGGATAGGGAAAAAATATTTTGGCCTGCCGAAATTTTGGCCTAAAAACTGCCCGGGGTCTCCATTTTTTTTGAGACCTACGCAGGCAAGGAAACACAAATCCGAAACCTAGATGGATCTCGAGAACAAACCTAATATGAAAAGAACTCGGATTGGCAGTGGATATATGGTGGTAGGATATGGCAGCGGTGGTAGGTTATGGCAGCGGTGGTGGTATGTGGTGGCGGTGGTGGAATATGGTAGCAGTGGTGGTATGGCAGCGGCGATGAATATGGTGCGGCGGCGACGTGACAAACTGTGAACAGAACTCGAAACTCTAAAGAACTAGACGCTAAGACCAGCAACTTGACACGACGATGCAACCGCAAATTCAACAAAGCAAATACAGAAAAGATTATGCAAAGTCTCAGATTGGTTCGGATGGGATGAACTAACCCTAATTTTTTTTTGGCTTTTTCGTGGACTGTAGGTATGAAGAACAGACTCGATCTAATCTACGAAAAACTGTAAAATCTCACCGAGAAACCTGGAAATCTGATACCACTTGATAGAGGCAAAGGTGTCCCGTCTTTCGATGAGATGGTGGCTATCGTTTGGATGAAGTCGACTTTGATGATCCGACTACGAACGTGCGTGGACGTCGCGCCTTAGCAATCGCTAAACCAACTCCGAGAAGTTATTGACCACGCCGGAGCACGATCAACCTGACCACGAAGGTCTGTTTCCTGCAGGCAAACGAAGAACAAGCAAGAAACTGAGATTGCAATCTGGATATTGCGAATTCAAGAGGAAAGCTTTATTGATCAAGTGGGGTTCTGTGACGTCTTGGTCTGGTCGTTGAACACAAACGAAGTACGCGAAGTTGCAGCTATGGCGAACTTTAATCTAAACAAAACCCAAAGTCTAAACGACGCCCTAAGGGCTGTATATATGGGGGAAAGAGGGGGCAATTTCGTGGCCCTTGGTGAAGGGGTCCGAAACCAACCCTAACTCTTGTTTCCCCACACATACGGACTCTAAAAACAGCCTATACTCAAGTATTTCGAAATTACATGGGCCTGGCCCAATAATAAGGTGACGCAGCACCTATAATAGCCTCTGGACGAAATTTATGAAGTGGCATCTTGTATATTTCGTCCAAGGCTTTTCGCACTCATTATGGTGGCTTCAAAGTCCTGAAATCATCAATTGAAACTCCATTCTTGTTCCCCTTGCGCATGCCATCATCTCCATGCTTGATCTTGCTCCAATGTTCATCCTTCTTGTCCAAGCTAGGCCCTTCATTGGTAAGCAAGACAAATGTATCCAATTTAGGGAGCATCATATTCTCATGAACATTAGATTCATTACCAAGAAACGAAAGTACCTGGTAATTTAATTGGCATGCGCGAGCTCTAGTAATTGGTCATGTATATGTGTCAGTTGGAGCTGTGGGTGTAACCTTGTTAGTGATGTCCAAGTCAAAGCTAATGCCACGTGCTGATGGTCCTTTCAAGGTGTTAGAGAAAATAAATGATAATGCATATAAACTTGAGTTGCCTGCAGATTTTGGGGTTAGTCCCACATTTAACATTGCAGATTTGAAGCCTTACTTGGGTGAGGAAGATGAGCTTCCGTCGAGGACGACTTCAATTCAAGAAGGGGAGGATGATGAGGTCATCACTAACAAGGTTACACCCACAGCCCCAACTGACACACATACATGACCAATTACTAGAGCTCGCGCACGCCAATTAAATTACCAGGTACTTTCGTTTCTTGGTAATGATTCTAATGTTCATGAGAATATGATGTTGCCTAAATTGGATACATTTGTCTTGCTTACAAATGAAGGGCCTAGCTTGCACAAGAAGGATGAACATTGGAGGAAGATCAAGCATGGATATGATGGCATGCGCAAGGGGAACAAGAACGGAGTTACAAGTGATGATTTCAGGATTTTGAAGCCACCATAATGAGTGCGTGAAGCCTTCGATGAAATATACAAGATGCCACTTCATAAATTTCGTCCAGAGGATATTATAGGTGCTGCGTCACCTTATTATTGGGCCATGCCCATGTAATTTCGAAATAATAAAGTATAGGCTGTTTTTAGAGTCCATATGTGTGGGGAAAACAGAGTTAGGACTGGTATCGGACCTCTTCTCCAAGGGGCCACGAAATTCCCTCTCTCTTTCTCCATATGTACAGCCCTTAGGTGTCATTTAGACTTTGGGTTTTGTTTAGATTAAAGTTCGCCATAGCTGCAACTTCGCGTACTTCGTTTGTGTTCAACGACCAGGCAAAGGCGTCACAGAACCCCACCTTGATCAATAAAGCTTTCCTCCTACATTCGCAATATCCAGATTGCAATCTCAGTTTCTTGCTTGTTCTTTGTTTGCCTGCAGGAAACAAACCTTTGTGGTGAGGTTGATCGTGCTCCGACATGGTCAATGACCTCTCGGAGTTGGTTAGCGATTGCTAAGGCGCGACGTCCTCACACGATCGTAGTCGGATCGTCAAAGTCGACTTCCTCCAAAATGATAGCCACCATCTCATCGAAAGATGGGACACCTTTGCCTCTATCACACAGTTATCACCGAAGTAGGAAGGCCCTTACTGGGTAGTACAAGTCACCAGACCTGACGCAGTCCGTCTGGAGACCGGAGATGGCATTAAATTGCAAAACTCATGGAATATTGAGCGTCTCTGTAAGTTCTACCCGTAAGGCGCGGTTGTCTGGCCCTTCCTGACAACCACCCATTGTACATGCCTTGCCTCAATTGCATGTAACCCCTTGTACAAGCCGGGGTGATGAACCCGTGCAAGAGAAAAATAAAGAAGCGCTGCAGGGGCCCCCAACCAAGATTGCATGCATGTACGAGCATTCTAAGATCACCGCATAAGCATTTCATGAGCATTTTCATATGCATATAGATAGGATTGCATCTTACATTCATTCTCACCTACATGAAGCTACATGTTCCTGCCGTGAACTTGTCTTCGACAAGGAGTTCACAAGATTGCCCGGCGCTGCAATCCCCGACAAGCCAAACAGATAACTTCTACCTCCTGTTCGTTAGTGTTTTGTAAGCTATAACTTCTGCATAAGAAAACCTCGCCACTCTCTTGAGGCTTGGGTGCTCCCATCCCAGACTCGAACGCCGCTTCAGCCAGGATGGTTGTAGTAGCCCTTGATGAAAAGAAGTTGGTAGGGGGCTGCCCCCTTTGTCTGTTTCCTGGCAGATGTGATTCTTCGGCAGACAAAAAGGGTGCTTGCAAGGTAGCTTGCCGGGAAAACTCGTTTATTAGCATAAAGAGGCATCTCACCTCTCTATGGGCATACACATGCACGTGTCCCCGGCAAGTTTCATCTTTTTCATTTACATGCTGATACAAGTACAAGCATTACCGAACACAAACATGGACTCGAGGATTACATTATTTGAATTAAAATTTGGCAAGTGCCTGCAGATTTATGATTGAAAAAGGATAAGTGCCCCGTGATGCCCTTTCTTGTCCCTCTCCTTCTACACACGACCGTTGAACGCGAGGAGGGGCAATAGGAGCGCCTGGGCAGGAACCTGCCCCCCCCCCCTTCGGGCTCCATGAGATGTAGCCCGACGGGAGCGGGAGCACCGGGAGAGCGCATCAATGGGGAGCACAGCGGAGGCGACCCGTCGACCACCGTCACCAGGGCCAGTAGGGCACGACAAGGCTAACGGAGCTGCAACCTGAGAGGAAGCCTGCCGGGATCTAGCTGGAAAACTGCTGGAGGAGCCCGGGAGCACCGTCCCCACCTCTGCACCAACTCCCCGGCAAATACCCTACCGGGAAGGATATGCGGGTGCAAATGATGGTCCTGCCTCCTGATGAAGATGGTGCGGGCGGCGGCCAGCCGAATTCAGAGTGTCAGACCCAAGATGCGATTCTATCCCGATCACGTGAACACCTCGTGATTGGGGCACAACCGCATTTCTGGCGCTTAGCAAGATGGATATCATTACATCGTACCATTACATAAATACATGGGGATACAACAATTCATATAAGTCACACGAATACAACAACATCAATACAAGACATCCGACTACGGATGCAAACATGAAAGAGCACAACGACATCCATCTGCTATCCCAGGCTGCCGACCAGGAACCTAACCTAAGACTTATGAGGAAGAAGAAGAAAGAACTCCAACGCAAGAACATTGCACTCACGTCAAGTCATCGGAAACCTGCACCTGCAACTGGTGTTGTAGTATCTGTGAGCCACGAGGACTCAGCAATCCTATAACCATGGGTATCAAGACTAGCAAAGCTTAATGGGCAAGGAGAGGTAAAGTGGTGAGGTTGCAGCAGCGGCTAAGCAATATATGGTGTCTAACTTACGAGTACAAGAATAAGATGAGCATCTACGCAAACGGTCGCAAACTAGTAATGATCGCTAAAGATCATGAACTACCTAGGAGTCAAACATAACCCCACCATGTTCTCTTCTCAAAGTGAAAAGAGACGGTCACGGTTACTCACGCGGTTGTGTGTTTTATCTCGGATCCTGTTGTAGGGTGGAACCCTAGGTGGAGATCTTTCACGAATTGGAGGGGAGTCCCCAAGAACAAGATGAACACAAGGGGGAAACTCTCAAGAACAAATCCAATCACACATCCACTAGACTCACAAACACATGAGATCCACAAGGTACAAGAACAATCAAAGGGAAATAAGAAACATGGTAGAGTTCATCCCAATCCTATGAGGAGAGAGGTCTTGATAATTCACAAGGATTCTTCCCTAGATGGGGTCTTGTATCCACGTGGGATCTTCTCCAAGATGGAGGTCTTCACCTCCAATGGAGTAGTCTCTATCTCTCAAGAGGAGAAGGTAGGAGCAAAGCTCACATACAAATGAGCTATCATATTTGCTTACCCTCTAAATGAGCTAGGTGGGGGGGGTATTTATAGTCTAGGGGCAAAATAAGAGGTGGAGAATGGGTACATGGGCAAAAACCCAACAAGCCACGCAGGCCCTCGGATTGGTCCGAGAACCCGGGGCGAAGGGACCGGGCACCCGGTCCGGACAAAGGCACCGGGCGGAGGAGGATCGGGCACCCGAGGGTCAAGGCCCGGTAACCCGGTGTGCAGGGGGCGCCGCGCCAGGGGGGGCGGGCACTCGGTGGTGAGGGGGCCGGGCACCCGGGCCACCCAGGGAGGCCGCGATAGGAGGGGGCCGGGCACCCGGGGCTCTAGGGGCCGGGCACCCGGAGTGGGTTGGGCCGGCGACCAAGTGGCAGGGCACCCGAGGCTAAACCGGCCGGGCACCCGGGGCCGGCTGGGGATATTCATGTAAATCTCGAAGAGGAGCGGGTTCACCTTAAGTCCTGTAAGTTCACTCGGGGCTTGAGGTGCTATGACGATGTACATGGAGATAGCCGTAGGATGCTCCGCATCAGATCCTCTGTCAGGTTTTCTACAACCGGACATTAACAAATTCCCATCTGCCACAGAAC
Organism: Secale cereale; assembly: GCA_902687465.1. NCBI lineage: Eukaryota > Viridiplantae > Streptophyta > Magnoliopsida > Poales > Poaceae > Secale > Secale cereale. Next base: position 288,030,060 of record LR738714.1, read on the forward strand.
CGCAGGCACGGCTTTCGAAAGATCAAAACCCTGCAGGGGTGTCCCAACTTAGCCCAGCACAAGCTCACGATCTGCGGAGTCACAACTCCAAAGTGGGAAGACCCGAGTATCCTCGTAATCCCGTGCTCAAGATATTTCGAAAAATGTAAAACTAATCCAGCAAGACCTCCCGGCGTGCCAACACCCTGATAGTAGCCGCGCGTATCTCATCTCAGGCCACGACCGGATGGGAGAAGCTATGGGAGCCAGACCTCGAGTTTCCACGTGGTGGCCCCGAAGCACCCCCGTTTGGGACCAACACCATCAGTACTGGCCCCCCTGTAATGTAGAATTAAGAACCCGGGGACGCGACCCCCTATGCTATTTAATTAATTAATTACTTTTTATTATGAGGTAAATTAAAACCAAAGTTGGGCCTTACTGGAAAAGCTTTAAGTAGTGCGAATTATCAAGGGGGGGGGGGCATAAACCCCAACCGTGTTAGGAACGCAAAATCAAGGAATATAACGCCGGTTTATGGGTTCTTAAGGCGTCATGAGTGGAACAAAATGACGAGCAAAAGGCCAAGCCTTCCACCCATTGCCAAGTATATAGGTGTGTTAATACATATAAGATATATTGTGATATTCAAAAAACCCAGATCCGACATGGAGTAATCTTCATCTTCACTTACAACTAACAATGCTATAAGAGGGGCAGAGCAAGCGGGTAACATAGCCAAACAACGGTTTGCTGGGAAGGTGTCAAAGGTTAGAGGTTTCATGGCAACAAGCAGGGGCTGACAACAAAAGATAGGTAGCGCGACATATAACGATAGCATCGAGACAACTAACATGGCAATGATAGTAAAGGTATCCGAGGTGATGGTCATCTTGCCTGAGATCCCGCAAGGAAGAAGAACGAGTCCATGAAGATTACGAATAAGAAGCCACGAAGACGAACCACATGTAGACGAACGAATCCTCACGATCGCAACGGAATATGAACTAGCGAGAAGAAGCACACAACATGGTAAACACACCACTCAAGAACATGACAAGATGCTCAACCAAGTATGATACAAGACAATTCTATATGATGCAAAACATGGCAAGGGATGAAGCACACAAGAACAACACCACCCAACAAGTTTAAATGAGGGCGGAAACAACATATAGCAATTCCGGTAAGACCTCATATGCACATTTCAAAATTGGTCCAGATCTGAACAAACCTTAAGTTCAAGTTTTTAAGCAGCAAGTTAACATGCACCAAGATGATGTACTCGACATTCTAGTCAAGTTACACATCAAGTTCATTCAATTCGGAGCTACGGCCTAGAAGATATGAGCAAAACAAGACAAGCATGGAAATTTTGCAAGATGCAATCAAACATCAAGCAAACTCACTCCAAGCATGTAAACAACATGATATTATGCTTCTACATGCAAAAATAGACAAGTTTCATATATAGCATGCTCAAAATGGAGCAACGGTTCATCACATACACATGAAACAAGATATAACAACAAGCTGTCCAAAAATAGCAACATAGCAACTTTGGAGCAAGGTATATATATGCTACATCACTCAAACATGATAACGAAAGGCATGGATGTGAAATAGACGTGATACTTAACAAGCATGAACTTAGAGCACACCCAAAAACTTGCTGGAACACAATTAAACAAGCATGGCAAGATTCAATAAGTTTACAGATTTCTCAGACTTAGCCAAAATCTGGGAAGGCAAAAACATCATCACGATGTTGCCTTCGGAGGCACAAAACAACAAGCATATCAACTCTACTACGTATATAAAGATCATGGACATATAATAGACATAGCATACATAAAAAAACTACATTGGAATAACTCCATAGGAGGCATGGATCAATAACAACAAGCTTCACCAAATTGATCATGTTGATAATAGTATGAGAGGTACATTTACAACAACTTGAGAGCAAGAAATAAATAAGATACAACAGGCTATATATGCAAACAATGGCACGGATGGATAGAGCATAACATGGACAACAAGACATGATCATTGGATATACTAAAACAAGCATGGATTTGAGTGGGACATCAAGGAAACATGGCATCAGGTTTAACAGTTTCAGACTTAGCAGATTTCAACAAGTCCTAGAAAATAACAACAGCGAGTAGGCCATTTTGGAAGCTTGTTGCAAACACCACAAGGCATATCATGAAAAATGGATTGCACCACAGCAAAGATGGCATGATTGTGCTTCTAAAACATATTGACATGTGGCATAAAAGACAAACACACCAATAGCTATGAACAAGACAAAATAGCATCTCATAACAAGTTTCAGCACTTAACAGCCATATGCACTTTTTCAACAGAGATTAACATGGCAATATGGCACCTAACATGAATGCTACAGCAACCATCATGTAGGGCACTTCACAATGAACATTTTGACATATCACACACTCCATTTGGACCCACATGCTAACCTAATAACAATTTTCAGCAGTTTTAAACATATAGCACTCTTGCAACGATGATTAGTGCATCAAGATGAACTCAAACAAGCATGCTACAATACAACAATATGAAGATCATATCACAACTAACATCTGGACATATCATATGCTCAAATCGGACCATCACACAAAAAGTTACAAGCACACAAAGATGCATACATATTATGCATTTTCAGGGACTTTGTAGTTTTTAACCCTAGGAAAGAAACAAAGAGGGCGTCATTTAGTTATAACGCGCACGGGCAAGGGATTAGGTGGGCTCACCATAGTGGGCCTCGGCCCGAAAGGAAGGAGAGGCAGGCCAAGGCGGGCCGGGGTAGACGGGCCGGGGCGAGGCCGGCCCGGAGCGGAGGGAGGTGACCCATGTGGCCACGGCGAGGCCCACGAGGCCGGCGCAGGCTGGCGACCTCCCCGATCCCACCGATCCAGGATGCGGCGGCGCGGTCAATGGCGATGCCGGCAAGGGGAGGGCGACAGAGGCCGGCGGCGCACCGGGAACGGCCGAATCCAGGCCGACCCGAGGCTGAGGGCACCGTTCCCGGTGACGGCGAGCTAGGAGGTGACCGACGGTAGGGCGAGCTCGAGGCGGCCAAGGCACTGCGGTGGTGGTTGCTGGGTTCGCCGGGGATGAACGGGATGGTGGCGCGGCGATAGTCAGAGGCGGTGGCGCGCGACCGGCGGTCGGGCGCGCGGCGGAGCTCAGCGGGAGCGGCGGCGCGGGGTGCGGGGTCGCTGTGGGAGCCTTGCTGGCGGTGGGATCCGGCTCCGGCGAGGCTCCAGTGGCCGGAGTGGAGACGGGCGACGGAGGCGGTAGCTGCGGGCCCGGCGCGGCCTGGATCGGCCCGGGGCGGGCCGGATCTGGGCCCCGGGCATCTGGCAGCGAACTAGGCGCGGGGGAGGTGTGGTGGCGGCTCCAGATTGGAGGAGAGCGGCGGCGGGGCGACGTGGCGGCTTGTGATTGGCCCGGGCGACGTGGACGCTGGACATGTCTGGCACAGGACGGACGTGTCCGGCGCAGGACGGACGTGTCCGGATGTGCGAGGGGAGAGGCTAGGGTTTGCACCGCGAATTTGGAAGGGTGAGGCTGATTTATAGGTAGAGGGAGCTAGGAGAGTCCAAATGAGGAGCGGTTTTCGGCCACGCGATCATGGTCCAATGACCGAGAGCATGGAGGTGGTTGGGATGGGCTAGTGGGCTGTTGTGAAAGGGTGTTGGGCCAAAAGAGAAAAGGCTTCTGACGGTTAACACGGTTAACCGTTGGGCTATCAAACGAACTTCGAACGCGACGAAACTTGACAGGCGGTCTACCTATGCTATAATAAGACCACATGCCAAGTTTCATCCCATTTTGAGGACGTTTTCTGGCCACTCATAAAATAAATAAACGGAGGTGCCGCAGGCACGTGCAAGTGTGTCTGGGCTCAGAACGGACAACGGAAAGGATGAGGGGACTCGGACGGGTGCATGTTTTGAAAACATGAGGATGCAACACACATGAAGACATGGCAAGATGCAACACGCAAGCATATGACATGGCAACAGCGACAAATAACTGGCTGACAGCTGGCGCATCGGTCTCGGGGTGTCACAACACTCCCCTACTAACAAGAGATCTCGCCCAAGATCTTAGGAACGAGACGAAAGGGAAAAGGAAGAAGGTGAAACCAAAGAACCTTGAGAGGTTGAGCCACTTGAAAGAAATGATAAAACAGAGATGAACGAGAAAGAGAAGCTCCATTACAAAAGAGGAACAAGGAACACACGAGAACCAAGGAGGTTAAAAGGCATAAAACAAGAGCTGAAGGAATGAGAATGAATTCGAACCCACTCCGGCTACAAGAGATAGCAAAGGAATTCGAACGAAGGAATTTGGGCAGCACTCCGGTGGAAAATAGAAAGAATAGACCATGAACAAGAACTTGAGGGATGGAATAATACTAGACGAGAGAAACAATACAAAGCCTCCGGAAGAATTAAAGAATGGAATGAGAAGACAAGGGGAAAGAACACATATTCTAGCACAATGAATTTGAAGGCATCCTTAGAAGGAAGGATTGAATGGAATTGTTGAGAAAATTAACAACAAAAGAATAAGCTTGTTGTGGACTTATGAAAACATCTCAAAACTTGAGGTGAATTATGCCGCAACCAAATATTGAATAGATGAGATGAAGAACGAAATACAAAACTCCACTTCAAAAGAATACGGAGGATTATTTGGACTCCAAGATGCGAGAAGAAGAATACTTGAGCTACTCCAGAAGAATTAGATGAACGTTTGAAGAATGATTTGAATCACGATGAACCACCATGAGGAACTCCGGTAACAAAAGGATGATGATTTAGAAATGACGAACGAAAAAAATAAGATTAAAGCCTTGCGATGATTTAGACGAGGGTCCGACGAGATAGCCGAGGAAAATTTGAACTCCGGAAAAGAAAAGAATAAAAACACCTGGAACTAGAATTTATTCATCAAGAATAAACTCTGAAGGAAGGAATAAATCAGCTTGACGAGAATGAATAAGAATTATGGTATGCTCATCCTTCATCTATTAAATTGATGAAAGCAATGGATTCACATACTACTTATTCTCGTTGAAATGATTAAAGAGGGATATATCGCAAACTTGCGAAAATCTTCATGAAACACTGGTAGGATTGAAATAAAAATGGATGGATTGAGATGATAGCACCGGAAAAGAACTATTGAGCGAATCACCTTAAGAATTGAAGCCGAGTGAAGAAAAGAACGAACCACCGGGAAGAATTAAAATCGAGTGATGAAAGAGAACAAACCACCGTGAAGAATTTAAATCGAGTGAATAAAAGAGAATGAATCGCCGGGAAGAATAAGGAACTTGGGGAATTTAGATACAAGAGAACAAAGAGATCGTGAACTGATTAAAGAATACTTGAACGAAGCACCGGACGAATGTGAGACGAATGAAGAGGCATCAATGAAGAATATTTGGAGGACGAGGTTGAAAACTGAGAACGAAGAAATCTTCTGAAATGATGGCCTTCGGAGGAACACAACGGAAAGAACTGATGAAATGCTTCAGATGGTTAAAGAAAGAATTTATGATAATTGGAATAATTCGAGAGGATAACATGAAGCTAGAACCACGAATCTTCGAGAGGACGGACAAGATTTGGAGGAAAGCTCTTCTTCAGTCTTCATATGACGACGAGGAACACAACCAAAATTGTTGAGATACTTCGGAAAGGAAAAGATGACGGTTGAAGCAATGTTCAAAAGAATTATAAGCGATCTTGGAGAAGGCACATGACTGATGGAATCCATGCTTACGTCGCACTTGAAAAGAATTTCGGAACACTTCCGAAAAATTAGAAGAGTCAGGTAAGATCCTGGGAAAAGACCTATGGGTTATGAGCCCACCGAAAAGAAACACTGTTGGAAAGGATTGTTGAATGAGAAATCATGCACCGGAACGATTGAAAAAAACTCGAATGAGGTAACAACCTCGAATTAGTTGGAACACGGACATATCTCCTGAGATGACTTCGGCACTCCGGACAATTAAATAGCGAGGGACGAACGAGCAAGGGGAAACATGTGAGCAATGGAAAAGAATAACATCAACACCGAAAACTTGAATTGTATCCACCGGAGAAGAAGAAGAAAGGAAGAATGACGAACGAGAGGAGAATTCCCCCAGTTGAAATAATTGATGAAAGGAATTCAAAGGCTTCACACGAGTAGGAAGGATACTCGATTATGAACTCCAGCTCCGAGAAGAAAAAGGGTGGGCGGGTGGGAAAAAGAAAGACAACTTCGGAAGGTGAAACAACACCAGTTGGAAGAACCGAGGATTGAAGCAAAAGACGGGGAGGGTCAAATCGACTTGACGAGAGATGCACCAGATGAAAGAGCAGACATCGCAACGAACGAAAACTAACCGTGATCCTAAAAAAAATTGAAGGGGAAGAGGAGTAATTCAAAACACCTACGTCAAGATTCCTCACCAGAGCGACGAAGGGGCTGAGGAGTAAAAAGAATTCCTACTCTCCGATATAACTAGATTCCGAAAAAAGTTCTTTTTTCTAGACTCAACAACGGCCAAGCTACGATCAATCAAGGGGGCTCCTATGGTCGGTCGAGGCTCTGATACCAACTTGTCAGACCCAAGATGCGATTCTATCCCGATCACGTGAGCACCTCGTGATTGGGGCACAACCGCATTTCGGGCGCTTAGCAAGATGGATATCATTACATCGTACCATTACCTAAATACATGGGGATACAACAATTCATACAAGTCACATGAATACAACAACATCAATACAAGACATCCGACTATGGATGCAAACATGAAAGAGCACAACAACATCCATCTGCTATCCCGGGCTGCAGACCAGGAACCTAACCCAAGACTGACGAGGAAGAAGAAGAAAGAACTCCAATGCAAGAACATCGCTCTCACGTCAAGTCATCGGAAACCTACACCTGCAACTGGTGTTGTAGTATCTGTGAGCCACGAGGACTCAGCAATCCCATAACCATGGGTATCAAGACTAGCAAATCTTAATGGGCAAGGAGAGGTAAAGTGGTGAGGTTGCAGCAGCGGCTAAGCAATATATGGTGGATAACTTACGAGTACAAGAATAAGATGAGCATCTACGCAAACGGTCGCAAACTAGTAATGATCGCTAAAGATCCTGAACTACCTACGAGTCAAACATAACCCCACCGTGTTCTCTTCTCAAAGTGAAAAGAGACGGTCATGGTTACTCACACGGTTGTGTGTTTTATCTCGGATCCTGTTGTAGGGTGGAACCCTAGGTGGAGATCTTTCACGAATTGGAGGGGAGTCCCCAAGAACAAGATGAACACAAGGGGGAAACTCTCAAGAACAAATCCAATCACACATCCACTAGACTCACAAACACATGAGATCCAGAAGGTACAAGAACAATCAAAGGGAAATAAGATACATGGTATTATTCATCCCAATCCTATGAGGAGAGAGGTCTTGATAATCCACAAGGATTCTTCCCTAGATGGGGTCTTGTATCCACTAGGGATGTTCTCCAAGATGGAGGTCTTGGCCTCTAATGGAGTAGTCTCTCTCTCTCTCAAGAGGAGAAGGTAGGAGCAAAGCTCACATAGAAATGAGCTATCATATTTGCTAATCCTCTAAATGAGCTAGGTGGGGGGTATTTATAGTCTAGGGGCGAAATAAGAGGTGGAGAATGCGTACATGGGCAAAAACCCAACAAGGAACGCAGGCCCTCGGATTGGTCCGGGCACCCGGGGCGAAGGGACCGGGCACCCGGTCCGGACAAAGGCACCGGGCGGAGGAGGACCGGGCACCCGGGGGTCAAGGCCCGGGCACCCGGGGTGCAGGGGGCACCGCGCCAGGGGGGGTCGGGCACCCGATCGTGAGGGGGCCGGGCACCCTTGCCACCCAGGGAGGCCGCGACAGGAGGGGGTCACGCACCCGGGGCTCTAGGGGCCGGTCACCCGGAGTGGGCTGGGCCGGCGGCCAAGTGGTCGGGCACCCCGGGCTCAACCGGCCGGGCACCCGGGGCCGGCTGGGGCGAAGCCTAGGCTGCGGCTGGGCACCTAGTTCCGACGAGCCAGGGCACCCGGGGTGTCAAGGGAGCTCTGTCTCCTCCCGTTCTTCTCGCTCCGCTTCTCCTTGGGTCTCCGAGTGGCTTGGTGATCCTTCCGTGCTTCCTCGTGATGATCTCCGAAGTACCTAAGAATGAACAATATTCCGAGGTGAGGTAGTGACCAAGCCCAACAGATATTCATGTAAATCTCAAAGAGGAGCGGGTTCACCTTAAGTCCGGTAGGTTCACTTGGGGCTTGAGGTGCTATGACGGTGTACATGAAGATAGCCGTAGGATGCTCCGCATCATCTTCTCCCCCTTGGAAAAGATCCGTCCTCGGATCGTGAACCATATCGTCATGTACACGGTAGGCATGGATGAACTTGTAGTTAGTCGATGTGTATGTCACGCCTCGACTAAAGTACTCCAAGATGTCACCGGAATGGTAGACATGCAAAAAGAGCAAACACAAGGGACACTTGGAAATACAATTGTTAGCGAACGCAAGGTGTCCATCATTTAAGCATGAGTCCGTCCAATGAAATCGGTAGTGGCAATGAGCATGAATTGTAGCAAAATGAAAGAGCATGGCATACAGTGCATTCATGTGATCAAGCTCATTGTGAAAGAAGTTGCAAATGCTACCATTGTGCAAAATGATGTCGTAATGGGATTGTGTATCAAAAGCATGAACATGGTAAATGATGATCAATGTGAGTATGTGATCATGCAATTGATGGTTGGAAATGTGATCAATATGTATGAAGAGTCCATCAAGAAAGATCACAACAAATTTGCTAAGGAAATGAAAAGCGCATATATCATGGATGACATGGAAATACAAGATGCAACATGGCAATCATAATGTGAGTCAATCCATGCATAAGATGCAAATTTGTTATGGGAATGATATGTCCATGGAGCATGGCATGTGAGCACACAATCAAAAAATATGAAGGTTTTGGTGCAATGTGTCAAAGGAGTTTTTATATACCAATGCTCGATGTCGTGGCAAGAGTGGTAGACTGGTGGTGCATCCATGAAATCCAGCATATGTGAAGATGGCTCACTAGGAAGGAATGCACCTTGATGAGGATGTCGAAAATGTTGTTATTGCGCAACGTGTATGCCTTCGCATGTCCAATATGCCTCGTGATGGTACCGCCTTGTGAATCCTTCAAAATGAAAGAACATGACAAACACTCGGAAAAACAAATGAGGTTAGCGAAGATGTAAAACCTATTCGTGTGGTGAGTCACCCAACAAGTATTTTCGTCATTCTTATCATAAGAAAGGACAAGGGGACATGGCAATGTATGGAAGCATATGATGCGATAACAACCAAATACATTAGGCTCAAACAAGCAAGCATGCATCACAAGTAAGGTGTCCAAGTCTCCGAGATCAACAAGTATAGCATGGTTGCACTCACAACAAGTGAATATGAGAGATGCAACTATTGGAGACAAGTGATAATGATCAAGATATATCATGTGAAATGCATGAACATATATGTCATCAACCCAAGAAAGCAAGTAAGAGTGGAACATGGGTGATGCAATATAGCAAGCAACCACAGTGATCAAGTCAAACAAGCTATTAGTGCGAAGATGAAACATACTAGAGGTAATCATGGCAATCATGTCATGTGTGCAAATAGTAGGCATGAATAATGCACATGGCCTATCACAAGCATGAAAGCGAGAAATGAACAAAGTCTCATCAATAGCATGGGGCACAACAAAATCATGGCAATAGCTACAAGTATCTCCACCAAGCATGCAAATGCACATAGTAGTCGTAGAATGGTGAATCATGCGCAAATGCAAGCAAGGGTCACAATTGCATGGCAAAGTCCTAGCAAGAGGCATAACATGCAAAGTGAACATGATAGAATGGGTATAAGATGACAAGTGATAAATAACCCATAGCTGTGTGAGAGCCAAGTAAAAGAGATGTGTGTAGTCGTTGCACGAAGAGAACGGTGGTAGGCACAATCCACGGGATCCCAAAGCGTCGTCTCTCTCAAGGGCTCGTTTTGTCAACTCATGGGATTGTGAGGTTGACACATGTTCATGAGTACCTACACAAAACAAAGACAAATGAAAAATTATGTGTGCGTGGTATATGTACACATCATCCATCATGACGCGCACGTGCATGTGTTCGTTGGCACAAAATAGCCAATGCTCAAATAAATGAGATGCGTGATACAGAAACATGTCATCCATCATGAGAGGTTTGTTGTTATGTATTGCATAATGGAGACTCGAATTGTGTAACGCATCACAAGAAATATGTAGAGCATTGTTATTCATAGAATGCATATGGTGCACACAATCATGGTAAACATGCAAGGTATGGAATGTGTCAAGATCTCCTAGTATGTATGAAGAAACTATGGGGTCTCCTCATGAGCAATATTTGAAACATCATATGGAGAAAATTGACAACATCCAAAACAATGCATATCCCAAGCTATGTGGTCATGGCATGTCATATGAGATAAATGATGCAAAGGGAGCATATCAATATCATCACAAGAAAAACAAATGCCAATAACCATGGGCTTGTCATCTATGCCATAAGTGCAAATTGGGTTTATCTTAATGGCATATGCATAGTTACTATGATGAGATTGCAAATATGACATACGAGTGATCTCATGCATAGCATATGACAAATCAAGCGGATTATCAAACATGATGTGACCTAAAGAATGATCACAAGAGATCCTATGCAACATGGCATCACAACTAATAAACTCCACATGGAATCATTATACTCATCATAAATGGGTAATGCAGCACATGAGGTAGTCGAACTAGCATGAAGCATGGAAATAGGTGGATCAGCATCATGCAAGCAATCAATGTAAAAAATGTCCACTAGTGGGACTAGAGCATCACCTTCACCTATGTTGCCTTTCGCATTCCACTCATGTGGTGTAGGTGAGGTGGGAAAGACCAAATGGTAGTCATCATCTTCATCGTGATGGAACCATGTGGGGGTGCATCATAGTCCACCATGGCCATCGTCTTGTCCATAGGAAGGACGAAGTGATGTAGGGCGGAACCCTAGATGGCTGATCTTTCACGAAAAGGAGGGATCCCAAGGATGAACACGTGAGGCACGAGGGAAAACACAAGCGGGGCAAGAAGAAAAACACTCAAATCAGCAAGTTTAGGTCACGCAAATGCTAGATCCGGGTACACAAAGTGTGATACACGATATACGATCAACTAAGGATGATACAAGTAGCGGTAGTCATCTCCGTGAGGAGGTCTTGATGTTCTTCTCCGTGAAGGAGGTCTTGAATCCGGTGGATCTTCTCTGAAGAGGCCACGGTCTCGTAGGAGAGGAACCACTCAGGTCTATGATGATCTATCACAATGCTGACCCTAAAAGATGGAAGGGAAGGAGTACTTATAGTCTAGGGGTAAGTTGGGGGATACATGGGGTGAAACCCCTTCATCTGTGCGCAGGTAGGGCGGTAGTACCGGTCCTGCGGCCGGTAGTACCGGTCTTTGCGGATGTAGCGGAAGTTCCGGCCTTGCACCGGCCTTACACCGGTCGATCACAGAAGGTTGACCGGTAGTTGACTGGTAGTTGGGCGGTAGTACCGATCGACCGGTAGTTGGGCGGTGGTGGACCAGTAGTACCGCTATCTCTGTGCTGGGAAACTTCATGTTCTCGCTCTTGGTGTCCATCTTGCACCGTAACTTCACCTTGGCACCTAAGCATAAAAAGTGTCTCCGTTTGAGGTAGTAGCCATGTCTCAAGGTGGTCAAATGGGAATTCAACAAGGAGAGAGTTAACCTCGGTTTCAAGTGCTCTAGCACGAGCACGTGTCATTGGTCCTTGGAGCACTTGGTGAGGCGATTGATGGTCCATGGGGATGACCTTGGGGTGCTCCGCATCATCTCCCCTCCCTTGGGAAAGATCCGACCTCGGATCGAAATCTTCATCACCATGGAAAGGAGAGAGATCCTTGACGTTGAAGGCATCGCTCATGTTGTACTTGTCTCGTGGGATGTTGATCTTGTAGGCTTTGTTGTTGTAGCGTGCTAGCACCTTGAAGGGTCCGTCGGCGCGAGGTAGTAGTTTGGACTTGCGCTCGTGTGGGAAACGGTCCTTGCGAAGATGAAGCCAAACAAGATCTCCCGGTTGGAACACCATTGGTGCATTGTTGACGTTGAGCTTGGTGGTGAGGCGATGGACTTGTCGCTCGATCGTTGCCCTTGTATCTTCATGCACCTTCTTCAGATAGCTTGCTCGTGCACTTGCGTCCATGTTCGTGCGCTCTTGGAGAGGTAGAGGTAGGATGTCCAATGGAGACAAGGGGTTGAAGCCGTAGACGACCTCGAAAGGGGACTTGCTGGTAGTTGAATGTCTTGCGCGGTTGTTGGCGTACTCCGCGATGGGCAAGCGTTGTTCCCATTCCTTGATATTCTTCTTGAGCAACACGTGAAGAAGCATCGAAAGTGTGCGGTTCGTCACCACCATTTGGCCGTCGGTTTGTGGATGATATGCCGAAGAGAAGAGTAGCTTGATTCCGAGTTTGGCACATAGAGTCTTCCAAAAGTAGCTCAAGAACTTGACGTCCCGGTCCGACACGATCGTCTTGGGCAGTCCATGTAGACAAATGATTTCCCTACAAAAGAGATTTGCAACATGTGAAGCATCGTCGATCTTGTTACAAGGTATGAAATGAGCCATTTTAGAGAATCTATCCACGAAAACAAACACGGAATTCGTTCCATTTTGAGTCCTAGGCAATCCAAGTATGAAGTCCATGCTTATGTCTTCCCATGGATGGTATGGAATAGGAAGTGGCATGTAAAGACCATGAGATTGAGATTTTGACTTAGCTTTGCGACATGTAGAGCATCGATTGGTGAGGCATGAGACGTCACGGAGCATCATGGGCCAAAAGTAGTTCTTTGAGAGCGTAGCAAATGTCTTATCGCGTCCAAAGTGTCCCATGAGTCCTCCTCCATGAGATTCCTGCAAAAGGAGCAAACAAAGCGAAGACTCGAGAATGCAAAGTTTGTTAGCTCTCATAAGATATCCATCCTTTATGTAATAGCGTTCCCAAGAAGTGTGAGTCAAACACTTAGCATAAGGATGTGCAAAGAAAGGATCATGCTCATATAAATCTTTGATATGCTCAAAGCCAATAACATTCAACTCAAGTTGTGTAACAAGAATGCATTTGCGGGAAAGTGCATCCGCCACAACATTCTCTTTGCCTTTGATATATTTGATGACATAGGGAAAAGACTCAATGAACTCACTCCATTTAGCATGACGCTTGTTCAACCTAGTTTGACCCTTAAGATACTTGAGAGTCTCATGCTCCGTATGAAGAATGAATTCATGAGGTCTAAGATAATGTTCCCAAACACGTAAAACTCTCACCAAGGCATAGAGCTCTATCATATATGGGGTAGTTAAGTTGCGCTCCGGATAGATTCTCGCTAAAGTACGCAATTGGGCGCTTTTCTTGCATGAGCACGCCACCTATGCCGGTACCACTTGCGTCACAATGAATCTCAAATGGTTTATCAAAGTTTGGTAGGGCTAGAAGTGGTGCCTGTGTAAGCAAGCTTTTTAGCTCAGTGAACGCGGTGTCTTGCGAAGGACCCCAAATGAAGGGTGTGTTCTTCTTGCTCAAGGCATGTAGAGGCATAGCAATAGTGCTAAAGTCCTTGAAAAAACGTCGATAGAAACCGGCTAAACCAAGGAAACTACGCACTTGTAGGAGATTTGTTGGTTGTGGACAAGTTTTAATTGCTTCAATTTTAGTTTCATCAACGTGATCACCTTGTGAAGAAACGACAAATCCTAGGAAGACGACCTTGTCAACGCCAAAAGTGCATTTCTCCATGTTAGCAGCTAAGCGCTCTTTCCGAAGGGTTTGTAAAACCATACGGATGTGTGTCACATGGTCCTCAAGCGACTTGCTAAAAACGAGGATGTCATCAAAGTAAACCACTACAAAGACGCCTATGTAGGGTCGTAGAACAAAATGCATAAGACGCATGAATGAACCGGGTGCTTCCGATAAACCCATTGGCATGACAAGCCACTCATATAACCCAAACTTGGTTTTGAAAGCCGTTTTCCACTCATCACCCTCTTGAATGCGAATTTGGTAGTAGCCACTTTTAAGATCAATTTTCGAAAAGATGGTGGCACCACACAATTCATCAAGCATGACGTCTAAACATGGGATAGGATAACGGTATCTAACGGTGATAGCATTTATGGGGCGACAATCGGAGCACATGTGAAAACTTCCATCTTTCTTAGGCACGAGAATAACCGGAATGGCACAAGGGCTTAAGCTTTCACGTACATGACCTTTGTCGATGAGTTGTTGCACTTGCCGTTGTATCTCCTTGGTTTCCTCGGGGTTGACGCGGTAAGGAGCCTTGTTTGGAAGTGGTGCGCTGGGTATGAGGTCGATGCGGTGTTTGATTCCGCAAAGTGGAGGTAGACCCGGAGGTAGCTCATTGGGAAAGACGTCCGAGAATACCTGCAACAATTGAGACAACACTAAAGGTAGAGGTGGTGAAGTGTTAGTAGGTTTGGCTTCCCCTTTGCATAAAAGCACACGGTGAAAGACACTCGATGGGTTCTCACACACTTCTCTCATCTCGCTTTTGGTGGCAAATCGCACTAGTTGTTTCTTGTCACTCATCGTGGAGTCGCTCATATTTGGCTTGTGGATCTCACTCTCCTTTTGGTGGCTCACTCTCGCACCATTATCTCCACGATGGTTGGTAGGTAAGTGTTTGTCGGCGGCTACTTGACTTGGTGACATGGGACATAGCAGGAATTCCTTGCCCTTCATCTTGAAGCTATAGTGGTTGGTCCGTCCATTGTGTGTGACTCCACGATCATATTGCCCTGGTCGTCCAAGTAGAAGGTGGCACACGGACATAGGGACCACATCACACTCAAGTGTGTCCTCGTAGGCACCTATCTTGAAGGAGACTTGCACGGTATGCTCGACTCGAAGAATTCCTTCGTCGTTAAGCCATTGGACCTTGTAGGGATGAGGGTGCTTCGTCTTGACCAAATGTTGCTTGTCGCATAGCTCTTCGCTTGCCAAGTTATGACAGCTTCCTCCATCGATGATAACCTTGACAGAGCGTCCATTGATGCCGGCCTTGGTATGGAAGATATGACATCGTTGGTCGTCATCTTGTTGGTGTTGGAGTGTCAAGACCTTGGAGACAACAAGATTGGGACTTGAGTCATTGTCGCAAAACACTTGATGGTCTTCTTTTTCGTTCACTTGGCGATGCATAGCTACATGCTCAAGGGCTTAAATCTCATCGTCGCTCATTGAGTCATAAGATCCGTCATCATTGATGATCATGGTAAGAAGGGTCTTGCACTCAAATGACTTGTGGCCTCGCCCTTGGCACTTGAAACATTTGATGCAACTTGTCTTGGAGTTGTCCTCGGTTGTAGTTGTAGATGATGAAGCTCTTGGCTTGAAGTTGCTCGTAGTAGGTGGACGACTCGATGTAGTCGCATTGTTGTAGCTTGACTTGTCACCGAAGTTTGTAGATGGCTTGGTAGAGGTAAGAGGAGCCGAAGTCGTTGAAGCTTGGTTGTAGGAGCCAAAATTCTTGGAGGTGAACTTGGAGTACTTGTAGTCCTCTTGCACTTGTCGCTCCGCTTTGGTTGCTTGGTGTACTAGCTCAAGGAGGGCCGTGTAGGGTTGAAAGTACGCAATCTTCTTGACATGATAGTTGAGTCCATTCAAGAATATCTCCATCGTTTGCTCTTCATCTTCCGTGATGTTGGCTCTTATCATGGCAATCTCCATCTCCTTGTAGTACTCTTCAACGAACTTGGTACCTTGCTTGAGGAGTTGCTACTTCTTGAACAAGTCACGGTTGTAGTGTGCTGACACGAAGCGTGCTCTCATGACTTCCTTCATTGGAGCCCAAGTGGTGATAGGAGGTTCGCTTTTTTGCTTCTCTTCTCTCTATGATTTGCTCCCACCAAATGAGAACATAGTCTTGGAACTCAAGGGAGGCCATTGCGATCTTCTTCTTTTCATCGAAGTTGTGAAGGCGAAAGATCTTGTCAACCTTCAATGCCCATGAGAGGTAGTCTTCGGGATCAATGCTTCCGAAAAACTTTGGCATGGTGAACTTAAGCTTACCGTAGTGATGCTCTTCATTGTTTGCTTGCCTATTGTGAGGCCGTTCTTGATTTTGACGATTGTCAATCTCGTGTTTCTCTTGGCGTAGTAGATGGCCATTGTTGTGGTGTACTTGCCGAGCTTGTGGTTCTTGTTGAGGTTGATGCTCTTGTCGCGCTTGAGGAGGAACTTCTTCTTGCATTCGTGCTTGATGGCGCCTCTCTTGCATCTCATCACGGAGGAAATCCTCTTCTTGACGAGTATGTCGATTGCGAGTTGCCACATTGCGATGTGAATCACGTAATGCTCGTTGCGCCTCAAGAGCTTGAGCTTCTCGGCGTTGTTGTGCTTCACAATTAGCCTCGGCATCTTGTTCTTCTTGGTATTGACGTGCACACTCTTGTTGTTGTTGGCGTAGTCGTTGTTGTTCTTGCGCTTGGTCAAGTGTAGCTTGGTTTTGACGATGTCGACTCGCTTGCTCTTCAAATAGCTCTTGTGAACTCTTGTCATGAAGTGGATTCCGTTTGTCATGTCGAGCTTGACGTGCGGCTTGACGAAGAGTGTTTGATGTAGGGGTACTTGAGCCATCCGTGGAGTCGGTGTGTCGATTTGAGCGGCTTCATCTTTGAGAAGATGTGGAAGAAGAACGTCAGTTGACTATCAAAGTCCGGAGCTCGTCAAATTGGGTAGACATGTTGGTGTTGATGATGTCGAATTGCTCTCTTGTTCTTGCTTCAAATTGGCGCGCGTCGGCGGCGACTTGCTCAATGTACTCTCGCATAGCTTCACTTTCTTGATGGAGAGCTCGTTGGCAACCGAAGAGATGTAGTTTGGTGACGTAGTTGTTCGATTCTTGAGGATCGTCGAAGTTCGGGTTCAAAGATGTACTTGGCCTATCCATCATCACAAGCAAGTATGTGAGTGGGAGAAGGGAGAAGATAATACCAATTGTACCTTGACCGAAGTTGAAAGTGGATCAATGATCACTCAATTATGTAACCCGAAAATAGCACTATTGCTACCACTTCTTGTCGATTCTCACACCTACACAAGTAAAGCTTTGAGAGGAGCTTGGTTAGGATGGTGGCATAAATTCAATGCAATTGTCAAAGTGATTCAATGATGTTGAAAATGGTTCACAAATTGATCATGCAACAAGTAGATCACAAGCAAGAAGTAGCACACGGAACACACGCATGGATAGATAAATGTGGTTGTGCAACCAAGGGTGAGCGAAAATGTGGAATCCACGGAAAATGCTCGTGTTGCACAACAATAGAGAGACGCTAGCGTATTGCTTAATAGGCGGATACGCACTTGTGCACAACCTATAAGGGGCAAAACGTAACGACTTTCTATCATAAGTATACTATGAGTGTATGATGTGCCGATGCTTGAGCACAAGATGATATATTGCTATCACATATGATCTCTTTTGATGCAAGGCGTATGATTCTATTTTCCTTTTGCTTATAAGCTTTGGGTGGCTCTTTTGCTTAAAAGCTTGTGAGCTCGTTCTTTGGCCACTTATGCATGCTTCTCGGATCAAGGTAGCTATTGTGTATGCGGAACACTCTTTTGTCACACGGAGCTATGATGATGTAGTATGCAATATCTATAACTATCACTAATGTGCACAAGTGTCGTGGCCCGACAATACTCAAATGGCTAGTCTCAATGGGAAAGCTACGCAAAGATGGTCCATAGGGTGACAATGCAATTGCAAGGTACAATGAACAAGGTGTCGTCGATGTTACCGTCCTTGCCGAGGGTGAGCGGTGGTGTTGTCGATGTCATTCCGTTCTAAGGTAGCCGGAACATCCAAGGAAACGGTGAAACCACAACTCAAGTATCCAAGGCAAAGTAAGACAAAATTGTCAAAATCGAAGCGGTGAAATGATGGTGGTTGTGGAAGTGATGGTGGTAAGCGGAAGGTTTATATGGGGGAGGGCCTAAGCAAACTTGCCAAATTCCAAAAAGTTAGATGGGGTCTAATGGTGGTAAAACCAAGATGAGCAACTCGGGCACGTCGCTAGCTTTTCAGCGAGCCAAAGGACACTCAAATCGGAGTTCGGGAGTGAAAGTTACGGTCAAAACGGTGAAACTCGGAAGGCTGAAACTGGGTGGGGTGGTAGTACCGCTTGGTAGGCCGGCAGTACCGCTTGTGGTGCTTAGCGGATGTACCGCTAGGGAGGCCGGTAGTACCGCTGGTGTCGGGAAAATTCTCAGAACTGGATCGGGGCGAAATATGGGCGGAAATGGATGATTTCGGGGTCGAAATTGGGTGGATTTCGTGGATGGAAAGTTGGGAAACTGGGGGAAATGCTAGATCCACTCGTGGCACAACAAATCCATGGAACAAATTCAACAAAATCTCACCAAATCAACATATCACAAAACAATTTTGGGGCTATTTTTGTGGGGAATTTTAGAAATTGGGAAGAACATAACAAAACAAGCTAGAAAACAAAGTGTGGGGCTCCAAATTCGTGATCAACCTATGCTCATGATACCATAATGATGTAGGGCAGAACCCTAGATGGCCGATCTTTCACGAAAAGGAGGGATCCCAAGGATGAACACGTGAGACACGAGGGAAAACACAAGCGGGGCAAGAAGAAAAACACTCAAATCAACAAGTTTAGGTCACACAAATGCTAGATTCGGGTACACAAAGTGCGATACACGATACACGATCAACTAAGGACGATACAAGTAGAGGTAGTCATCTCCATGAGGAGGTCTTGATGTTCTTCTCCGTGAAGGAGGTCTTGAATCCGGTGGATCTTCTCCGAAGAGGCTGCGGTCTCGTAGGAGAGGAACCACTCAGGTCTATGATGAGCTATCACAACGCTTACCCTAAAAGATGGAAGGGAAGGAGTACTTATAGTCTAGGGGTAAGTTGGGGGATACATGGGGTGAAACCCCTTCATCTGTGTGCAGGTAGGGCGCTAGTACCGGTCCTGGGGCCGGTAGTACCGGTCTTTGCGGATGTAGCGGAAGTTCCGGCCTTGCATCGGCCTTGCACCGGTCGATCACAGAAGGTTGGCCGGTAGTTGACTAGTAGTTGGGCGGTAGTACCGGTCGACCGGTAGTTGGGCGGTGGAGGACCGTTAGTACCGCTATCTCTGTGCTGGGAAACTTCATGTTCTCGCTCTTGGCGTCCATCTTGCACCGTAACTTCTCCTTGGCACCTAAGCATACAAAGTGTCTCCGTTTGAGGTAGTAGCCATGTCTCAAGGTGGTCAAATGGGAATTCAACAAGGAGAGAGTTAACAACGGTTTCAAGTGCTCTAGCACGAGCACGTGTCATTGGTCCTTGGAGCACTTTGTGAGGCGATTGATGGTCCACGGGGATGACCTTGGGGTGCTCCGCATCACGAAGTCGTCGCGGATCGGCGCGTCATCATAAATGGGACCTAGCACCAAATGAGAAGACACAATAGAGGTAGAGGTCAAGTCGTTAGTGTTGAAAGTGGCCTCATATGACCTATCAACTATATCTCTCTCTCGATGTGTTGGTGGCTCACTCACTGCCTCAAGGTAGGTGCACTCATAGTCACATATGGTGGAGTCACTCATCTCACTCAAGTGGTGGTGCTGGTGGCTCTCCTCGCATGTGAAATGGGGCATCTCATAATAAATGGGGCTAGTGGTGAGGTCACTCTCACTCTCAGTATGGTGGAACGAGTCTCTCAACTCATCACCATACGCCACCGTGGTCGAAGGGAAAATCCCATCCTCAACCATGTCGTAGTCGTCGTCGTGGATAAAGGCGGACGTAGGCATACTCGTCGGAGGTAGGCGAAGATATCGTCCGTCCAAAGGCGAAGATGCCTTGATAGCACTTGGCGAAGATGCCGAAGTGGTTGTTGTAGCCGTAGCGCTGTCTTGGTGGTTCTTGTCTCATGGTCTTCTTATGTGCTCTTGAAGTTTGGCCTTTGATGCAGAGCATCCTATGGACCTCACCATGCCAAGAGTCTGTTTGGCAAGTGACACGTGTGACCTCTACTTCTCATACATAAAGGTGAATCATCTCCTTTACACGTGTTCACTTGACCCCTTCGAGGATGGTATACTACTTGACACTCCACTCGTGTGCATGCATATGTATTGTCGGAGCTTCATGGACGACGAGGAGGAGTGCAGGCGCCAAGGAACACCTACGCCATCAGCGAGGGAAACATGGAAGTGAAGACGAAAGAAGACAGAGCGGCTGAAGTTACAGTTGCCGGACATCCGGCGCCAGCCCGGACATCTGGCGCCTTAGCAGCCGCCAGACATCCGGCCTTCAGCCCGGAAACCCGGCGCCAGCAACAGAACCGCACCCGAGGCTTGGCCCCGCTAGCCCGTACATCCGGTCGACCGCCCCGGACTTCCGGCGTCTCATGAGAGCCCGGACATCCGGCCCCAGCCGGACATCCGGCGCCTGCCTGCGCGCATGGACAGGGCCCGAGGGCCATGTATCCCCCCATCTACTTACCCCTTCGTGTACTAGACTATATATACTCCTCCACCTCCACCATTTTAGGGTTAGCAAATGTGATAGCTCATTTTAGACTAGAGCTTTGCTCATCTTAGTGGTTCTACTCCTAGGAGAGACTGCGGCCCCTCTACGGAGAAGATCCACGACGGATTCTAGACCCCTAAACGGGACGATCCTTCGCGGATTCAAGACCTCCTCACGGAGATGAACTTTACCTTGTATCTTTCCCTTTGTTGTTCATGTACCTTGTGATCTTGTGTGTTTGATTGTCTAGTGGATGTGTGATTGGACTTGTTCTTTAGCGTTTTCCCTTGTGATTTCTTCTTGATCGTCCCCGTGTTCATCGCGTTCCTCGCGGGATCCCTCCTTTTCGTGAAAGATCGGCCTAGAATCGGGTTGACCCCGCATCATATGGTATCAAGAGCCATGGTTTCTCACGAAATTTGAGCCCCCCACCTAGTTTACTGATCGTATGGTATCATGAGCCTTGGTTCATCACGAATTTGGAGCCTCCCCACCGTTTTCTAGCCTTGTTTTGTTGTGTTCTTCCCCAAATTCGAAAATTCCCCACCAAAAATAGCCCCAAATTTTTTTGTGATCTGTTGGTTTGATGTGATTTTGTTGATTTTGATCCATGGATTTGCTTGGTTTCAAGTGGATCTAGCATTTCCCCAAGTTTCCCCATCTTTCCTCCACAAAATCCGTCAAATTTTACACCCAAAATCATCAAATTCCGCCCCCAAACGAGTTTGGAAGTCCCAATCCCGATCTGGAATCGTCGGGCCGGACATCCGGGCCATAGGCCGGACATCCGGCTCCTGGAGGGCAAAATCGCGCAAGTTTCTGGACATCAGGTCCCGGAAATCCGGACCCGACCCCGGATGTCCGGCCCCTGGGATTTCAGCCACCCGTGTTTCACCGTTTTGTCCATAACTAATTCATACGAACTCCGATTTCGACTTTCTTGAGCTCGTTTTGAAGCTCTTGATATCCCCCATAACACAAAAATACAACCATAATCATTTGACTCCATCATAGTTTTGGAATTTTGGCATCTTTGCCTAGGGCTTCCACCACATCATCCGCTACACCACCACCGACTTCCGCAACCTAACCCATTTTGTCCACCATAGCATTTATGGTTGCTTGAGTTGTGATTTGGGTATCTTAAGGTGTTTAGGCTACTTAGGGACAATTGCTTCTTCATCAACCACCATCATACATTTCCGCCAACCCAACTTAACCCATTTTTGTTGAGCTTGTTTGAGTTGTGGCTTGTGTCTCCTAAGGTGTTTCAGCTACTTAGGGACCGTGACTTCAACTCCGACAACGTGTATATCCCATCATACACAACCACCACCGCTTGTCCGCTACCACCATTTGACATTTGTCCTTGAGATTTTGAGTTGTGGTTTTTCCGTTTCCTAAGGTGTTTCGGCTAATTAGGAACGGGTCTACATCAAGAGCACCGCCTCTCATCATCATCATCGGACGGTAACTTCGACGACATCTTTGTATATTCCCTGGCAATTGCATTGTTAACCCCTAGCCCGTTTTGCGTCACTTGCCTATCGAGACTAGCCGTTGAGTATTGCCGGCAACGTTACTTGTGCACATTAGTGATCATCGATCCGCCCTTCCATTGCATACATACCATATCATCTTGGTATCATCATATCATCCCTTGTGTCACAAGATTGTTCTCGCATATACAAAATTGCTACCTTGGTTTGTGCATTTCACATTGTGGCCATACTAAAAAAAGAATAAAGCTTTTAAGCAAAAAAGAAAGCAGAGAAGCTTGTAAGCAAGAGCCATAGCATCATACCACATTGCATATAAGATTGCCATATCCGATCATCTTGGATCATCTTGTGCTAAAATCACCGGAACATCATACACATAACATACTTGTGATAGGAAGTCACTACATTTTGTCTCATATAGGTAGTGCACAAGTTCGTATCCGCCTATTGAGAAATCGGCTAACATCTCTCTAGTGTTGTGCGACAAGAGCATTTTCCGTGGATTCCACATTTTCCGCTCAACCCTTGGTTGCACAACCACATTTATCTATCCGTGTGTGTGTTTCCGTGTGCCACCCATATTGCTATTGGTCTACTTGTTTCACTTGCGAATTTGTGAATCTCTTTCGACTTTATTGACTCTTGCTAACATTTTGCATCAAATTTTTGTGCCACTTATCCTAACCAAGCCACTCGATAAGATTTACTTGATAGGTGTGAGTGAACAAGTCCGGTACCAATTCCACTATTATTTCATTTCACATTGAGTGAAACGAGATACATCCTCAACGTTGGGAAAGGTAACTTGGTATTGTTTATCTCATCTCCTACTCATCTTTGCTCGAGTCTTGTGATGGATAGGCAAAGCATTTCATCTACTTCGGTCTACAACAACAACGACAAGTTCGATGCCATGACGAACAACTTGTGTGCCAACATGGATGCTCAAATGAAGGAGCTCAAAGCCCTCCTCAAAAACCGCAAGAGGTCTCCCTCATCTTCGAGAAGACGCTCTAGTGCACATCCTTCCGAGCTGCCATCTTCGGCGAGATCACATCGGCATCGACAACCTCAACGACAAGAACGTGAAGGTCATGAGCTCAACACCAACAATTGATCAACGACTTCAGCATGTACCTTGGCATCTTCGCCAAGCGACCTCAAGGCATCTTCGCCTTTGGACATACGGCATCTTTGCCAACAAGCACCCCAAGCTTATGCTCAAGAGAAGCTCCCCAACCTCAAGTCCACGACTTCCACGAGCTACTCTGACCTCGACATTCCTTTCTATGGGACTCAAGAACCCGAGGAGTATCTCGAGTGGGAGCGCAAGATGGACGACTACCTCAAGCTACATCAAGTTCCCTACGAAGATCAAGTGAAGTGCGCCACAAGAAACTTCCACGACAACGCGTCAACATGGTGGCTTCACACACCTTCGACGAGCTTCAACGTGAATTGTCCCAAGACGAAGAAAGCTATGCGGCGAGAGTTCGTGCCTCCCACTTACACGGAACATCTTCTACGCCAATTGGAGAACACCATTCAAGGATCCAAGTCCATCGACAAGTACTTCAAGGAGATAAAGATGGCCTTGCGACGAGCCAACGTGGACGACCCCATTTCGATGAAGCTCCACTTCATGATGGGATTGCACAACGACATCTACAAGACTATCTTCCTCGAGAACTACAAGTCCCTCGACGATAACTACATTAGTGCTCTCAAGGCGGAACAAGAACTCATGAAGGCCAAGGCTTCTCCACCGCAAGCACACTTCTCGAAGACCAAGCTCCAAGACGGCGAGCATGAGGCTAGTACCACCATGATGTCCAAGCCCAACGAGCTCCAAGACAACGTTCCAAAGTTCGACTCCACCTCCATCCCTCTTTGTGGCATTGATGATGCCGAGTCTACTTCGACTCTTTTTCAAGACGGTGCGGCGACGACTACGACTACGGAGCCATTCAAGGACCAAGCTTCGGAGGCGAACGACATGGTGACGAGCAAGGATGATGCTTCTATCTTTGGAGGCGAGCGTGATGATGTGCCATCTTCGGCCTTCATCCATGGCAACGATGACGAGATAGTTGAGCATGGGATTTTCCCTTCGACCACGGCGGCATATGATGACTTGAGTGACTTGTGCCACCATTTTGAGAGTGAGAACGAGTTCACCACTAGCTCCATATATGACGAGTTGCCCCAATTTCCATGTGAGGAGAACCACAACCCCCACCACTTGAGTGAGATGAGTGACTCCACCATATGCGACATTGAGTGCACCTACATTGAGGGAGTGAGTGAGCCACCACATAGAAAGAGTGAGATAGTTGATACGGCATGTGAGGCCACTTTCAACACTAACGACTTGACCTCTACCTCTATTGTGTCTTCTCATTTGGTGCTAGGTCCCATATATGATGACACGCCGATTCGCGAAGACTTCGTCCTTCCTTTGGACCTGACGATGGCCATGGTGGAATATGATGCACGCCCCACATGGTTCCATCATGATGATGTTTATGACCACCATTTGGTCTTTCCCACCTCACCTACACCACATGAGTGGAATGAGAAAGGTAACAAAGGTGAAGGTGATGATCTCGTCTGATGTAGGGTGGAACCCTAGATGGCCGATCTTTCACGAAATGGAGGGGATCCCACGATGAACACGAAGAACACAAAGGGGAATCACGAGGGAAACACTCAAGAACAAGTCCAATCACACATCCACTAGACAATCAAACACACAAGATCACGAGTACATGAACAACAAAGGGAAAGATACAAGGTAGAGTTCATCTCCAAGAGGAGGTCTTGAATCCGCGAAGGATCTTCCCGTTAGGGGTCTTGAATCCAAGGTGGATCTTCTCCGTAGAGGGGCCACGGTCTCTCTCGTGGAGTAGATCCGGGATGGATGAGCAAAGCTCTATCTCTCATATGAGCTAAACCATTGCTAACCCTCAAAGATGGAAGGGAAGGAGTACTTATAGTCTAGGGGTAAGTTGGGGGGATACATGGGTGAAAACCCTTCAACTGCGCGCATGCAGGGCGGTAGTACCGGTCCTGGGACCGGTAGTACCGGTATGAGCAGTCTTAGCGGAAGTTCCGGCCTTGCACTGGCCTTGCACCGGTCGATCACAGAAGGTAGACCGGTAGTTGACCGGTATTACCGGTGGACCGGTAGTTGGACCGGTAGTTGGACCGGTAGTACCTCTTTCACTGCGCTGGGAAGATTCCTCTTCTTCCTTCTCTTCCATGCTTCGCTCACGGATGGTGTAGTTGTACACTTGCGCCCGCACTCCTCCTCCTCGCCCATGGTGTTCCGACAATACCTATGTAGGCACACGAGTGGAGTGTCAAGTAGTATACCATCCTCGAAGGGGTTAAGTGAACACGTGTAAAGGAGATGATTCACCTTTATGTAAGAGAAGTAGAGGTCGCACGTGTCACTTGCCAAGCGGACTCTTGACATGGTGATGTCCTTAGGATGCTCCGCATCATCCCCTCCCCCTTGGAAAAGATCCGACCTCGGATCGAAAGCCAAATCACCATGGGAAAGAGGTGGCGTCGCCCTGTCGAAGCGGTCGATCACCAAGCACTCATTATCTTGAAGCTCGAAATGGGCACTCCCCAATGACGCACCATCAAGTGATTCCTTCAAAAGGAGGAAGGACAACAAACACTTGGAAAAACAAATGTGGTTAGCGTTAGTGCAAAACCAAGCATTCAAGAGGTGATTCACCCAACAAGTGTGGTCATCAAGCATAGCATGTGGTGTGACAAAGGATTGTGACATGGCATGTGAGCATATGAGTTGAGCACAATCAAGGTCATCATGGAAACAAGCATGTAAATGTGAGGTAGAGATGCACATATGTTTGGCAAGAGAATAAGCATCTACCTCAAAGTCATAGCAAGCATGCATAAAGCGCTCAATGAAAGGTCTATAGTAGGCGTATGAATCATTCACAACACCAAGTAAAATGAAGTGTCTAAACACATGAGTCAAGTGCAAGACAATCCAAGCATAACGTGCATAGGGTGTAGTGAAAGTCGTGTGGCACTCAACAGAATAGAAAGAGCAATTGTTCGACATGTGTGAGGCAAGCAAGTCAATCATGTGAAAATTAATGGGACATGGCATATGTGAAGGGATGACATTGGTGCAACCAAACATGTGATATGAGCAAGTAGACAACAAGTTGGATGCAACACACAAGGCATATATATCATGAAGCATGGCAATGTGACAATGACAAGTTGAAGCGAGAACTCTAACATGTGTGCAATCAACGGGTCCAAGATGACAAATAAGTCTCATGGTGCAAGCAACACATGTAGTGTGATCCACAATATCCATGCTCATGGTTTTGGGTGTCTCGAAAGAGAAGGATATCACCTTGAAAGCATGTCCTTGTGCGTCCTTCACAATGC
Organism: Secale cereale; assembly: GCA_902687465.1. Classification (NCBI taxonomy): domain Eukaryota; kingdom Viridiplantae; phylum Streptophyta; class Magnoliopsida; order Poales; family Poaceae; genus Secale; species Secale cereale. The sequence goes on from LR738714.1 coordinate 288,056,754, forward strand.
CGAAGCACAAGCAAGTGCGATGTAGAATCGTCGGGAACGAAGGTGGTTCGCTCTCAAGAGCTCGAATGGTCAACTCACGTGATGTGGAAGTCGACACGATGTCCAAGTATCCTACACATGCAAGCAACAAAACAAAAAATGTATGCGCATGGTAGATAAACACATCATCCATCATGATGGTTCTATTCTCTTGCACATAACCATTAGGAGCAAAAGTGCATGAATAATATGGTGCAACAATGGCTATATTCATGTCACTAGGCATATGGTGCAAAGAGGTAAGACAAGCATGCTTCACAAGAAATATGTCAAAATCTCCAAATAAATACGAGAATGCTATGGGGGCAATCTCATTAGCAAGACTAAAATCATGGTTGCGCTCAATGCATGGACAATCATATAGCATGAGAGAGGCAACATGTGGAGACATATGACAACAAGCAATATCAATCATGCCGTGCAAACTAGTGGAGCGAAGATGCAACACACTAGATGAGTTCATAGTAATCATGTCATGTGAGCAAATAGTAGGTATAAGCAATGCACGCGACATATCACAAGCACGAGCACATAGCATGAACAAGGTATCATCATAGGCATTTGGCACAAAGCAAACATGGCAATAACAAGCAATATCTCCACCAAGCTTGCATATACACATACAAGTATGAGAATCAATCATCATGAGTAATGCGAAGCATGGGTCACAAATGCATGGCAAAGGCATATAAATGAGCATATCATGCAAAGTGAACATGGCAAGAGGGGCATAAGAGATATAATGGACAATAACCCATAACCATGTGAGGGCCATGTAGAAGAAACGCGCGAATTCTTTGCGTGAAGGGAGCGGTGGAAAAGATAATCCATGGGAACCCAAGTCATCATTGCTCTCTAGAGCTCGTTTCGTCAACTCGTGCGATTGTGAAGTTGACGAGTATGGATGGGTACCTACACAAAATAGACACAAACCGAAGAAATTGTGCGCGTGGAAAATGTACACATCATCCATCATGATGTGTATGTGCACGTTAAAGTTAGCACAAGATAGGCATCGCTCAAATAAATTTGAGGCATGATAGAGAAATATGTCATCCATCATGAAAGAATAATTGTCATGTATAGTACGATGGGGACACAAATTAGTGCAAGTATGTGGCACAACAATAGCATTTGTATTCATGTGGAGCATATTGTGCACACAAGTATGGGGATCATGCAATGGATGGGATGGGTGAAAATCTCCTAAAATGTATGAGGAAACTATGGGGGTTTCCTCATGACCAACAATGTAAACATCATATGGAGAAAATGGACAACCTCCAAAACAATGCATATCCGAAGCTAGGTGGTCATGGCATGGCATATGACATAAGTGATGCAAAGGTAGCATATGAATATCATCACAAGAAAAACAAATGCCAATAACCATGGGCTTGTCATCTATGCCATATGTGCAAATTGGGTTTATCTTAATGGCATATGCATAGTTACTATGAAGAGATTGCAAATATGACATATTGTTGATCTCATGCATAGCATATTACAAGTCAAGCGGATTGTCAAACATGATGTGACCGAGAGAATTATCACAAGAAATCCTATGCAACATGGCATCACAACTAATAGACTCTGCATGGCAATCATCAAACTCATCATAAATGGGTAAATCATCGCATGGGGAAATCATACTAGAATGAAGCATGGTAATAGGTTGATCAACATCATGCAAGCAATCAATGTCAACATAGTCCACTAGTGGGACGATAGCATCACCTTCACCGTTGTTACCTTTCTCATTCCACTCATGTGGTGTAGGTGAGGTGGGAAAGACCAAAAGGTGGTCATCATCTTCATCTTGATGGAACCATGTGGGGGGTGCATCATATTCCACCATGGCCATCGTCTTGTCCATAGGACGGATGAAGTCGTCGAGAATCGGCGCGTCATCATATGTGGGACCTAGCACCAAATGAGAAGACATAATAGAGGTAGAGGTCAAGTCGTTAGTGTTGAAAGTGGCCTCACATGACCTATCAACTATCTCACTCTCTCTATGTGGTGGCTCACTCACTCCCTCAAGGTAGGTGCACTCAAAGTCACATATGGTGGAGTCACTCATCTCACTCAAGTGGTGGGGGTTGTGGCTCTCCTCACATGGGAATTGGTGCAACTCGTCATATATGTGGCTAGTGGTGAACTCGCTCTCACTCTCAATATGGTGGCACAAGTCACTCAAGTCATCATACGCCGCCATGGTCGAAGGGAAAATCCCATGCTCAACCATCTCGTAATCGTCGCCGTGGATGAAGGCCGAAGATGGCACATCATCACTCTCGCCTCCAAAGATGGAAGCATCATCCTCGCTCGACACAAAGTCGTTCGCCTCCAAAGCTTGGTCCTCGAATGGCTCCGTAGTCGTAGTCGTCGCCGCACCGTCTTGAAAAAGAGTCGAAGTAGACTCGGCATCATCAATGCCACAAAGAGGGATGGCGGTGGAGTCAAACTTGGGAGCGTCGTCTTGGAGCTCCATTGGCTTGGACATCATGGTGTTACTAGCCTCATGCTCGCCGTCTTGGATCTTGGTCTTCGAGAAGTGTGCTTGCGGTGGAGAAGCCTTGGCCTTCATGAGTTCTTGTTCCGCCTTGTGAGCGCCAAAGTAGTTGTCGTCGAGGGACTTGTAGTTCTCGAGGAAGATAGTCTTGTAGATGTCGTTGTGCAATCCCATCATGAAGTGGAGCTTCATCGAAATGGGGTCGTCCACGCCGGCTCGTCGCAAGGCAATCTTCATGTCCTTGAAGTACTCGTCGATGGACTTGGATCCTTGGATGGTGTTCTCTAATTTGCGTAGAAGTTGTTCCATGTAGGTGGGAGGCACGAACTCTCGTCGCAAAGCTCTCTTCGTCTTGGGCCAAGTCACGTTGAAGCTCGTCGAAGGTGTGTGAAGCCACCATGTTGACGCGTTGTCGTGGAAGTGTCTTGTGGCGCTCTTCACTTGATCTTCGTAGGGAACTTGATGTAGCTTGAGGTAGTCATCCATCTTGCGCTCCCACTCGAGATACTCCTCGGGGTCATGAGTCCCATAGAAAGGAATCTCGTAGTCATTGTCGAGGTCGTAGTAGCTCGTGGAAGTCGCGGACTTGAGCTTGGGGAGCTTCTCTTGATCGTAAGCTTGAGGTGCTTGTTGGCTAAGATGCCGCATATCCAAAGGCGAAGATGCCTTGAAGTTGCTTGGCGAAGATGCCAAGTTACATGGTGAAGTCATTGAGCGGTTGTTGGTGTTGAGCTCATGACCTTCACATTCTTTTCGTTGATGGTGTCGATGCCGATGTGATCTCGCCGAAGATGGTAGCTCGGAAGGATGTGCACTAGAGCGTCTTCTCGAAGGTGAGGGAGACCTCTTGCGGTTCTTGATGAGGGCTTTGAGCTCCTCCATTTGAGCATTCATGTTGGCGCACAAGTTGTTCGTCATGGCATCGAACTTGTCGTTGTTGTTGTAGACCGAAGTAGATGAAATGCTTTGCCTATCCATCACAATACTCGAGCAAAGGTGAGTAGGAGATGAGATAAACAATACCAAGTTACCTTTTCCCAACGTTGAGGATGTATCTCGTTTCACTCAATGTGAAATAAAAGAATAGTGGAATTGGTACCGGACTTGTTCACTCACACCTATCAAGTAAAGCTTATCGAGTAGCTCGGTGAGGATAGTGGCACAAAAATTTGATGCAAAATGTTAGCAAGAGTCAATAAAGTTGAAAGAGATTCACAAATTCGCAAGTGAAACAAGAAGACCAATAGCGATATGTGGCACACGGAAACACACACACAGATAGATAAATGGGGTCGTGCAACCAAGGAATGAGCACAAAATGTGGAGTCCACGCAAAACGCTCGTGTTGCACAACTCAAGAGAGACGCTAGCGCGATTGCACAAAAGGCGGATACGAACTTGTGCACAACCTACTAGGCAAAATGCAACGACTTCTGTCCCAAGTATGCTATGTATGTATGGTTTCGGTGCTTTTAGCACAAGATGATCCAAGATGATCAAGTATGATATCATATGATGCGATGCTATGTCTCTTGCTTACAAGCTTCTTTGTCTTTCTCTTTTTGCTTAAAAGCTTTATTCTCTTTTTTTTTGTGTATATGTGGCCACGATGCACAAGCCAAGATAGCAATTGTGTATATGCGGGAACAATCTTGTGACACAAGGGGTGATATGATGATACCAAGATGATATGGTATGTATGCAATGGAATGGCGGATCGATGATCACTAATGTGCACAAGTAACGTTGCCGGCAATACTCAAAGGCTAGTCTCGATAGGCAACTGACGCAAAATGGGCTAGGGGTTAACAATGCAATTGCAAAGGAATATACAATGATGTCGTCGAAGTTACCGTCCGATGATGATGATGAGATGCGGTACTCTTGATGTAGACCCGTTCCTAATTAGCCGAAACACCTTAGGAAACGGAAAAACACAACTCAAAATCTCAAGGACAAATGTCAAATGGTGGTAGTGGACAAGCGGTGGTGGTTGCGGAAATGTTGGTGGAAACCCGATCAAAATGGGTTATGGTGGTGGAAGTGTATGATGGGCTATACACGGTGTCGGAGTTGAAGTCACGGTCCCTAAGTAGCCGAAACACCTTAGGAGACACAAGCCACAACTCAAACAAGCTCAACAAAATTAGGTTAAGTTGGGTTGGCGGAAATGTATAGTGGGCTAGGCTATGCGGAAGTGGTGGTGGTGGTTGATGAAGAAGCAATGGTCCCTAAGTAGCCTAAACACCTTAGGAGACTCAAATCACTACTCAAGCAACCACAAATGATATGGGGGACAAAATGGTTAGGTTGCGGAAAGCTAAGGTGGCTATGTGGGTGATATGGTGGAAGCCCTAGGCAAAGATGCCAAACTCCACAAAATATGATGGAGTCAAATGATGATGGTGGTATTTTTGTGTTATGGGGGATGTCAAAAGCTTCAAAACGAGCTCAAGAACGTCCAAATCGGAGTTCGTATGAATTAGTTATGGACAAAACAAAAATCAGCCGAAGTCAAAATCTGGAGGTACCGGAAGTACCGCTTGGTAGACCGGTAGTACCGGTCCTGGGGCGTCCCGGGGCACCAGTTTTGGGTTCCAGGTGATGGGGGGGCCGGTAGTACCGCCTTGGGGGCCGGTTGTACCGCTAGTGTCGTGAAAATTCTCAGAACTGGGTTGGGCGGAAAAATGGGCGGAAATGGATGATTTCAGGGTCGAAATTGGATGGATTTAGTGGATGGAAAGTGGGGAAACTTGGGGAAATGCTAGATCCACTCGTGGCATAGCAAATCCATGGAACAAATTCAACAAAATCTCGCCAAATCAACAGATCACAAAAAAATTTTGGGGCTATTTTTGTGGGGAATTTTCGAAATTGGGAAGAACACAACAAAAACAAGCTAGAAAACAAGGTGTGGGGCTCCAAAATCGTGATCAACCTTGCTCTTGATACCAAGATGATGTAGGGTGGAACCCTAGATGGCCGATCTTTCACGAAATGGAGGGGATCCCACGATGAACACGAAGAACACAAAGGGGAATCACGAGGGAAACACTCAAGAACAAGTCCAATCACACATCCACTAGACAATCAAACACACAAGATCACGAGTACATGAACAACAAAGGGAAAGATACAAGGTAGAGTTCACCTCCAAGAGGAGGTCTTGAATCCGCGAAGGATCTTCCCGTTAGGGGTCTTGAATCCAAGGTGGATCTTCTCCGTAGAGGGGCCACGGTCTCTCTCGTGGAGTAGATCCGGGATGGATGAGCAAAGCTCTATCTCTCATATGACCTAAACCATTGCTAACCCTCAAAGATGGAAGGGAAGGAGTACTTATAGTCTAGGGGTAAGTTGGGGGGATAAATGGGTGAAAACCCTTCAACTGCGCGCAGGCAGGGCGGTAGTACCGGTCCTGGGACCGGTAGTACCGGTATGAGCAGTCTTAGCGGAAGTTCCGGCCTTGCACCGGCCTTGCACCGGTCGATCACAGAAGGTAGACCGGTAGTTGACCGGTAGTTGACCGGTAGTACCGGTGGACCGGTAGTTGGACCGGTAGTTGGACCGGTAGTACCTCTTTCACTGCGCTGGGAAGATTCCTCTTCTTCCTTCTCTTCCATGCTTCTCTCACGGATGGTGTAGTTGTACACTTGCGCCCGCACTCCTCCTCCTCACCCATGGTGTTCCGACAATACCTATGTAGGCACACGAGTGGAGTGTCAAGTAGTATACCATCCTTGAAGGGGTTAAGTGAACACGTGTAAAGGAGATGATTCACCTTTATGTATGAGAAGTAGAGGTCGCACGTGTCACTTGCCAAGCGGACTCTTGACATGGTGATGTCCTTAGGATGCTCCGCATCATCGTCCCACTAGTGGACTATGTTGACATTGATTGCTTGCATGATGTTGATCCACCTATTGCCATGGTTCAATGCTAGTATGATTTCCCCATGCGATGATTTACCCATTCATGATGAGTTTGATGATTGCCATGTGGAGTCTATTAGTTGTGATGCCATGTTGCATAGGATTTCATGTGATACTTCTCTCGGTCACATCAAGTTTGACAATCTGCTTGACTTGTCATATGCTATGAATGAGATCAACCATATGTTACAATTGCAATCTCTTCGTAGTAACTATGCATATGCCATTAAGATAAACCCAATTTGCACATATGGCATAGATGACAAGCCCATGGTTATTGGCGTTTGTTTTTCTTGTGATGATATTGCCATGCTTCCTTTGCATCATATCCATCATATGCCATGCCATGACCACCTAGCTTCGGATATGCATTGTTTTGGATGTTGTCCATTTTCTCCATATGATGTTTACAATATTGCTCATGAGGAAACCCCCATAGTTTCCTCATACATGTTAGGAGATCTTGATACATCCCATCCATTGCATGATCCCCATACTTGTGTGCACAATATGCTCCCCATGAATGCAAATGCTATTGTTATGCCACATACTTGCTCTAATTTGTGTCCCCATCGTGCTATACATGACAACTATTCTTTCATGATGGATGCCATATTTCTTTATCGTGCCTCAAATTTTTTCGAGCATTGCTTATCTTGTGCTAACTCTAATGTGCACATACACATCATGATGGATGATGTGTACATTTACCACGCGCACAATTTCTTTGGCTTGTGTGTCTTTTGTGTAGGTCCCCATACTTACTCGTTAACCTCGCGAGAGCATGAGTTGACGAAACGAGCTCTAGAGAGCAATGATGACTTGGGATTCCGTGGATTATCTTTCCCACCGCTCCCTGTGCGCAAATACTTCGCGTATCTCTTCTACATGGCCCTCACATGGTTATGGGTTATTGTCCATTATATCTCTTATGCCCCTCTTGCCGTGTTCACATTGCATGTTATGTCAATCCCTTTGTGATACGGAGTATCCCATGATCATCCCCATGTTCACTCGACGAGACCTCAACTACACACAATTGGACACAAGGTTCACTCGCTCCTCTCTGAACCTCCACTTTCTACATGTGAGACATGCCTACTACCTCAAATATATGTGCTATGCATGTTCAGGAACACCCAAGGAGACCATGGAGAACCCAAGGACCAAGGACAAGTGCACGCGGAAGAGAAGGAAGAAAAGCCAGCATCTACAGGCCCCGGACATCCGGCCCCCAAGCCCGGACATCCGGCGCCCCTTCACAGAAGCGAGCACCGCAAGCCCGGACATCCGGCCCCATGGCTCAGACATCCGGCTCCACTGGAAGCCCCGGACATCCGGCCCCTTCGCCGGAAATCCGGCCCCTCATCACAGAAGGCAACCGAAGCCGGCCAAGCTCAGCCCGGACATCCGGCCAGAGGCCCGGACATCCGGCTCCTCGCGAGCCGCCGGACATCCGGCCCTCGGCCCGGACATCCGGCGCCTGCCTGCGCGCAGAGACGGGCCTGAGGCCCATGTATCCCTCTCCCACTTACCCCTTCGTGGACCTAGACTATATATACTCCTCCCCCTCCTCCATTTGAGGGTTAGCTTAGTGATAGCTCATTTGATACCTAGAGCTTTGCTCATCTAGTGGTTCATCTCCTTGTGAGTGACTGCGGCCCCTCTACGGAGAAGATCCACTACGGATTCAGGACCTCCTTCATCGGAGAAGATCCCCAGGGATATCAAGACCTCCTCACGGAGAAGAAACGGTTACCCTTTGTATCGTCCCTTGTTGATCATGGATCTTGTATCTCTTTGTGTTTCGAGGATCTAGCATATGTGTGACTTGTTCTTGTTGGTTTGAGTGATTCTCTCGTGTTTCCCCTCGTGTTCCCTCTCGTGTTCTTCGTGTTCATCGTGGGATCCACTCCATTTCGTGAAAGATCCGCTGATTAGGGTTCCACCCTGTATCAC
>LR738714.1:288065506-288101881 GCA_902687465.1 Secale cereale
ATATTTGTCCTTGAGATTTTGAGTTGTGGTTTTTCCGTTTCCTAAGGTGTTTCGGCTAATTAGGAACGGGTCTACATCAAGAGCACCACCTCTCATCATCGACACGGACGGTAACTTCGACGACATCATTGTATATTCCCTTGCAATTGCATTGTTAACCCCTAGACCATTTTTGCGTCACCTACCTATCGAGACTAGCCATTTGAGTATTGCCGGCAACGTTACTTGTGCACATTAGTGATCATACTTCCCATATCATACATACCATATCACCGTGGTGCATATCTTGGTATCATCTCTTGTGACACAAGGTTGTCATCGCATATACTCAATTGCTATCTTGGTTCGTGAAGTTTTGCATGAGAAAAGTGCTCAAAAGAGAAAGAGCCAAACAAGCTTTTAAGCAAAAAGAGAAAGACAAAGAAGCTTGTAAGCAAGAGCCATAGCATCACAAAATATCATATCATACTTGATCATCTTGGATCATCTTGTGCTCAAAGCACCGGAACATCATACACATAGCATACTTGGGATAGAAAGTTCATACATTTTGCATCTTATAGGTTGTGCACAAGTGTCGTATCCGTCTATAGAGCAATCGTGCTAGCGTCTCTCTTGAGTTGTGCAACACGAGCGTTTTCCGTGGATTCCACATTTTGGCTCATTCCTTGGTTGCACGACCCCATCTATCTATCCGTGTGTGTGTTTCCGTGTGCCACCCATCTTGCTATTGGTCTACTTGTTGCATTTGCAAATTTCTGAATCTTTTTCAACATTATTGAGTCTTGCTAACATTTTGCTTCAATTTTTGTGCCACTATCCTCACCGAGCTCCACCATAAGCTTTACTTGTGTAGGTGTGAGAAACCGACAAGAATTGGTACCAATTGTGCTATTTCCTTGTTCCACATTTGAGTGATCATTGATCCATCTTCAACATCGGTCAAGGTACATTTGGTATAGTTCTTCTCTTTCTCCCACTCATACTTGCTAGCGTCTTGTGATGGATAGGCAAGGCATTTCATCTCCGGTCTTCGACATCGACGGCGCGAACAAGGACATCCACGCGAAAACCATCGGACTACAACGAGAAATGCAAGAGTGCTTGGGCAACATCGCCATCGAACAACGACACTTCGAGACAAGGACAATGGCTTCCTTCGACGACATGTGCGACTCCTTCAACAAACAAATGGCGGAGCTCCGACACTTGGTGGTCGATTACAAGTCTTCTTCCCCTTCGTCATCCTCTCGGCGGCGACGTTCAAGTCACAAGTCTTCGGAGCGCAACCATGATGCAAGTGCAACTCTTCCACGGCCACACCGCCATGGCGACCATCGACATCGTCATGAAGGGCAAGTCACCTCCAAGCATCATGTGCACGACGACGACGAACGACATCTACCAAGAGCTCAAGCACGACAACGACATCATCATCATGAAGATGCTCGACAAGCGCATATCTACAAGTCCGACGAAGCTCTACATCACGCCAAGGCCAAGCTTCAAGAGCAAAAGAGAAGACCGCGAGACAAGCACACCCAAGATGGAGCTATGGCTACAACCACCACTTCGGCATCTTCGCCAAGTGCTATCAAGGCATCTTTGCCTTCGGACGTACGGCATCTTCGCCTACTTCCCATGAGTTCGCCTACATCGACATCTGCAACTACAAGGCGACCACCTACGAGCGAGGGTGACACTTCCATCTTCGGAAGCTCCCCACATCAAGACGGCGACAAGATGGTCGATCAAGGGCCATCTCCTTCGACTACGGCATTCACCTTTGGAGGCGTTATGGATGAGGAGACGATTGGAGTTGAGCATGGAGACATTTGCACCTACATCTCTCCGACACCCACATATGACGAGATGCCCCAATTTCCATGTGAGGAGCGCCACCACCACATGAGTGACATGAGTGACTCCACCATATGTGACATTGAGTGCATTTCCTATGAGAGGACGAGTGTGACCACCACTAGCCCCACACATGAGAGCATGCCACACATCCTATGTGAGGTTGAGAGCCATTTGAGTGACTCCAACCATACGAGTGAGAGCATCCAAGAGGGAGTGAGTGAGACACACCACTTAGTGAGTGAGGTAGTTGAGAGGGCATGTGAGGCCACTATGATTTCTAACGACTTAACCTCTACTCCGAGTGTATTTTCATTGGTGCTAGGTCTCCTACATGACGATATGCCTACCCTCGACGAGTCCATCCCTCCAATGGACAAACCGATGGCCATGGTGGAAGAAGATGCACCACCCACATGGTTCCATCATGATGAAGATGAGAACGAGTGGATCTTCAACACCTCACCTACAATACATGAGCGATGCTCCAAAGGTAACATAGGTGATGGTGCTTCTTTCGTCCCACTTGTGGACTATATCACCAATGATTGCTTGCATGATGTTGATTCACCTATGACCATGCTTCATGCTAGTGCAACTTCCCCATGTCTTGACTTACCTATTTATGATGAATATGATGATGAGCATGTTGAGTTGCCTAGTTGTGATGCTATGCTCCATAGGATATCATGTGAAAATTCTTTTGGTCACATCATGTTTGATAATCCTTTGAACTTGTCATATGCTATGAGTGAGATTTCTCATATTGTTTCATTTCAATCTCAACATAGTAACTATGCATGCCAAATTAAAGTAAATCCCATTTGCACTTGTGGCATAGATGACAAGATGATGGTCATTGGAATGTGTTTCTCTTGCGATGATATTGCCATGCTTCCTTTACATGATTTGCGCAATTCATCTAATATACCATGCCATGATCACATTGCTCTGGATATGCATTGTTTTGGATGTTATCAATATTCTCCATGTGATGTTTCCATTGATGCTCATGAGGAGACCCCCATAGTTTCCTCGGACATACTAGGAGATCTTGATGCATTCCATACTTTGCATAGTTCCCATAATTGCTTGCACCATATGCATTCCATGAATCACAATGATATTTCTCGTGATGCATCACACAACTTGAGTCTCCATTATGCCATACATAACAACAAACCTCTCATGATGGATGATATGTTTCTATACCACGCATCTCATTTATTTGAGCATTGGATATTATGTGCTAACCAACACTTGCACGTGCGCATCATGATGGATGATGTGTACATATACCACGCACATACAATTTTTCCTTTGCCTTTGTCTTGTGTAGGTACTTTTGCAAACTCGTCAACCTCACAATCCCATGAGTTGACGAAAAGAGCTCTTGAGAGCAACGATGGCTTGGGATTCCGTGGAATCTCCTTACCACCATTCTCTTCGCGCAACCACTACGCGCCTCTCTTTTACTTGGCTCTCACACGGCTATGGGCTATTTGCCACTTCTCACATTATGCCCATACTATCGTGTTCACTTTGCATGTTATGCCTCTTGCTATGACTTTGCCATGCAATTGTGACCCTTGCTTGCCTTTACACATGATTCACCATTATGTTACTTATATGTGTATTTGCATGCTTGGTGGAGATACTTGTAGCTACCACCATGATCTCTTTGTGCCACATGCTATTGTTGATTCTTGTGTTGGGAGAGTCATGATACTCCATTGCTATTTACATAGGACTTCTTGCCACCACACTGATGAGACTTTGCCCATATCTTGCTTACATGCTTGTGCTATGCCATGTGCATTATTCATGCCTACAATTTGCACACATGACATGCTTGCCATGATTGCTTCTAGTACGTTGCATCTTCGCACTACTAGCTTGTTTGACTTGATTGCTATGCTTGCTTGCTATATTGCATCACCCATGTTCCACTCTTACTTGCTTTCTTGGGTTGATGACATATATGTTCATGCCACTCACATGATATATATTGATCATTGTCACTTGTCTCCATTAGTTGCATCTCTCATCACTTGTATTGAGTGCAACAATGCTATGTTTGTTGATCTTGGAGACTTTGACACCCTTCTTGAGATGCATACTTGCTTGATTGAGCCTATTGCACTTGGTTGTTCTCGCATCATATGCTTACATGCCATGCCACATTACCTTGTCCTTTCTTATGATAAGAATGATGCTAGCACTTGTTGGGTATTTTTCCCTCACGAATGCTAGGTTTTGCATTCACGCTGACCTCATTTGTTTTTCCGAGTGTTTGTCATGTTCTTTCATTTTGAAGGATTCACAAGGCGGTATTGGATGCACCTTCGGACCTTCACTCATGCCACGACATCGAGCATTGTCCATTCACGACTACCGTTTCCATGGTGATGAGGTTTTTGATCCGAGGTCGGATCTTCCCCAAGGGAGGGGAGATGATACGGAGTATCCCATGATCATCCCCATGTTCACTCGACGAGACCTCAACTACACACAATTGGACACAAGGTTCACTCGCTCCTCTCTGAACCTCCACTTTCTACATGTGAGACATGCCTACTACCTCAAATATATGTGCTATGCATGTTCAGGAACACCCAAGGAGACCATGGAGAACCCAAGGACCAAGGACAAGTGCACGCGGAAGAGAAGGAAGAAAAGCCAGCATCTACAGGCCCCGGACATCCGGCCCCCAAGCCCGGACATCCGGCGCCCCTTCACAGAAGCGAGCACCGCAAGCCCGGACATCCGGCCCCATGGCTCAGACATCCGGCTCCACTGGAAGCCCCGGACATCCGGCCCCTTCGCCGGAAATCCGGCCCCTCATCACAGAAGGCAACCGAAGCCGGCCAAGCTCAGCCCGGACATCCGGCCAGAGGCCCGGACATCCGGCTCCTCGCGAGCCGCCGGACATCCGGCCCTCGGCCCGGACATCCGGCGCCTGCCTGCGCGCAGAGACGGGCCTGAGGCCCATGTATCCCTCTCCCACTTACCCCTTCGTGGACCTAGACTATATATACTCCTCCCCCTCCTCCATTTGAGGGTTAGCTTAGTGATAGCTCATTTGATACCTAGAGCTTTGCTCATCTAGTGGTTCATCTCCTTGTGAGTGACTGCGGCCCCTCTACGGAGAAGATCCACTACGGATTCAGGACCTCCTTCATCGGAGAAGATCCCCAGGGATATCAAGACCTCCTCACGGAGAAGAAACGGTTACCCTTTGTATCGTCCCTTGTTGATCATGGATCTTGTATCTCTTTGTGTTTCGAGGATCTAGCATATGTGTGACTTGTTCTTGTTGGTTTGAGTGATTCTCTCGTGTTTCCCCTCGTGTTCCCTCTCGTGTTCTTCGTGTTCATCGTGGGATCCACTCCATTTCGTGAAAGATCCGCTGATTAGGGTTCCACCCTGTATCACTTTGCCTTTGCCATGCATTTGTGACCCATGCTTTGCATTACACATGATGAGTGATTCTCATACTTGTATGTGTATTTGCAAGCTTGGTGGAGATATCACTTGTTATTGCCATGATTCCTTTGCACACCATGCCTATTATGATACTTTGACATTGATTTGTGATCGTGCTTGCGATATGTCATGTGCATTGCCTATATCCACTATTTGCTCACATGACATGATTGCCATGCCTTCTCCTAGTGTGTTGCATCTTCGCTCCACTAGTTTGCACAACTTGATCACCATGCTTGCTTATGTTGCATCACCGATGATTCATACTTGCTCCTTTCATGCGGTTGATGACAACCTTTGCCATGCTTTGCACATGATTAATATTGCTTGTTGTCATATGTCTCCATATGTTGCTTCTCTCATGCTACCATGTATTGAGCGCAACCATGATTTTAGTCTTGCCAATGAGATTGCCCCCATAGCATTCTCGCATTTATTTGGAGATTATGACATCATTCTTGTGAAGCATGCTTGTTTTACCTCCTTGCACCATATGCCTAGTGCCATGAATATAGCTATTGTTGCATCATATTATTCATGCACTTTTGCTCCTAATGGTTATGTGCAAGAGAAGAGAACCATCATGATGGATGATGTGTTTATCTACCATGCGCATACGTTCTTCCTTTTGTTGTGTGCATGTGTAGGATACTTGGACTATGTGTCGACTTCCACTTCACGTGAGTTGACCATTCGAGCTCTAGAGAGCGAACCACTTTCTACCACGACGCTTCTACATCGCACTTGCTTGTGCTTCGGCATTGTGAAGAATGCACAAGGACATGCTTTCAAGGTGATATCCTTCTCTTTCGAGAACCCAAAAACTATGAGCATGAATATTGTGGATCATACTACATGTGTTGCTTGCACCATGAGACTTATTTGCCATCTTGGACCCCTTGATCGCGCACATGTTAGTAATATTGCTTTCTTTCACGATAGCCACATTGCCATGCCTCATGTTATATATGCCTTGTGTGTTGCATCCGACTTGTGGATTACTTGTTCCTATCATATGCTTGGTTGCAACAATATCATCTCTTCACATATGCCATGTCCCATTGCTTGTTACATGATTGACTTGTTTGCCTCACACATGATGAACAATTGCTATTTCTGTTGTGTTGAGTGCCACTCGATTTTCACTACAACCTATGCACATTATGCTTGGATTGTCTTGCACTTGACCGTTGTGTTTAGACACTTCATTTTCTTTGGTGTTGTGAATGATTCATATGCCTACCATAGACCTTTCATTGAGCGCTTTATGCATGCTTGCTATGACTTTGAGGTGGATGCTTATTCTCTTGTCACACATATGTGCATCTCTACCTCACATTTACATGCTTGTTTCCATGATGACCTTGATTGTGCTCAATTGATGTGCTTAAATGCCATGCCACAACCCTTTGTCACACCCTATGCTATGCTTGATGACAACACTTGTTGGGTGAATCACCTCTTGAATGTTTGGTTTTGCACTAACGCTAACCACATTTGTTTTTCCAAGTGTTTGTTTTCCTTGCTCATTTTGAAGGAATCACTAGACGGTGCGACATTGGAGAGTGCCCATGTAGAGCTTCAAGATGATGAGCACTTCATGATCATCCACATCTACACAACGACGCCATCACTTTCCCAAGGTGATTTGGTTTTCGATCCGAGGTCGGATCTTTCCCAAGGGGGAGGGGATGATACGGAGCATCCTATGGACATCACCATGCCAAGAGTCCGTTTGGCAAGTGACACGTGTGACCTCTACTTCTCATACATAAAGGTGAATCATCTCCTTTACACGTGTTCACTTGACCCCTTCGAGGATGGCATACTACTTGACACTCCACTCGTGTGCATGCATAGGTATTGTCGGAGCTTCATGGACGACGAGGAGGAGTGCAGGCGCCAAGAAACACCTACGCCATCAACGAGGGAAACATGGAAGCGAAGACGAAAGAAGACAAAGCGGCTGAAGTTACAGCTGCCGGACATCCGGCGCCTCAGCAGCCGCCGGACATCCGGCCTTCAGCCCGGAAATCCGGCACCAGCAACAGAACGGCACCCGAGGCTTGGCCCCGCTAGCCCGTACATCCGGCCGACCGCCCCGGACTTCCGGCGTCTCATGAGAGCCCGGACATCCGGCCCCAGCCGGACATCCGGCGCCTGCCTGCGCGCATGGACAGGGCCCGAGGGCCATGTATCCCCCCATCTACTTACCCCTTCTTGTACTAGACTATATATACTCCTCCACCTCCACCATTTTAGGGTTAGCAAATGTGATAGCTCATTTTAGACTAGAGCTTTGCTCATCTTAGTGGTTCTACTCCTAGGAGAGACTGAGGCCCCTCTACGGAGAAGATCCACGACGGATTCAAGACCCCTAAACGGGAAGATCCTTCGCGGATTCAAGACCTCCTCACCGAGATGAACTTTACCTTGTATCTTTCCCTTTGTTGTTCATGTACCTTGTGATCTTGTGTGTTTGATTGTCTAGTGGATGTGTGATTGGACTTGTTCTTGAGCGTTTTCCTTTGTGATTTCTTCTTGTTCGTCCCCGTGTTCATCGCGTTCCTCGCCGGATCCCTCCTTTTCGTGAAAGATCGGCCTAGAATCAGGTTGACCCCGCATCAACCTTGGAGTGAAGTAGAGCTTGATCGGACTTGTAGGTTTGCGCGTGTCGAGCATCTTCATGATGATGTTGTCGTTGTCGTGCTTGAGTTCGTAGAAGATGTCGTTCGTCGTCGTCGTGCACAAGATGTTTGTGACTTGAACGTCGCCGTCGATAAGATGACGAAGCGGAAGAAGACTTGATGTCGGCTACCATGTGTCGGAAGTCGATGGCGATGTTGTCGATGCGCTCTTGCATTGCTCGTTGTAGTCGAATGGTTTGCGCGTGGATGTAGTTGTTCTCGCCACCGATGTCGATGACCGGAGATGATGTGCTTTGCCTATCCATCACAAGACTCGAGTAGAGGGTGAGTAGGAAATGAGATAAACAGTACCAAGATACCGTTTCCCAAAGTTGAGGATGTATCCCGTTTCACTCAAAGTGAAATGAAAGAATAGTGGAATTGGTACCGGGCTTGTTCACTCACACCTACAAATTAAAGCTTATGGTGGAGCTCGGTGAGGATAGTGGCACAAAAATTTGATGCAAAATGTTAGCAAGAGTCAATAATGTTGGAAAAGATTCACAAATTCGCAAGTGAAACAAGTAGACCAATAGCAATAGGTTACACACGGAAACACACACACACGGATAGATAAATGGGGTCGTGCAACCAAGGAATGAGCACAAAATGTGGAATCCACGGAAAATGCTCGTATTGCACAACTCAAGAGAGATGCTAGCACGATTGGTCAATAGGCGGATATGACACTTGTGCACAACCTATAAGATACAAAATGTATGAACTTGTTATCCCAAGTATGCTATGTGTATGATGTTCCGGTGTTTCGCACACGATGATCCAATATGATCAATATGGTAGTATGATATGGAATGTGGCGATGCTATGGCTATTGCTTACAAGCTCTTTGCTCTCTTTTTGCTTAAAAGCTTATTCTTTTTTTTATATGGCCACTATGCGAAATGCACAAACCAAGATAGCAATTGTGTATATGCGAGAACAATCTTGTGGCACACGAGGGATGGTACTATGATAGCAAGATGATACCAATATGATATGGTATATATGCAATGGATGGTGTATATCGATGACCACTAATGTGCACAAGTACCGTTGCCGGAAATACTCAAATGGCTAGTCTCGATGGGCAAGTGACGCAAAATGAGCTAGGGGTTAACAATGCAATTGCAAGGGGAATATACAACGGTGTCGTCGAGGTTACCATCCGATGATGATGATGAGCAGTGGTGTTTTCAATGGAGACCCGTTCCTAATTAGCCGAAACACCTTAGGAAACGGAAAGAACCACAACTCAAAATCTCAAAATCTCAAATGGTGGTAGCGAAAAGCGGTGGTGGTTGTGTCGAAGATGGCAATGCAGAAGTGGTGGTGGTGTTTTATGAAGAAGCACTCATCCATAAGTAGCCGAAACACCTTAGGAGACTCAAGTCACCACTCAAACAACCGTAAATGCTATATGGGTCAAATTGGGGTTCGGTTGCGGAACGCTATGGTGGTATGGTGGATGATATGGTGGATGGCCTAGGCAAACTTGCCAAAATGCCAAATTTTTTATGGAGTACAATGGTGGTAAAACCAAGATGAGCAGCTTGGGCACGTTGCTAGCTTTTCAACGAGGCAAAGAACACCCAAATCGGAGTTCGGGAGTGAAAGTTATGAGTGAAAACGTAAAGTGCACGCGACTGATTCTGGGGGGTGCGGGTGCCCGGGGGTGAGAGGTGCGGGCACCCGGGGTGGTCAGGGGAGATAGGCGGGGGAGATGGCCCGGGGGTAAGGGGTCCGGGCACCCGGGGTGGTCAGCGGGGTTGGACGGGGGCTCCGGGTGCCCGGGGGTCGCGGATTTGGGCGGAAAATCGTGGGAAAATGGTAGAAATTGGTGGATTTCGTGGAGGGAAAGGTGGAGATGGATGGGGGAAAGGCTAGATCCACTTGAAACCAAGCAAATCCATGGATAAAATCCAACAAAATCTCATCAAACCAACAAATCACAAAAATTGGGGCTATTTTTGGTGGGGATTTTGAAATTGGGCAAGAACACAACAAAATTAGCCTAGAAAACAAAAAGGGGGGGGGGGATCCAATTTCGTGAGAAACCATAGCTCGAGATACCATGATGTTGTAGGGTGGAACCCTAGGTGGAGATCTTTCATGAATTGCAGGGGAGTCCCCAAGAACAAGATGAACACAAGGGGTAAACTCTCAAGAACAAATCCGACCACACATCCCAATCCTATGAGGAGAGAGGTCTTGATAATCCACAAGGATTCTTCCCTAGATGGGGTCTTGTATCCACTAGGGATGTTCTCCAAGATGGAGGTCTTGGCCTCCAATGGAGTAGTCTCTCTCTCTCAAGAGGAGAAGGTAGGAGCAAAACTCACATACAAATGAGCTATCATATTTGCTAATCCTCTAAATGAGCTAGGTGGGGGGTATTTATAGTCTAGGGGCGAAATAAGATGTGGAGAATGCGTACATGGGCAAAAACCCAACAAGGAACGCAGGCCCTCGGATTGGTCCGGGCACCCGGGGCAAAGGGGCCGGGCACCCGGTCCGAACAAAGGCACCGGGCGGAGGAGGACCGGGCACCCGGGGTGCAGGGGGCACCGCGCCAGGGGGGCGGGCACCCGGTGGTGAGGGGGGCAGTCACCCGGGCCACCCAAGGAGGCCGCAGTAGGAGGGGGCCTGGCACCTGGAGTGGGCTGGGCCGGCGGCCAAGTGGCCGGGCACCCGGGGCTCAACCGGCCGGGCACCCGGGGCCGGCTGGGGCGACGCTCAGGCTGCGGTCGGGCACCTGGTGCCAATGAGCCCGGGCACCCGGGGTGTCCAGGGAGCTCTGTCTCCTCTCGTTCTTCTCGCTCCCCTTCTCCTTGGGTCTCCGAGTGGCTTGGTGATCCCTCCGTGCTTCCTCGTGATGATCTCCAAAGTACCTAAGAATGCACAATATTCTGAGGTGAGGTAGTGACCAAGCCCAAGGGATATTCATGTAAATCTCGAAGAGGAGTGGGTTCACCTTAAGTTCGGTAGGTTCACTTGGGGCTTGAGGTGCTATGATGGTGTACATGGAGATTGTCGTAGGATGCTCCGCATCAGATCCTCTGTCAAGTTTTCTACAACCGTACATTAACAAATTCCCATCTGCCACAGAACCGCGGGCATGGCTTTCGAAAGATCAAAACCCTGCAGGGGTGTCCCAACTTAGCCCATCACATGCTCACGATCTGCGGAGTCGCAACTCCAAAGTGGGAAGACCCGAGTATCCTCGTAATCCTGTGCTCAAGATATTTCGACAAAGGTAAAACTAATCCAGCAAGACCTTCCAGCGTGCCGACACCCTGATAGTAGCCACGCGTATCTCGTCTCAGGCTACGACTGGATGGGAGAAGCTACGGGAGCCAGACCTCGAGTTTCCCCGTGGTGGCCCCGCAGCACCCCCGCTTGGGACCAACACCATCAGCACTGCCCCCCCCCTGTAATGTAGAATTAAGAACCTGGGGACGCAACCCCCTATTGATACGGTGTATCCTATGGACATCACCATGTCAAGAGTCTGCTTGGGAAGTGACACGTGTGACCTCTATTTCTCATACATAAAGGTGAATCATCTCCTTTACACGTGTTCACTTGACCCCTTCGAGGATGGTATACTACTTGACACTCCTCTCGTGTGCATGCATAGGTATTGTCGGAGCTTCACGGATGGCGAGGAGGAGTGCAAGCGCCAAGGATCACCTACACCATCTGCGAGGGAAGCTTGGAAGAGAAGACGGAAGAAGACGGAGCTGCTGATACTACAGCAGCCGGACATCCGGGCCAAAGGCCGGACATCCGGCGCTTCAGCAACGGCCGGACATCCGGCACCCCTCCCGGAAATCCGGGCCCTCCTTCACAGAAGCTGGACCGAGCCAGCCCGGACATCCGGCCGTAACCCCGGACATCCGGCTCGCCCCGAAGCCCCGGACATCCGGCTCCAGCCCGGACATCCCGCCTTGCCTGCGTGCATGTATCCGGGCCGATGCCCATGTACCCGTTTCGCCCCTCACTTACCCCTTCATGACCCTAGACTATATATACTCCTCCACCTCCACCATTTTAGGGTTAGCAATGGTTTAGCTCATATGAGAGATAGAGCTTTGCTCATCCATCCCGGATCTACTCCACGAGAGAGACCGCGGCCCCTCTACGGAGAAGATCCACCTTGGATTCAAGACCCCTAGCGGGAAGATCCTTCACGGATTCAAGACCTCCTCTTGGAGATGAACTCTACCCATGTATCTTTCCCTTTGTTGTTCATGTATCTTGTGATCTTGTGTGTTTGATTGTCTAGTGGATGTGTGATTGGACTTGTTCTTGTGTGTTTCCTCTCGTGTTTTCCCCCGTTTCCCTTTGTGTTCTTCGTGTTCATCGTGGGATCCCCTCCATTTCGTGAAAGATCCGCTGATTAGGGTTCCACCCTGTATCAAAAGCTTTATTGATCAAGGTGGGGTTCTGTGACGCCTTTGTCTGGTCGTTGAACACAAACGAAGTACGCGAAGTTGCAGCTATGGCGAACTTTTAATCTAAACAAAACCCAAAGTCTAAACGACGCCCTAAGGGCTGTATATATGAGGGAAAGAGGGGGGAATTTCGTGGCCCTTGGTGGAGGGGTCCGAAACCAACCCTAACTCTTGTTTCCCCACACATACGGACTCTAAAAACAGCCTATACTCAAGTATTTCGAAATTACATGGGCCTGGCCCAATAATAAGGTGACGCAGCACCTATAATAGCCTCTGGACGAAATTTATGAAGTGGCATCTTGTATATTTCGTCCAAGGCTTCCCGCACTCATTATGGTGGCTTCAAAGTCCTGAAATCATCAATTGAAACTCCATTCTTGTTCCCCTTGCGCATGCCATCATCTCCATGCTTGATCTTGCTCCAATGTTCATCCTTCTTGTCCAAGCTAGGCCCTTCATTTGTAAGCAAGACAAATGTATCCAATTTAGGCAGCATCATATTCTCATGAACATTAGATTCATTACCAAGAAACGAAAGTACCTGGTAATTTAATTGGCGTGCGCGAGCTCTAGTAATTGGTCCTGTATATGTGTCAGTTGGAGCTGTGGGTGTAACCTTGTTAGTGATGTCCTCATCACATTGTATATTCCCCTTGCAATTGCATTGTTAACCCCTAGCCCATTTTGCGTCACTTTCCTATCGAGACTAGCCTTTGAGTATTGCCGGCAACGTTACTTGTGCACATTAGTGATCATCGATCCGCCCTTCCATTGCATATATACCATATCATCTTGGTATCATCATATCATCCCTTGTGTCACAAGATTGTTCCCGCATATACACAATTGCTATCTTGGTTTGTGCATCGTGGCCATATAAAAAAAAGAGAATAAAGCTTTTAAGCAAAAAGAGAAAGACAAATAAGCTTGTAAGCAAGAGACATAGCATAGCATCATATGATATCATACTTGATCATTTTGGATCATACCACCGGAATACTATACATATAGCATACTTGGGATAGAAGTCGTTGCATACATTTGCATCTTATAGGTTGTGCACAAGTGTCGTATCCGCCTATAGAGCAATCGTGCTAGCGTCTCTCTTGAGTTGTGCAACACGAGCGTTTTCCGTGGACTCCACATTTTGTGCTCATTCCTTGGTTGCACGACCCCATCTATCTATCCGTGTGTGTGTTTCCGTGTGCCACATATTGCTATTGGTCTACTTGTTTCACTTGCGAATTTGTGAATCTCTTTCAACATTATTGACTCTTTCTAACATTTTGCATCAAATTTTTGTGCCACTATCCTCACCGAGCTACTCCATAAGCTTTACTTGATAGGTGTGAGTGAACAAGTCCGGTACCAATTCCACTATTCTTTCATTTCACATTGAGTGAAACGGGATACATCCTCAACATTCGGAAAAGGTAACTTGGTATTGTTTATCTCATCTCCTACTCACATTTGCTCGAGTCTTGTGATGGATAGGAAAAGCATTTCATCTACTTCGGTCTACAACAACAACGACAAGTTCGATGCCATGACGAACAACTTGTGTGCCAACATGGATGCTCAAATGAAGGAGCTCAAAGCCCTCCTCAAAAACCGCAAGAGGTCTCCCTCATCTTCGAGAAGACGCTCAAGTGCACATCCTTCCGAGCTACCATCTCCGGCAAGATCTCAACGGCATCGACACCATCAACGAC
Organism: Secale cereale; assembly: GCA_902687465.1. Lineage (NCBI taxonomy): Eukaryota > Viridiplantae > Streptophyta > Magnoliopsida > Poales > Poaceae > Secale > Secale cereale. The sequence continues at coordinate 288,079,709 of LR738714.1, forward strand.
AAGAACGTGAAGGTCAAGAGCTCAACACCAACAACCGCTCAACGACTTCACCGTACAACTTGGCATCTTCGCCAAGCGACTTCAAGGCATCTTTGCCTTTGGACATGCGGCATCTTCGCCCACAAGAACCCCAAGCTTATGCTCAAGAGAAGCTCCCCAAGCTCAAGTCCGCGACTTCCACGAGCTACAACGACCTCGACAACGACCATGAGATTCCTTTCTATGGGACTCAAGACCCCGAGGAGTATCTCGAGTGGGAGCGCAAGATGGATGACTACCTCACGCTACATCAAGTTCCCTACGAAGATCAAGTGAAGTGCGCCACAAGAAACTTCCACGACAACGCGTCAACATGGTGGCTTCACACACCTTCGACGAGCTTCAACGTGAATTGGCCCAAGACGAAGAAAGCTATGCGACGAGAGTTCGTGCCTTCCACCTACACGGAACAACTTCTACGCCAATTGGAGAACACCATTCAAGGATCCAAGTCCATCGACAAGTACTTCAAGGAGATGAAGATGGCCTTGCAACGAGCCGGCGTGGACGACCCAATCTCAATGAAGCTCCACTTCATGATGGGATTGCACAATGACGTCTACAAGACTATCTTCTTCGAGAACTACAAGTCCCTCGACGACAACTACATTGGTGCTCTCAAGGCGGAACAAGAACTTATAAAGGCCAAGGCTTCTCCACCGCAAGCACACTTCTCGAAGACCAAGCTCCAAGATGGCGAGCATGAGGCTAGTATGATACAGGGTGGAACCCTAATCAGCAGATCTTTCACGAAATGGAGTGGATCCCACGATGAACACGAAGAACACGAGAGGGAACACGAGGGGAAACACGAGAGAATCACTCAAACCAACAAGAACAAGTCACACATATGCTAGATCCTCGAAACACAAAGAGATACAAGATCCATGATCAACAAGGGACGATACAAAGGGTAACCGGTTCTTCTCCGTGAGGAGGTCTTGATATCCCTGGGGATCTTCTCCGATGAAGGAGGTCCTGAATCCGTAGTGGATCTTCTCCGTAGAGGGGCCGCAGTCACTCACAAGGAGATGAACCACTAGATGAGCAAAGCTCTAGGTATCAAATGAGCTATCACTAAGCTAACCCTCATTAGGAGGAGGTGGAGGAGTATATATAGTCTAGGGCCACGAAGGGGTAAGTGGGAGAGGGATACATGGGCCTCTGGCCCGATAACTGTGCGCAGACAGCAGGTAGCGGACGTCCGACGGCTACCGGACGTCCGGTGGCTCGCGAGGGTCCGGACGTCCGGAAGTCTTCGGACTTCCGCTATTTTCCTTCTGTCGTCGAAGTCACGGACGTCCGGTGACCTCCGGTCGTCCGGTCGCCTGGGAGTCGCCGGCCGTCCGGTAGATGCCGGACGTCCGGAGCCTGAAGCTTTTCCAGCAGCTTCACTTGTTCCTTGTACTTCGTGTCCTCGCCGTCTTGTCCAACGCTCCCAGCTGTTCCATGGCCTCCCTCTTGGTTCCTGGTCATGCATAGCACATATATTTGAGGTAGTAGCCATGTCTCACATGTAGAAAGTGGGGGTTCAGAGAGGAGCGAGTGAACCTTGTGTCCAATTGTGTGTGGTTGAGGTCTCGTCGAGTGAACATGGGGATGATCATGGGATACACCGTATCATCTCCCCTCCCTTGGGAAAGATCCGACCTCGGATCAAAAACCTCATCACCATGGGAACGGTTGTCGTGGACGGACTTGTAGTTGGACCGAGATGAAGACTTGGCGTAATCCAAGTAGTCCAAGGTGTCGTCGGAGTGGTAGACATGCAAGAAGGGGAAACACAAACGACACTCGGAAATACAATGGTTAGCGCACAAGTGTCTATCATGTAAGAATGGGTCCGTGTGACAAATTTGGGCATGGCAAGGCACAAGATGCTTATCGAAAAGATGTACAATGACATGTAAAGCATTCATGTGATCAAATGCATTTGAGGTGCACACAAAGGTGTTGTGAATGTGATCAATGCAACCATTGTGCAAAATGATGTCATAGTGGGACGGTGTATCAAATGCATGAACATGGTAATCGATGCTCAATATGACTATGTGATCATGCAATTGATGTTTGGCAAGGTGATCATTATGTATGAATATGCCATCAAGGTAGATCACAACAAATTTGCTAAGGAAATGCACAAGCTCATATATCATGGATGACATGGGAATACAAGATGCAACAAGGCAATCATAATGTGAGTCAATCCATGGGCAAGATGCAAATTTGTTATGGGAATGATATGTCCATTGAGCATGGCATGTGAGCACACAATCAACAAATATGAAGGTTTTGGTGCAATGTGGCAAAGGTGTTTTGACATACCAATGCTCGATGTCGTGGCATGAGTGAAGGTCCGAAGGTGCATCCAATAAGTCCGAGCGCTCCTCATCTTGGAGGTCCATCTCCAATGTAGGTCCTCTCTCCAATAGATGTATCATGTAGACAAGAAGAAGAAGACAACAATGAAAGAATGACCCATCCAATATGTGTATGTGAGGATGGCTCAAAGGGAAGGAGTTCACCTTTAGGAGATTGTCGCGAATGTTGGTGTTGCACATCATGTATGCCTTCGCATGACCAAGTTGTCGCATGACGACACCGCCTTGTGAATCCTTCAAAATGAAAGAACATGACAAACACTCGGAAAAACAAATGAGGTTAGCGGACTTGCAAAACCTATCATTCGTATGGTAAGATACCCAACAAGTGTAGTCATGATGCATATCATAAGAAAGGACAAGGTAAAGTGGCATGGCATGTAAGCATATGATGCGATAACAACCAAAGGCATTAGGCTCAAACAAGCAAGCATGCATCACAAGAATGGTGTCCAAGTCTCCAAGATCAACAAACATAGCATTGTTGCACTCAATACAAGTGATGAGAGATGCAACTAGGGGAGACAAATTACAATGATCAAGATATATCATGAGAGTGGCATGAACATATATGTCATCAACCCAAGAAAGCAAGTAAGAGTGGAACATGGGTGATGCAATATAGCAAGCAATCGTAGCTATCAAGTCAAACAAGCTAGTAGTGCAAAGATGCAACGTACTAGAGGTAATCATGGCAAGCATGTCCTGTGTGCAAATTGTAGGCATGAATAATGCACATGGCATAGCACAAGCATGAAAGCAAGATATGAGCAAAATAGGATCGATGTATTGGCGAGAGGCCATATGTAAATAGCAATAGGGCATCATGACTCTCCCAACACAACAAGCATCAATAGCATGGGGCACAAAGATATCATTGAAATAGCTACAAGTATCTCCACCAAGCATGCAAATACACATATAAGTAGTATAATGGTGAATCATGTGTAAAGGCAAGAAAGGGTCACAATTGCATGGCAAAGTCATAGCAAGAGGCATAACATGCAAAGTGAACACGATAGTATGGGCATAATGTGACAAGTGGCAAATAGCCCATAGCCGTGTGAGAGCCAAGTAAAAGAGATGCGCGTAGTGGTTGCGCGAAGAGAACGGTGGTAAGGACAATCCATGTGGTCCCAAATCGTCATCGCTCTCAAGAGCTCGTTTTGTCAACTCATGGGATTGTGAGGTTGACAAATGTTCATGAGTACCTACACAAAACAAAGACAAGGGAAAAATTGTGTGTGCGTGGTATATGTACACATCATCCATCATGATGCGCACGTGCGTGTGTTGGTTAGCACAAAATAGCCAATGCTCAAATAAATGAGATGCGTGATATAGAAACATGTCATCCATCATGAGAGGTTTGTTGTTATGTATGGCATAATGGAGACTCAAGTTGTGTGATGCATCACGAGAAATATCATTGTGATTCATGGAATGCATATGGTGCACACAATCATGGTAATCATGCAAGGTATGGAATGCATCAAACTCTCCTAGTATGTATGAGGAAACTATGGGGGTCTCCTCATGAGCATCAATGGAAACATCACATGGAGAATATTGACAACATCCAAAGCAAAGCATATTTGGAACAATGTGTTCATGGCATGGCATAGTAGATGAATTGCGCAAATTATGTAAAGGGAGCATGGCAATATCATCGCATGAAAAACAAAAGCCAATGACCATCATCTTGTCATCTATGCCACAAGTGCAAATAGGATTTACTTTAATGGGGCATGCATAGTTACTATGTTGAGATTGAAATGAAACAATATGAGACATCTCACTCATAGCATATGACAAGTTTAGAGGGTTGTCGAACATGATGTGACCAAAAGAATTTTCACATGAGATCCTATGGAGCATAGCATCACAACTAGGCAACTCAACATGCTCATCATCATATTCATCATAAATAGGTAAGTCATGACATGATGAAGTCGCACTAGCATGAAGCATGGCAATAGGTGTGTCAACATCATGCAAGCAATCATTGTGAAGATAGTCCACTAGTGGGACGAGAGAAGCACCATCACCTATGTTACCTTTGGAGCATCGCTCATGTATTGTAGGTGAGGTTGCAACTTGATGGTACCATGTGGGGGGTACATCTTCTTCCACCATGGCCATCGGTTTGTCCATTGGAGGGACGGACTCATCGAGGGTAGGCATGTCCTCTTGTAGGAGACCTAGCACCAAAGAAAACACACTCGGAGTAGAGGTTAAGTCGTTAGAAATCATAGTGGCCTCACGTGCCCTATCAACTACCTCACTCCCTAAGTGTTGTGGCTCACTCACTCCCTCGTGGATGCTCTCACTCGTATGGTTGGTGGAGTCACTCAAATGGCTCTCAACCTCACATAGGGTGTGTGGCATGCTCTCATGTGTGGGGCTAGTGGTGGTCACACTCATCCTCTCATAGGAAATGCTCTCAATGTCACATATGGTGGAGTCACTCATGTGGTGGTGGCTCTCCTCACATGGAAATTGGGGCATCTCATGATATATGGGTGTCGGAGAGATGTAGGTGCAAACGTCTCCAAACTCAACTCCTTTCGCCGCCTCATCCATAACGCCTCCAAAGGTGAATGCCGTAGTCGAAGGGGATGGCCCTTGATCGACCGTCTTGTTGCCGTCTTGATGTGGGGAGCTTCCGAAGATGGAAGTGTCACCCTCGCTCGTAGGTGCTCGCCTTGTAGTTGGAGATGTCGATGTAGGCGAACTCATGGGAAGTAGGCGAAGATGCCGTACGTCCGAAGGCGAAGATGCCTTGATAGCACTTGGCGAAGATGCCGAAGTGGTGGTTGTAGCCGTAGCTCCATCTTGGGTGTGCTTGTCTCGCGGTCTTCTCTTTTGCTCTTGAATCTTGGCCTTGGCGTGATGTAGAGCTTCTTCGGACTTGTAGGTATGCGCTTGTCGAGCATCTTCATGATGATGATGTCGTTGTCGTGCTTGAGCTCTTGGTAGATGTCGTTCGTCGTCGTCGTGCACAAGATGCTTGGAGGTGACTTGCCCTTCATGACGATGTCGATGGTCTCCATGGCGGTGTGGTCGTGGAAGACTTGCACTTGCATCATGTTTGTGCTCCGAAGACTTGTGACTTGAACGTCGCCGCCGAGAGGATGACGAAGGGGAAGAAGACTTGTAATCGACCACCAAGTGTCGGAGCTCCGCCATTTGTTTGTTGAAGGAGTCGCACATGTCGTCGAAGGAAGCCATTGTCCTTGTCTGGAAGTGTCGTTGTTCGATGGCGATGTTGCCCAAGCACTCTTGCATTTCTCGTTGTAGTCCGATGGTTTTCGCGTGGATGTCCTTGTTCGCGCCGTCGATGTCGAAGACCGGAGATGAAATGCCTTGCCTATCCATCACAAAACGCTAGCAAGTATGAGTGGGAGAAAGAGAAGAACTAGACCAAATGTACCTTGACCGATGTTGAAGATGGATCAATGATCACTCAAATGTGGAACAAGGAAATAGCACAATTGGTACCAATTCTTGTCGGTTTCTCACACCTACACAAGTAAAGCTTATGGTGGAGCTCGGTGAGGATAGTGGCACAAAAATTTGATGCAAAAAGTTAGCAAGACTCAATAATGTTGAAAAAGATTCACAAATTCGCAAGTGAAACAAGAAGACCAATAGCAATATGGGTGGCACACGGAAACACACACACGGATAGATAAGTGGGGTCGTGCAACCAAGGGGTGAGCCAAAATGTGGCATCCACGAAAATGCTCTTGTTGCACAACACTAGAGAGACGCTAGCGCGATTGCACAATAGGCGGATACGAACTTGTGCACAACCTACTATGCAAAATGCAACGACTTCTATCCCAAGTATGCTATATGTATGGTATTCCGGTGGTATGATCCAAAATGATCGAGTATGACAATCTTAATGTAGTATGATGCTATGGTTCTTGCTTAAAAGCTCTTTGCTTATCTTTTCCTTTGTGCTTAAAAGCTTGTTTGGCTCTTTCTCTTTTGAGCTCTTTTCTCATGCAAAACTTCACGAACCAAGATAGCAATTGAGTATATGCGATGACAACCTTGTGTCACAAGAGATGATACCAAGATATGCACCACGGTGATATGGTATGTATGCTATGGGATGTATGATCACTAATGTGCACAAGTGACGTTGCCGGCAATGCTCGCATGGCTAGTCTCGATGGGTAAGTGACGCAAAAATGGGCTAGGGGTTAACAATGCAATTGCAAGGGAATATACAATGATGTCGTCGAGGTTACCGTCCGTGTTGACGATGAGATGCGGTGCTCTTGATGTAGACCCGTTCCTAATTAGCCGAAACACCTTAGGAAACGGAAAAACCACAACTCAAAATCTCAAGGATAAATGTCAAATGGTGGTAGCGGCAATGCCGTGGTGGTTGCGGAATTGTTGGTGGAAACCCGGTCAAAATGGGTTATGGTGGTGGAAGTATATGATGGGCTATACACGGTGTCGGAGTTGAAGTCACGGTCCCTAAGTAGCCGAAACACCTTAGGAGACACGAGCCACAACTCAAACAAGCTCAACAAAATTTGGTTAAGTTGGGTTGGCTATGTATAGTGGGCTATGCTATGCGGAAGTGGTGGTGTTGGTTGATGAAGAAGCAATGGTCCCTAAGTAGCCTAAACACCTTAGGAGACTCAAATCACTACTCAAGCAACCACAAATGCTATGGGAACAAAAATTGTTAGGTTGCGGAAGTCGGTGGTGGTTATGCGGATGATGTGGTGGAGGCCCTAGGCAAAGATGCTAAAATCCACAAAATATGATGGGTTCAAATGAATATGGTGGTATTTTTCTGGTATGGGGGATGTCAAGAGCTTCGAAACGAGCTAAAGAACGTCCAAATCGGAGTTCGTATGAATTAGTTATGGACAAAACAAAAATCAGCCGAAGTCAAAATCTGGGAGTACCGGACGTCCGGAAAAGACCGGAAATCCGGTAATTTTTGCTGTATAGGTGGTTCCGGTCGTCCGGTGAATTCCGGACGTCCGGTGCTTCGTGAGGGTCCGGACGTCCGGTAAAAGGCCGGTCGTCCGGTGGGTCGGGGTCAACTCGAGATTTGAGATCCGGGACGCGATTTTGGGCGGAATTTGATGATTTTGGGGTCAAAATTGATGAGATTTCGTGGATGAAAGATGGGGAAACTTGGGGAAATGCTAGATCCACTTGAAACCAAGCAAATCCATGGATCAAAATCAACAAAACATCAACAAACCAACAGATCACAAAAAATTTTGGGGCTATTTTTGGTGGGGATTTTCGAATTTGGGGAAGGACACAACAAAACAAGGCTAGAAAACGGTGGAGGGGGCTCCAAATTCGTGAGAAACCGTGGCTCTTGATACCATATGATACAGGGTGGAACCCTAATCAGCAGATCTTTCACGAAATGGAGTGGATCCCACGATGAACACGAAGAACACGAGAGGGAACACGAGGGGAAACACGAGAGAATCACTCAAACCAACAAGAACAAGTCACACATATGCTAGATCCTCGAAACACAAAGAGATACAAGATCCATGATCAACAAGGGACGATACAAAGGGTAACCGGTTCTTCTCCGTGAGGAGGTCTTGATATCCCTGGGGATCTTCTCCGATGAAGGAGGTCCTGAATCCGTAGTGGATCTTCTCCGTGGAGGGGCCGCAGTCACTCACAAGGAGATGAACCACTAGATAGTATCAAATGAGCTAAACCTAAGCTAACCCTCATTAGGAGGAGGTGGAGGAGTATATATAGTCTAGGGCCACGAAGGGGTAAGTGGGAGAGGGATACATGGGCCTCTGGCCCGATAACTGTGCGCAGACAGCAGGTAGCGGACGTCCGACGGCTACCGGACGTCCGGTGGCTCGCGAGGGTCCGGACGTCCGGAAGTCTTCGGACTTCCGCTATTTTCCTTCTGTTGTCGAAGTCACGGACGTCCGGTGGCCTCCGGTCGTCCGGTCGGCTGGGGGTCGCCGGTCGTCCGGTAGATGCCGGACGTCCGGAGCCTGAAGCTTTTCCAGCAGCTTCTCTTGTTCCTTGTACTTGGTGTCCTCGCCGTCTTGTCCAACGCTCCTAGCTGTTCCATGGCCTCCCTCTTGGTTCCTGGTCATGCATAGCACATATATTTGAGGTAGTAGCCATGTCTCACATGTAGAAAGTGGGGGTTCAGAGAGGAGCGAGTGAACCTTGTGTCCAATTGTGTGTGGTTGAGGTCTCGTCGAGTGAACATGGGGATGATCATGGGATACACCGTATCATAGTACCACCATGATGTCCAAGCCCGACGAGCTCCAAGACGACGTTCCCAAGTTCGACTTCATCGCCATCCCTCTTTGTGGCATTGATGATGCCGAGTCTACTTCGACTCTTTTTCAAGATGGTGCGGCGACGACTACGACTACGGAGCCATTCGAGGACCACGCTTTGGAGGCGAACGACATGGTGACGAGCAAGGTTGATGCTTCCATCTTTGGAGGCGAGAGTGATGATGTGCCATCTTCGGCCTTCATCCACGACGACAATGAGGAGATGGTTGAGCATGGGATTTTCCCTTCGACCACGGCGACGTATGATGACTTGAGTGACTTGTGCCACCATATTGAGAGTGAGAGTGAATTCACCACTAGCCCCATATATGATGAGTTGCCACAATTCCCATGTGAGGAGAGCTACCATCCCCACCACTTGAGTGAGATGAGTGACTCCACCATATGCGAGTTTGAGTGCACCTACCTTGAGGGAGTGAGTGAGCCACCACATAGAGAGAGTGAGATAGTTGATAGGTCATGTGAGGCCACTTTCAACACTAACGACTTAACCTCTACCTCTATTGTGCCTTCTCATTTGGTGCTAGGTCCCATATATGATGACGCGCCGATTCGCGAAGACTTCGTCCTTCCTTTGGACAAGACGATGGCCATGGTGGAATATGATGCACCCACCACATGGTTCCATCAAGTTGATGATGATGACCACCATTTGGTCTTTTCCACCTCACCTACACCACATGAGTGGATTGAGAATGGTAACAAAGGTGAAGGTGATGCTCTCGTCCCACTAGTGGACTATGTTGACATTGATTGCTTGCATGATGTTGATCCACCTATTGCCATGCTTCATGCTAGTATGATTGCCCCATGCGATGATTTACCCATTTATGATGAGTTTGATGATTGCCATGTGGAGTCTATTAGTTGTGCTGCCATGTTGCATAGGATTTCATGTGATAACTCTCTCGGTCACATCATGTTTGACAATCCTCTTGACTTGTCATATGCTATGCATGAGATCTATAGTATGTCCTATTTGCAATCTCTTCGTAGTAACTATGCTTATGCCATTAAGATAAACCCAATTTGCACATATGGCATAGATGACAAGCCCATGGTTATTGGCATTTGTTTTTCTTGTGATGATATTGACATGCTTCATTTGCATCATATCCATCATATGCCATGCCATGAACACCTAGCTTCCGATATGCATTGTTTTGGATGTTGTCCTTTTTCTCCAAATGATGTTTTCATTATTGCTCATGAGGAGACCCCCATAGTTTCCTCATACATTTTAGGAGATTTTGGTCCATCCTATCCTTTGCATGATCCCCATACTTGTATGCTCAATTTGCATCCACATCATGCTATACACAGTAACTATTCATTCATGATGGATGACATGTTCTTATACCATGCATCAAATTTCTTTGAGCGATGCTTATCTTGTGCTAACTCATACGTGCACATACACATCATGATGGATGATGTGTACATTTACCACGCGCACAATTTCTTCGGTTTGTGTCTCTTTTGTGTAGGTACCCATACTTACTCGTCAACCTCGCAAGAGCACGAGTTGACGAAAAGAGCTCTAGAGAGCAACGATGACTTGGGATATCGTGGATTGTCTTTCCCACCGCTCCTTTTGCGCAAACACTTCGCGCATTCCTTCTACATGGCACTCACATGGTTATGGGTTATTGTCCATTATATCTCTTATGCCCACCTTGCCATGTTCACTTCGCATGATATGCTCATTTATATGCCTTTGCCATGCATTCGTGACCCATGCTTTGCATTACACTTGATGATTCATTCTCATACTTGGAAGTGTATTTGCAAGCTTGGCGGAGATATTGCTTGTTATTGCCATGATTCCTTTGCACACCATGCCTATTATGATGCTTTGACCTTGATTTGTGATCGTGCTTGCGATATGTCATGTGCATTGCCTATATCCACTATTTGCTCACATGACATGATTGCCATGCCTTCTCCTAGTGTGTTGCATCTTCGCTCCACTAGTTTGCACAACTTGATCACCATGCTTGCTTCATGTAATGCATCACCCATGATTCATACTTGCTCCTTTCATGCGGTTGATGACAACCATTGCCATGCTTTGCACATGATTGCTATTGCTTGTTTTAGTCTTGCCAATGAGATTGCCCCCATAGCATTCTCTCATTTATTTGGAGATTTTGACATCATTCTTGTGAAGCATGCTTGTCTTACCTCTTTGCACCATATGCCTAGTGCCATGAATATAGCCATTGTTGCATCATCTTATTCATGCACTTTTGCTCCTAATGGTTATGTGCAAGAGAAGAGAACCATCATGATGGATGATGTGTTTATCTACCATGCGCATACATTCTTTGTTTTGTTCTGTGCATGTGTAGGATACTTGGACTTCGTGTCGACTTCCACTTCACGTGAGTTGACCATTCGAGCCCTTGAGAGCGAACCACCTTTGTTCACGACGCTTCTACATCTCACTTGCTTGTGCTTCGGCATTGTGAAGGACGCACAAGGACACACTTTCAAGGTGATATCCTTCTCATTCGAGACACCCAAAACCATGAGCATGGATATTGTGGATCACACTACTTGTGTTGCTTGCACCATGATACTTATTTGTCATCTTGGACCCCTTGATTGCACACATGTTAGAGATCTCGCTTCAACTTGTCATTGTCACATTGCCATGCTTCATGATATATATGCCTTGTGTGTTGCATCCGACTTGTGGATTACGTGCTCCTATCATATGCTTGGTTGCAACAATATCATCTCTTCACATATGCCATGCCACATTGCTTGTCACATGATTGACTTGTTTGCCTCACACATGATGAACAATTGCTATTTCTATTGTGTTGAGTGCCACTCGATTTTCACTACACCCTATGCACGTTATGCTTGGATTGTCTTGCATTTGACTCATGTGTTTAGACACTTCATTTTAGTGGGTGTTGTTAATGATTCCTATGCCTACCATAGACCTTTCATTGAGTGCTTTATGCATGCTTGCTACGACTTTGAGGTAGATGCTTACTCTCTTGTCACACATATGTGCATCTCTACCTCACATTTACATGCTTGCTTCCATGATGACCTTGATTGTGCTCAATTCATATGCTTACATGCCATGTCACAATCCTTTGTCACACCACATGCTATGCTTGATGACCACACTTGTTGGGTGAATCACCTCTTGAATGCTAGGTTTTGCACTACCGCTAACCACATTTGTTTTTCCAAGTGTTTGTTGTCCTTGCTCCTTTTGAAGGAATCACTAGATGGTGCGACATTGGAGAGTGCCCATTTCGAGCTTCAAGATGATGAGTGCTTGGTGATTGACCGCTTCGACATGGCGACGCCATCTCTTTCCCATGGTGATTTGGCTTTCGATCCGAGGTCGGATCTTTTCCAAGGGGGAGGGGATGATACGGTGTATCCTATGGACATCACCATGTCAAGAGTCTGTTTGGGAAGTGACACGTGCGACCTCTACTTCTCATACATAAAGGTGAATCATCCCCTTTACACGTGTTCACTTGACCCCTTCGAGGATGGTATACTACTTGACACTCCTCTCGTGTGCATGCATAGGTATTGTCGGAGCTTCACGGATGGCGAGGAGGAGTGCAAGTGCCAAGGATCACCTACACCATCTGCGAGGGAAGCTTGGAAGAGAAGACGGAAGAAGACGGAGCTGCTGATACTACAGCGGCCGGACATCCGGGCCAAAGGCCGGACATCCGGCGCTTCAGCAACGGCCGGACATCCAACACTCCTCCCGGAAATCCGGGCCCTCCTTCACAGAAGCTGGACCGAGCCAGCCCGGACATCCGGCCGTAACCCCGGACATTCGGCTCGCCCCGAAGCCCCGGACATCCGGCTGCCAGCCCGGACATCCGGCCTTGCCTGCGTGCATGTATCCGGGCTGATGCCCATGTACCCGTTTCGCCCCTCACTTACCCCTTCATGACCCTAGACTATATATACTCCTCCACCTCCACCATTTTAGGGTTAGCAATGGTTTAGCTCATATGAGAGATAGAGCTTTGCTCATCCATCCCGGATCTACTCCACGAGAGAGACCGCGGCCCCTCTACGGAGAAGATCCACCTTGGATTCAAGACCCCTAGCGGGAAGATCCTTCACGGATTCAAGACCTCCTCTTGGAGATGAACTTTACCTTGTATCTTTCCCTTTGTTGTTCATGTACCGTGTGATCTTGTGTGTTTGATTGTCTAGTGGATGTGTGATTGGACTTGTTCTTGTGTGTTTCCTCTCGTGTTTTCCCCCGTTTCCCTTTGTGTTCTTCGTGTTCATCGTGGGATCCCCTCCATTTCGTGAAAGATCTGCTGATTAGGGTTCCACCCTGTATCACATGGTTATGGGTTATTGTCCATTATATCTCTTATGCCCACCTTGCCATGTTCACTTTGCATGATATGCTCATTTATATGCCTTTGCCATGCATTCGTGACCCATGCTTTGCATTACACTTGATGATTCATTCTCATACTTGGAAGTGTATTTGCAAGCTTGGCGGAGATATTGCTTGTTATTGCCATGATTCCTTTGCACACCATGCCTATTATGATGCTTTGACCTTGATTTGTGATCGTGCTTGCGATATGTCATGTGCATTGCCTATATCCACTATTTGCTCACATGACATGATTGCCATGCCTTCTCCTAGTGTGTTGCATCTTCGCTCCACTAGTTTGCACAACTTGATCACCATGCTTGCTTCATGTAATGCATCACCCATGATTCATACTTGCTCCTTTCATGCGGTTGATGACAACCATTGCCATGCTTTGCACATGATTGATATTGCTTGTTTTAGTCTTGTCAATGAGATTGCCCCCATAGCATTCTCTCATTTATTTGGAGATTTTGACATCATTCTTGTGAAGCATGCTTGTCTTACCTCTTTGCACCATATGCCTAGTGCCATGAATATAGCCATTGTTGCATCATCTTATTCATGCACTTTTGCTCCTAATGGTTATGTGCAAGAGAAGAGAACCATCATGATGGATGATGTGTTTATCTACCATGCGCATACATTCTTTGTTTTGTTCTGTGCATGTGTAGGATACTTGGACTTCGTGTCGACTTCCACTTCACGTGAGTTGACCATTCGAGCTCTTGAGAGCGAACCACCTTTGTTCACGACGCTTCTACATCTCACTTGCTTGTGCTTCGGCATTGTGAAGGACGCACAAGGACACACTTTCAAGGTGATATCCTTCTCATTCGAGACACCCAAAACCATGAGCATGGATATTGTGGATCACACTACTTGTGTTGCTTGCATGATACTTATTTGTCATCTTGGACCCCTTGATTGCACACATGTTAGAGATCTCGCTTCAACTTGTCATTGTCACATTGCCATGCTTCATGATATATATGCCTTGTGTGTTGCATCCGACTTGTGGATTACGTGCTCCTATCATATGCTTGGTTGCAACAATATCATCTCTTCACATATGCCATGCCACATTGCTTGTCACATGATTGACTTGTTTGCCTCACACATGATGAACAATTGCTATTTCTATTGTGTTGAGTGCCACTCGATTTTCACTACACCCTATGCACGTTATGCTTGGATTGTCTTGCATTTGACTCATGTGTTTAGACACTTCATTTTAGTGGGTGTTGTGAATGATTCCTATGCCTACCATAGACCTTTCATTGAGTGCTTTATGCATGCTTGCTACGACTTTGAGGTAGATGCTTACTCTCTTGTCACACATATGTGCATCTCTACCTCACATTTACATGCTTGCTTCCATGATGACCTTGATTGTGCTCAATTCATATGCTTACATGCCATGTCACAATCCTTTGTCACACCACATGCTATGCTTGATGACCACACTTGTTGGGTAAATCACCTCTTGAATGTTTGGTTTTGCACTAACGCTAACCACATTTGTTTTTCCAAGTGTTTGTTGTCTTTGCTCCTTTTGAAGGAATCACTAGACGGAGAGACATTGGAGAGTGCCCATGTTGAGCTTCAAGATGATGAGCACTTCGTGATGGTCCACATCTACACGACGACGCCATCTCTTTCCCATGGTGATTTGGTTTTCGATCCGAGGTCGGATCTTTTCCAAGGGGGAGGGGATGATACGGTGTATCCTATGGACATCACCATGTCAAGAGTCTGCTTGGGAAGTGACACGTGTGACCTCTATTTCTCATACATAAAGGTGAATCATCTCCTTTACACGTGTTCACTTGACCCCTTCGAGGATGGTATACTACTTGACACTCCTCTCGTGTGCATGCATAGGTATTGTCGGAGCTTCACGGATGGCGAGGAGGAGTGCAAGCGCCAAGGATCACCTACACCATCTGCGAGGGAAGCTTGGAAGAGAAGACGGAAGAAGACGGAGCTGCTGATACTACAGCAGCCGGACATCCGGGCCAAAGGCCGGACATCCGGCGCTTCAGCAACGGCCGGACATCCGGCACCCCTCCCGGAAATCCGGGCCCTCCTTCACAGAAGCTGGACCGAGCCAGCCCGGACATCCGGCCGTAACCCCGGACATCCGGCTCGCCCCGAAGCCCCGGACATCCGGCTCCAGCCCGGACATCCCGCCTTGCCTGCGTGCATGTATCCGGGCCGATGCCCATGTACCCGTTTCGCCCCTCACTTACCCCTTCATGACCCTAGACTATATATACTCCTCCACCTCCACCATTTTAGGGTTAGCAATGGTTTAGCTCATATGAGAGATAGAGCTTTGCTCATCCATCCCGGATCTACTCCACGAGAGAGACCGCGGCCCCTCTACGGAGAAGATCCACCTTGGATTCAAGACCCCTAGCGGGAAGATCCTTCACGGATTCAAGACCTCCTCTTGGAGATGAACTCTACCCATGTATCTTTCCCTTTGTTGTTCATGTATCTTGTGATCTTGTGTGTTTGATTGTCTAGTGGATGTGTGATTGGACTTGTTCTTGTGTGTTTCCTCTCGTGTTTTCCCCCGTTTCCCTTTGTGTTCTTCGTGTTCATCGTGGGATCCCCTCAATTTCGTGAAAGATCTGCTGATTAGGGTTCCACCCTGTATCACCTATGCAATTTAATTAATTAATTACATTTTATTATGAGGCAAATTAAAACCAAAGTTGGGCCTTGCTGGAAAAGCTTTAAGCAGTGCGAATTATCAAGGGGGGGGGGCATAAACCCCAACCGTGTTAGGAACGCAAAATCAAGGAACATAACGCTGGCTTATCGGTTCTTAAGGCGACATGAGTGGAACAAAACGCCGAGCAAAAGGCCAAGCCTTCCACCCATTGCCAAGTATATAGGTGTGTTAATACATATAAGATATATTGTGATATTCCCAAACCCAGATCCGACATGGAGCAATCTTCATCTTCACCTGCAAACTAGCAATGCTATAAGAGGGGCTGAGCAAGCGGGTAACATAGCCAAACAACGGTTTGCTGGGAAGGTGTCAAAGGTTAGAGGTTTCATGGCAACAAGGAGGGGCTGGCAACAAAAGATAGGTAGCGCGACATATAACGATAGCATCGAGACAACTAGCATGGAAATGATAGTAAGGTATCCAAGGTGATGGTCATCTTGCCTGAGATCCCGCAAGGAAGAAGAAGCAGTCCATGAAGAAGACGAAGAAGAAGCCACGAACACGAACCATGTGTAGACGAACGAATCCTCACGATCGCAACGGAATATGAACTAGCGAGAAGAAGCACACAACATGGTAAACACACCACTCAAGAACATGTCAAGATGCTAAACCAAGTATGATGCAAGACAAGTCTATATGATGCAAAACATGGCAAGGGATGAAGCACACAAGAACAACACCACCCAACAAGTTTAAATGAGGCCGGAAACAACATATAGCAATTCCAGTAAGACCTCATATGCACATTTCGAAATTGGTCCAGATCGGCACAAACCTTAAGTTCAAGTTGTTAAGCAGCAAGTTAACATGCACCAAGATAATCTACTCAAAAATCTAGTCAAGTTACACATCAAGTTCATTTAATTCAGAGCTACGACCTAGAAGATATGAGCAAAACAACACAAGCATGTCAATTTTGCAAGATGCAATAAAACATCAAGAAAACTAACTCCAAGCATGTAAACAACATGATATTATGCTTATACAAGCAAAAACACACAAGTTTCATATATAGCACGCTCAAAACAGAGCAACGGTTCATCACATACACATGAAACAAGATATAACAAAAAGCTGTCCAAAAACAGCAACATAGCAACTTTCGAGCAAGGTATATATATTCTACAACACTCAAACATGATAACAAAAGGCATGGATGTGAAATAGACATTATACTTAACAGGCATGAACTTAGAGCACACCCAAAAACTAGCGGGAACACAATTAAACAAGCATGGCAAGATTCAATAAGTTTACAGATTTCTCAGACTTAGCCAAAATCTGGGAAGGCAAAAACATCATCACGATGTTGCCTTCGGAGGCACAAAACAACAAGCATATCAACTCTACTAAGTATATACAGATTATGGACATGTAATAGACATAGCATACATCAAACAACTCCATTGGAACAACTCCATAGAAGGCATGGATCAATAACAACAAGCTTCACCAAATTGATTATGCTGACAACAGTCTGATAGGTACATTTATAGCAACTTGAGAGCAAGAAATATATAAGCTACAACAGGCTATATATGCAGACAATGGCATGGATGGATAGGGCATAACATGGACAACAATACATGATCATTGGATATACTAAAACAAGCATGGATTTGAGTGGGGCATCAAGCAAACATGGCATCAGGTTTAATAGTTTCTGACTTAGCAGATTTCAACAAGTCCCAGAAAATAACAACAGCGAGTAGGCCATTTTGCAAGCTTGTTGCAAACACCACAAGGCATATCATGAAAAGTGGATTGCACCACACCAAAGATGGCATGATTGTGCTTCTAAAACATATTGACATGTGGCATAAACGACAAACACACCAATAGCTATGAACAAGACAAAACAGCATCTCATAACAAGTTTCACCACTTAACAACCATATGCACTTTTGCAACAGAGATTAACATGGCAATATGGCACCTAACATGAATGCTACAACAACCATCATGTAGAGCACTTCACAATGAACATTTTGATATATCACACACTCCATTTGGACCCACATGCACAAAGTTATCACATCACGAACATGCTAACATAATAACAGTTTTCAGCAGTTTTAATCATATAGCACTCTTGCAACGATGATTAGGGCATCAAGATGAACTCAAACAAGCATGCCACAATACAACAATATGAAGAGCATATCACAACGAACATCTGGACATATCATATGCTCAAATCGGACCATCACGCAAAAAATTTACAAGCACACAAAGATGCATACATATTATGCATTTTCAGGGACTTTGCAGTTTTTAACCCCAGGAAAAAAACAGAGAGGGCGTCATTTACTTATAACACGCACGGGCAAGGGATTAGGTGGGCTCACCATAGTGGGCCTCGGCCCGAAAGGAAGGACAGGCAGGCCAAGGCGGGCCGGGGTAGACGGGCCGGGGCGAGGCCGGCCCGGAGCGGAGGGAGGCGGCCCACGTGGCCGCGGCTAGGCCCACGAGGCCGGCGCAGGCTGGCGACATCCCCGATCCCGCCTGGATTGGCGAGGCAGGACGCGGCAGCGCGGTCAACGGCGATGCCCGCAAGGGGAGGACGGTAGAGGCCGGCGGCGCACCGGGAACGGCCGGATCCGGGCCGACCTGAGGCTCCCGGCGACGGCGAGCTAGGAGGTGATCGACAGCGGGGCGAGCTCGAGGCGGCCATTGCACTGCGGTGGTGGGTGCTGGGTTCACCGGGGACGAACGTGATGGCGGCGCGGCGATAGTCAGAGGCAGCGGCGCGCGACCGGAAGTGGGGCGCATAGCGGAGCTCAGCGGGAGCGGCGGCGCGGGGTGCGGGGTCACTACAGGAGCCTTGCTGGCGGCGTGATCCGGCTCCGACGAGGCACCGGTGGCCGGAGTGGAGACGGGCGACGGAAGCGGCAGCTGCTGCCCCGGCGCGGCCCGGTTCGGCTCGGGGCGGGCCGGATCTGGGCCACAGGCATCTGGCGGCGAAGTGGGCGTGGGGGAGGTGTGGTGGCGGCTCCGGATTGGAGGAGAGCGGCGGCAGGGCGACGTGGCGGCTTGTGATTGGCCCGGGCGACGTGGACGCTGGACATGTCCGGCGCGGGACGGACGTGTGCGGCTGCGCGAGGGAAGATGCTAGGGTTTGCACCGCAAATTTGGAACGGGAGGCTGATTTACAGGTAGAGGGAGCTAGGAGAGTCCAAATGAGGAGCGGTTTTCAGCCACGCGATCACGATGGGAAAGAGATGGCGTCGCCATGTCAAAGTGGTCGTCAAGTAGTATACCATCCTCGAAGGGGTCAAGTGAACATTTGTAAAGGAGATGATTCACCTTTATGTATGAGAAGTAGAGCTCGCACGCGTCACTTGCCAAACGGACTCTTGACATGGTGATGTCCTTAGGATGCTCCGCAATGTCCCGTCCCCCTAGGAAAAGTTCCGACCTCGGATCGAAAGCCAAATCACCACGGGAAAGAGATGGCGTCGCCGTGTCAAAGTGGTCGATCACCAAGCACTCATTATCATGAAGCTCGAAATGGGCACTCTCAATGTCGCATTCCTTCAAAAGGAGCAAGGATAACAAACACTTGGAAAAACAAATGTGGTTAGCGTTAGTGCGAAACCAAGCATTCAAGAGGTGATTCACCCAACAAGTGTTGTCATCAAGCATAGCATATGGTGTGACAAAGGATTGTGACATGGCATGTAAGCACATAAATTGAGCACAATCAAGGTCACCATAGAAACAAGCATTGTAAATGTGAGGTAGTGATGCAAATATGTGTGACAAGATAATAAGCATCTACCTCAAGCTAATAGCAAGCATTCACAAATCGCTCAACGAATGGTCTCTGGTAGGCATAGAATCATTCACAACACAGTGTCTAAACACATGGGTCAAGTGCAAGACAATCCAAGCATAACGTGCATATGTGCAATGAATATAGTATGGCACTCAACACAACAGAAAGAGGAATTGTTCATCATGTGTGAGGCAATCATGTCAAGCATGTAGCAATCAATGGGACATAGCATATGTGGAGAGATGACATTGTTGCAACCAAGCATATGATAGGGATAAGTAATACACAAGTTGGATGCAACACACAAGGCATATATATCATGAAGCATGGCCATGTGGCAATGGCAAATCGAAGCAAGATCACCAACATGTGTGCAATCAAGTGGCCCAAGATGACCAATAAGTCTCATGGTGCAAGCAACACAAGTAGAGTGACCCAGAATATTCATGCTCATGGTTTTGGGGTTCTCGAAAGAGAAGGATATCACCTTGAAAGTGTGTCCTTGTGTGTCCTTCACAATGCCAAAGCACAAGCAAGTGCGATGTAGAATTGTCATGGTAGAAGGTGGTTCGCTCTCAAGAGCTCGAATGGTCAACTCAAATGAAGTGGAAGTCAACACGAAATCCAGGTATCCTACACATGCACACAATAATACAAAGAGCGTATGCGCAGGGTAGATAAACACATCATCCATCATGATGTTTCTCTTCTCTTGCACGTAACCATTAGAAGCGAAAGTGTATGAATAAGATGATGCAACAATGGCTATATTCATGGCACTAGGCATTTGGTGCAAAGGGGTAAGACAAGCATGCTTCACAAAAAATATGTCAAAATCTCCTAATAAATCCGAGAATGCTATGGGGGGGCAATCTCATTGGCAAGACTAAAAAATCGTGGTTGCGGTCAATACATGGACAATCATATAGCACGAGAGAGGCAACATGTGTAGACATATGACAACAAGCAATATCAATCATGTGTAAAGCATGGGAATAGATGCCATCAACCGCCTGTAATGAGCAGGTATGGATCATGGGTGATGCACTAGATGAAGCAAACATGGTAATCATGTCGTGCAAGCTAGTGGTGCGAAGATCCAACACACTAGAGAAACTCATGGTAATCATGTCATGTGAGCAAATAGTGTATATAGGCAATGCACATGACATATCACAAGCACGATCACAAATCAAGATGAAAACATCATAATAGGCATGGGGTATAAAGGAATCATGGCAATAACAAGCAACATCTCCACCACACTTGCAAATACACATACAAGTATGAGAATCAATCATTATGTATAATGGAAAGCATAGGTCGCAAATGCATGGCGAAGTCATAGGAATGGGCATATCATGCAAAGTGAACATGGCAAGATGGGCATAAGAGATATAATGGACAATAACCCATAACCATGTGAGTGCCATGTAGAAGAGGTGCGCGAAGTGTTTGCGCAATGGAAACGGTGGGAAAGACAATCGACGGGATCCCAAGTCATCGTTGCTCTCTAGAGCTCGTTTCGTCAACTCGTGCTCTTGCGAGGTTGACAGCTAAGAATGGGGACCTACACAAAAGAGACACAAACCGAAGAAATTGTGTGCGTGGTAAATGTACACATCATTCATCATGATATGTATTTGCAAGTGTGAGTTAGCAAAAGATAAGCATCGCTCAAAGAAATTTGAGGCACGATAGAGAAATATGTCATCCATCATGAAAGAATAGTTATTATGTATTGTACGACGGGGACACAAATTAGAGCAAGTATGTGGCACAACAAAAGCATTGACATTCATGGGCAGCATATTGTGCACACAACTATGAGAATCATGCAATAGATGGGATGGATCAAAATCTCCTAAAAAGTATGAGGAAACTATGGGGGTCTCCTCATGAGCAATATCGTAAGCATAATGTGGAGAAGTGGAACAATATCCAAAACAATGCATATTCGAAGCTAGATAATCATGGCATGGCATATGATGGATATGATGCAAAGGGAGCATGTCAATATCATCACAAGAAAAACAAATGCTAATAACCATGGGCTTGTCATCTATGCCATATGTGCAAATTGGTTTTATTTTAATGGCATATGCATATTTACTACTACGAGATTCCAAATGTGACATATTTTTGATCTCATGCATATCATATGACAAGTCAAGCAGATTGTCAAACATGATGTGACCAAGAGAATTATCACAAGAAATCCTATGCAACATGGCATCACAACTAATAGACTCGACATGGCAATCATCACACTCATCATAAATGGGTAAATCATCACATGGGGAAATCATAATAGAATGAAGCATGGCAATAGGTGGATCAACATCATGCAAGCAATCAATGTCAAAATAGTACACTAGTGGGACGAGAGCATCACCTTCGCCCTTGTTACCTTTTTCATTCCACTCATGTGGTGTAGGTGAGGTGGGAAAGACCAAATGGTGGTCATCATCTTCATCTTGATGGAACCATGTGGG
>LR738714.1:288101982-288507035 GCA_902687465.1 Secale cereale
GGGGCGGTGCATCGTATTCCACCATGCCCATCGTCTTGTCCAAAGGATGCACGTAGTCGTTGAGAATCAGCGCGTCGTCATAATGGTACCTAGCACCAAATGAGAAGACACAATAAAGGTAGAGGTGAAGTCTTTAGCGTTGAAATTGGCCTCACATGACCTATCGACTATCTCACTCTCTCTATGCGGTGGTTCACTCACTCCCTCGAAATAGGTGCACTCAAACTCACATATAGTGCAGTCACTCATCTCACTCATGTGGTGGGGGTTGTGTCTCTCCTCACATGGGAATTTGGGCAGCTCATCATATATGGGGCTAGTGATGAGGTCACTCTCATTCTCAATATGGTGGCAGAAGTCACGCAAGTCATCATACGTCGCCGTGGTCGAAGGGAAAATCCCATGCTCAACCATCTCGTCACTGTCGCCATGGATGAAGTCCGAAGATAGCACATAACCACTCTTGCCTTCAAAGATGGAAGCATCATCCTTGCTCGCCACCATGTCGTTCGCCTCCAAAGCTTGGTCCTCGAATGGCTCCGTTGTAGTCATCGCTGTACCGTCTTGAAAAAGAGTCGAAGTAGACTCGACATCATCAAGGCCACAAAGAGGTATGGCGGTGCAGTCAAACTTGGGAGCGTCATCTTGGAGCTCGTTGGGCTTGGACATCATGGTGGTACTACTCTCATGCTTGCCGTCTTGGAGCTTGGTCTTCGAGAAGTGTGCTTGAGGTGGAGAAGCCTTGGCCTTCACGAGTTCTTGTTCCACCTTGAGAGCACCAATGTAATTGTTATCGACAGACTTGTAGTTCTCGAGGAAGATAGTCTTGGAGATGTTGTTGTTCAATCCCATCATGAAGTGGAACTTCATTGACATGGGTTCTTCCATGATGACTCGTCGCAAGGCATTCTTCATCTCCTTGAAATACTTGTCGATGGACTTGGATCCTTGGATGGTGTTCTGCAATTGGCGTAGAAGTTGTTCCATGTAGGTGGGAGGCACAAACTCTCGCCGCATAGCTCTCTTGTCTTGGGCCAACTCATGTCGTAGTCCTCCTAAGGTGTGTGAAACCACCATGTCGACGCGAAGTCGTGGAAGTTTCTTATGGCACACTTCACTTGATCTTCATAGGGAACTTGATGTACCGTGAGGTAGTCATCCATCAAGCGTTCCCACTCGAGATACTCCTCCGGTTCCTGAGTCCCATAGAAAGGAATCGTGTTGTCGTTATCGAGGTCGTAGTAGCTCGTGGAAGTCGCGGACTAGAGCTTGGGGAGCTTCTCCTGAACGGAAGATGCCGCATATCCAAAGGCGAAGTTGCCTTGAAGTCGCTTGGTGAAGATGCCAAGGTACATGGTGAAGTCATTGAGCGGTTGTAGGTGATGAGCTTGTGACCACACATTCTTGCCGTTGATGGTGTCGATGCCGATGTGATCTTGCTGGAGGTGGTTGCTCGGAAGGATATGCACTTGAACGTCTTCTCGAAGGTGAGGGAGACCTCTTGCTGTTTTTGATGAGGGCTTTGAGATCCTCCATTTGATCATCCATGTTGGCGCACAAGTGGTTCATCATGTTATCGAACTTGTCGTTGTTGTTGACCGGAGATGAAATGCTTTTCCTATCCATCACAATACTCGAGAAAAGGTGAGTAGGAGATGAGATAAATAATACCAAGTTACCTTTTCCTGATGTTGAGGATGTATCTCGTTGCATTCAATGTGAAATGAAAGAATAGTGTAATTGGTACCAGACTTGTTCACTCACACCTATCAAGCAAAGATTATCAAGTGGCTTGGTTTGGATAAGTAGCACAAAAAATTGATGGAAATGTTAGCAAGAGTCAAATAATGTTGAAAGAGATTCACAAATACGCAAATGAAACAAGGAGACGAATAGAAATATGGGTGGCACACGGAAACACACACACGGAATGATAAATGGGGTCGTGCAATAAAGGAATGAGCACAAAATGTGGAATCCTCGGAAAATGCTCGTGTTACACAACTCAAGAGAGACGCTAGCACGATTGCTCTATAGGTGGATACAACATTTGTGCATAACCTATGAGATGCAAAATGTATCAACTTTCTATCCCAAGTATGCTATTTACGTAGGATGTTCCGATGATGATCCAAGATGATCAGATATGCTATCATATGATGCGATGCTATGTCTCTTGCTTATAAGCTTCTTTGTTTTTCTCTTTTTCTTCAAAGCTTATTCTTTTCTGTTTTTTGTATGGCCACGATGCGAAATGCACAAACCAAGATAGCAATTGTTTATATGCGGGAACAATCTTGTGACACAAGGGATGATATGATGATACCAAGATGATATGGTATGTAGGAAATGGATGCGCGGATCGATTATCACTAATGTGCACAAGTAGTGTTGCCGACAAAACTCAAAGGCTAGTCTCGATAGGCAAGTGACGCAAAATGGGCTAGGGGTTAACAATGCAATGGCAAAGGGGATATACAATGATGTCATCGAATTTACCGTCTGATGATGATGATGAGAAGCGGTGCTCTTGATGTAGAATCGTTCCTAATTAGACGAAACACCTTAGAAAACGGAAAAACCACAACTCAAAATCACAAGGACAAATGTCAAATGCTGGCAGCGGAAATGCGGTGGTGGTTGTGGAATTAATGGTGGAAACCCAGCCAAAATGGATTATGGTGGCGGAAGGGTATGATGGGCTATACACGGTGTCGAAGTTGAAGGCACGACCCCTAAGTAGCCTAAACAACTTAGGAGACACAACCCACAACTCAAACAAGCTCAAACAAAATTGGGTTAAGTTGGATTGGAAATGTATAGTGGGAAATGGGTATGCGGAAGTGGTGGTGGTGGTGGATGAATAAGCAATCGTCCCTAAGTAGCCTAAACACCTTAGGAGACTCAAATCACTACTCAAGCAACCACAATTGCGATGGGGAACAAAATGAATTAGATTGCGGAAGTCGATGGTGGTATAGCGGATGATGTGGTGGAAGCCCTAGGCAAAGATGCCAAAATTCCAAACATTTGATGGAGTCAAATATGTGGTGGTAGTATTTTGGTGTTGATAAAGGCAAAGGTGTCCGGTCTTTCGATGAGATGGTGGCTATCGTTTTTGGTGGAGTAGACTTTGACGATCGGACTACGAATGTGCGAAGACGTCGCGCCTTAGCAATCGCTAAACCAACTCCGAGAGGTTATTGACCACGCCGGAGCACGATCAACCTGACCACAAGGGTCTATTTCCCGCAAGCAAACGAAGAACAAGCAAGAAACTAAGATTGCAATCTGGATATTGTGAATATAAGAGGAAAGCTTTATTGATCAAGGTGGGCTTCTGTGACGTCTTTGTCTGGTCGTTGAACACAAACGAAGTACGCGAAGTTGCATCTATGGAGAACTTTAATCTAAACAAAACCCACCGTCTAAACGACACCCTAAGGGCTATATATATGGGGGAAGAGGGGGGAATTTCGTGGCCCTTGGAGGAGAGGTCCGAAACCAACCCGAACTCTTGTTTCCCCACACATACGGACTCTAAAAACAGCCTATACTCAAGTATTTCGAAATTACATGGGCCTGGCCCAATAATAAGGTGACGCGGCACCTATAATAGCCTCTGGACGAAATTTATGAAATGGCATCTTGTATATTTCGTCCAAGGCTTCACGCACTCATTATGGAGGCTTCAAAGTCCTGAAATCATCACTTGTAACTCCGTTCTTTTTCCC
Organism: Secale cereale; assembly: GCA_902687465.1. Taxonomy (NCBI): domain Eukaryota; kingdom Viridiplantae; phylum Streptophyta; class Magnoliopsida; order Poales; family Poaceae; genus Secale; species Secale cereale. The sequence goes on from LR738714.1 coordinate 288,105,717, forward strand.
CTTGCGCATGCTATCATCTCCATGCTTGATCTTGCTCCAATTTTCATCCTTCTTGTCCAAGCTAGGCCCTTCTTATTTAAGCAAGACAAATGTATCCAATTTAGGCAGCATCATATTCTCATGAACATTAGAATCATTACCAAGAAACGGAAGTACCTGGTAATTTAATTGGCGTGCGCGAGCTCTAGTAATTGGTCATGTATATGTGTCAGTTGGGGCTGTGGATGTAACTTGTTAGTGATGTCCTCATCATCCTCCCGTTCTTGAATTGAAGTCTTCCTCGATGGAAGCTCATCTTCCTCACCCAAGTAAGGCTTCAAATCTGCAATGTTAAATGTGGGACTAACCCCAAAATCTGTAGGTAAATCAAGTTTATACGCATTATCATTTATTTTCTCTAACACCTTGAAAGGACAATGAGCACGTGGCATTATCTTTGACCTGCGCAAATTAGGAAACCTATCCATACGCAAATGTAACCAAACAAGATCTCCAGGTGCAAAGACAACACGTTTTCTACAATTATCCCCAACAAGTTTATATTTAGCATTCATGCGCTCAATATTTTCCTTAGTTAACTCATGCATTTGTAAGATCAATTCAGCACGTTATTTAGCATCAAAACTAACCTTCCCCGAAGATGGAAGAGGCAACAAATCAATAGGTGCATGAGGTAGGAAACCATAGACAATTTCAAAAGGGCACATCTTAGTAGTAGAATGCAACGAACGATTATAAGCAAATTCAATATGAGGCAAGCATTCTTCCCACATTTTCTTGTTATTCTTCAAAACAACCCTAAGCATAGTAGACAAAGTTCTATTGACTACTTCAGTTTGTCCATCAGTTTGGGGGTGACAAGTAGTACTAAAAAGCAGTTTAGTCCCCAACTTAGCCCATAAACATCTCCAAAAGTGGCTAAGAAATTTACTATCACGATCTGAAACAATAGTATTTGGCACACCATGCAAGCGAATAATTTCACGAAAGAACAAATCAGCAACATTAGCAGCATCATCGCTTTTATGACATGGTATAAAGTGTGCCATCTTCGAGAACCTATCCACGACAACAAAAATGCTATCCCTCCCCTTCTTTGTTCGAGGTAAACCCAAAACAAAGTCCATAGATATATCTTCCCAAGGAACACTAGGGACAGGCAAAGGCATATATAAACCATGAGGATTGAGTCGTGACTTAGATTTTTCACATGTAGTGCAGCGAGCAACAGAACGCTCAACATCTCGTCTCATATTTGGCCAAAAGAAATGTGTAGGAAGTACGTCCTCCGTCTTCTTCACGCCAAAGTGTCCCATTAATCCTCCTCCACGCGCCTCCTGCAACAAAAAAAGACGAACAGAGCTCGCTGGAATTCATAGCTTGTTAGCACGAAACACAAATCCATCATTAGCGACGAACTTGTTCCATGTTCTCCCTTCTTTACAATTCTTCAATACATCTTTAAATTCAGCATCATGCACATATTGATCTTTGATGGTCTCCAAACCAAATATTTTAAAGTCAAGTTGTGAAAGCATAGTATAACAACGAGACAATGCATCAGCAATAACATTTTATTTTCCCTTCTTGTGTTTAATAATATAAGGGAAAGTCTCTATGAATTCAACCCATTTAGCATGTCTACGGTTCAGTTTTTTTGACTTTTAATGTGCTTCAAATATTCATGATCAGAATGTATAACAAATTCTTTGGGCCATAAATAATGTTGCCATGTTTCCAAAGTCCGTACAAGAGCATATAATTCCTTATCATAAGTAGAATAAATTAGACTAGGCCCACTCAATTTTTCAGAAAAGTATGCAACAGGTTTACCATCTTGTAATAACTCACCTCCTATCCCAATTCCACTAGCATCACATTCAAGCTCAAAAGTCTTATTAAAATCGGGAAGTTGGAGTAAAGGAGCAAGTGTCAACTTATCTTTCAATATCGTGAATGCTTCTTCCTGTGCAGTACCCCAAACAAAAGGCACATCCTTATTTGTAAGCTCATTGAGAGGTGCAGCAATTGTGATGAAATCTCTCACAAAACGCCGATAGAATCCAGCGAGGCCAAGGAAACTCCTCACGTGTGTGACCGTTTTGGGCTGCGGCCAGCTCTCAATAGCTTTAATGTTGGCTTTATCAACCTCAATTCCCTGTGGAGTAACAACATAGCCAAGAAAAGATACTCGGTCGATGCAAAAGGTGCACTTTCCAAGGTTACCAAACAAACGTGCATCACGTAGAGCAATAAAAATAGCACGTAAATGTTCAAATGTTCCTCCAAATATCTGCTATAAATCAATATATCATCAAAGTATACTACCACAAATCGTCCAATGAAAGCATGTAAAACTTCATTCATTAATCTCATTAAAGCACTAGGTGGATTAGTTAACCCAAAAGGCATGACTAACCACTCATATAATCCAAACTTAATTGTAAATGCTGTTTTCCATTCATAACCCAATTTCATACGAATTTGATGGTATCCACTACGCAAATCAACTTTGGAGAATATTGTAGAGCCACTCAATTCATTAAGAATATCATCTAGCCTAGGAATAGGATGACGATAACGAATATTAATATTATTAATGCCTCTACAATCAACACACATACGCGATGTACCATCCTTTTTCGGCACTAGAATAATAGGAACAACACAAGGACTAAGGGATTCGCGTATATAACCTTTGTCGAGTAGCTCCTGTACTTGACGCATAATCTCCTTCGTCTCTTCTGGATTGGTACGGTTTGGTGCGTGGTTGGGTAGCGATGCACCGGGAATTAAGTCAATCTGATGGTCAATCCCTCGAATAGGTGGTAATCCCGGTGGCACGTCTTGTGGAAAGATGTCGGCGAACTCCTGCAAAATGTTAGTGCCAGTAGGAGGCAAAGAGGAAGGCACGTCCTCGAATGAAAATAATGCCTCTTTGTACAAAAAGCATAGCAAACAGATTTGCTAAAATCTAGCTCATCAATATCAGATTTGGTGGCAAGTAAACATGCACTTTTCAATTTAATTTCAGAAGCAACCGTAGATGGTTTATTATTAGGCTTCATTTGTTGCTCAAATTCTTTTGCCACAATCTGATTTTCACTCTTATTTTGCTCCTGTTTTGCTTTATTAGCTCTGTTAATATCATCTTTCAAAATGGAATCAGGAGACATAGGAAGCAAAGTAATACGTTTATCCTTATGAACAAGAGTATACTGATTGTTTCTACCATGGTGTACAGAATTTTTATCAAAATGCCATGGTCTACCAAGTAATAAGGAACATGCTTGCATGGGTACCACATCACAATCAATATAATCAGCATATGTGGAGATACTAAAATGCACACGAACAATACGTGTTACCTTAACCTTGCCGCTATTGTTGAACCATTGGATGTAGTAAGGATGTGGATGTGGTCTTGTGGTGAGAGATAACTTCTCCACCATCTCCATGCAAGCCAAGTTGTTGCAGCTCCCTCCATCTATGATGATGCAAACAGACCGTTCCTTCACAACAACCTTTGTATGGAACAAATTATGCCTTTGATTTTCGTCCGTTGTGTGACCTGCACACTCAAAACACGTTGAGCAACTAAACATTCATACCTGTCAGCGTCTTCAGGAGCCATGTATTGCTTCTCATTTTCAGAATCATCTCCACCATGTTCTTCACGTGTAATAAGAGCCAAAATCTCCTCATCATAGTCACTAGCGGACTCATAACCACCATCCTCAGTAGCAATCATGACACGTTGCGATGGGCATTTGCTCGCATAGTGACCACAACCAGTGCAACGACGACATATAACATCATGTGTTGGCCCATTGGATGCCATGGATGAAGAAGAGATCTGCGCAGGACCAGAAGGTGTACTCCTGGTTGATGATGGTGGTGCCTGTTTGCTTTTATCACGGCTAGAAGTGACGGATGAAGTAGGCAGTGGTGCAGCCGGACGTGTCAAAGTAGACGATGCACGCGGTGTCCATGATGAAGGTCGACCTGCAAAAAAATTAGTTCGTGCCAAGACCTGTCGATCCTGCACTTCACGTTCAGCTTTGGAAGCAAGATGGAATAAACGAGTGATATTATTATACTCCTTATACTCTAGAATTGTTTGAATCTCTCTATTTAAGCCACCCATAAAACGTGCAAGCATAGCCTCATTATCCTCAACAATACCACATCTAATTAGGCTAGTTTGTAATTCCTGATAATATTCGTCTACAGAATTTTTTCCTTGTCTTAAACATTGCAATTTCTGAATTAATTCGTGTTGATAATATGGTGGAACCCAACAATTACGCATAGCAGCTTTCAAAGCTACCCAAGTAGTTGGAATATTATCTGGATGTAATCTACAATATTCAGACCATCACACACAAGCAAAACTAGTGAAAGCACAAAGAGCAGCAGCAACACGTCTCTCCTCGAGATATTTTAAACATGTAAAACGTTGTTCGGTTTCTAACTCCCAAGTAAGATATATTACAGGAACATATCTACCCTCAAATGGTGGAATATTCAATTTTAGTTTAGGGAGATGGTCATGATCACGTACCTGAGGGTACGGTGTAGCCCTACCATTGCGATTATTTGCATGTGGATGACCTGGTGGTTGTGGTGCTGGTTGTTGCACGTAGATCTGATTTTGATCAACGTCATCCTCGTAATCCCCCACGTAATCGTCCTCCTCCTCAACAGCAGCAGGAGCCACAGAAGTATCAGTACCACCACCAACAGTTTGGCCAAGCTGAAGAGCGACACGGCTCGATTTGCGGAGGGCTGTTTCGCGATGTGAAGGTGGTTGTTGTTGTTGTTGCAATGGTGCAACAGGTGGAGGTAGACGTGCAAGCACTTCAGTGAATTTGGCATCCAACTTGGTGTCAATTGACTTCTCAATGCCATCCATCCTCGCTAGTGCGTCGTCAAAACTGGTCATCACATCTTCTACCTGTTGACCCATCATTTGCTGAAATTTATCATGCAACTTCTTATTCGTCATGTTCTCCCAGTCAGTCTCGTCGACTTGTGATCCTGGCATGGTTAGCAGCAATAGAAACACACAAAAATATGATCCTAGAGACTACTAGAAAATGGTGGTGGTGGGGCGTCACAAATCCGTCAAGCAAATCTCAAATTCTTACCAGTTCTTACCCAGCAGCAGGTGGTGACCGGCAACCATGGTAGTCAAAACTCTCAAAGCTTGGATAAAGCGATTACCAGGGAGAGTAAAATGCACGACGTAGATGTATGTGTAGCTGGGAAGGCTTATAATATGGTAGCAAAAAGGGTCAGCAATAATCAATTCAGAGATGCAAAGTTGAATAAACGCTCAACGATGGTACTGTGCTGGTCCTAGGCTAGACCGTACAAGAGACGCGAGCCTAGAACACTAACAAAATCATGGCGATGCACGTAGTCAAGGGGAAAGCACGCTCCGAATTTTTTCGCCTCCTTTTTTTGCGCGTTTTTTTTGCGCTCCTTTTTTTTGCTGAAAATCACTATAATGGCGAGTGTCTCAAAACTCTTCCCAGGTCAAACTAAGATTATAGGCACGAATTTTTTTTGACGATTTTTTTTGCGGAATCAGGGCAGCGACGACGAAAAAGTGCGGTAAAAAAACAGTATGATGGCACGTGTCTCACAAGACTAAGAAAAGTGATACAGGGTGGAACCCTAATCAGCGGATCTTTCACGTTTGGAGGTTGGCACACGATGAACACGGGGAAAACACGGAGAAAGATGGGGAAAACACAAGAGAGAACACTCAAATCAACACGGAAGCAATCACACAAGTGCTAGATTCGCGATACAAGGTCGAGATACATGATCCAAAGTCAACAACGGTGATACAGATAGTCTTCTCCCGGAGGAGGTCTTGGAATCCCGTGGGATCTTCCCGTTAGGGGTCTTGAATCCAGAGGTGGATCTTCTCCGTAGAGGCGCACCGGTCTCGTGGGAGAAATCCACACAAGTGTCAAATGAGCTAAAACCACAGCTGACCCTAAACGGAATGAGGAGAGGAGTATATATAGTCTACGGGGCGAATGGGTACATGGGCCTCGGCCCGGGGGATGCGCGCAGGCATTTCAGGGGCCGGACGTCCGGGCGGCGGGCCGGATGTCCGGGGCTTCACGGGTCGCCGGATGTCCGGGGCGGGGGCCCGGATGTCCGGGCTGGAGTGGACGCGCCTCGGGTGCTCTCTGGACAGAGGCGCCGGATTTCCGGGCGCGGGGCCGGATGTCCGGGCCGTGCCTGGCCGGATGTCCGGGCCCTGGCCGGATGTCCGGGCCCTGTAGCCTCAGTTGCTGTTGGCCTTCCGTAGGTGAATGCCCAGGGGCCGGATGTCCGGGCCAGGGGGCCGGATGTCCGGGGCCTGGAGCTCTCTTCTGCCCTTCTCGATGCATTAGCTCGTCCATGACCTTGGGGACTTGTCCATCTTCAAGCTCTTCTCCGAAGTGGTCTCCTTCACACCTGAGCACACAAAGCACACTCGCTTGAGGTAGCAACCATGTCTCGCAAGATTCATAAGGAAGTAGGGCTAGGAGTGACGTCACCTCGGTCTCGAAAGCTCTAGTACGAGCACGTGTCATCGGTCCTTGAGGCACTTGAGGGGGTGAAGGAGGGTCCATGGGGATGGCCCTAGGATACACCGTATCATCTCCCCTCCCTTGGGAAAGATCCGACCTCGGATCGAAATCTTCATCACCATGGAGCACCTTGAATGGTCCGTCGGCACGAGGTAGAAGCTTGGACTTGTGCTCTATCGCGAAGTGGTCCTTGTGAAGATGTAGCCAACTGAGATCTTCCGGGTGAAACGCCATTGTTGCCTTGTTAACGTTGATCTTGGTGGTGAGGCGATGTACTTGTCGCTCGATTGTTGCCCGTGTTTGTTCGTGCACCTTCTTGAGTATTTCACTACAAAAGAAAGTGGCAACATGTGAAGCATCGTCGATCTTGTTATCGGGGATGAAATGAGCCATGTTAGAGAATGTATCGACCATGACAAGCACGGAATCTTTTCCATTTTTAGTCCTAGACAAGCCAAGTATGAAATGCATGTTTATGTCTTCCCATGGATGAAATGTAGTAGGAAGAAGCATGTAAAGACCATGAGATTGAGCTTTGGACTTAGCTTTGCGGCATGTCGGACATCGGTTGGTGAGGTTTGAGACGTCACGTAGCATCTTGGGCCAAAAATAGTTCTTAGAGAGGGTAGCAAACATCTTGGCGCGTCCAAAGTGTCCCATGAGTCCTCCTCCATGCGATTCCTGCAAAAGGAGCAAACAAAGCGAAGACTCGGGGATGCAAAGTTTGTTAGCTCTCATAAGATATCCATCCTTGGTGTAAAGATGTTCCCAAGAAGTGTGAGTCAAGCATTTAGCATAGGCATTTGCAAAGAAAGGATCATGCTCATATAAATCTTTTAGCTGCTCTAAGCCAATCACATGCAACTTAAATTGTGTAACAAGTAAGCACTTGCGTAACAAGCATGCATTTGCATGAAAACTTCCATGTTTCGTAGGCAATAGAATAACCGGAGCGGCACAAGTGCTAAAGTTGTCACGTACATGACTTTTGTCGATGAGTTTTGGTACTTGCCGTTGTATCTCGTGGTTGACACGGTAGAGAACCTTGTTGGGAAACGGTGCACCGGGTACGAGTTCGGTGCGGTGTTCTATCCTGTGGAGTAGAACCGGTGGTACCTCATCGGTAAAGGCGTCCGAGAATTCCTGCAATAAAGGTGACAACATAAAAGGTAGAGATTGTGAAGTGTTAGTAGATTTGTCTTCCCCTATGCATAAGAGCACAAGGTGAACGACGTTCGATGGGTTCTCACACACTTCTCTCATCTCACTCTTGGTGGCAAATAGCACTAGTTTCTTCGTGTAGCTCATCGTGGAGGCGCTCATATTTGGCTTGTGGCTCTCGCTCTCTTTTAGGTGGCTCGCTCTCTCACCATTCTCTCCACGATGTGTTGTAGGTAAAAGCTTGTCGGCGGCAACTTGATTTGGAGTCATTGGTCGAAGCACGAATTCCTTGCCCTTCATCTTGAAGTGATAGTGATTCGTCCGTCCATTGTGTGTGACTCCACGATCATATTGCCATGGTCGTCCAAGAATAAGGTGGCACACGGACATTGGTATCACATCACACTCAAGAGTGTCCTCGTAGGCGCCAATCGTGAAAGAGACTTGCACGGTGTGCTCGACTCGAAGAATTCCGGCGTCGTTGAGCCACTGGACCTTGTAGGGGTGAGGATGCTTCGTCTTGACCAAATGGAGCTTGTCGCATAGGTCTTCGCTTGCCAAGTTGTGGCAACTTCCTCCATCGATGATAACCTTGACGGAGCGTCCATTGATGGCGGCCTTCGTATGGAAAATATGGCATCGTTGGTCGTCATCTTGTTGATGTTGTAGTGTCAAGACTTTGGAGACAACTAGGTTGGGGCTTGAGTCATTGTCGCAAAATACTTGACGATCTTCTTCTTCATTGATACGCCGGTGGATGGCCAAGTGCTTGATGGCGTCCACTTCATCGTCGCTCATCGAGTCATATGTGCCGTCGTCGTGGAAGATCATTGTTCTCTTGTTGGTGCACTCGAAGGACTTGTGTCCACGGCCACCACATGTGAAACATTTGATGGAACTTGTCTTTGGGTTCTCTTCATTTGGAGTTGTAGATGATGTAGCTCTTGGCTTGAAGTTGTTGGTAGAAGGTGGATGACTCGATGTAGTCTCATTCTTGTATCTTGGCTTGTCGCCTAAGTTTGTAGATGGCTTGGTAGAGGTAGGAGGGATATCCGAAGTCGTTGAAGCTTGGTTGTAGGAGCCGAAGTTCTTGGAGTTGAACTTGGAGTACTTGTAGTCCTCTTGAACTTGTCGCTCCGCTTTGGTTGCTTGGTGTACTAGCTCGAGGAGATTGTTGTATGGTTGGAAGTCCGCAATCTTCTTAATTGAGTAGTTGAGTCCATTCAAGAATCTCGCCATTGTTTGCTCTTCATCTTCCATGATGTTTGCTCTTATCATAGCAATCTCCATCTCCTTGTAGTACTCTTCAACGGACTTGGTTCCTTGCTTGAGGAGTTGGAGCTTCTTGAACAAGTCGCGGTTGTAGTGTGTAGGCACAAAACGTGCTCTCATCACTTCCTTCATTTGAGTCCAAGTGGTGATAGGAGGTTCGCCTTTGGCTTCTCTTCTCTCCATGATTTGTTCCCACCAAATGAGAACATAGTCTTGGAACTCAAGTGATGCCATAGCGATCTTCTTCTCTTCATCGAAGTTGTGAAGGCGAAAGATCTTGTCAACTTTCAATGCCCATGAGAGGTAGTCTTCGGGGTCAATGCTTCCGGAAAACTTTGGCATGGTGAACTTGAGCTTGCCATAGCGATGCTCGTCGTTGTTTCCTTGTCTATTGGGAGGATGATCTCGATTTTGGCGGTTTGCCATATCTTGTTGCTCTTGTTGAGGAAGATGTTCTTGTTGGAGTTGATGTTCATGTCGCGCTTGAGGAGGAGCTTCTTCTTGCATTCTTGCTTGATGGCGCCGTTCTTGCATCTCATCTCGAAGAAAATCCTCTTCTTGACGAGTGTGTCGATTGCGGGCGGCCACATTTCACGAACCAAGATAGCAATTTTTGGGGCTCTTTTTGTGGGGCAATTTTCGAAATTAGGAAGAACACGACAAAAACAGGCTAGAAAACAAAGTGTGGGGCTCCAAAATCGTGAGAAACCTTTGCTCTGATACCATAATGATGCAGGGTGGAACCCTAATCAGCGGATCTTTCACGTTTGGAGGTTGGCACACGATGAACACGGGGAAAACACGGAGAAAGATGGGGAAAACACAAGAGAGAACACTCAAATCAACACGGAAGCAATCACACAAGTGCTAGATTCGCGATACAAGGTCGAGATACATGATCCAAAGTCAACAACGGTGATACAGATAGTCTTCTCCCGGAGGAGGTCTTGGAATCCCGTGGGATCTTCCCGTTAGGGGTCTTGAATCCAGAGGTGGATCTTCTCCGTAGAGGCGCACCGGTCTCGTGGGAGAAATCCACACAAGTGTCAAATGAGCTAAAACCACAGCTAACCCTAAACGGAATGAGGAGAGGAGTATATATAGTCTACGGGGCGAATGGGTACATGGGCCTCGGCCCGGGGGATGCGCGCAGGCAATTCAGGGGCCGGACGTCCGGGCGGCGGGCCGGATGTCCGGGGCGGGGGCCCGGATGTCCGGGCTGGGGCAGTCGAGCCTCGGGCGCTCTCTGGACAGAGGCGCCGGATTTCCGGGCCCGGGGCCGGATGTCCGGGCCGTGCTTGGCCGGATGTCCGGGCCCTGGCCGGATGTCCGGGCCCTGTAGCTTCTGCTGCACGCGGCCTTCTGTAGCTGAACGCCCAGGGGCCGGATGTCCGGGCCAGGGGGCCGGATGTCCGGGGCCTGGAGCTCTCTTCTGCTCTTCTCGATGCATTGGCTCGTCCACGACCTTGGGGACTTGTCCATCTTCAAGCTCTTCTCCGAAGTGGTCTCCTTCACACCTGAGTACACAAAGCACACTCGCTTGAGGTAGCAACCATGTCTCGCAAGATTCATAAGGAAGTAGAGCTAGGAGTGACGTCACCTCGGTCTCGAAAGCTCTCGTATGAGCACGTGTCATCGGTCCTTGAGGCACTTGAGGGGGTGAAGGAGGGTCCATGGGGATGGCCCTAGGATACACCGTATCATCATTGTTCTCTTGTTGGTGCACTCGAAGGACTTGTGTCCACGGCCACCACATGTGAAACATTTGATGGAACTTGTCTTTGGGTTCTCTTCATTTGGAGTTGTAGATGATGTAGCTCTTGGCTTGAAGTTGTTGGTAGAAGGTGGATGACTCGATGTAGTCTCATTCTTGTATCTTGGCTTGTCGCCTAAGTTTGTAGATGGCTTGGTAGAGGTAGGAGGGATATCCGAAGTCGTTGAAGCTTGGTTGCAGGAGCCGAAGTTCTTGGAGTTGAACTTGGAGTACTTGTAGTCCTCTTGAACTTGTCGCTCCGCTTTGGTTGCTTGGTGTACTAGCTCGAGGAGATTGTTGTATGGTTGGAAGTCCGCAATCTTCTTAATGGAGTAGTTGAGTCCATTCAAGAATCTCGCCATTGTTTGCTCTTCATCTTCCATGATGTTTGCTCTTATCATAGCAATCTCCATCTCCTTGTAGTACTCTTCAACGGACTTGGTTCCTTGCTTGAGGAGTTGGAGCTTCTTGAACAAGTCGCGGTTGTAGTGTGTAGGCACAAAACGTGCTCTCATCACTTCCTTCATTTGAGTCCAAGTGGTGATAAGAGGTTCGCCTTTGGCTTCTCTTCTCTCCATGATTTGTTCCCACCAAATGAGAACATAGTCTTGGAACTCAAGTGATGCCATAGCGATCTTCTTCTCTTCATCGAAGTTGTGAAGGCGAAAGATCTTGTCAACTTTCAATGCCCATGAGAGGTAGTCTTCGGGGTCAATGCTTCCGGAAAACTTTGGCATGGTGAACTTGAGCTTGCCATAGCGATGCTCGTCGTTGTTTCCTTGCCTATTGGGAGGATGATCTCGATTTTGGCGGTTTGCCATATCGTGTTGCTCTTGAGGATGTAGACGTTCTTGTTGGGGTTGTTGCTCATGTCGCGCGTGAGGAGGAGCTTCTTCTTGCATTCTTGCTTGATGGCGCCGTTCTTGCATCTCATCTCGAAGAAAATCCTCTTCTTGACGAGTGTGTCGATTGCGGGCGGCCACATTGCGGTGTGCATCTTGTAAAGCACGTTGCGCCTCCATAGCTTGAGCGTCACGACGTTGTTGTGCTTGGCGGTTAGCCTCGGCATCTTGTTCTTCTTGATATTGACGAGCTCGCTCTTGTTGTTGTTGGCGTAGTCGTTGCCGTTCTTGTGCTTGCTCAAGTGTAGCTTGGTTGTGACGACGTCGATTTTCTTGTTCGTCGAATAGCTCTTGGGAACTCTTGTCATGTAGAGGTTGCCGATGTTCATGTCGAGCTTGACGTGCGGCTTGACTAAGAGTGTTTGACGTAGGTGTACTTGAGTCTTGCGTTGAGTCGGTATGTCGACTTGAGCGGCTTCGTCGATGAGATGATGTTGAGGAAGAACGTCGGTTGATGATCAATGTCCGTAGCTCATTGTATTGAGTAGACATGTTGGTGTTGATGAGGTCGATTTGCTCCTTGGTGCTTTGTTGGAATTGTCGCGCGTCCTCGGCAACTTGACCAATGTACTCTCGCATAGCTTCACTCTCTTGATGTAGAGCTCGTTGGACACCGAATAGATGTAGTTTGGTGACGTAGTTGTTCGCTTCTTGAGGGTCATCGAAGATCGGGTTGGTAGATGAACTTGGCCTATCCATCATCACAAGCAAGTATGTGAGTGGAGAAAGGAGAAGACAATATCAATGTACCTTAACCGAGGTTGAAAATGGATCAATGATCACTCAACAATGTAACCCGGAAATAGCACTATTGGTATCACTTCGTGTCGATTCTCACACCTACACAAGTAAAGCTTTGAGAGGAGCTCGGTTAGGATGTGGCACAAATTCAATGCAATTGTCAAAGTGACTCAAAAATGTTGAAAATGGTTCACAATTTGCTCATGCAACAAGTAGATCACTAGCAAAGAGTAGCACACGGAACACACGCACGGATAGATAAATGTGGTTGTGCAACCAAGGATGAGCGAAAATTGTGGTAAACCACGGAAAATGCTCGTGTTGCACAACGCTAGATGATACAGGGTGGAACCCTAATCAGCGGATCTTTCACGAAATGGAGTGGATCCCACGATGAACACGAAGAACACGAGAGGGAACACGAGGGGAAACACGAGAGAATCACTCAAACCAACAAGAACAAGTCACACATATGCTAGATCCTCGAAACACAAAGAGATACAAGATCCATGATCAACAAGGGACGATACAAAGGGTAACCGGTTCTTCTCCGTGAGGAGGTCTTGATATCCCTGGGGATCTTCTCCGATGAAGGAGGTCCTGAATCCGTAGTGGATCTTCTCCGTGGAGGGGCCGCAGTCACTCACAAGGAGATGAACCACTAGATAGTATCAAATGAGCTATCCCTAAGCTAACCCTCAAATGGAGGAGGGGGAGGAGTATATATAGTCTAGGTCCACGAAGGGGTAAGTGGGAGAGGGATACATGGGCCTCAGGCCCGTCTCTGCGCGCAGGCAGGCGCCGGATGTCCGGGCCGGGGGCCGGATGTCCGGCGGCTCGCGAGGAGCCGGATGTCTGGGCCTCTGGCCGGATGTCCGGGCTGAGCGTGGCCGGCTTCGGTTGCCTTCTGTGATGAGGGGCCGGATGTCCGGGCTTGGGGGCCGGATGTCCGGGGCCTGAAGATGCTGGTCCTTCTTCCTTCTCTTCCACGCGCACTTGGCCTTGGTCCTTGGGTTCTCCATGGTCCCCTTGGGTGTTCCTGAACATGCATAGCACATATATTTGAGGTAGTAGGCATGTCTCACATGTAGAAAGTGGAGGTTCAGAGAGGAGCGAGTGAACCTTGTGTCCAATTGTGTGTAGTTGAGGCCTCGTCGAGTGAACATGGGGATGATCATGGGATACTCCGTATCACAATGCATCGAGAAGAGCAGAAGAGAGCTCCAGGCCCCGGACATCCGGCCCCCTGGCCCGGACATCCGGCCCCTGGGCGTTCAGCTACAGAAGGCCGCGTGCAGCAGAAGCTACAGGGCCCGGACATCCGGCCAGGGCCCGGACATCCGGCCAAGCACGGCCCGGACATCCGGCCCCGGGCCCGGAAATCCGGCGCCTCTGTCCAGAGAGCGCCCGAGGCTCGACTGCCCCAGCCCGGACATCCGGGCCCCCGCCCCGGACATCCGGCGTCCTGTGAAGTCCCGGACATCCGGCCCGCCGCCCGGACGTCCGGCCCCTGAATTGCCTGCGCGCATCCCCCGGGCCGAGGCCCATGTACCCATTCGCCCCGTAGACTATATATACTCCTCTCCTCATTCCGTTTAGGGTTAGCTGTGGTTTTAGCTCATTTGACACTTGATACGGAGTATCCCATGATCATCCCCATGTTCACTCGACGAGACCTCAACTACACACAATTGGACACAAGGTTCACTCGCTCCTCTCTGAACCTCCACTTTCTACATGTGAGACATGCCTACTACCTCAAATATATGTGCTATGCATGTTCAGGAACATCCAAGGAGACCATGGAGAACCCAAGAACCAAGGCCAAGTGCGCACGGAAGAGAAGGAAGAAGGGCCAGCACCTACAGGCCCCGGACATCCGGCGCCCCGGACATCCGGGCCCTGGCCGGAAATCCGGCGCCACTGTCCAGAAGACACCCGTGGCTCAACCCCTCCAGCCCGGACATCCGGCCCCTCGGCCCGGACATCCGGCGTCTCGGGAAGGCCCGGACATCCGGCCCCCGCCCGGACATCCGGCCCCTGTCTGCGCACAGTGTATCGGGCCTGAGGCCCATGTATCCCTCTCCCACTTACCCCTTCGTGGACCTAGACTATATATCCTCCTCCCCCTCCTCCATTTGAGGGTTAGCTTAGAGATAGCTCATTTGATACCTAGAGCTTTGCTCATCTAGTGGTTCATCTCCTTGTGAGTGACTGCGGCCCCTCCACGGAGAAGATCCACACGGATTCAAGACCTCTGCGGAGAAGATCCTACGGGATTCAAGGCCCCTCGCGGGAAGATCCTACGGGATATCATCAAGACCTCCTCACGGAGAAGAACCGGTTACCCTTTGTATCGTCCCTTGTTGATCATGGATCTTGTATCTCTTTGTGTTTCGAGGATCTAGCATATGTGTGACTTGTTCTTGTTGGTTTGAGTGATTCTCTCGTGTTTTCCCTCGTGTTCCCTCTCGTGTTCTTCGTGTTCATCGTGGGATCCCCTCCATTTCGTGAAAGATCCGCTGATTAGGGTTCCACCCTGTATCAACGCGCCTCGGGTGCTCTCTGGACAGAGGCGCCGGATTTCCGGGCGCGGGGCCGGATGTCCGGGCCGTGCCTGGCCGGATGTCCGGGCCCTGGCCGGATGTCCGGGCCCTGTAGCCTTGGCTGCTGTTGGCCTTCTGTGGGTGAATGCCCAGGGGCCGGATGTCCGGGCCAGGGGGCCGGATGTCCGGGTCCTGGAGCTCTCTTCTGCTCTTCTCGATGCATTGGCTCGTCCATGAACTTGAGGACTCGTCCATCTTCACGCCCCTCTCCGATGTGGTCTTCTTCACACCTGAGCACACACAACACGTCCGTCTGAGGTAGCGACCATGTCTCGCAAGATTTGTATGGAAGTAGGGCTAGGAGTGACGTCACCTCGGTCTCGGGAGCTCTAGTCCTTGGTCCTTTGGGCACTTGTTGAGGTGAAGGAGGGTCCATGGGGATGGCCCTAGGATACACCGTATCAGATAGTCTTCTCCCGGAGGAGGTCTTGGAATCCCGTGGGATCTTCCCGTTAGGGGTCTTGAATCCAGAGGTGGATCTTCTCCGTAGAGGCGCACCGGTCTCGTGGGAGAAATCCACACAAGTGTCAAATGAGCTAAAAACCACAGCTACCCCTAAACGGAATGAGGAGAGGAGTATATATAGTCTACGGGGCGAATGGGTACATGGGCCTCGGCCCGGGGGATGCGCGCAGGCAATTCAGGGGCCGGACGTCCGGGCGGCGGGCCGGATGTCCGGGACTTCACAGGACGCCGGATGTCCGGGGCGGGGGCCCGGATGTCCGGGCTGGGGCAGTCGAGCCTCGGGCGCTCTCTGGACAGAGGCGCCGGATTTCCGGGCCCGGGGCCGGATGTCCGGGCCGTGCTTGGCCGGATGTCCGGGCCCTGGCCGGATGTCCGGGCCCTGTAGCTTCTGCTGCACGCGGCCTTCTGTAGCTGAACGCCCAGGGGCCGGATGTCCGGGCCAGGGGGCCGGATGTCCGGGGCCTGGAGCTCTCTTCTGCTCTTCTCGATGCATTGGCTCGTCCACGACCTTGGGGACTTGTCCATCTTCAAGCTCTTCTCCGAAGTGGTCTCCTTCACACCTGAGTACACAAAGCACACTCGCTTGAGGTAGCAACCATGTCTCGCAAGATTCATAAGGAAGTCGAGCTAGGAGTGACGTCACCTCGGTCTCGAAAGCTCTCGTATGAGCACGTGTCATCGGTCCTTGAGGCACTTGAGGGGGTGAAGGAGGGTCCATGGGGATGGCCCTAGGATACACCGTATCAAAAAGCCTAAAAATAGGATAGGGAAAAAATATTTTCACCTGTCAAAATTTTGGCCTAAAAACTGCCCGGGGGTCTCTAGACTTTTTTTCCGAGACCTACGCAGGCAAGGAAACACCAATCCAAAACCTAGATGGATCTCGAGACAAACCTAATATGAAAAGAACTCGGATTGGTGGTGGATATATGGTGGTAGGATATGGCATCATGAAGAGGAACTTCATTGACATGGGTTCGTCCATGCCGACTCGTCGCAAGGCATTCTTCATCTCCTTGAAATACTTGTCGATGGACTTGGATCCTTGGATGGTGTTCTCCAATTGGCGTAGAAGTTGTTCCATGTAGGTGGGAGGCACAAACTCTCGCCACATAGCTCTCTTCGTCTTGTTCCAACTCATGTCGTAGTCCTCCGAAGGTGTGTGAAACCACCATGTCGACGCGAAGTCGTGGAAGTTTCTTGTGGCACACTTCACTTGATCTTCGTAGGGAACTTGATGTACCATGAGGTAGTCGTCCATCAAGCGTTCCCACTCGAGATACTCCTCGGGTTCCTAAGTCCCGTAGAAAGGAATCGTGTTGTCGTTGTCGAGGTCGTAGTAGCTCATGGAAGTCGCGGACTTGAGCTTGGGGAGCTTCTCCTGAACATAAGCTTGAGGTGCTTGTGGGCGAAGATGCCGCATATCCAAAGGCAAAGTTGCCTTGAAGTCGCTTGGCGAAGATGCCAAGGTACATGGTGAAGTCATTGAGGGGTTGTTGGTGTTGAGCTCGTGACCTTAACATTCTTGCCATTGATGGTGTCGATGCTGATGTGATCTTGCCAGAGGTGGTAGCTCGGAAGGATGTGCACTTGAACATCTTCTCGAAGGTGAGGGAGACCTCTTGCAGTTCTTGATGAGGGCTTTGAGCTCCACCATTTGATCATCCATGTTGGCGCACAAGTGGTTCGTCATGTTATCGAACTAGTCGTTGTTGTAGATCGAAGATGAAATGCTTTTCCTATCCATCACAAGACTCGAGCAAAGGTGAGTAGGAGATGAGATAAACAATACCAATTTACCTTTTCCTGATGTTGAGGATGTATCTCGTTGCACTCAATGTGAAAAGAAAGAATAGTGGAATTGGTACCGGACTTGTTCACTCACACCTATCAAGCAAAGCTTATTGAGTGGCTTGGTTAGGATAAGTGGCACAAAAATTTGATGGAAATGTTAGCAAGAGTCAAATAATGTTGAAAGAGATTCACAAATTCGCAAATGAAACAAGGAGACCAATAGCAATATGGGTGGCACATAAAAACACACACACGGATTGATAAATGGGGTCGTGCAACCAAGGAATGAGCACAAAATGTGGAATCCTCGGAAAATGCTCGTGTTGCAAAACTCAAGAGAGACGCTAGCATGATTGCTCTATAGGCGGATACGACATTTGTGCACAACCTATGAGATGCAAAATGTATAAACTTTCTATCCCAAGTATGCTATTTACGTATGATGTTCGGATGATGATCCAAGATGATCGGATATGGTATCATATGATGCGATGCTATGTCTCTTTCTTATAAGCTTCTTTGTTTTTCTCTTTTACTTCAAAGCTTATTCTTTTATCTTTTTTGTATGGCCACGATGCGAAATGCACAAACCAAGATATCAATAGTTTATATGCGGGAACAGTCTTGTGACAAAAGGGATGATATGATGATACCAAGATGATATGGTATGTAGGAAATGGATGCGCGGATCGATGATCACTAATGTGCACATGTAATGTTGCCGGCAAAACTCAAAGGCTAGTCTCGATAGGCAAGTGACGCAAAATGGGCTAGGGGTTAACAATGCAATGGCAAATGGGATATACAATGATGTCGTCGAAGTTACCGTCCGATGATGATGATGAGAAGCGGCGCTCTTGATGTAGAACCGTTCCTAATTAGACGAAACACCTTAGGAAACGGAAAAACCACAACTCAAAATCACAAGGACAAATGTCAAATGGTGGTAGCAGAAATGTGGTGGTGGTTGTGGATTAAAGGTGGAAACCCAGTCAAAATGGATTATGGTGGCGGAAGGGTATGATGGGCTATACACGGTGTCAGAGTTGAAGGCACGGTTCCTAAGTAGCCGAAACTCCTTAGGAGACACAACCCACAACTCAAACAAGCTCAAACCAAATTCGGTTAAGTTGTATTGGAAATGTATAGTGGGCAATGGGTATGCGGAAGTGGTGGTGGTGGTGGATGAATAAGCAATCGTCCCTAAGTAGCCTAAACACCTTAGGAGACTCAAATCACTACTCAAGCAACCACAATTGCGATGGGTTACGAAATGGATTAGATTGCGAAAGTCGGTGGTGGTATAGCGGATGGTGTGATGGAAGCCCTAGGCAAAGATGCCAAAATTCCAAACATTTGATGGAGTCAAATGGTGGTGGTAGTATATTGGTGTTGATAGAGGCAAAGGTGTCCCGTCTTTCGATGAGATGGTGGCTATCGTTTTCGGGGGAGTAGACTTTGACAATCCGACTATGAACGTGCGAAGAGGTCGCGCATTAGCAATCGCTAAACCAACTCCGAGAGGTTATTGACCACGCCGGAGCACGATCAACCTGACCACGGGGGTCTATTTCCTGCAAGCAAACAAAGAACAAGCAAGAAACTAAGATTGCAATCTGGATATTGCGAATATAAGAGGAAAGCTTTATTGATCAAGGTGGGGTTCAGTGACGTCTTTGTCTGGTCGTTGAACACAAACGAAGTACACGAAGTTGCAGCTATGGTGAACTCTAATCTAAACAAAACCCACCGTCTAAACGATGCCCTAAGGGCTGTATATATGGGGGAAGAGGGGGAATTTCGTGGCCCTTGGAGCAGGGGCCCGAAACCAACCCTAACTCGTGTTTCCCCACACATACGGACTCTAAAAACAGCCTATACTCAAGTATTTCGAAATCACATGGGCCTGGCCCAATAATAAGGTGACGCGGCACCTATAATAGCCTATTGACAAAATTTATGAAGTGTCATCTTGTATATTTCGTCCAAGGCTTCACGCACTCATTATGGTGGCTTGAAAGTCCTGAAATCATCACTTGTAACACCGTTCTTGTTCCCCTTGCGCATGCCGTCATCTCCATGCTTGATCTTGCTCCAATGTTCATCCTTCTTGTCCAAGATAGGCCCTTCATTTTTAAGCAAGACAAATGTAACCAATTTAGGCAGCAACTTATTCTCATGAACATTAGAATCATTACCAAGAAACGAAAGTACTTGGTAATTTAATTGGCATGCGCGAGCTCTAGTAATTGGTCATGTATATGTGTCAGTTGGGGCTGTGGATGTAATCTTGTTAGGGATGTCCTCATCAGTTGTGATGGGGGATGTCAATAGTTTCAAAACTAGCTAAAGAACGTCGAAATTGGATTTCAGATGAATTAGTTATGGAAAAAATGGTGAAACACGTGCAACTGAAATGCCAGGGGCCGAACATCCGGGGTTAGGGCCGGAAATCCGGGGTCTATGTACAAAAACTTGAACGATTTTGAGCTCCAGGAGCCGGATGTCCGGGCCTACGGGCCGGATGTCCGGGGCCACGGGCCAGATGTCCGGGCTCCAAATCTAAGGATGAACTCAAGGAACTCGATTTTGGGGGCGGAAATTGATGATTTTGAGGGCAAAATTGGGGAGATTTCATTGAGGGAAAGTGGAGAAACTTGTGGAGATGCTAGATCCACTTGAAACACAGCGAATCCATGGATCAAAATCAACAAAATATCATCAAACCAAGAAATCACAGAAAAATATTGGGGCTATTTTTGGTGGGATTTTCGAAATTGGGGAAGAACACAACATAATCAAGCTAGAAAACGGTGAGGGGGCTCCAAATTCGTGAGAAACCTTGGCTCTAGCTACCAAGATGATGTAGGGTGGATACCCTAAGTGAAAGTGAAACTATCCCTGGGTGGTTTTGATAATTACTAGCAACATATAGCTCATTGAACTAATGCTATTTCAAGATGATCATTTCAGAAAGTTCAATGATTGGCATGGCATTGATTAGGAATGTGGAACCCTCAAAATGATAAGGACACATATTGGCTCAAGCTCAAGACTCTACATTTTCTACTTTAGTGATCCAAGATCGCATTGAGTCCATAGGATAGCCAATACTATTAAAAGGGGTTGAGGTGTTGCTTAATGGGTTTCTTGCTCAAAGTGCTTAGTGATATGCTCCGAAACCCTCAACCACTTTCTCATATCCACATATGTCACAAACCAAAAGTCAAACTTGGCCCTACCAAAAGTTTCTATTCGGCGCCACCGAGTTCATCTGACATAACCACTACCACAAAACCCTAATCATTTCGATCTCACCAAAAGGGATCTCGATCTCACCGAGATGGGATTGCAAACTCTCTATTTCCCTTTGTAACATTTCGGTCCAACCGAGATGAGCGATCGGTCCCACCAAGTTCGCAATGCAAACTCTCTGTTTCCCATTCGTAACATTTTGGTCTCATCGAAATGAGCGAATCGGTCCCATCGAGTTTGCCTGACCAACTCTCTGGTTAGCTTATTACCAAAATTGGTCCTACTGAGTTTGTGTAATCGGTCTCACCGAGATTACATTATGCCCTAACCCTAATAAAATCGGTCTGACCGAGTTCTCTGATTCGGTCCCACCGAGTTTGGTAAATTGTGTGTAACGGTTAGATTTTGTGTGGTAGCTATATATACCCCTCCACCCACTCTTCATTCGTGGAGAGAGCCATCAGAACATACCTACACTTCCATTACTCATTGTTCTGAGAGAGAACCACCTATTCATGTGTTGATACCAAGATATTCCATTCCTACCATATGAATCTTGATATCTAGCCTTCCCCAAGTTGCTTTCCACTCAAATCATCTTTCCACCAAATCCAAATATGTGTGAGAGAGTTGAGTGTTGGGGAGACTATCATTTGAAGCACAAGAGCAAGGAGTTCATCATCAACACACCGTCGATTACCTTTTGGAGAGTGGTGTCTCCTAGATTGGTTAGGTGTCACTTGGGAGCCCCCGACTAGATTGTGGAGTTGAACCAAGGAGTTTGTACGGGCAAGGAGATCGCCTACTTCGTGAAGATCTACCCTAGTGAGGCAAGTCCTTCGTGGGCGATGGCCATGGTGGGATATACAAGGTTGCTTCTACGTGGACCCTTCGTGGGTAGAGCCCTCCGTGGACTCGCGCAGCCGTTACCCTTCGTGGGTTGAAGTCTCCATCAACGTGGATGTACGATAGCACCACCTATCGGAACCACGCGTAAAAAAATTCTGTGTCTACATTGCGTTTGCTCCCTCAAACTCCTCCCTTTACCTTCACATGCAATTGTTTTACATTCTGCTGCTATACCCTTAGAATTGCATGTGTAGGTTGATTGCTTGACTTGTGCTAAGTTGCTAAAATCTGCCAAGAACTAAAACTGGGGAAAGTCTAGATTTTTATTTGGTCAAGTAATCTAATCACCCCACCTCTAGACATACTGGTATAGGGTGGAACCCTAATCAGCGGACCTTTCACGATTTGGAGGATGGCACACGATGAACACGGGGAAAACACGGGGAAAGATGGGGAAAACACGAGAGAGAACACTCAAATCAACACGGAAGCAATCACACAAATGCTAGATCCGCGATACATGGTCGAGATACATGATCCAAAGTCAACAACGGTGATACAGATAGTCTTCTCCGTGAGGAGGTCTTGGAATCCCGTGGGATCTTCCCGTTAGGGGTCTTGAATCCAGAGGTGGATCTTCTCCGTAGAGGCGCACCGTCTCGTGGGAGAAATCCACACAAGTATCAAATGAGCTAAAACCACAGCTAACCCTAAACGGAATGAGGAGAGGAGTATATATAGTCTACGGGGCGAAGGGGATACACGGGCTTCGGCCCAAGTGATGCGCAGGCATATCAGGGGCCGGACGTCCGGGCGTCGAGCCGGATGTCCGGGGCTTCGCGGGGCGCCGGATGTCCGGGGCCATGGGCCGGATGTCCGGGCTGGGGTGTGCGCGCTTCGGGTGCTCTCTGGACAGAGGCGCCGGATTTCCGGGCCCGAGGCCGGATGTCCGGGCCATGCCTGGCCGGATGTCCGGGCCCTGGCCGGATGTCCAGGCCGTGTAGCTTCGGCTGCTGTTGGCCTTCTGTAGCTGATCGTCCAGGGGCCGGATGTCCGGGCCAGGGGGCCGGATGTCCGGGGCCTGGAGCTGCTTCCTGGTCCTCTTGTTGCATCAGCTCGTCCATGACCTTGGGGACTTGTCCATCTTCAAGCTCTTCTCCGAAGTGGTCTCCTTCACACCTGAGCACACAAAGTACACCCGCTTGAGGTAGCAACCATGTCTCGTAAGATTCATAAGGGAGTAGGGCTAGGAGTGACGTCACCTCGGTCTCGAAAGCTCTAGCACGAGCACGTGTCATCGGTCCTTGAGGCCCTTGAGGGGGTGAAGGAGGGTCCATGGGGATGGCCCTAGGATACACCGTATCATCTCCCCTCCCTTGGGAAAGATCCGACCTCGGATCGAAATCTTCATCACCATGGAAAGGAGACAGATCCTGGATGTTGAAAGTGTCGCTCACGGAGTACTTGTCTCGTGGGATGTCGATCTTGTAGGCATTGTCGTTGTAGCGCGCGAGCACCTTGAATGGTCCGTCGGCGCGAGGTAGAAGCTTGGACTTGCGGACGTGGGGGAAGCGGTCCTTGCGAAGATGTAGCCAAACAAGATCTCCCGGGTTGAACACCATTGGTGTCTTGTTGACGTTGCGCTTGTTGGCGAGACGATGGACTTGTCGCTCGATCATTGCCCTTGTATCTTCGTGCACCTTCTTGAGATAGGTTGCTCTTGCCCTTGCGTCCATGTTCGTGCGCTCTTGGAGAGGAAGAGGTAGGATGTCCAGCGGCAACAACGGGTTGAAGCCATAGACAACCTCGAATGGCGACTTGCCGGTGGTCGAATGTCGTGCTCGGTTGTAGGCGAACTCGGCGATGGGCAAGCAATGCTCCCATTCCCGGATGTTCCTCTTGATCAACACACGAAGAAGAGTGGAGAGCGTGCGGTTCGTCACTTCCGTCTGGCCGTCCGTCTGTGGGTGGTACGCCGAAGAAAATAGGAGCTTGATTCCCAGCTTGGCGCATAGTGTTTTCCAAAAGTAACTCAGGAACTTGACGTCCCGGTCCGACACGATCGTTTTAGGCACGCCATGAAGACGAAGTATCTCCCTGCAAAAGAGAGTGGCAACATGTGAAGCATCGTCGATCTTGTTGCAAGGAATGAAATGAGCCATTTTGGAGAATCTATCTACCACCACAAGCACAGAATCTTTTCCATTTTGAGTCCTAGGCAAGCCAAGTATGAAATCCATGCTTATGTCTTCCCATGGATGGTATGGAATAGGGAGAGGCATGTAAAGATGATGAGATTGCTCTTTGGACTTAGCTTTGCGGCATGTAGAACAGCGGTTGGTGAGGCGTGAGACGTCTCGAAACATCTTGGGCCAAAAATAGTTCTTAGAGAGGGTAGCAAACGTCTTGTCACGTCCAAAGTGTCCCATGAGTCCTCCTCCATGCGATTCCTGCAAAAGGAGTAAACGAAGCGAAGACTCGGGAATACAAAGTTTGTTAGCTCTCATAAGATATCCATCCTTGATGTAGTAATGTTCCCAAGAAGTGTGAGTCAAGCATTTAGCATAAGCATTTGCAAAGAAAGGGTCATGCTCATATAAATCTTTAATATGCTCAAAGCCAATCACATTCAACTCAAGTTGTGTAACAAGCATGCATTTGCGGGAAAGCGCGTCCGCCACAACATTTTCTTTGCCCTTGATGTATTTGATGACATAGGGAAAAGACTCAATGAACTCACTCCATTTAGCATGACGCTTGTTCAACTTAGTTTGACCTTTGAGATACTTGAGTGTCTCATGGTCCGTATGAAGAATGAATTCATGAGGTCTAAGATAGTGTTCCCAAACACGTAGAACTCTCACCAAGGCATAAAGCTCTTTATCATAGATAGGATAGTTAAGTTGAGCTCCCGAAAGCTTCTCGCTAAAGTACGCAATTGGGCGCTTTTCTTGCATTAGCACGCCACCGATGCCGGTACCACTAGCATCACAATGAATCTCAAACGGTTTGTCAAAGTTCGGTAGTGCTAGAAGTGGTGCGTGCGTGAGCAAGCTCTTAAGCTCATTGAACGCGGTGTCTTGCGAAGGACCCCAAATGAAGGGTGCGTTCTTCTTGCTCAAAGCGTGTAGAGGCATAGCAATGGTGCTAAAATCCTTCACAAAACGTCGATAGAAACCGGCTAGACCAAGGAAACTACGCACTTGCATAAGATTCTTTGGTTGAGGCCAAGTTTTAATTGCTTCAATTTTAGTTTCATCAACGTGAACACCTTGAGAAGACACGACAAATCCTAGAAAGACAACCTTGTCAACGCCAAAAGTGCATTTTTCCATATTAGCATACAATTGTTGTTTGCGAAGTGCTTGCAAAACTAGTTGGACATGGTCAACATGTTCTTCAAGCGACTTGCTAAACACAAGAATGTCATCAAAGTAAACCACGACAAAGACACCTATGTAGGGTCTAAGAACAAAGTGCATAAGACGCACAAAAGTGCCGGGTGCTTCCGATAAGCCCATTGGCATGACAAGCCACTCATATAACCCAAACTTGGTTTTGAAAGCTGTTTTCCATTCATCACCCTCTTGAATACGAATTTGGTAGTAGCCACTTTTAAGATCAATTTTTGAAAAGATAGTGGCACCACAAAGTTCATCAAGCATGTCATCTAAGCGAGGAATAGGGTGACGATATCTAACGGTGATAGCATTGATCGGGCGGCAATCGGAACACATGCGAAAAGTTCCGTCTTTCTTAGGCACGAGAATAACGGGAACGGCACAAGGGCTTAGACTTTCACGTACATGACCCTTGTCGATGAGGTTTTGCACTTGCCGTTGTATCTCCTTTGTTTCCTCGGGGTTGACGCGGTAAGGAGCTTTGTTTGGAAGTGGAGCACCGGGTACGAGGTCGATGCGGTGTTCTATCCCTCGAAGTGGAGGTAGACCCGTTGGTAGCTCATCCGGAAAGACGTCCGAGAATTCCTGCAACAATTTAGACAACACAAAAGGTGGAGGTGGTGAAGTGTTAGTAGGTTTGGCTTCCCCTTTGCATAAAAGCACAAGGTGGAAGACGCTCGATGGGTTCTCACACACTTCTCTCATCTCACGTTTGGTAGCAAATAGCACGAGTTGCTTCTTGTCGTTCATCGTGGAGTCGCTCATATTTGGCTTGTGGTTCTCGCTCTCTTTTTGGTGGCTCACTCTCTCACCATTCTCTCCACGATGGGTGGTAGGTAAAAGCTTGTCGGCGGCTACTTGACTTGGAGTCATTGGTCGTAGCACGAATTCCTTGCCCTTCATCTTGAAGTGATAGTGATTCGTCCGTCCATTGTGTGTGACTCCACGATCATATTGCCATGGTCGTCCAAGAATAAAGTGGCACACGGACATGGGTATCACATCACACTCAAGAGTGTCCTCGTAAGCGCCAATCTTGAAAGAGACTTGCACGGTGTGCTCGACTCGAAGAATTCCGGCGTCGTTGAGCCATTGGACCTTGTAGGGGTGAGGATGCTTCGTCTTGACCAAATGAAGCTTGTCGCATAGCTCTTCACTTGCCAAGTTGTGGCAACTTCCGCCATCGATGATAACCTTGACGGAGCGTCCATTGATGCCGGCCTTCGTATGGAAAATATGGCATCGTTGGTCGTCATCTTGTTGATGTTGGAGTGTCAAGACTTTGGAGACAACTAGGTTGGGGCTTGAGTCATTGTCGCAAAACACTTGATTGTCTTCTTCTTCATTGACTTGGCGATGCATAGCGACATGCTCAAGTGCTTCCATCTCATCATCGCTCATGGAGTCATAAGATCCGTCGTCATTGATGATCATGGTGCGAACGGTCTTGCACTCAAATGACTTGTGGCCTCGTCCTTGGCACTTGAAACATTTGATGGAGCTCGTCTTGTTATTGTCTTCGGTAGGAGTTGTAGTTAAGGAAGCTCTTGGCTTGAAGTTGTTGGTAGAAGGAGGACGACTCGAGGTAGTCGCATTCTTGTAGCTTGGCTTGTCTCCGAAGGTTGTAGAAGGCTTGGTAGAGGTAGGAGGAGTAGCCGAAGTCGTTGAAGCTTGGTTGTAGGAGCCGAAGTTCTTGGAGTTGAACTTGGAGTACTTGTCGTCCTCTTGAACTTGTCGCTCCGCTTTGGTTGCTTGGTGTACTAGCTCGAGGAGATTGTTGTATGGTTGGAAGTCCGCAATCTTCTTGATGGGATAATTGAGTCCATTCAAGAATCTCGCCATAGTTTGCTCTTCATCTTCCGTGATGTTTGCTCGTATCATGGCAATCTCCATCTCCTTGTAGTACTCTTCAACGGACTTGGTTCCTTGCTTGAGGAGTTGTAGCTTCTTGAACAAGTCACGATTGTAGTGTGTAGGCACGAAGCGTGCTCTCATCACTTCCTTCATTTGAGCCCAAGTGGTGATAGGAGGTTCGCCTTTGGCTTCTCTTCTCTCTATGATTTGCTCCCACCAAATGAGAACATAGTCTTGGAACTCAAGGGATGCCATTGCGATCTTCTTCTCTTCATCGAAGTTGTGAAGGCGAAAGATCTTGTCAACTTTCAATGCCCATGAGAGGTAGTCTTCGGGATCGATGCTTCCGGAGAACTTAGGCATGGTGAACTTGAGCTTGCCATAGCGATGCTCGTCATTGTTTCCTTGTCTATTGGGAGGATGATCTCGATTTTGGCGGTTTGCCATATCATGTTGCTCTTGAGGATGTAGATGTTCTTGTTGGGTTTGTTGCTCTTGCCGCGCTTGAGGAGGAGCTTCTTCTTGCATTCTTGCTTGATGGCGCCTTTCGTGCATCTTATCTCGAAGGAAATCCTCTTCTTGACGAGTGTGTCGATTGCGGGCGGCCACATTGCGATGTGCATCTTGTAACGCTCGTTGCGCCTCCATAGCTTGAGCTTCTCGACGTTGTTGTGCTTGGCGGTTAGCCTCGGCATCTTGTTCTTCTTGATATTGGCGAGCTCGCTCTTGTTGTTGTTGGCGTAGTCGTTGCCGTTCTTGTGCTTGCTCAAGTGTAGCTTGGTTTTGACGACGTCGATTTTCTTGTTCGTCGAATAGCTCTTGGGAACTCTTGTCATGTAGAGGATGCCGATGTTCATGTCGAGCTTGACGTGCGGCTTGACGAAGAGTGTTAGACGTAGGTGTACTTGAGTCTTGCGTTGAGTCGGTATGTCGACTTGAGCGGCTTCGTCGATGAGATGATGTTGAAGAAGAACGTCGGTTGATGATCAATGTCCGGAGCTCATTGTATTGAGTAGACATGTTGGTGTTGATGAGGTCGATTTGCTCCTTGGTACTTTGTTGGAATTGGCGCGCGTCCTCGGCGACTTGGCCAATGTACTCTCGCATAGCTTCACTCTCTTGATGTAGAGCTCGTTGGACACCGAATAGATGTAGTTTGGTGACGTAGTTGTTCGCTTCTTGAGGATCGTCGAAGATCGGGTTGGTAGATGAACTTGGCCTATCCATCATCACAAGCAAGTATGTGAGTGGGAGAAAGGAGAAGACAATATCAATGTACCTTAACCGAGGTTGAAAATGGATCAATGATCACTCAACAATGTAACCCGGAAATAGCACTATTGGTATCACTTCGTGTCGATTCTCACACCTACACAAGTAAAGCTTTTAGAGGAGCTTGGTTAGGATGTGGCACAAATTCAATGCAATCGTCACAATGACTCAAAGATGTTGAAAATGGTTCACAATTTGCTCATGCAACTAGTAGATCACTAGCAAAGAGTAGCACACGGAACACACGCACGGATAGATAAATGTGGTTGTGCAACCAAGGATGAGCGAAAAATGTGGTAAATCCACGGAAAATGCTCGTGTTGCACAACGCTAGAGAGACGCTAACCGATTGCTTAATAGGCGGATACGCACTTGTGCACGACCTATATGGGCAAAACGTAACGACTATCTATCACAAGTATGCTATGAGTGTATGATGTGCCGATGCTTGAGCACAATATGGTGTTGCTATGTATGATCTCTTTGGATGCAAGGCGTATGATGCTATTGTTTCTTTGCTTGGAATGGCTCTTTTGCTTAAAAGCTTTTGAGCTCTTTCTTTGGGCACATATGCATTCTTCTCGAATCGAGGTAGCTATTGTGTATGCGGAGCACTCTTGTGGCACACGGGGATATGCAAGATACCAAGATGATGTGATGTTACTCACAATGATGTAGTATGCAATATCTATCACTATCACTAATGTGCACAAGTGTCGTGGCCCGGCAATACTCAAATGGCTAGTCTCAATGGGAAAGCTACGCAAAGATGGTTCATAGGGTGACAATGCAATTGCAAGATAGAATGAGCGAAGTGTCGTCGATGTTACCGTCCTTGCCGAAGTTGAGCGGTGGTGTTGTCGAAGTCCTGCCGTCCCAAGGTAGCCTAAACATCCAAGGAAACGGTGAAACCACAACTCAAGTATCCACGGCAAATGGAGACAAATTTTCCAAACTCGAAGCGGGTAAGCGATGGTGGTTGTTGCGGAAGATTGGTGGTGGTTTGCGGAAGGATGGGTGGATCACCGAACGAAAAGGCGGTGGAGATTCTCTAGGTGGGGAGTGGTGGTGGTTTTGTGGCTGCGGGAGGCCGGATGTCCGGGCCAAAGGCCGGATGTCCGGGCTGGGCCGGATGTTCGGGGCACGAGCCGGATGTCCGGGGCGCCCTAGCCAGCAAGAACACGTTGCAAAGGGGTGGTTTCGGGGCAAAAATTCGGCGGAATTTGCGGATGGAATTTGGGGAAAAGTGGAGGAAAAGCTAGATCCACACGTGGCACAGCAAATCCATGGAACAAATTCAACAAAATCTTGCCAAATCAACAGATCACAAAAAATTTTTGGGGCTCTTTTTGTGGGGAAAATTTTCGAAATAGGGAAGAACACGACAAAAACAGGCTAGGAAACGAAGTGTGGGGCTCCAAAATCGTGAGAAACCTTTGCTCTTGATACCAAGATGGTATAGGGTGGAACCCTAATCAGCGGACCTTTCACGATTTGGAGGATGGCACACGATGAACACGGGGAAAACACGGGGAAAGATGGGGAAAACACGAGAGAGAACACTCAAATCAACACGGAAGCAATCACACAAATGCTAGATCCGCGATACAAGGTCGAGATACATGATCCAAAGTCAACAACGGTGATACAGATAGTCTTCTCCGTGAGGAGGTCTTGGAATCCCGTGGGATCTTCCCGTTAGGGGTCTTGAATCCAGAGGTGGATCTTCTCCGTAGAGGCGCACCGTCTCGTGGGAGAAATCCACACAAGTATCAAATGAGCTAAAACCACAGCTAACCCTAAACGGAATGAGGAGAGGAGTGTATATAGTCTACGGGGCGAAGGGGATACACGGGCCTCGGCCCAAGTGATGCGCAGGCATATCAGGGGCCGGACGTCCGGGCGTCGAGCCGGATGTCCGGGGCTTCGCGGGGCGCCGGATGTCCGGGGCCATGGGCCGGATGTCCGGGCTGGGGTGTGCGCGCTTCGGGTGCTCTCTGGACAGAGGCGCCGGATTTCCGGGCCCGAGGCCGGATGTCCGGGCCATGCCTGGCCGGATGTCCGGGCCCTGTAGCTTCGGCTGCTGCTGGCCTTCTGTAGCTGATCGTCCAGGGGCCGGATGTCCGGGCCAGGGGGCCGGATGTCCGGGGCCTGGAGCTGCTTCCTGGTCCTCTTGTTGCATCAGCTCGTCCATGACCTTGGGGACTTGTCCATCTTCAAGCTCTTCTCCGAAGTGGTCTCCTTCACACCTGAGCACACAAAGTACACCCGCTTGAGGTAGCAACCATGTCTCGTAAGATTCATAAGGGAGTAGGGCCAGGAGTGACGTCACCTCGGTCTCGAAAGCTCTAGCACGAGCACGTGTCATCGGTCCTTGAGGCCCTTGAGGGGGTGAAGGAGGGTCCATGGGGATGGCCCTAGGATACACCGTATCACATACTTTCGATCCTACGAGTGGTATCAGAGCCTTGGTTTCCATTTGCCTTGATTTCCATAGCTTTGGTGATCATAGCCTTGGTTTCACAACCTAGGAGAGTATGGCATCTAGCGATTGAAGTTACCACCGTAGAGTCCTTACTTTGATGGTACTAATTTTGCTAGTTGGAAGCATACGATGAAAATGCATATTCTTGGACATAACCCCACCGTTTGGGCTATTGTGTGGATTGGTTTGCAATGTGAATTCTTTGATGGGAAGGAACCAAACCGTCAAGCTACCACGGAAGAGTTGAAGATGCTGCAATACAATGCTCAAGCTTGCGATATCCTCTTCAAAGGATTGTGCCCCGAAGAATTCAACAAAATTAGCCGTCTTGACAATGCAAAAGAAATTTGGGATAGTTTGATTGATATGCACGAAGGTACCGACTCTGTCAAGGATTCCAAGTGATAGAGGAGAGGGGGCCAGATCTTTCAATGAGATGATAACTATCGATTTAGTAGAGTCGACTTTGATGATCCGACTACAAACGTGCACGACGTTGCGCCTTAGAAATCGCTAAAACAATCTCATGGGGTTACTGATGATGCCAGAAGCACAATCAGCCTGACCACGAAGGTCTATTCCTGCATGTAATCGAAGAACAAGCAAGAATGTGATAAAGCAATCTGAATATTGCAAATATATATGAAGTATTGACAAAGGTGGGGATCCGAAAGTGGTCTTTGTCTGGTCGTTGGACACAAACGAAGTACACGAAGTTGCATTGGGTAACTTATAACGAAACAAATCCCAAAGAAAAAGCTACTAGATGGATCTACTTATATAGGAGAAAGGGGTGCCGACCAAGGAGGTGGGAGGACATCCCAAGGCAGCCTAAAACTAACCCTAGGTCGTACAAGGCTCATGGACCCAAGTGGAGGTGATGCAACACCTTTGGACTTGTAGTTTGACTCGGATTCTGCTATAGCGTCAGATTGTTTCATCGATATCTCAACGCTCCAGACGAATTTGAAGGTGAATCCAAATGGGTTGGAAAATGTACGAAATCTAGTTTCCAAAAAAAAAGAATCACCCAATTCGGAGTCCGTATGAAGGAGTTCTTGCCGTTTTGAGTCAGGTATGTCTGTGCAGTCCGAATGTGGATGCAGAACGTGAGAGACTTGGACTCTATCTTCTCTTGGCCCAAAGCTGACGTGAGAGAACTTTTTGAACAGCACCTAAACTTCTCTTTTTCCCTTATCTTCATATGTGGATTGTACAAATGTCCCATACACCTGGAATTAGATGTGGCACAAAAGTCTGTGAAGTATTTTTGTCCTGGATGACATAAATAAATTGTTGCATAGTTTGCATTAGAAATCACCTCACAAATATACATGTATGCAATATTTTTGGTCGTATCCAAGGTAGTCATGTCCTCAGCATCCTCCCTTTCTTGAAAATAAAGCTGTCCTCGGTGTTGCTTAATCTGATATGTGGGTAAGAAAATATACAAGGTGTACATGTTGTATATGTATATGTCATCCATTTTTACTTCTCTTAATTTTCGCACATATGACACATGTATAGATGAGTATCTTTCGTAATTCATAAAATATAAAGCCAAAATATTATCACAAGGGGTAGAAGGCATGAAAATATTGCAACTTAGTTTGCACAAATAAGTGAAGCTCTTATTCATATCAAAAGATTGACAATGTTCATCTTCATTCCCAACATTGGTGAATAAACCTTACTTGCATGAAATTCACCAGCTACAACATGCTTAAATAAGAAAACATGCAATAAGTCATTTGACATAGAATCATCACGAGGATTAGAGGTCATATCAAAATGATTAAACATTGGCACAATTATTTTCAAATGTATTTTATCCAAATCTGATTTATTCTCTGATCCACATGATCCTTTTGCATCAATAGTTAATTCAATGGGTGCACTCAAATTTGTTGGTATTTCAGTTGTTTGATCACATGACGCATTCATGACAGTAAAATGATTATCTAAACTAGGTGGTGTGCTCAAATCAACAGGTAATTCAATACATGAAGTATTCAAGTTAACTAGATAAGCATCATCCTCATGTGAAGTTATATCATCATTGTTTTTACGGTTACCTTGTCGCAAAGACGTAGCTGATGTAGGTACAGACGATGACAATGTAATATACACTTTAGATGATGGAGCACTCACAATCGGAGGTGTGGCTGCTCTAGTAGGTGCAATGGTGGAGGAATCAACCGGTGCTGGTGAGCATGAACTGGAATAGTAGTTGTTGTAGTCACACAGTGCATCCTCCTGTATTTGTCTCTCAAAGGTACAAGCACGAACATACATACCAGTAATGCAACGAGGAATATACTGAAATCTTGCGCGAATATCATGGTTCAACCGACCAAAAATTCTATTCATTGTATCGTCCTCAGATTCTTCTATGTCACAATGATGCATATAAGATTTGAACTCTTGGTAGTAAGCATGAACAGTGTTACTGCCTTGTTTTAATTATTCCAATTTGCGAAGCAATTCACGGGTATGAACTTGATGTTTGTGCTATTCCTTAACTCTGATTCATAGCACATTGCTTTGCATGATTCTTGCCATGATTGAAATCATCTTGTCCAAAAGAAATATCCTTAGATTAGTTTTGATTCGAAAAATTTAGGGTTAGGTCTCCGCCGAACTCATCTCGAATCGACCAAGTTGTAGAAATCAGTCTCACCAATTTGGCTTAGGCTATTGCACATGTGATTTTCGGTCTAACAAAAAATTGCAAATCGGTGCGACCGAGTTCAACTCTCTGTGAAACCCTAGCAATCTCGGTGCCACCAAACCGTGACTCGGTCTGACCTAGTTCACTAGTTTAGGTTCCAGAATTGCTTCGGTGTCACCGATTTTAACAAATCGGTAGCTCCGAAATGCTTTCTGTGGAGAACTAAAACTAAGTTTTTGGGTCATCTGTTTTGCAAAAACTCTACACTTTGTGATGCTCATCCACTCTACCTCATCTACATCTATTCATAGGGTCAGCTGTCAGTGTGTTTACCAAGATGTCTGACCAGAGTGACAGCCAAAACTTGTCTGAGGAGCAAGTTAACTTGAGTGAGGGCACTAGTCCCTCAGCAGCTCTGATGAGGGTAGCAGGAGCACTTCAAACAACCTGCCCAAGGCAGCTACCAAGACAAGGAATAAGAAAACCTCAAATACTGAGGATGATTACTTTGTGGCTGATGAGACCACTTCAAAGAAGAAGGTGCTCAGGAAAGAGTATGGAACAACTGCTGCAACAAATCCAGGTCTGAACAAGAAGGCACCTGCCAAGAGGATGCCAATGTCTAAGGCCAGAGCCTCTACTCAAGAGACAATGGTTTTCACTCTTGAAACCAAAGATGGTGAGCCAGCAGGAGCAAATAAGAGAGCGAGAAAAACCACAGCTAGAGTGATTGGCAAGCCATCCATGAGACAGGATGATGATGATGAAGTTGAAGAAGAGGATGCTGCACCAGCTCCTCAAGCTCATAAGCTTATGGGAGATGCCATCAAGTCTGGGGCTGCTCCTTCAAAGCCCAAGACTTCTCCAAAAGCTGCTCAGGCCACCAAGTCTGCACCCAAGAGAAGCACAAGGAACATTCCAACTTCAGAAATGAACAAGGCCCCAGTGCTTGAGATTGATGAAGATGCTGAGGTCCAAGTGCTTAGGAAGTTGAAGCCCAAGATTCCTGATCATGATAAAACTCATATTGTTGTTGAGGACATGAGGTTGAGGAAGGATGCAGGTCTCAGAAGATGGAGATAAAGTGACCCATATGTTGTGAGGAGAAGGACTGCTGTGGACTACAAATTTCATACCAAAGAACAACAAGACTTCTATGAGACAGTTCTGCTTGACAAGAAGCCAATAGTATTTGACATGAGATGGGTTGATTGGGACAACATCAAGAACAATGAAGATCATTTTCCTAGTGTGCTTGAAAGTTTCAAAGCATGTGGTGTTGAAAAGTTTGTGGGTCAGAAGCCGACCAAATGGAATGATGAACTCATCATGAAATTCTACTCCACATCTCACTTTTATCCTGATGGTAGAATTGTATGGATGTCTGAAGGTACGAGGTACTGGTCAACTGTTGATGAGTGGGCCAAGCTGATTAAAGCCCCTAAAGAGCATGAGGATGACTTGGATGTGTATGCCAAGAAGAAGCAAGACCACAACTCCATGGAAAATATGTACAAAGAGATCCCAGACAAAGCATTCGAAACACATCAGTTTGGATCTGTACACTTCTTGTTGTCTGGTCTAGCTACGATCAACACTATCTTGAGGCATACGTTGTTGCCCAAATCAGGAGATCACAAGATGATCAGTGGCCATTCAATCAACTTGCTGCATATTTTTGATGTGCCTCAGATGTTCAAAGTCATGAGTATGATTGTTGAAACAAGAAGAGGACAACTGCAGACCAGAAGAGATCATGTGGGTATGCTCCACACATTCAAGAGCTCATCAACTCCAAGATGGGCACATGAATATACTTGTTGGATAAGGAACATCTGCCACTATATCCAGACTTTGAGGACAACACAGTTGTCATGGATGATAATGAACCTTCATTAGTGCAAGCACAAGAGAAGAGAGCCAAAGCTAGAGCTGAGAAAGCTGCCAAGATGCCAAGTGTTGAAGAGGCATCTCAGGTGTCCCTCAAGTCAAAGCAAGATCAAATGACTTATCCGATTCAAGCAACTTTGAGGATTGAGAAGGGCTTGGCCACCCTGACTCAAAATCAGGAGAGCTTGGAGAGGATCATTGAAACAAAGTTCTATGGTCTTGATCTGAAAGTGACTGAGATGCAGACTGCAGTTGAACAGCTCCAGGAGGAAGCAGAGGACAGGAGAGGGCAGGCTACGACAGATGCCTTTCAGAGAGTGCCTTGAGTTCAGAGATCTGCTGCAGTGCCAATACTTGATAATAGAGGTACTACATCAGCACCAGCAGCCACCGTTTCAGTGCCACCTCCAGCAGCGACTCCACCAGCTCCAACTACATCATCTGAAGCCCTCGTCCTTGGGAGTTCTCTCTACACCACCTCCCAAAGATCAAGCCTGAGAGACGCATAGCACTATGCATTTTCGAACTTTTTGGTAACTTGTTGCCAAAGGGGGAGAAATATGTATAGATCATAGGCTTCCAAAGAGAGTGTTTTGCCTCTTGGTCTCTTGCTATTGGTTGAACTTCATTTGTGTGTTTGCTTGATACTTTTTGTGTGTGAGATACTTGTTTGATCATGTGATTGATCATATGCTACTTTAATGCTTGCTTGGATGATATTATCTCTTATATCCCTATATGATCATTCACTTTTGCTTGGTGATGAGTGCATGCTTTTAGTTTATATCATTTTGAGCGCTCCACCTAGATGTATGTGACATGGAAGAGTAACCCATGATCCTAATCGATTGTGCATTTGCACTCAAACACAAATTTTAAATAATGCACAAATTTAGGGGGAGCTCTTGCTTATCACATACTTCTCAAAGTGACGATGTATTTAAATCTTATTATCATCTGTCAAAGCTTTGATCTATATGTTGTCATCAATTACCAAAAAGGGGGAGATTGAAAGTGCAACTATCCATGGGTGGTTTTGGTAATTACTAACAACATATAGCTCATTGAACTAATGCTCCTTCAAGATGATCATTTCGAAAAGTTCAATGATTGGCATCGCATGGATTAGGCATGTGGACCCCTCAATATGCCAAGGACACATAGTGGCTCAAGCTCAAGACTCTACATTTTCTATTTTAGTGATCCAAGACCACATTGAGTCCATAGGAAAGCCAATACTATTAAAAGGGGATGAGGTGTTGCTTAATGGGTTTCTTGCTCAAAGTGCTTAGTGAGATGCTCCAAAACCCTCAACCACTTTCTCACATCCACATATGTCCCAAACCAAAAGTCAAACTCAGCCCTACCGAAAGTTTCTATCCGGCACCACTGAGTTCATTTGACATAGCCACTGCCACAAAACCCTAATCATTTCGGTCTCACCGAAAGGGATCTCGGTCTCACCGAGATGGGATTGCAAACTCTCTGTTTCCCTTCGTAACATTTCAGTCCAACCGAGATGAACGATCAGTCCCACCGAGTTTGCAATGAAAACTCTGTGTTTCCCATTTGTAACATTTCGGTCTCACCAAAATGAGCAAATCGGTCCTACCGAGTTTGCCTGACCAACTCTCTGGTTAGCTTATTACCAAACTCGGTCGTACCGAGTTTTTGTAATTGATCTCACTGAGATTATGTTATGCCCTAACCATAATGAAATCGGTCTGACCGAGATCTCTGATTCGGTACCACCGAGTTTGGTAAATTGTGTGTAACGGTTAGATTTTTTGTGGAGGCTATATATACCCCTCCACCCACTCTTCATTCATGGAGAGAGCCATCAGAACATACCTAGACTTCCATTACTCATTGTTCTGAGAGAGGACCACCTACTCATGTGTTGAGACCAAGATATTCCATTCCTACCATATGAATCTTGATCTCTAGCCTTCCCCAATTGCTTTCCACTCAATTCATCTTTCCACCAAATCCAAATCTGTGAGAGAGAGTTGAGTGTTGGGGAGACTATCATTTGAAGCATAAGAGCAAGGAGTTCATCATCAACACACCGTCTATTACCTTTTGGAGAGTGGTGTTTCCTAGATTGGTTAGGTGCCACTTGGGAGCCTCCGACAAGATTGTGGAGTTGAACCAAGGAGTTTGTACGAGCAAGGAGATCGCCTCATTCGTGAACATCTACCCTAGTGAGGCAAGTCCTTCATGGGCGATGACCATGGTGGGATAGACAAGGTTCCTTCTTCGTGGACCCTTCATGGGTGGAGCCCTCCGTGGACTCACGCAACCGTTACCCTTCATGGGTTGAAGCCTCCATCAACGTGGATTTATGATAGCACCACCTATCAAAACCACGCGTAAAAAATCTCCGTGTCTACATTGCGTTTGCTCCCTCAAACTCCTCCCTTTACCTTCATATGCAATTGCTTTATATTCGGCTGCTATACTCTTAGAATTGCATGTGTAGGTTGATTGCTTGACTTGTGCTAAGTTGCCAAAATCTACCAAGAACTAAAACTGGGAAAGGCTAGATTTTTATTTGGTCAAGTAGTCTAATCACCCCCCCCCCCCTTCTAGACATACTTTCGATCCTACACTAAGGCCGATCTTTCACGAAATGGAGGGGATCCAACGAAGAACACGATGAACACGGTGATAGAGGCAAAGGTGTCCCGTCTTTCGATGAGATGGTGGCTATCGTTTTTGGTGGAGTAGACTTTGACGATCCGACTACGAACGTGCGAGGATGTCACGCCTTAGCAATTGCTAAACCAACTCCGAGAGGTTATTGACCACGCCGGAGTACGATCAACCTGACCACGAGGGTCTATTTCCTGCAAGCAAACGGAGAACAAGCAAGGAACTAAGATTGCAATATTAATATTGCGAATATAAAAGGAAAGCTTTACTGATCAAGGTGGGGTTCTGTAATGTCTTTGTCTGGTCGTTGAACACACATGAAGTACGCGAAGTTGCAACTATGGCGAACTTTAATATAAACAAAACCCAAAGTCTAAACGACGCCCTAAGGGCTGTATATACGGAGGAAGAGGGGGGGGGGGAATTTCGTGGCCCTTGGAGGAGGGGTCCGAAACCAACCCTAACTCTTGTTTCCCCACACATACGGACTCTAAAAATAGCCTATACTCAAGTATTTCGAAATTACATGGGCCTGGCACAATAATAAGGTGACGCAGCACCTATAATAGCCTCTGCACGAAATTTATGAAGTGGCATCTAGTATATCTTGTCCAAGGCTTCATGCACTCATTATGGTGGCTTCAAAGTCCTGAAATCATCACTTGTAAGTCCATTCTTGTTCCCCTTGCGCATGCCATCATCTCCATGCTTGATCTTGCTCCAATGTTCATCCTTCTTATCCAAGCTAGGCCCTTCATTTGTAAGTAAGACAAATGTATCCAATTTAGGCAGCATCATATTCTCATGAACATTAGAATCATTACCAAGAAACGAAAGTACCTGGTCATTTAATTGGCGTGCGCGAGCACTAGTAATTGGTCATGTATATGTATCAGTTGGGGCTATGGGTGTAACCTTGTTAGTGATGTCCTCATCATTCTCCCCTTCTTGAATTGAAGTCGTCCTCAACGGAAGCTCATCTTCCTCACCTAAGTAAAGCTTCAAATCTGCAATGTTAAATGTGGGACTAACCCCAAAATCGGCAGGCAACTCAAGCTTATATGCAGTATCATTTATTTTCTCTAACACCTTAGAAGGACCATCAGCACGTGGCATTAGTTTGACTTGCGAAAATTAGGAAACCAATCCTTACGCAAATGTAACCAAAAAATATCTCCAGGTGCAAAGACAACATGTTTTCTACCCCTATCTCCAACAAGTTTATATTTAGCATTCATGCGCTCAATATTTTCCTTAGTTAACTCATGCATTTCTAAGATTAATTCAGCACATTGTTTAGCATCAAAATTTACCTTCTCCGAAGATGAAAGAGGTAACAAATCAATAGGTGCACGAGGTAGGAAACCATAGACAATTTCAAAAGGGCACATCTTAGTAGTAGAATGCAACAAACGATTATAAGCAAATTCAATATGAGGCAAGCATTCTTCCCACATTTTCTTGTTATTCTTCAAAACAGCCCTAAGCATAATAGACAAAGTTCTATTGACTACTTCAGTTTGTCCATTAGTTTGGGGGTGACAAGTAGTACTAAAAAGCAGTTTAGTCCCCAACTTAGCCCATAAATATCTCCAAAAGTGGTTAAGAAATTTAGTATCACGATCTGAAACAATAGTATTTGGCACACCATGCAAGCGAATAATTTCATGAAAGAACAAATCAGCAACATTAGTAGCATCATCGCTTTTATGACATGGTATAAAGTGTGCCATCTTCGAGAACCTATGCACGACAACAAATATGCTATCCCTCTCCTTCTTTGTTCGAGGTAAAACCAAAACAAAGTCCATAGATATATCTTCCCAAGGAACACTAGGGGCAGGCAAAGGCATATATAAACCATGAGGATTGAGTTGTGACTTAGCTTTTTGACATGTAGCGCAGCAAAGAACAAAACGCTCAACATCCCATCTCATCTTTGGCTAAAAGAAATGTGTAGCAAGTACGTTATCCGTCTTCTTCATGCGAAAGTGTCCCATTAATCCTCCTTCACGCGCCTCCTGCAACAACAAAAGACGAATAGATCTAGCTGGAATGCATAGCTTGTTAGCACGAAACACAAATCCATCATTACCGACGAACTTGTTCCATGTTCTCCCTTCTTTACAATTCTGCAATACATCTTTAAATTCAGCATCATGCACATATTGATCTTTGATGGTCTCCAAACCAAATATTTTAAAGTCAAGTTGTGAAAGCATAGTATAACGACGAGACAATGCATCAACAATAACATTTTATTTTCCCATCTTGTGTTTAATAACATAAGGGAAAGTCTCTATGAATTCAACCCATTTAGCATGTCTACGGTTCAGTTTTGCTTGACTTTTAATGTGCTTCAAAGATTCATGGTCGGAATGTATAACAAATTCTTTTGGGCCATAAATAATGTTGCCATCTTTCCAAAGTCCGAACAAGAGCTTATAATTCCTTATCATAAGTAGAATAATTTAGACTAGGCCCGCTCAAATTTTTAGAAAAGTATGCAACAGGTTTACCATCTTGTAATAACACACCTCCTAACCCAATTCTAGTAGCATCACATTCAAGCTCAAAAGTCTTATTAAAATCAGGAAGTTGGAGTAAAGGAGCATGCGTCAACTTATCTTTCAATACCGTGAATGCTTCTTCCTGTGCAGTACCCCAAAAAAAGGCACATCCTTCTTTGCAAGCTCATTGAGAGGTGCAGCAATGGTGCTGAAATATCTCACAAAACGCCTATAGAATCCAGCGAGACCAAGGAAACTCCTCACGTGTGTGACTGTTTTGGGCTGCAGCCAACTCTCAATAGCTTCAATCTAGGCTTTATCAACCTCAATTCCCTGTGGAGTAACAACATAGCTAAGAAAAGATACTCGGTCGGTGCAAAAGGTGCACTTTCCAAGGTTAGCGAACAAACGTGCATCACGTAGAGCAATAAAAACAACACGTGAATGTTCCAAATGTTCCTCCAAAGATCTGCTATAAATCAATATATCATCAAAGTAAACTACCACAAATCGTCCAATGAAAGCACGTAAATCTTTATTCATTAATCTCATGAAAGTACTAGGTGCATTAGTTAACCCAAAAGGCATGACTAACCACTCATATAATCCAAACTTAGTTTTAAATGTTGTTTTCCATTCATCTCCAAATTTCATACGAATTTGATGGTATCCACTACACAAATCAACTTTGGAGAATATTGTAGAGCCACTCAATTCATCAAGCATATCATCTAGCATAGGAATAGGATGACGATAACGAATAGTAATATTATTAATGTCTATACAATCAACACACATACGCGATGTATCATCCTTTTTTGGCACTAGAATAATAGGAACAACACAAGGACTAAGGGATTCGCGTATGTAACCTTTGTCAAGTAGCTCCTGCACTTGACGCATAATCTCCTTCATCTCCTCTGGATTGGTACGGTATGGTGCGCGGTTGGGTAGCGATGCACCGGGAAATAAGTCAACCTGATGCTCAATCCCTCGAATAGGTGGTAATCCCGGTGGCACGTCTTGTGGAAAGACGTCTGCGAACTCCTGCAAAATTTTAGTGACAGCAGGAGGCAAAGAGGAAGGCACATCCTCGAATGAAAATAATGCCTCTTTGCACACAAAAGCATAGTAAACATATTTGCTTAAATCTAGATCATCAATATCAGATTTAGTGGCAACTAAACATCCACTTTTTAATTTAATGTCAGATGCAACATGAGATGATGGTGTGTTATTAGGCTTCATTTGTTGCTCAAATTCTTTTTCCACAATGTGAATTTCACTCTTATTTTGCTCCTGTTTCGCTATATTAGCTCTATGAATATCATCTTTCAAAATGGAATCAGCAGACATAGGAAGCAAAGTAATACGTTTATCCTTATGAACAAGAGTATACTGATTCGTTCTACCATGGTGTACATATTTTTTTATCAAATTTCCATGGTCTACCAAGTAATAAGGAACATGCTTGCTTGGGTACCACATCACAATCAACATAATCAGCATATGTGGAGATACTAAAATGCACACGAACAGTACGTGTTACCTTAACCTTGCCGCTGTTGCTGAACCATTGGATGTAGTAAGGATGTGGATGTGGTCTTGTGGTGAGAGATAGCTTCTCCACCATCTCCATGCTAGCCAAGTTGTTGCAGCTCCCTCCATCTATGATGATGCGAACATAACGTTCCTTCACAACTCCGTTTGTATGGAACAAA
The DNA here is from genome assembly GCA_902687465.1 of Secale cereale. Lineage (NCBI taxonomy): Eukaryota > Viridiplantae > Streptophyta > Magnoliopsida > Poales > Poaceae > Secale > Secale cereale. The sequence continues at coordinate 288,147,570 of LR738714.1, forward strand.
TTATGCCTCTAATTTTGCTCCGCTTGTGTAACATGCACACTCAAAACACGTTGAGCAACTAAACATTCATACCTGTCAGCATCTTCAGGAGCCATGTATTGCGTCTCATTTTCAGAATCATCCCCACCGTGTTCTTCATGTGTAATAAGAGCCAAAATCTCCTCATCATAGTCACTAGCGGACTCATAACCACCATCCTCAGTAGCAATCATGACACGCTGAGATGGGCATTTACTCGCATAGTGACCACGACCAGTGTAGCGACGACATATAACATCATGTGTTGGCCCTGTGGATGCCATGGATGAAGAAGAGCTCTGCGCAGGACTGGAAGGTGTACTCTTGGTTGATGGTGGTGGTGCCTATTTGCTTTTATCATGGCTAGAAGTGACGGATGAAGTAGGCGGTGCTGCAGCCGGACGTGTTGAAGTAGATGATACACGCGGTGTCCATGATGAAGGTCGACCTGTAGAATAATTAGTTCGCGCCAAGGCCTGTCGATCCTGCACTTTACGTTCAGCTTTGGAAGCAAGATGGAATAAACGAGTGACATTATTATACTCCTTATACTCTAGAATTGTCTGAATCTCTCTATTTAAGACACGCATAAAACGTGCAAGCATAGCCTCATTATCTTCAACAATACCACATCTAATCACGCCAGTTTGTAATTCCTGATAATATTCCTCTACATAATTTTTTCCTTGTCTTAAACGCTGCAATTTCTGAAGTAATTCGTATTGATAATATGGTGGAACCCAACGAGTACGCATAGCAATTTTCAAAGCAAAACTAGTGAAAGCACAAAGAGCAGCAGCAACACGTCTCTCCTCGGGATATTTTAGACATGTAAAACATTGTTCGGTTTCTAACTCCCAAGTAAGATATATATCAGGAACATATCTACCCTCAAATGGTGGAATGTTTAATTTTTGTTTAGGTAGATGGTCATGATCTCATACCTGAGGGTGTGGTGCAGCCCTACTATTGCGATTATTTGCATGTGGACGACCGGGTGGTTGTGGTACTGGTTGTTGCATGCTGTTCTGATTTTGATCAACCTCATCCTCGTAATCCCCCGCATAATCGTCCTCCTCCTCGGCAGCCACGGGAGCCACGGAAGTATCAACAACAACACCAACAGTTTGGCCAGGCTGAAGAGCGACACGGCTCGCTTTGCGGAGGGCTGTTTCACGACGTGAAGGTGGTGGTTGTTGTTGTTGCAACGATGCAACAGGTGGAGGTAGGCGCGCAAGCACTTCAGCGAATTTGGCATCCAACTTGGTGTCAATTGACTTCTCAATGCCATCCATCCTTGCTAGCGCGTCACCAAAACTGGTCATCACATCTTCTACCTGTTGACCCATCATTTGCGGAAATTTATCATGCAACTCCTTGTTCGTCATGTTCTCCCAATCAGTCTTGTGGACTTGTGATCTTGGCATGGTTAGCAGCAATAGAAACACACAAAAATATGATCCTATAGACTACTAGAAAATGGTGGTGGTGGGGCGTCAAAATCCATCAAGCAAATCTCAAATTCTTACCAGTTCTTACCCAGCAGCAGATGGGGATCGGCTACCGTGGTAGTCAAAACTCTCAAAGCTTGGATAAAGTGATTACTAGGGAGAGTCAAACGCATGACGTAGATATATGTGGAGCTGGGAAGGCTTATAATATGGTAGCAAAAAGGGTCAGCAATAATCTATTCAGATATGCGAAGTTGAATAAACGCTCAACGACGGTACTGTGCTGGTCCTAGGCTAGATCGTACTAGAGACGCGAGCCTAGAACACTAACAAAATCACGACGCTGCACGTAATCAAGGGGAAAGCAAACTCTGAATTTTTTTGCCTCTTTTTTTGTGCTCTTTTTTTTGCCGAAAATAACTATAATGGCGAGTGTCTCAAAACTCTTCCCAAGTCAAACTAAGATGATAGGCACGGAATTTTTTTGACGATTTTTTTTTGGAATCAGGGCAGTGACGACGAAAAAGTGCGGTAAAATAACAGTATGATGGCACATGTCTCAAAAGACTCAGAAAAGCCTAAAAATAGGATAGGGAAAAAGTATTTTCACCTGTCGAAAGTTTTGCCTAAAAACTATCCGGGGGTCTTCAGACTTTTTTTCGAGACCTACGTAGGCAAGGAAACACGAATCCGAAACTAGATGGATCTTGAGAACATACCTAAAATGAAAAAACTAGGGTTGTTTGTGGATATATGATGGCAGGATATGGCAGCGGTGGTAGGTTATGGCAGTGGTGATGGTATGTTGTAGCAGTGGTGGGATATGGCAGCGGTGGTGGGATATGGCAGCGGTGGTGGTATGGCAGTAGCAATGAATATGGTGCAGCAGCGTGACAACTATGACAGAACTCGAAACTCTAAAGGACTAGACACTAAGACCAGCAACTAGACACGACGATGGAACCGCAAATTCAACAAAGCAAAACCCTAAAAAGATTATGCAAAGGCTCATATTGGTTCGGATATGATAAACTAACCCTAATAATTTTTTTGGCTTTTTCGTGGACCATAGGTATGAAGAACAGACTCGATCTAACTATGAACAAACTGGAAAATCTCACCGAGCAACCTGGAAATCTGATACCACTTGATAGAGGCAAAGGTGTCTCGTCTTTCGTTGAGATGGTGGCTATCGTTTTTGGTGGAGTAGACTTTGACGATCCGACTACGAACGTGCGAGGACGTCGCGCCTTAGCAATCGCTAAACCAACTCCGAGAGGTTATTGACCACGCCGAAGCACGATCAACCTGACGACGAGGGTCTATTTCCTGCAAGCATACGAAGAACTAGCAAGAAAGTAAGATTGCAATATGAATATTGTGAATATAAGAAAAAAGCTTTATTGATCAAGGTGGGGTTCTGTCAAGTCTTTGTCTGGTCGTTGAACACAAACGAAGTACGTGAAGTTGCAGCTATGGCGAACTTTAATCTAAACAAAACCCAAAGTCTAAACGACGCACTAAGGGCTGTATATATGGAGGGAGAGGGGGGAAATTCTGTGGCCCTTGGAGGAGGGGTCCAGAACCAACCCTAACTCTTATTTCCCCACACATACGGACTCTAAAAAAAGCATATACAGAAGTATATAATAAGGTGACACATCACCTATAATAGACTCTGGACGAAATTTATGAAGTGTCATCTTGTATATTTCGTCCAAGGCTTGACGCACTCATTATGGTGGCTTCAAAGTCCTGAAATCATCACTTGTAACTCCGTTCTTGTTCCCCTTGCGCATGCCATCATCTCCATGCTTGATGTTGCTCCAATGTTCATCCTTCTTGTCCAAGCTAGGCCCTTCATTTGTAAGCAAGACAAATTTATCCAATTTAGGCAGCATCATATTCTCATGAACATTAGAATCATTACCAAGAAACGAAAGTACCTGGTAATTTAATTCGCGTGCGCGAGCTCTAGTAATTGGTCCTGTATATGTATCAGTTCTTGTCGGTGTACTAAGGTAGGGGTACCCCAGTACCCCAACTCGTGCACGGGCAGTTGCAGCTTCCCGCGGCAAGGTTTACTGCGTGCTCGCCGGAGACCTTCCTGCTCCCTATTAAACCATTCAAAAACAAAGTATACAAGACATAAGACCGAGACCCCGGCAAGAGGAGCTTGCCGGGAAGGCTGTACCAGGCTCAAGACTGTTCCGCCAACACAAGACCCTGGCAAGAGGAGCTTGCCAGGAAGACTAGAAGACATCGCCTCGGCGCTATGCGCGCCCCGGCAAGGGGCCCGGGGAGCGACAAGTTCCCGGGCCCGGCAAGATCAAGGCCCCGGCAAGGTACTTGCCGGGAAGGCTGCGCTGTGTGCCCGCGCTCCAGCTCATCGGACCACGCGTCGCCCTGGGGCCTATCCAGGGACGCGTGGCGGATGGCTGTGCAGCCTGGGGTACACGGTGGCACTCCACGGCGATAAATCCGTCGCCGTGGCGGACGGAGACGCTAAGGCGGGAGCTTTTGGGGTCGACGGCGACGGGCATTAAATGCCCTTGTCCCCCACTGTTAAAGTAGGTATAGACCACTGTTCTGTACTGTAGCTCCACTGTTCCCGCACTGTTACAACTACCACCACTTTTACATTTTTACCCCCTTCTCCTACGTTGACACCTGTCGGTGACCCCTTACACTATAAAAGGAGGCCCATGCACAACGTGGAGGGGGTTCGAAACCTAGATTACTCTCACGCACGGTGTAGCTGCTTCTTCAAGCTCCCGAGCGCCCAACTCAATACACAACCAAGCAGGAGTAGGGTTTTACGCATCCGTGCGGCCCGAACCTGGGTAAAACTGCCCGCGTGTCTGCTTCGATCTGCTCTTTGTGCTCCCTCCGCCCTCGTACCACACAGACAAGGGGCTCCGGTCCCATAGGTGTTCGTGGCGGACAGTTTCCCCCGACAGTTCTGGTTGTGGGTGTAACCTTGTTAGTGATGTCCTCATCACACGGGGAAGAACGGAGAGAAATCACAAGGAAAAACACTCAAGAACAAGTCCAATCACACATCCACTAGACTAACAACACATAGAACCACAAGATACATGAAAAACAAAGGGAAAGATACAAGGTAAAGTTCATCTCCAAGAGGAGGACTTGATGATATCATAGACGGATCTTCCCGTGAGGGGTCTTGAATAACGTACCATCTTCTCACATGCTCACATGGAGGTCTTGAACTCCATGGGAGTTGTAGTCTCTCTCTCAAGAGTAGAGTAGTACAAGGAGCAAAGCTCGCCTAAGAATGAGCTATCATATTTGCTAACCCTGGAAATGAGGTGGGGGAGGAGTATATATAGTCTAAGCCATGAAGGGGTAAGTTGGAAAGGGGATACATGGGCCTCTTGCCCGATTCTACGCATAGGCAGGCACCGGATGTCCAGGCTGGGGGTCGGATGTCCGGGGCTTCGCGAGTCGCCAGATGTCCGGCCCGAAGATGGGCAAACTTCTGGTATGTTCTGTCATCCATGACGGATTTCCGGGGGAGAGGCCGGATGTCCGGGGTCATGCCGGATGTCTGGCCGCTGAAGCTTTAGCAGCTCCGTCTTCTTCCGTCGTCGCTTCCAAGCTTCCCTCGCGGATGGTGTAGGTGTTCCTTGGTGCTTGCACTCCTCCTATCATTCGTGAAGCTCCAACAATACCTATGCTTGCACACGAGTGGAGTGTCAAGTAGTATACCATCCTCGATGGGGTCAAGTGAACACATGTAAAGGAGATGATTCACCTTTATGTATGAGAAGTAGAGGTCGCACGTGTCACTTTCCAAACGGACTCTTCACATGGTGCATGTCCTTAGGATGCTCCGCATCATAAACCTTAGGAGGTCTTGATGATCCAAGGGATCCTTCTCCAATGGAGGTTGATGAGGACATCACTAACAAGGTTACACCCACAGCCCCAACTGATACATATATAGGACCAATTACTAGCGCTCGTGCACGCCAATTAAATTACCAGGTACTTTCATTTCTTGGTAATGATTCTAATGTTCATGAGAATATGATGCTGCCTTAATTGGATACATTTGTCTTGCTTACAAATGAAGGGCCTAGCTTGGACAAGAAGGATGAACATTGGATCAAGATCAAGCATGGAGATGATGGCATGCGCAAGGGGAACAAGAACGGAGTTACAAGTGATGATTTTAGGACTTTGAAGCCACCATAATGAGTGTGTGAAGCCTTGGACGAAATATACAAGATGACACTTCATAAATTTCGTCCAGAGGCTATTATAGGTGTTGTGTCACCTTTTTATTGGGCCAGGCCCATGTAATTTCAAAATACTTGAGTATAGGATGTTTTTAGAGTGTGTATGTGTGGGGAAACAAGAGTTAGGGTTGGTTTCGGACACCTCCTCCAAGGGCCACGGAATTCCCCCCTCTTCCTCCATATATACAGGCCTTAGGGCATCGTTTAGACTTTGGGTTTTGTTTAGATTAAAGTTTGACATAGCTGCAACTTCGCGTACTTCGTTTGTGTTGAACGACCAGACAAAGATGTCACAGAACCCAACTTGATCAATAAAGCTTCCTCTTGAATTCGCAATATCCAGAGGACTCATGTGTGCTCGTATAGCTTGACTTGGAGTAGTAGTCATATTTGGGCGCCGTATTCATATTGTTGAAGAGGTTCATGCTCGTCGCCTAGGTCGAAGGGGATGGCCCTTGCTCGACCATATTGTCGCCGTCTTGATGTGGGGAGCTTTCGAAGATGGAAGTGTCGCCCTCACTTGTAGGTGGTCGCCTTGTAGTTGGAGATGTCGATGTAGGCGAACTCATGGGAAGTAGGCGAAGATGTCGTACGTACGAAGGCGAAGATGCCTTGATAGCACTTGGCGAAGATGCCGAAGTGGTGGTTGTAGCCGTAGCTCCTTCATGGTGGTGGTTGTCTCGCAGTCTTCTCTCTTGCTCTTGAAGCACGTCCTTGGCGTGAGGTAGATCTTGATCAGACTTGTAGGTATGCGCTTGTCGAGCATCTTCATGAGGATGATGTCTTTGTCGTGCTTGAGCTCGTGGATGACTTGCGCTTGCGTCGTGTTTGAACTCCGAAGAGTTGTGACTTGAACGTCGCCGTCGAGAAGCTGACAAAGGGGAAGAAGACTTGTAATTGACCACCAAGTGTTTGAGCTCCGCCATTTGTTTGTTGAAGGAGTCGCACATGTCGTCGAAGGAAGCCATTCTCCTTGTCTCGGTGTGTCGTAGTTCGATGGCGATGTTTCCCAAGTGCTCTTACATTGCTCGTTGTAGTCCGATGGTTTTCACGTGGATGTCTTTGTTCGCGCCATCGATGTTGAAGACCGGAGATGAAATGCCTTGCCTATCCATCACAAGACGCTAGCAATTTTGAGTGGGAGAAAGAGAAGAACTATACCAAATGTACCTTGGCCGATGTTGAAGATGGATCAATGATCACTCAAATGTGGAGCAAGGAAATATCACAATTGGTACCAATTCTTGTCAGTTTCTCACACCTACACAAGTAAAGCTTATGGTGGAGCTCGGTGAGGATAGTGGCACAAAAATTTGATTCAAAATGTTAGCAAGAGTCAATAATGTTGAAAAAGATTCACAAATTTGCAAATGCAACAAGTAGACCAATAGCAAGATATTGTACACAGAAACACACACGCAAATAGATAAGTGGGGTTGTGCAACCAAGGGGTGAGCCAAAATGTGGAATCCACGAAAATGCTCTTGTTGCACAACACTAGAGAGATGCTAGCGCGATTGCACAATAGGCGGATACGAACTTTTGCACAACTTACTAAGAAAAATGCAACGACTTCTATCCCAAGTGTCTTATATGTATGGTATTTCGGTGATATGATCCAAGATGATCGAGTATGACAATCTTAATGTAGTATGATGCTATGGTTCTTGCTTAAAAGCTCTTTGCCTATCTTTTTCTTTGTGCTTAAAAGCTTGTTTGGCTCTTTCTCTTTTGAGCTCTTTTCTCATGCAAAACTTCACGAACCAAGATAGCAATTGAGTATATGCGATGACAACCTTGTGTCACAAGAGATGATACCAAGATATGCACCAGGGTGATATGGTATGTATGCGATGGGAAGTATGATCACTAATGGGCACAAGTCACGTTGCCGGCAATACTCAAATGGCTAGTCTCGATAGGTAAGTGACGCAAAAATGGGCTAGGTCTTAACAATGCAATTGCAAGGGAATATACAAAGGAGGGATACCACAATACCATGATTATATGGAGGTTATCGTCCGCGGCGATGATGAGTGGTGGTGTTCTTGATGTAGATAGCAAGATGATGGAGACTCGTCCCTAAGTAGCTGAAACACCTTAGGAAACGGAAAAACCGCAAACTCAAAATCTCAAATGTCAAATGGTGGTAGCGGAAAAGCGGTGGTGGTTGCATAAGTGGAATGATGGGCTATACACGTTGTTGGATTTGAAGTCACGGTCCCTAAGTATCCGAAACACCTTAGGAGACACGAGCCACAACTCAAACAAGCTCACACAAATATGAGTTAAGTTAGGTTGGCAATGTATAGTGGACTAGGCTATGCGGAAGTGGTGGTGGTGGTTGATGAAGAAGCAATTGTCCCTAAGTAGCCTAAACACCTTAGGAGACTCAAATCACTACTTAAGCAACCACAAATGATATGGGGATCAAAATGGGTTAGGTTGCGGAAGGCTATGGTGGCTATGCGGATGATATGGTGGAAGGCCTAGCAAACTTGCCAAATTTGACAAATTTTAATGGTGTCAAATGATGATGGTAGTGTTTTTTTGTGAAGGTGGGTGTCACTAGCTTCAAATCGAGCTAAAGAACGTCAAAAACGGACTCCGAATGAATTAGTTATGGACAAAACGGTGAAACGGAAAAGTCTGAAATGTCAGGGTCCGGATGTCCGGGGTTGAGCCCGGATTTCCGAGGGCTGTGTACAGAACCGTGCGTGATTTGGTGCTCCAGGAGCCAGATGTCCCGCTTGGGGCCCGAATGTCCGGCCCGGTAGCCCGGATGTCCGGCCCGACGAATCCCGATCTCGTTTAGGGCGGATATTTTCGAATTGGGGGCGGAAATTGATGATTCCAAGGGCAAAATTGTGGAGATTTTGTGGATGAAAAGTGGAGAAACTTGGGTAAATGCTAGATCCACTTGAAACCGAGCAAATCCACGGATCAAAATCAACAAAACATAATCAAACCAACAGATCACAAAAAAAATTGGGGCTATTTTTGGTCGGGATTTTCGAAATTTTGGACGAAATCACACAAAACAGGGGTAGAAAACGGTGGAGGGGGCTCCAAATTCGTGAGAAACCGTGGCTCTTGATACCATATGATGCGGGGTCAACCCGTTCTAGGCCGATCTTTCACGAAGAGGAGGGAAACCCACGATGAACATGAAGAACACAAAGGGGAATCACGAGGGGAAACGGGAGAAAACACTCAAATCAACAAGAGATGGTCACACATGTGCGAGATCCTCAACACAACGAGATACACAGTCCAAATCCAACAAAGGAAAGATACAAAGGTAACTAGTTCATCTCCGTGAGGAGGTCTTGAATCCGCGAAGGATCTTCCCGTGAGGGGTCTTGAATCCGTGTGGATCTTCTCCGTGGAGGGGCCGCAGTCACTCACAAGGAGATGAACCACTAGTGGATGAGCAAAGCTCCATCTCAAATGAGCTAAACCTAAGCTAACCCTAGAAAGAGGGAGGTGGAGGAGTATATATAGTCTAGGGGGGACAAAGGGGTACATGGGCCTCTTGCCCGTTCACTGTGCGCAGATAAGCGCCGGATGTCCGGGCTGGGGGCCGGATGTCCGGCGGCTCACGAGGAGCCGGACGTCCGGGCCTCTGGCCAGATGTACGGGCTGAGCGTGGCCGGCTTCGGTTGTCTTCTGTGATGAGGGGTCGGATTTCCGGTGAAGGAGGCCAGACATCCGGGGCTTCGGGCGGAGCCGGATGTCCGGGGCATGGGGCCGGATGTCCGGGCTGATGGGGTTCGCTTCTATGAAGGGGCACAAGATGTCCGGGCCTAGGGGCCCGATGTCCGGGGCCTGGGGGCCAGATGTCTGGGCCTGTAGGTGCTGGCCCTTCTTCCTTCTCTCCCTCGCACACTTGGCCTTGGTCCTTGGGCTCTCCATGGTCTCCTTGGGTGTTCCTGAGCATGCACAAGGTCCGCGCTTAAAGTAGCATCCATGTCTCGCGAGAAAGGAAAGGGAAAGCATCGAGGAACGGGGTCACCTTGCGTCCAAATGGTGTACATGGCGTTGAACAAAGGATGCTCCGCACCAACACCTTAAAAGGACCATCAGCACGTGGCATTAGCTTTAACATGCGCAAAGTAGGAAACCTATCCTTACGAAAATGTAACCAAACAAGATCTCCAGGTGCAAAGACAACACGTTTTCTACCCTTATCTCCAACAAGTTTATATTTAGCATTCATGCGCTCAATATTTTCCTTAGTTAACTCATGCATTTTTAAGATCAATTTAGCACGTTGTTTAGCATCAAAATTAACCTTCTCCGAAGATGGAAGAGGCAACAAATCAATAGGTGCACGAGGTACGAAACCATAGACAATTTCAAAAGGGCACATCTTAGTAGTAGAACGCAACGAACGATTATAAGCAAATTCAATATGAGGCAAGCATTCTTCCCACATTTTCTTGTTATACTTCAAAACAGCCCTAAGCATAGTAGACAAAGTTCTATTGACTACTTCAGTTTGTCCATCAGTTTGGGGGTGACAAGTAGTACTAAAAAGCAGTTTAGGCCCCAACTTAGCCCATAAATCTCCAAAAGTGGCGAAGAAATTTAGTATCACGATCTGAAACAATAGTATTTGGCACACCATGCAAGCGAATAATTTCATGAAAGAACAAATCAGCAACATTAACAGCATCATCGCTTTTATGACATGGTATAAAGTGTGCCATCTTTGAGAACCTATCCACGATAAGAAATATACTATCCCTCCCCTTCTTTGTTCGAGGTAAACTCAAAACAAAGTCCATAGATATATCTTCCCAAGGACACTAGGGACAGGCAAAGCATATATAAACCATCACGATTGAGTCGTGACTTAGCTTTTTGACATGTAGTGCAGCGATCAAAAAAACGCTCAACATCCCGTCTCATCTTTGGCCAAAAGAAATGTGTAGCAAGTACGTCCTCCGTCTTCTTCACACCAAAGTGTCCCATTAATCCTCCTGCATGCGCCTCCTGCAACAACAAAATACGAACAGAGCTAGCTGGAATGCATAGCTTGTTAGCACGAACACAAATCCGTCATTAACGACGAACTTGTTCCATGTTCTCCCTTCTTTACAATTCTGCAATACATCTTTAAATTTAGCATCATGCACATATTGATCTTTGATGGTCTCCAAACCAAATATTTTAAAGTCAAGTTGTGAAAGCATAGTATAACGAGGAGACAATGCATCAGCAATAACATTTTCTTTTCCCTTCTTGTGTTTAATAACATAAGGGAAAGTCTCTATGAATTCAATCCATTTAGCATGTCTACGGTTCAGTTTTGCTTGACTTTTAATGTGCTTCCAAGATTCATGATCAGAATGTATAACAAATTCTTTGGGCCATAAATAATGTTGCCATGTTTCCAAAGTCCGAACATGAGCATATAATTCCTTATCATTAGTAGAATAATTCAGACTAGGCCCACTCATCAAAGTAAACTACCACAAATCGTCCAATGAAAGCACGTAAAACTTTATTCATTAATCTCATGAAACTACTAGGTGCATTAGTTAACCCAAAAGGCATGACTAACCACTCATATAATCCAAACTTAGTTTTAACTGTTGTTTTCCATTCATCTCCCAATTTCATACGAATTTGATGGTATCCAGTACACAAATCAACTTTGGAGAATATTGTAGAGCCACTCAATTCATCAAGCATATCATCTAGACTAGGAATAGGATGACGATAACGAATAGTAATATTATTAATGCCTCTACAAACAACACACATACGCGATGTACCATTCTTTTTCGGCACTAGAATAATAGGAACAACCCAAGGACTAAGGGATTCTCGTATATAACCTTTGTCGAGTAGCTCCTGTACTTGAAGCATAATCTCCTTCGTTTCCTCTAGATCGGTACGGTATGGTGCGCGGTTGGGTAGCGATGCACCGGGAATTAAGTCAATCTGATGCTCAATCCCTCGAATAGGTGGTAATCCCGGTGGCATGTCTTGTGGAAAGACGTCCGCGAACTTCTGCAAAATGTTAGTGATAGCAGGAGGCAAAGAGGAAGGCACATCCTCGAATGAAAATAAGGCCTCTTTGCACACAAAAGCATAGCAAACAGATTTGCTTAAATCTAGATCATCAATATCAGATTTGGTGGCAAGTAAACATCCACTTTTTAATTTAATTTCAGATGCAACATGAGATGATGGTGTGTTATTAGGCTTCATTTGTTGCTCAAATTCTTTTGCCACAATCTGATTTTCACTCTTATTTTGCTCTTGTTTTGCTTTATTAGCTCTATTAATATCATCTTTCAAAATGGAATCAGGAGACATAGGAAGCAAATTAATACGTTTATCCTTATGAACAAGAGTATACTGATTGTTTCTACCATGGTGTACATAATTTTTATCAAATTTCCATAGTCTACCAAGTAATAAGGAACATGCTTGCATGGGTACGACATCACAATCAACATAATCAGCATATGTGGAGATAATAAAATGCACACGAACACTACGTGTTACCTTAACCTTGCCGTTATTGTTGAACCATTGGATGTAGTAAGGATGTGGATGTGGTCTTGTGGTGAGAGATAGCTTCTCCACCATCTCCATGCTAGCCAAGTTGTTGCAGCTCCCTCCATCTATGATGACACGAACAGAACGTTCCTTCACAACTCCCTTTGTATGGAACAAATTATGCCTCTAATTTTGCTAAGCTTGTGTAACCTGCACACTCAAAACACATTGAGCAACTAAACATTCATACCTATCAGCGTCTTCAAGAGCCATATATTGCGTCTCATTTTCAGAATCATCTCCACCGTGTTCTTCACGTGTAATAAGAGCCAAAATCTCCTCATCATAGTCACTTGCGGACTCATAACCACCATCCTCAGTAGCAATCATGACACGCTGAGATGGGCATTTGCTCGCATAGTGACCACAACCAGTGCAATGACGACATATAACATCATGTGTTGACCCTGTGGATGCCGTGGATGAATAAGAGCTCTGCGCAGGACCAGAAGGTGTACTCCTGGTTGATGGTGGTGGTGCCGGTTTGCTTTTATCACGGCTAGAAGTGACAGATGAAGTAGGTGGTGGTGCAGCCGGACGTGTCGAAGTAGATGATGCACACGGTGTCCATGCTGAAGGTCGACCTGCAGAATAATTAGTTCGCGTCAAGGCATGTCGATCCTGCACTTCACGTTCAGCTTTGGAAGCAAGATGGAATAAACGAGTGACATTATTATACTACTTATACTCTAGAATTGTCTGAATATCTCTATTTAAGCCACCCATAAAATGTGCAAGCATAGCCTCATTATCCTCAACAATACCACATCTAATTAGGCCAGTTTGTAATTCCTGATAATATTCCTCTATATAATTTTTTCCTTGTCTTAAACGCTGCAATTTCTGAAGTAATTCTCGTTGATAATATGCTGGAACCCAACGAGTACGCATAGCAGTTTTTAAAGCATCCCAAGTAGTTGGAAAATTGTTCGGATATAATTTACAATATTCAGACCACCACACACAAGCAAAACTAGTGAAAGCACAAAGTGCAGTAGCAGCACGTCTCTCCTCGGGATAGTTTAAACATGTAAAACTTTGTTCGGTTTCTAACTCCCAAGTAAGATATATAACAGGAACATATCTACCCTCAAATGGTGGAATATTCAATTTTAGTGTAGGGAGATGGTCATGATCTCGTACCTGAGGGTGTGGTGCAACCCTACCATTGCGATTATTTGCATGTGGATGACCTAGTGGTTGTGGTGCTCGTTGTTGCACGTAGTTCTGATTTTGATCAACCTTATCCTCGTAATCCCCCACGTAATCGTCCTCCTCCTCAGCAGCAGCAGGAGCCACATAAGTATCAACAACAGCACCAACAGTTTGGCCAGGCTGAAGAGCGACACGGCTCGCTTTGCGTAGGGCTGTTTCGCAAAGTGAAGGTGGTTGTTGTTGTTGCAATGGTGCAGAAGGTGGAGGTAGACACGCAAGCACTTCAGCGAATTTGGCATCCAACTTGGTGTCAATTGACTTCTCAATGCCATCCATCCTCGCTAGCGTGTTGCCAAACTGGTCATCACATCTTCTACCTGTTGACCCATCATTTGCTGAAATTTATCATGCAACTCCTTGTTTGTCATGTTCTCCCAGTCAGTCTCATCGACTTGTGACCCTGGCATGGTTAGCAGCAATAGAAACACACAAAAATATGATCCTACAGACTACTAGAAAATGGTGGTGGTGGGGCGTCACAAATTCGTCAAGAAAATCTCAGATTCTTACCAGTTCTTACCCAGCAGCAGGTGGTGATCGGCAACCGTGGTAGTCAAAACTCTCAAAGCATGGATAAAGTGATTACCAGGGAGAGTCAAACGCACGACGTAGCTGTATGTGGAGCTGGGAAGGCTGATAAGATGGTAGCAAAAAGTTCAGCAATAATCAATTCAGAGATGCAAAGTTGAATAAACGCTCAACGACGGTACTTTGCTGGTCCTAGGCTAGACCGTACTAGAGACGCGAGCCTAGAACACAAACAAAATCACGGCACTGCACGTAATCAAGGGGAAAGCACACTTCGAATTTTTTTTCGCCTCTTTTTTTGTGCTCCTCTTTTTTTGCGCCTTTTTTTTTGCCGAAAATCACTATAATGGCGAGTGTCTCAAAACTCTTCCCAAGTCAAACTAAGATGACAGGCACGAAATTTTTGGGACGATTTTTTTTCGGAATCAGGGCAGCGACGACGAAAAAGTGCGGTAAAAAATAGTATGATGGCACGTGTCTCAAAAGACTCAGAAAAGCCTGAAAATATGATAGGGAAAAATTATTTTCACCTGCCAAAATTTTGGCCTAAACACGAAACCGAAACTAGATGGATCTCGAAAACCAATCTAAAACGAAAAGAACTCGGGTTGGTGGTGGGTATATGGTGGTAGAATATGGCAGCGGTGGTGGTATATGGCAGCGGTGGTGGTATATGGATACAGAGTGGTGGTGGTATATGGATACGGATCGTGGTGGTATGTGGCAGTCGCAATAAAGATGTTGCGGCGGCGGCGTGGCAACTTATGACTAGACGCTAAGACCAGCAACTTGACACGACGATGCAACCGCAAATTCAACTAAGCAAACACATAAAAGATTATGCAAGGGCTCAGACTGGTTCGGATATAATGAACTAACCCTAATTTTTTTGGCTTTTTCGTGCACTGTAGGTATGAAGAACAGACTCGATCTAATCTACGAAAAACTGTAAAATCTCACCGAGCAACCTGGAAATCTGATACCACTTGATAGAGGCAAAGGTGTCCCGTCTTTCGATGAGATGGTGGCTATCATTTTCGGTGGGGTAGACTTTGACGATCCGACTACGAACGTGCGAGGATGTCGTGCCTTAGTAATCGCTAAACCAACTCCGAGAGGTTATTGACCACGCCGGAGCACGATCAACCTAACCACGAGGGTCTATTTCCTGCAAGCAAACGAAGAACAAGCAAGAAACTAAAATTGCAATCTGGATATTGCGAATATAAGAGGAAAGCTTTATTGATTAAGGTTGGGTTCTGTGACGTCTTTGTCTGGACGTTGAACACAAACGAAGTACGCGAAGTTGCAGCTATGGCGAACTTTAATCTAAACAAAACCCAAAGTCTAAACGACACCCTAAGGGCTGTATATATGCGGGAAGAGGGGGGAATTTCGTGGCCCTTGGAGGAGGGGTCCGAAACCAACCCTAACTCTTGTTTCCCCACACATACGGACTCTAAAAGCTGCCTATACTCAAGTATTCTGAAATTACATGGGCCTGGCCCACTAATAAGGTGACGCAGCACCTATAATAGCCTCTAGACAAAATTTATGAAGTGGCATCTAGTATATTTCATCCAAGGCTTCACACACTCATTATGGTGGCTTCAAAGTCGTGAAATCATCACTTGTAACTCCATTCTTGTTCCCCTTGTGCATGCCATCATCTCCATGCTTGATCTTGCTCCAATGTTCATCCTTCTTGTCCAAGCTAGGCCCTTCATTTGTAAGAAAGACAAATGTATCCAATTTAGGCAGCATCATATCCTCATGAACATTAGAATCATTACCAAGAAACGAAAGTACCTGGTAATTTAATTGGCATGCGCGAGCTCTAGTAGTTGGTCATGTATATGTATTAGTTGGGGTTGTGGGTGTAACCTTGTTAGTGATGTCCTTATCAAAAACTCGGTATCCTTATCCACTGCCGAAGCGGAATACATTGCCACCGGATGATGTTGTGCTCAATTACTTTGGATGACCCAAACACTTAAGGAATATGGGATACAAACATGTTCCATTGCTTTGTGATAATGAGAGTGCTATTAAGATTGCTCGCAATCCCGTGTAACATTCTCGAACTGAGCATATTGAAGTTCGTCATAATTTCATTCGAGATCATGTTGCTAAAGGAGACATTAATCTTAAGCATGTTCGTACCAATAAGCAATTGGTGGATATATTCACCCAACCGCTTGATGAGAAAGTATTTTATCATTTGAGAGGTGAATTGAATATCATTGATGCCGCAAACTTGGAGTATAAACTCCATTTGGATACATGCAAGGCATGAGCCTTTTTTGACTAATCCTTGACATTTATCTTACGGTGATGATGATGATTTTATGTCTTGGATCTATACTTGTATCTTTGCATGCTACCTAACCCTTGTAGGTACTTGGATGATTCCAAATCTATGAGATTGCAAGTCACTCACAACTTGAGCAATCTCAACATCACCAAGTCCTCATTATATGGTTGTTGAATTCAAGGAAGCATGAACACACTCAACATATCCTTTGACAATTTCTATATATCAAATTTCATTCGGTATCAAGTCCCATGATTGTCATCTTGGATACACAAGTGCTCTTCCTTGCAAGATGAACCCATGCAGGAAGATGAACTCAAACTACTAGTGGTGCTCCAACTCTTGATAGACTACATTTGAGCATCCGACACAAGTTCGACTACATGATCAAGATTAACACCACCCAAGGTATGTTATTCCATCTTAGAGAAGTTTTGACCCAAGTCATGAGTCAAAGCAACTCAACAAGATGTGAACACATCAAAATGCTTAAACAAAAAAATGGTAACCCCACTTTGACCATAAACGACGAGTGTGACCTATGAGCAAGTGATCTCACTTGACTCCTAAGTCAATATACTCTAACATAGGTGACTTTGTCGCCGACCCCTTCTAGATGAAGTTCTCTAGTGTTTCTTGCTATCTTGTTTCCCTTAACACAAAAAAACTTCATCTAGGTTTCCTTCCTTTTGTTTGTTCCTATTTCTATTTTTCTGTATCTAATTTCTTGAAATTATTTTCTTTGTTAATTCATTCCTAGTGAGATTAAATTTGCCAAGTGAGCTGAGTTGAAAAAATTCTTCTTCTGCATCGAACTCCCTGATCCAAGTCTATCGGCTAGACCGAACTACAAGAATATCTTGTAGACAGTTCATCGGTACAATCGACATGGACCAACCCGGTCTGACCGATATGCATCATCCATGACACTGCCAACTCGGTGTCACCAATTGAAATGAATCAGCATTACCGACTTCACTGCCGAGAAAGCTTTTTGCCATTGCATATTTCATTTCTTCTCCAGCTCCACTCAATGATTCTTGTCCTCTACTCACATCTTCATCTACATACTACTTTGTAGTGTGTCTCAAGGACCAAACCTGCTTGACTCATGCTCTAGAAGTGTCCTTACTAGAAATTGATGTCAAGGGGGGGGGAGAGAGAGCACAAAGAGAGCACATCAAAGCTTATCACATGGGAGAGAAAGCACCTTAGCTCTTCCAGATGCTAGTAATATAAAGATGAGAGAAGTCACATGTCTTTAAGAGGGGAAAGAAATGTCTATATTTGGTTGTTTGCACCATTTCATGCTCTGATCTGTCTTGCTCCGATTTTCTCTTACCTACCTACTCCATTACCCAACATCAGATTCAGGGGGAGAAAGAGTCCATAACTACGGAAGAAAATCGTTGGAATTCATTGCATATCTTTGGGGACATGTCTATATCCAAATGTAGTACTAAGTACTTACCCATTACATGTCGTCCCAGTCTTGGTACTCTTGTGGTTTCCTGAAATTGCTTTAACTAGAGTGTTTTTGTGTTATCTAACATTATTTTCTCAAGTTCACCTCTTCCAAAGCCAGCTCAAGACTACAAGGTAAGTATTGAAGGAAATATGCCCTAGAGGCAATAATAAAGTTGTTATTTATATTTCCTTATATAAATGATAAATGTCTTTTATTCATTTTAGAATTGTATTAACCGAAAACTTGATACATGTGTGAATACATAGACAAAACAGAGTGTCCCTAGTATGCCTCTACTAGACTAGCTCGTTAATCAAAGATGGTTATGTTTCCTAACTATAGACCTGAGTTGTCATTCGATCAATGTGATCACATCATTAGGAGAATGATGTGATGGACAGGACCCATCTGTTAGCTTAGCACTATGATCGTTTAGTTTTACTGCTATTGCTTTCTTCATAACTTATACATGTTCCTATGACTATGAGATTATGCAACTCCCGAATACCGGAGGAACATCTTGTGTGCTATCAAACATCACAACGTAACTGGGTGATTATAAAGATGCTATACAGGTGTCTCCGAAGGTGTTTGTGGTGTTGGCATAGGTCGAGAATAGGATTTGTCACTCCGAGTGTCGGAGAGGTATCTCTGGGCCCTCTCGGTAATACACATCATAATAAGCCTTGCAAGCAAACGACTAATGAGTTAGTCATGGGATAATGTATTACGGAATGACTAAAGAGACTTGCCAATGATGAGATTGAACTAGGTATGATGAGACAGACGATCGAATCTCGGGCAAGCAACATACCGACGTCTAGTTTGACACGGCAGATGTCCTAGCAAAAGGAGTTAGTAGTGAGGCCATCTCTACGGATTAGCTTAAAGGGGTTAAAGCGGACAAGGACACAGGGATTTTATACTAGTTCGGCCTCTTCGATGAAGGTAAAAGCCTACGTCTAGTTTGGTGTGGTATTGCTAGGGCTTGGATGACCAGGGAGCGAATCCGCTTTGCCTGTGTCCCAAGCTGTTGTTGTCTGTCCTGAACCGTCGCCGGGTCATCCCTTTATATAAGAGGTGACGCCCGGTCGGTTTATGGAGTCCCGAGGCTGGCTCATAAACATGTCCGCCTCGGTCTCTGCTCTTTCTATCTTACATCCCAAGTTACATAATATGACGGTTTACAAATCATGGGCCCTAACACTTAGGCTCTAAACCTCTTGGGCTGAAATCTTCTACTTCATGCTCCGCTAGGCTTTTGATAAAATAACCTTGATAACGTAAACCGGCCCCTCCTGGGCGGTTTATACCTGGTAGTAATATCCCTGACATTAGGCCCGAGATTGATTTGAACCTGTTCATGTCAATCTCCAAAGTTTTGTACAGATTTTCCTTTCTGCAGCTTCAGTATGCTCTGTAAACCGGCATGACGTCATCTCCTCAGGTCACTTTAAACCGTCGTGACACCATCCGCGCATTTAATACTTGTACCTGTTTTTTACCTTTACTCATTAAAGCTCCAAAGATCAAAGCGACATCACCATCCATATCCGATTTTGGGCTCCTCGATTCCCGCGCCTACCGTTTTATCCCTTCGGCTTATAAATAGGGACAAAGGGCATCTCTTTCTCCCCCTTGCTTCTTCTTCCTCTATCCTCTGACGCTCGAGCTCCGCCGCCGTCCGCTGAGTTCCGCGCCTTCGTCGAGCCCGGCCGCTGCATCAACCTGAACGCGTCCTGAGATTCGCCAGCGCCTTCCCACCTCCGTTGCTTCAGCTATGTTCACTTATTTCCTTCCCGTAGATCCCAGTTCTAGGGTTTCCTGCGCATTCATAGATGAGTTCCTGTTCTTCGCCATAGATAGTGTTTTAGCCGTAGATCTCAAACTTTAGGTCAACCTCTGTTAGCGTGACTCCGCTCCGTTACTCTAATCATCCTTTCCAATATGCTTAGTGTAGACTAATTCTGCTAAAGCCCTTAACTGTTTCCGCTGAATATAACTTGAATTATTTTTGAATTTTCCATATGCTGTAGATCCATATCTTACTGCTGCTTGTGCGAAAGTTGTTTCCCCATACTTTTAGATCTGCGTCTCATCTGCCGATGTCGATGATTTAGCTTTAGATATGCGCCTTACATGCCTGTGTTTGGTGGTTTAACTTTTTCCCTTTCAAACTTCATAATCCGGTAGACGTCATGTTTACATCTGTTCCGGATCAGTAGATACCATTAGGCCCCTGCTTAAACCGCCAGTTAGATTAGTACCTTCATAGAATATGCCGGTTTAAATCTGCGTAGATCATAAACCGGATTTTTATTGTATTTTCAGCCTTCCCCTTTGAAAAGATGACTTCCGCGGCCAAACAGTTTGTTGCTTGCAACTGGGTCCCTTCCCGGATCACTGAGGAGGACTTAGAAAAGATGGCCTCCATTGGCGCTTTAGGTCCAAAAGATGTCCTTCACTAGAGGGCTCCTGGAAAAGAGTGTCCTCCTAAGCCCAAGGAGGGAGAAATTATTATCTTTTTCGATCACCTGGCCCGTGGTTTTAACCTTCCAGGGTCAAAGTTTTTCTGCGACGTGTTGGCAGATTTTCAGCTTCACCCCCAAGACATAGGTCCCAACTCTGTATCAAATATTTGCAATTTTCAAGTCTTCTCTGAAGCCTATCTGCAAGAGGAGCCATCAGTAGAGCTATTCCGGGACTTCTTCCATTTAAACCGTCGGACTGAGTTTCATGATGGCCCAAATACTGAACTTGGCGGAATGAGTATTCAGAAGAGGAAACATGTTAGCTTTTCTCATGCTACTCTCCATAGCCATCCCAATGAATGGAATCAAACTTGGTTCTACTGTGTTGACACTTCACCAGAAGGGGAAAATCCAATGCCGGGTTATCGCCCCCACCGTCTGTCAGTGGACCACCCTTTTCTACAGCGCTTAAGTGCCCAGGAGCGAGCTAAATATGCCCACCAACTTTCGAAGCTCCGGGCCTTCGTGGCCAACGGATTAACAGGAGTTGACTTCATCCGCTGCCGGCTTTCTCGGAGTATACTCCCACTAAGCCGGCACTTCGGCTTAATGTGCGAATACACTGGGAACCCCAAGGACCCTCTGCGCCATACAGAGATGGTGCTTCCAGAGAATGAAGTTACTGAATCTGCCAAAAAGATGCTGAATATACCTCTGGAAGAGTGTAGTCAGACCGGATTAGCGCCCTTCTGCGTGACTAACAAACCGCCGTCGGTAAGAGATTCTTCTGTCCCTTTACTTTGTTTAATCCGTCCATATTGCTTGGCTTAATATGCTTTTATTCCTCTAAACGGGCTAATGACCCTTTTTGGAAAAGGGAAGTCCAGGACAAACCGGCGAAGCCATCTCGTAAAAAGACCCTGGCTGTGAAGAGGCATAAGAAGAAACCTGCTGCTGCATCCGTTTCAAATGCGGAGGAAGATGATCCGGCCTCTGAGGTATCACCTATTATTATGACTTCTTAATCTTTCCTTTGTCTGCATTTCTATTAACAATGACTTTTCCTAGGATCCGGCTGAAGGTATTAAAGCGGGCGATGTTGAGGTAATCTCTCTCTCCTCTGACTCAGAACCATTGCCACAAAAAGTTCGTCGGGTAGTCCGGAAGTTTCAGTTTTCTCATCCTTATGCTCAACTGGATCCAAACTTTCTTTTGAAGAAACAGCAACATGAGGCTCGCCGCACCACTCGCCACAGTGGCCATGTGGTTGAATCCACCGGACTAACTCACACTTCGGTTCGAAGGCGTCGTTCCGAGGTTTTACTTACTCCAACTGCTCTTCATCCAAAAGCGGGCCTTATTCGTCAACCTCTTAACCCGTCTGACCCAAATTATCAGGAAATACCTCTCTCATCCTCTGGCCAGTCATCCGCCACAAAAGTCCCTGCTCTCAAGACTGTTCACGGGTAAGCTGTCTTTTACTCTATCTGGTTTATCTTTACATTTTTGACTTGTGATTTTCATTGTCCCTTTAATCTTTTCTCAGTATGCCCAAGCCTAGCAAAAAGGCAAAATTGAATAAACCGGTAGTCGATAACACCACTTCTGGACCGGCAGACGATCCTGAACTTGCCAACCCATTGGAAGGAAATGTTGAAATTCCACATGATGATCCTTCTCCTATGGATCGAGAAGACCTTGTTGCTCCGGGGAATGATCCCATGGAGTATACCGATGAACGGGCCAGCCCTGTCCGGACTAGCCCTGCTCGGGCTAGCCCGGCTCCTGCTAGTCCTATTCATGCCAATCCCGCTACTGCTGATCCTCCTAGGCCAGCTGCTGCTTCAACCGACGATGTCGAGATTACTGGGACCGGTTTTACCAGCCCAGGAGAACCTGTCGTCTTGGCAAAACATATTGCCAAGGAAGAGCTTCTCCATAAGGACAATGGCAAGTGGAGCACCGACCTGTCTAGCTATGCCCAGCTTAGTGCCCAGGAGCTACACTCTGGGTACTTAAACCGGCTATACACCAGCCGTGACCATGAGGCCGGCTTGGTGAATTTAATGAAAGAACGATATGAGGTAATTTCTTTTCCTGTCTTTCATTTCTGCTTGTGCCTTGTAGCTGTACCTTTAGTCCATCGTAGCCCCCAAGTGCCGGTTTAGCCTTTAAGGGTGAACCGGGACTTCAGTATATCAACTAGAATAACTTTGATTTGCACGTGTAGCCCCCAAGGGCCGATTTACTCCATTGCGGGTGAACCAGGACTTGTCCTATGTTTAGACTGATGTCACATTAGCCCCCAAGTGCCAAGTATATAACTTGTTATGTGCTTGGGACTTGTCTGAAAAATTGCCTGCTTTCACTGCAAATGTACATTAGCCCCCAAGTGTCAAGTGCATAACTTGTTATGTGCTTGGGACTTTGATTGAATTGCTTTATGAATATCTGATATACTTTATCCTTGGCAGACTGATTTGAACCAGAGGGCCTCTGAAATAACTGAACTCTGGGATAGCCTAACCTTCCAAGAGACTGCTTCGGTTAAAGCCAAGGAGGAGCTTACCCTTGCTTTAGCTAATATGGAGAAGCTGAAGAAGGAGTTTGAAGCGGAGCGGTCAACTTGGGAAACTGAAAAGGCTGCACTAGAGAAGAGAGCCAGTGATGCAGAGCCAGCACTTAACCCGGTGACGGAGGAGCTATCCGGGCTAAAGCAGCATATAAATGACATGATATCTGCCATCTTTGGTAAGTCCTTGTTGACATAAGCTTTATCCTTGCTATCTTGTAATGCTCCAGTTTAACTCATAATTCGTACACAGGGAGGCGCATTACTCATCTTGGGGATGATGTGCGGAAGAAACTGAAGGCTGCTTACACTTTGGTGGAGCAGCTATACTCGGGCGCGCAAAGGGCCATTAGTGTTATCTCCCACAATAAACCGGCTCCAACCACCATCCAAGGTACTCTAGAGAAACTATCAATTTTGCCTGCTCGCATTATCGAAGTGAAGAAGTCCTCCGCAAGAGCTGGCTCTCTATTGGCTTTAACCCGAGCCAAGGCGTGGGTTCCTGATTTTGATCCGGCGGAGGCAATGAACGGCTATCCAAGAATGAAGGAGGACGGATCAGCTTTCTCCAGTGATGATCTGCGTGCTTTGACCAAGGATATGTGGCCTCTTGCCAGTAAACTTGCTGATGAAGCGGATTTATCAAGATACCACCCGGGCTATGATCTGGAGAACGTACGGTTGGAACGTCCATCCTATGACATTGAAAATCTTATTACACCCGTCCGTAAGCACACCTTCGCTCCTGACATTGATCCGTCCGAACTTATAAATGATGAAGTTTATTTCCGAGCCCTTGCCAAGATTGACTGGAGCACCCCTGATTTCCAACAGCTAGAAGAAGCCGCCGAAGACCTGGAACAAGCTGACCCTCAGTCTTCACAGAGAGCTGAAGCAGAATCATAAACCAGCTCCGGTTTATCTTTATGCGTTGATCACTTAAGCGAAAAACTTATATTCTTTTGGGCCTTTCAGTGCCTTGTAATAGAATAGTTGAGATATTGTCTTTTTCCCACACTATCTTTTGTGATATTGTTTTGATTGGCACCTTCTGAAATACATCTTGCTTTCAATGCTTTTGCTGGTTTATTCTACCTGTTTCTGCACAAAACAAAGTTCAAAGTATCCTGGTGGTTTACCGCCGGACGGGTCATATTGCCCAAACACATGATCTAAGTTAATAACCTGCACCGTGTATAAAAATATAAGTATACACCATACCTGTGATTAAGTGTATCTTAAACCTTAATCCGGCAGGAACGACCCAAGGTATAAGTGCTGATGCATCCCTTGATTATTTGTCGGCTCACCATGAAGGCCGAACCAGGTTACAATGAGCTCCGGTTTAACTGTAATTTAGTGATGGTGTTTATAACCCAGACTAGAACTCTGTAAATGCAAATGTAGTGGTAACTTTGTAGCTATCCACTCCTTGAATCAATGGACTTGGTTGATAAACCAATGACCTTGAAGATAAAGATTTGAGAAAACATAAAAAAAATGCAAAATAAAGTTTTTGGGCAAATAAGACCATGTAGTCGAGGCTTTTTACGAGCTGCCATGCTCCAAATTCGAGGCTTTTTATGAGCTGCTAGGCTACTGTCATTAACCATTTTAGCAAAGCCTGTTAAGATGGTCCGCAATCCTTAACCAAATCATCAATGTCAAATGCTACCATTGTTCAAAATCTCGTAAGGATTTGACTTGTGTAATCACTTGATGATCGTCAATTTAACGTTACCAAGTTCAGGGTCCATAAGGATTGACTTGTGTGTACGTTCGATGGGTCGTACCAGGTTTACCTGGGCGGCGTGATTTACTTGATGCATGCAGGTTAATCCGGGGTTTTAGGTGTATACACCAAGCTTCCAAGCCATGTTCACTACAAGAGTTTTCAACTTGCTGATGAACTTGCATCAGGAGCCCCCAGGTAGCGTTTGAGCATTGCTCATCGGGGCCTATGTTTGAGTTGTGCTAGGCATCAAACTCTCTTTTGCCCCTCATCATCATGTGGAAATTGCCGAAGCAACCAGAGCTGTGCTCTTATGATGGTCTTGATGTGGCCGCCGGTTTAAGAAGCCATGGGAAACTCCCTTGCCCACGGAAGCCCCCATGTGATACTCTTATGAACAGAAAAGACGGTTGATACCTCGATTTATCGAAGGCGTCGGTTTAAGAGGCCATAGGAAACTGCCTTGCCCACGAAAGCCCCCATGTGATACTCTTATGAAAAAGATGGCTGATACCTTGATTTATCGAAGGCGCCGGTTTATTATATTGATCATAATATATACATTGTATATGAAGCGGAGCCTATGGCTCAAATATAGTAAGGTCGAAGAAGAGCGATGTTCCACGGCCGCTTGGTCTCCTCCTCCGCCGTACGTGAGTCCTTATGTTCTCGAACGTTGACGAGGTAGTATGATCTATTGTGCAAGTTCTTGCTGACCACAAAGGGTCCCTCCCAAGGTGGGGACAGCTTGTGCATGTCTATTTGGTCTTGGATGAGCCGGAGCACCAAATCTCCTTCTTGAAACGTCCTGGTTTTAACCCGGCGACTGTGGTACCGACACGGGTCTTGCTGATAAATCGCCGATCGAGCTGCTGCCGTGTCCCGTTCCTCGTCCAGCCGGTCCAACGCGTCTTGTCTTGCTTGTTCATTATCCGCTTCAACGTAACCCGCCACCCGCGGCGAGTCATGATGGATATCACTAGGGAGGACTGCTTCAGCTCCATATACCATGAAGAAAGGCATGTACCCTGTGGATCTGTTAGGTGTAGTGTTGATGCTCCATAATACAGAAGGCAACTCCTCCACCCAACAACCCGGTGTTCTCGGCAAAGGAACCATAAGCCGGGGTTTGATGCCTCTCAAGATCTCTTGATTAGCTCTTTCAGCTTGGCCATTAGACTGAGGGTGAGCTACTGATGATACATCGAGACGGATGTGCTCTCATTGACAGAACTCCTCCATAGCCCCCTTGGATAGATTGGTGCCATTATCAGTTATAATGCTGTGTGGAAAGCCAAACCAGAAAATCACCTTTTTGATGAACTGAACCGATGTTGCTGTATCACACTTACTGACAGGCTCCGCTTCAACCAATTTGGCAAACTTGTCCACTGCCACCAAAAGGTGGGTTTTCTTATCTTGGGATCTCTTGAAGGGTCCAACCATATCAAGCCCCCAGGTCGTAAACGGCCAAGTAATT
Source organism: Secale cereale (assembly GCA_902687465.1). Lineage (NCBI taxonomy): Eukaryota > Viridiplantae > Streptophyta > Magnoliopsida > Poales > Poaceae > Secale > Secale cereale. The sequence goes on from LR738714.1 coordinate 288,173,660, forward strand.
GGGATCATCCTCAACTCCTGTGCCGGCATATGAGCACGCCGTGAAAATTTCTGACAAGCATCACATTTTCTGACCAAGTCCTCCACATCAGCATGGGCCGTTAACCAGTAGAACCCATGATGAAAAGCTTTAGCCACCAAAGATTTTGAACGGGCGTGATGACCACAATCCCCTTCATGAATCTCTCTAAGAATATCACAGCCTTCTTCTGGTGACACACATAGCTGAAACGCTCCAGAAACGCTGCGATGATGAAGTTCTCCATTGACAATAGTCATGGACTTAGACCGCCGGATCATCTGCCGAGCCAAGATTTCGTTCTCTGGTAACTCACCTCGGTTCATGTATGCCAGGTAAGGAAGCGTCCAATCCGGAATGACATGAAGTGCCGCGACCAATTGCGCCTCCGGATCAGGAACAGCCAAGTCCTCCTCTGTAGGTAACTGCACCGACGGATTATGCAACTCATCCAAGAAGGTATTAGGTGGAACCGGTTTACACTGGGAACCCAGCCGGCTTAATGCATCAGCTGCTTCATTCTTTCGCTGGTCTATATGATCTACCTGATAACCCTTGAAGTGTCCAGCCACAGCATCCACCTCTCGTCGGTACGCTGCCATAAGCGGATCCTTGGAGTCCCACTTGCTAGATACTTGCTGTGCCACCAGATCTGAATCGCCAAAGCACTTAACCCGGCTTAAGTTCATTTCCTTGGCCATCCACAGACCATGGAGGAGAGCTTCATACTCAGCAGCATTGTTAGTACAAGGGAACATTAAACGGAGGACATAGCAGAACTTATCACCTCGTGGGGAAGTTAATACGACTCCAGCCCCCGAGCCCTCCAATTGCCTTGAACCGTCAAAGTGAATAGTCCAATATGTGTGATCCAGCTTCTTCTCAGGTGCTTGCAACTCTGTCCAATCATTGATGAAATCCACTAGTGCTTGGGACTTTATCGCAGTACGGGGCACATACTTTAATCCGTGCGAGCTAAGCTCAATGGCCCACTTTGCAACCCACCCATTAGCTTCTCTGTTCTGGATTATATCCCCTAATGGAGCTGAACTGACAACGGTGATTGGGTGGGCCTGAAAATAGCAATTTAGCTTCCGGTTTGCCATGAAGACTCCATACACCAGTTTCTGCCAATGCGGATATCTCTGCTTTGACTCGATGATCACCTCACTGATGTAATAAACCGGCCGCTGAACCAGATATTCTTTGCCTGCCTCCTTGCGCTCTACCATAATAGCAACGCTTACTACATGGGCATTAGCAGCCACGTATAACAACAGCGGCTCATTGTCAACTGGGGCAGCAAGGACCGGCGGCTCTGCCAATTGCCTCTTCAGATCCTCAAACACAGCATCAGCGGCATCACTCCAGACGAAGCAGTCTGTCTTTTTCATCATCTGATAAAGCGGGATGGCCTTCTCCCCCAAACGACTGATAAACCAGCTGAGCGCTGCAATACGGCCTGCCACGCGTTGGACATCATTGATGCACGCCGGTTTAGCCAGGGATGTGATCGCCTTGATCTTCTCCGGATTAGCTTCGATTCCTCTGTTTGATACCAAGAACCCCAGGAGCTTGCCCGCCGGAACACCAAAAACGCACTTCTCCAGATTAAGCATCATTTTGTAGACCCAGAGATTGTCAAAAGTTTCCTTCAAATCTGCTATCAGTGTCTCCTCCTTCTTGGATTTCACCACAATGTCATCAACATATGCGTGAACATTCCGCCAATCTGTCCCTGAAGGCAGTTCTGCACACAACGCTGGTAGGTCGCCTGGGCACTCTTGAGCCCAAATGGCATAGATACATAGCAGAAGGCTCCAAAGGGAGTTATAAAGGTTGTCTTCTCCTGGTCCGTAACTGCCATCTTGATCTGATGATAACATGAGTATGCATCCAAAAAACTTAGGCGCTCACATCCTGCCGTAGCATCAATAATTTGATCAATACGGGGGAGTGCAAAAGGATCAGTTGGGCTAGCCTTGTTCAGATCTGTGTAATCAACACACATTCTCCAAGTGCCATTTTTTTACGTACTAGCACCGGATTAGCCAACCACTCGGGATGAAACACCTCAACTATAAAGCCTGCGGCTAAGAGTCTAGACACTTCTTCTCCAATAGCCTTGCGCCTCTCTTCATTGAAGCGGCGCAGATATTGCTTGACCGGTTTAAACTTAGGATCGATATTAAGATTGTGCTCAGCAAGTTCCCTCGGTACACCCGGCATGTCAGAAGGCATCCATGCAAAGATGTCCCGGTTCTCACGGATGAACTCGATGAGCGTGCTTTCCTATTTCGGATCTAGGTTAGCACTGATAGTGAACTGCTTGGATGAATCGCCAAGAACAAAGTCCACCTGCTTAGTCTCTTCAGCTGATTTGAACTTCAACGCCGGATCATGCTCTGTGGTGGGTTTCTTCAGCTGAGACATATCTGTCGGATCAACATTGTCCTTATAGAACTTCAGCTCCTCAGTTGCACAAATGGCTTCAGCATAAGCTGCATTACCTTCCTCGCACTCCAATGCAATTTTGCGGCTCCCATGGACCGTAATAGTCCCCTTGTGGCCTGGCATTTTGAGCTGTAGATAAACATAACACGGCCTAGCCATGAAGTTGGCGTAAACCGGCCGCCCAAACAAAGCGTGGTATGGGCTCTTGATCTTTACCACCTCAAAGGTTACAGTCTCTGACCTAGAGTCATGCTCATCTCCAAAGGTGACTTCTAGATCGATCTTGCCAACTGGATAGGCCGATTTACCGGGCACCACCCCATTAAACACTGTATTGGACTGTCGAAGCTTCTTATCTGTTACTCCCATACGCCGGAATGTCTCATAATACAGAATGTTGATGCTCCTGCCTCCGTCCATAAGCACTTTGGTGAACTTGTAACCACCTACCTGTGGTGCCACCACCAGAGCCAACTGAACCGAATTATCAACCCGGGGTGGATGATCCTCTCTCCTCCACACAATGGGTTGCTCGGACCAACGCAGGAAACGTGGTACCGCCGGTTCAACAGAATGCAGTGCCCTCTTCAGAACTTTCTGATCCCGCTTGCACAAGCTTGTGGTGAAGACATGATACTGCCCACTGCTCAGCTCCTTCGGATTATTCTGATTTCCGGATTGCTGCTGCTGTTGACGCTGTTGATTTCCCTGATTGTTGTATCCGCCCTGATCATGCTGCTGGTTATGTTGATTGTGCCCGTTGTGATTGCCGTTATTACCTTGATATCCTGAACCGGATCCCCCACCTTGATAACCCGGACCTTGGAAGCCAAGGCCTGATCCATCGGGGGGCCCGTGATCATACCTAGTCCGGTTCATGAATTCCTGCTTAATAAAACAGTATTTCCAGAGATGCGTGGCTGGCTTTTCTGGTGTACCGTGCTTCGGGCAAGGTACGTTCAACTGGCGTTCCAGATTAATAGGCGGCCTCCCATTACGCGGAGGCGGTCTACCCTTGCGACGCTGTCCATCCTCCTGAGGGTTGGTGTTCGCCACAAAATCCGAACTACCGTCTGCTTTGCGCTTACCATTGTAACCTTGATTCGCCAGATTGGGCTGCGGCGGCTTACCATTCTTACTTGCCTTCCCTGACTTATCTCCATCAGCATCTGGATATTTGGTATTATCGGAGTCTCCATATTTTACCAAAGCGCCCATGAGTGTCCCCATGTCATTGCAATCATGTTTAAGCCGTCCCAACTTTTGTCTCAAAGGTTCAAACCGGCAATTACCTTCCAAGGTTACTACTGCTGTGCTTGGGTTGATGCTATTAGAAGAATGGAAGATCTTTGATACCCGACGCACCCAACTGCTTGTAGACTCATGCTCCCCTTGAACACAGGCGGCTAAGTCGACGACAGACATTGGCTGCTTGCACGTGTCGTTGAAGTTGTTGATAAACCGGCGCCGCAATTCAGCCCATGATTCGATGGAATTAGGCGGTAAACCCTTCAGCCATGTTCGGGTCATGCCCTCGAGCATCATTGTGAAATACTTGGCGCATGCTGCCTCATCCACATCGAGCATCTCCATTGCCATCTCATAACTCTCAACCCATGCCTCCGGAACCAGATCCGCCGTGTAATTGTGCACTTTGCGTGGTCCTTCGAAATCCTTGGGTAGCTTCACGTTCCGTAAAGCGGGGATAAGACAAGGCACTCCCAGGGAACTAGACATGACCCCTGGTTCAATTGTGGTGGTGGGACGAACCGGCGTCGCCTGACGGGCTTCGTACTGTGCTGTTACTTCGGCCTCCTGGCGCTGCCTGGCCTGATCCACCACGTCCTGAGCGTTCGCCTCACCTCCTGCCGTTTTATCCTGCCTTGGTGGATTACGCCTTCGTGCACTGCTTGATATGGCCGGTTCATCCAAATGCCTCGTAATAACCACGGCTTGGGCGGGGATTCAGGTGAATCCTCTCCCTGCTATAGGAATAAGCTTGCTGTTGAGTTAGCGCCGTGTTCAAAAACTCCCGGGCCCATCGTGCTTCCACTGCTATGGGGGACGTTCCTTCAATGGGAAGGGCGGCCAGTCGTGAAGCGGCGGCAACTATGTTGTCCAGCGGATTAGAGTAATGGCCAGGAGGGGTGGGCACGTGTTGGGACGGCACAACTTGGCGGTTTGGCTCTGTGGCGGGTGGCTGAACCGACGCGCCCGTGCCCGGTGATCCTCCCCGGTTCACCTCTGATACGTCCAAAACGTATCTATAATTTCTGCTTGCTCCATGCCTTTTTTGTGTGATATTGCTATGATATTTATGCACTTCCATACACTTTTGATCATATTTGGACTAACCTACTAATGATTGCAAAAGTGCACAATGTTCTTGTTTTACACTTTATTGTGTAGAAATTACTTGGAAATTGACAAAAACGCAAAAGGAGTCGTATTAGAGTAGGACTCTGACTTTCCCGAAATATGTCTGAGAACGTCTTTTAAAGATGGTCCCGTTCCGGCCCGAAGATGACGTCAAAAGAAAAAAGTCTAGTTGCGAAAGTTATGGGGAATTTCGAGGCGATGCTTCTGTATATAAAATTCGTCCAAATCGGAGTCCGGACGGCCGAGTAAAGCCCGTTTTACTGAGACCCAAAATCTAATGACGGGAATCCGAGAGTCTATATAAAGAGAGGAAACCTAGGTCACCAAGCGCCACGAATTTTCCTCCTCCCAAGCCGCCGTCTTGGAGGGGAGGACCAGCACCATTGCAGCACCATCCACAAGGAAGAAAGGGGGCCAAGGAGCCGCTGCCCCTAGGGCCGCCGCCGCCCCCAAGGGCCGCCGCCGTCTCCTCCTCGCCGCCGCCGCCTCCGTGGCCGCCGCCGGCCGCCGCCTCCTCGCGGGGCTGCACCTCTCCATCAACACCACCATCAAGATCCTCCTCACCATGTCCATGTGTGAGTAGTCTTCTCCGGGGCCGAGGGCTCGTACGTGTAGCTATGTGGTTATCTCTCTCTCCCATGATGTGATCTTCGTTGTGATCATATGCTATGTTAATCTAGGGTGATCCCATGATATTTCCCCTTCCTCTATGTATTGGATTGATGTATTCACTTGTCTTTATCTAGTATAATCCCCGAGACCAAGGTGACAGCGGTCTATTGGACATGGATTAGAAAAATATTTTCATTAGTGATTTCCTCTCTTGTGTGTTGATTGAAGATTGAGAGTCTCTTGGTGCTTGTCTTTGACTATCCTTTAGATATGTTGTGGTGATTGTGGGACTCTCTTTGGATGGCCGCGGTGACATTGGGAAATCCTTAGATTGAGAACTACAAACTTTGAGGTGTGCTTTTGTAGCCCTACATAATTCTCGTCCTCTCTTGACCACGAAGGAATGACCTCCGGGTGCGTCTCCATTGCATGTTTTATGGGAAATATCATGTGATTCGATTATGTTAATGTTGTTGGGAGTTGTCACTAGTGAAAATATGAACCCTAGGCCTTGTTTCAACCATTGCAATACCATTTGTGCTCACGTTTACCACTTGTTTGCTTGCTGCACTTTTTATTACAGATTTATATTACTTTGTTTTGCCATCCATATTACTTGCCATTTAATATCTCTTCGCCGAACTAGTGCACCTATACATCTAACAAGTGTATTAGGTGTGTTGGGGACACAAGAGACTTCTTGTATCTTAGTTGCAGGGTTGCTTGAGAGAGACCATCTTCAACCTCTACTTCCCTGAGTTTGATAAACCTTAGGTCATCCACTTGAGGGAAATTGCTGCTGTCCTACAAACCTCTGCGTTTGGAGGCCCAACATAGTCTACAAGAGTAGAAGCGTGTGTAGACATCAAGCTATTTCTGGCGCCGTTACCGGGGAAATGAGTGCTTGAAGGTATATCTTTAGATCTTGCAATTAAATCTTTTCGTTTCTTGTTTTTAGTTTCACTAGTTATGTTTATGGAAAACCGTGCTATTGGATCGTTGCTTGCGGGAAGACGCCCCACACCTGTGGTGGTTGCTCCTCCCCCTACTGAAATTGTGCCCTATAAAATACCAGCTGGTATTATCGATTATGTTTTGGCTAATTGTTATGCAGGAGACAGACATCCCGGTGAACACTTGCTATATCTGTCACAACTATGTTCATTATTTAAGCTTGCAGGTGTATCAAGGGAGTTTGTCATGAGGAAATTGTTCGCCGTATCACTTATAGATAAAGCTTTAGATTGGTATAAGCTTCTCGATAACTCGCACTTGCTTGATTGGCAAGAGCTTGTGTCTCTCTTTTATACTAAGTTTTATCCTCTTCATGAAATTCATCGAGACAGGAACTATATCTATAACTTTAGGTCTCATGACGGAGAGAGCATAGCTCAAGCTTGGAGGAGACTGAAAACGTTAATGCTAAAAAGTCCTAACTATGGGCTCCCCAAAGATGCTTATGTGGAGAGTAAGAGTACCTTTTTGCATGTGGATCATGGTAACAATGCTTTATGTGATGCTTATATTGTTGAGTTTATTTGTGATCCCACAGAAAATTATTATGAAAAGGGAACATATGCTTATAGATATTTCAATAATATTAAGTTCCCTCTCTTTATGTTGAACGCTTTGAAGTTATGCTTGCTTTGCCTTCCTATGCTAGTTGCTTTATGCTTCAATAATTTATTTTCTTTCAGTATTCCTATGCATAGGAAGCATGTTAGGCTTAAATGTGCTCGGTATTTGCTTCTTGATGCTCTCTTTTGTTCTTCAACTCTTATTCCTACGAGAGCATCATTAAAGTCTTAAGCCTATCTTTATGGCTATAAAGAAAGAGCTCTAGGGAGACAACCCTTGTTATCTTTGCTTTCAGCTTGTCCTTTCAGTTTTTAGTGGTCTTGATGTTTGTTACTACTATAGCAACATCGTTGTATCTTTATTTTTTAGCTTTGTGCCAAGTGTAGCCTCTGATTGCAAGAAAGTTCAAAAGTTGTGACGTGCTGTCCAGGAAACATATTCTGTCCTTGGATAGAAAAAATCGTATAAAATGACCAGATCATCTTTTTGGTCTGAATTATTTCGACAGCGTGCTCTATACAATTGTCTTTCGGGCGTCTGTTCTGAGTTTTTTGATTTGAGTTGCAGAAGTGCCCCGAAAAAATCATTTACTACCTGCTCGTCTGTTTTTCATAGATTCTGTCCTGTTTTGCCTTTCCTTCATTTTGCAAACCTTGAGCTTGCTTTTTCTTTGCAAAAACCTTTTGGCAATCTTGAGAAACAGTAGACCTTCAAGAATATCCTTATTTCCAGCAAGGAACAATTATTTTATTATGGGTACTAACCTCGCTAATCAGATTATGATGAGTTATGTATGAAGGGAGTTTTCAAGTGTGCGAGGGAAGATGATAAAAAGATTCAGGAGTGTCAAACGCTCAAGCTTGGGGATGCCCCCGTATACCCCCAAGAAATATTCAAGAAGACTCAAGCGTCTAAGCTTGGGGATGCCCCCGTGCATCCCCTTCTCCATCAACAATTATCAGTTCATCTTTCGTTCCACTATATTTTTATCACTTCATGTGTTATGTGCTATGCTTGGAGCGTCTTGCTTTTAGTTTCCTTTTTAGTTTTCTTTAGCTTTGCTTGCTGTTCATAACGAGTTGGAACTCAGCTTTCTTTGTGTGGAAGAGAAACACGCTCCACTTCAACCTAGAACATAACATAGAATTTTCATGTCTATCCTTGCTGTGTGTGTTCTTTGTCTTTCAAAAGCTATTATCATGTTCAGCTCTTAGTTTTCATGCTTATCTTTTTAAAGAGCTTTTGTTTAGTTGGTCGCTGGAACTCTCTTTAGTTATCATGCTTATCTTGTTAAGAGAGTTGGCTTCTGTTGCACTGATTGATATGTCTATGATAAAAATGCTATGTGCATAATGGTGCTGAGTAGTTCATGTTTTCTTATGGTTAGTCTCAAATAACTGGGGGGTTCTCAATGTGTTATTGAAGTACCAACATGATTTGTTTGCCTATGATGTGGTATGGTCTAGTGATATCTTCCTTCAAGAATTTATTTTGATTGACTTGGCGTATGCTCACGCATATTTAAGACTGTAAAGAAAGTCTATCAAGCCTTGATGATCTTTAATTTCTGAGTAGCGATATAACTTCCATGCCCGATTCAATGTTGCTTTGTCGCTCTGCATGATTATGACCGTCATTGCTCTTTTAGTTGGTCGCTCCTGGTCTTTTGCTAACCTTCGCCTGTACTAAGCGGACTGACTGCTTGTGCATCCAAAATCCTTTAAACCAGTTATGCCATATGAGTCCACCATACCTTCCTATACATGGTATTTACCTGCCATTCCTAACGAAGACTTTCATGTACCATCTCGAAATTATTCAAAAAAGCATTTCTCTTTTGTGCCTCTGTTTTAGCTCATGAGGAAGTAGTAGTTAATTCATGATTTTTTTAAGTTGGACAAGCTTCACCCCGGGATTGCATTTCTAATGTGCAAACCCATAATACGAGAAGGAACTAGCATAGAGTGCGCCCGGCTCATTAAAAAATTATACAACAAACATACCCTCCTTCACGCTTTGTTCATGAGAAATCAGAAAACTTTGGCAGTGATAAACAAAGGAGATTAAGAGGATGTGATCGTCCTCATTCGGGAGCCGTTCCTCGAAACTTGTCCAGCTCGAGAAGTAATTGAGTTAACTGCTAGCATTCATTGACGAAATATGCATAATCTAAAATAATAATTATTACCGCTGTTTTTAAAACCAAGAGCTCTGGTACATGTTTTGTCTTTGTTTCCGACCACGGGTTTTCAACCTTGCCAACAAAAGCCACGGTTCGAGAGTCTTGTAATGCCCAGGATGGAGTTATACCTCCTACGTGTCGAGGCACGACTTAAAGGCATAAATCCATCCTAGAATGATCTCAAGTTTGGTATCTTTGCACGACTCATGTAAAAGAGGGATTAAATTGCAAAAGGAGATAGTTGGCTTACACTCGCCACTTCACACAATACATTACATAAGCAATACATCATTCAAAACATCACAACCCGACTACGGGTGAAGATCCAAAGAAAGATACCAAAACAACATAAAGCCACAGGTCAGGATCGAATCCTAGTAGAAACCACTACTGATCGTCGAAGCGTCACAAACATACGGCCACACTTCATCGAGCTCCCGGTGAAGTACTTGAACCAGCTCCTGCATCAAACTCGGCTGAACGTGCATCTGGTGTGGTGAAGTAACTGTGAGCCACAGAGGACTCAGCAATCCCGTTCCCGGGTAACAAGACTATTTAAGCCTTGGGTGAGGACAAGGCTGAAGAAAGAACAAGAGGTGAAGGAACAACAAGAGTCTGCAGCAGCAACTAGCACTAACTTACGTAATAGAGAGCGAGAAGAGAAGAGCATCGGTCGAAAGATGATCACGAAGTGATCCTAACTAAAGCCGGTCAAACATAACCCCACCGTGTTCAACTCCCGAATCCCTATTCGGAAATTGACAGTCACGGTACACACGCTGGTAGTGTATTGAAACATTGTGTCAAGTTTTCTACAACCGGAATTAACAAGCTCCCATCTGCCACATAACCGCGGGCACGGCTTTCGAAAGTTCAAAACCCTGCAGGGGTGTTCCAACTTGACCCATTACAAGCCCACGATCCGCGGAGTCGCAACTCCATAGGTGGGAAGACCCGAGTATTCTCGGAATCCCGTGCTCAAGTTAAACCGAACTAAGGTAAGGCTAATCCAGCAAATCCTCCCGGCGTGTCGACACCCTGATAGGTAGCCGCGCGTATCTAGTCTCAGGACACGACCGGATGAGACATCCTACGGGTTTTTACCAGACCTCAAGTTTCCTTGAGGTGGCCCCGCAGTCCGCTCGTTTCGGACCAACACTCATGTGGAGCACTGGCCCGGGGGGTTGAATTAAATAAAGGGATAGCTAGTCCACATGCAGGTTTTATTAGTTATTAGGCAAATAGTACCAATGTTGGGACTTGCTGGAAAAGACTTAGCACTTAGCGGTTTATCAAGGGGGTCCCATACACCCCAACCGTGTTAGGAACGCATAATCAAGGAACATAACACCGGTTTATACGGTTCCTAACGGCATGAGTGGAACAAAACACCAAGCAAAAGGCTTAGCCTTCCACCCTTGCCAATATATAGATGATTTCATTTTAAGCATTTATATAGTGTGATATAACCCAACCAAACTTCAACATGAAGCAAGCATCTTCGATCTTCACCTGCAACTAGCAAAGCTATAAGAGGGGCTGAGCGAAGCGTACTTAGCCAAGCAACGGTTTGCATAGGTAGGGTGGTTAAACAGGGCAATTGGTTACAAGTAGGAGGCTGACAAGAAGATCATGGGCATCGAGGCAAAAACTATAGAGCGGATCTGCTAGCAATAGGCAAAGATAGTAATGTTATCGGGGTTCGGTCATCTTGCCTGGGAATTCCACAAGGGAGAAGAATGGATCCATGAAGTAGACGGAGCAACACAGACGAGAGAATCCTCACAACTCCGGAACAAAACCGAAGCTAACAAGAGAAGCAACCGGAAAGAAAGAACAACACGGTAAACACACAAGCATAAACATGGCATGATGCACAAGCAAGCATGATGCATGTCCGGTTTAAATATGCATGGCATGGCAAAGTGCACAAACAACATTACAAGTTAAGTGGAGATCAATATGCAACGAGTTGCATATTGATGAAACACCACATTTTAATTATTTAATTGACTCTAGTTATTTACAAGACAAGATTAAATGTTTTTAACATGGCAAGAGGTGAAGCATAATAAAACTACACTATTTAGACATTTTAAATGAGGCCGGAAATAACAACAACATATCCGGAAAATCCCCATGAGCATGTTTAATAATTATAAAGCAAACAACAATTAAACATTTAATGTTGTTAACATGATGCGGATGACATGATCAAGTTTATGCAAGTTTTTATTAAAAGGTTAACATAAGAGGATATGAAGTGTTGTCACCGTGGGGGGAATGAAAGGGTGCCACGGCAACGATCCGAAAATGATGCAACGCAACATCTCGGTTCCGGTAACTCGTTGAGAGTCTGGAGCAAAAGATAGATGGCGTGGGTGAGTCAAACGAGATGAAAGGTGGGGCGATCCCGTTACCGGGTTCCCACGAGTCGGTGACGAGGCAACCGAGGAACACGACAAAAGAGGCACAACGGGCACGAAGCACAAGGGATACATTTCATACAACACAACATGCATCACACGGGTCATCGTCTCGGGGTTATACCTTCGAAGCGTGCGTTTCGAGGCGGTTCGAGCTCGTCGAGGGACGTAGTGGTAGTAGTTGTACACGGCCGGATCGTAGAGGAAGTAGATGTTCCGTTCGGAGAGGAAGTAGACGTTCTCATTTCTTCACCGAAGGTAGTCGTTCTTGTATCGGTAGTTGTACTCGGGCGACGGTAGTGGTACTCGCGGTCGTCGAGCGACGGTAGTGGTACTCGGGGCGACGGTAGACGTTCACGGAGCTCGTTTTCCCGTAGATGTTCGGGTCGGTGTCGTGGTACTTGGGGTTCTCGTTTGCGACGGTAGTGGAAGTAGAGGTACTTGGCGATTCATCATGTAGTAGTTCCCGTTCGTAGTGGTACTTGTATCGGAGGGGTACTCGGTCGTGGAACTTGTCGGGTCGTCGTGTAGTCGAACTTGCCGAAAATTGAGGTCCTCGAGCACTTGACGAAAACAAAAAAAAACAGCAGCAGAACTTGGCAATACAACAAACAAACAACAACAGCACGACGGGACAGCGGCGAGGCCACCGGAGAAGGAGGCCGGGCGCGTCGAAGCAGAGAGGAGGGGCCTCTGGCCGGCGCTGGACGAGGCAACCGAGGTGCAGCTCGAGGAGGACGGGAGCGGCCTTGAGAGAACAAGGCAGGGCCAGCAAGACCTCCTGGCCAGGCAGCGCTGCACCGGAGCGAGGACGAGGGACCCGGCGAGGCGGCACTGGAGGGCGCGCTCGGGCGCTGGGGTGCCGCCTTGGCCAGGACGAGGCAGAGGGCAAGCGGGCGAGGCCCTGGCCGACCGGATCGGCCCGCGGGCGAAGGGCGGCGCCCTGCCTCTGAAGATGGGAGGAGCTGGAACGGAGGGCGGATGGCGTCGGGGAGGACGGGACACGGGCGCGCGGCTCGGGGCGCAGCGCGGCGCGGGAGGAGAGGCCGCGGCCTGGGGCGGCGCTGCTCCTGCGGCCTTGGTCGTCGGCTGGGAACGGAGGGGAGTTAGGCGGCGCGGCGGCACCGGCCCGGGCACCATGGCGAGGGCGTTCGGGATCGAAGGGAGAGGGCCGAGGCGAGGGAGATCGAGGGAGAGGCTCGAGCGGGACTTCGGTCGCGAGCGGGATCGGGCAGAGCGACTGGCGGCGGACGAGGGGAAGGAGAGGATCGATGAGTAGGGCTAGGGTTCGGTAGGGAGGCTGCGGTCGGGCTGGCCTGATGCGCCAGTGGGCCAGAAGAGGGAAAGGCTAGGAGGAAGAGGTTTGGGCCAGGGAGGCCTAGGGGAGGAGAGAAGGGCGGCTGGGCCAGGGAAGGAGAGAGGGAAAGAAGGAGGCCTAGAGGCTGGCTGCCTTCTTATTTATTTTCTTTAGCAGAAAATAAAAGAGAAGAAAGAAAAGAGGAGGAGAGTTAGGAAAAAGTTAGCACCTGGAATTATATTTTTCTCGGGCTCATAAAAATAAGCACGACCGGAGAAAAATACAAAAAGGCCAGATCGGAAAAATAATTCAAACATATTTGAATTTAATTCAAATAGTTTGAACTAAGACTTGATTATTGAAGTGTCCAAAAATGTTCAAATTTTCGGAGGAACCTCGAAACAACGGAAGGAATTATTGGCAAGATTTTGAAGGTGAAACTCGAAGTGAAAAGACATGGGGAAATTTATGCAAGTGTGTTGGGTTAATTCCAACAAATGGAATATTTATTAATATAGATCCCTAAAATATTGAGAGACTTTTATATGTTATAAAGAGAAGTCATCTTCCCTCGATTTAAATGGACCGAAGGTCCACACAATTTATTTAGGTGCAAAAATTAATGAGATGATGGCATGATGACATGATGCAATGCAAAAAAATAAATAACACAAACACAAATGAAACACATGGGCAACCCGGAACATCTGGAATCTTCTGGAATCTTCTGGAATCTTCTGGGACGTCGGTCTTCGGGCGTCACAACTCTCCCACACTAACAGAGGATCTCGACCCGAGATCCTAGAGATATCACCGGGTAAAAACGGAAGAGGAAGAGGTAAAACAAAGTTGCTTCTTCGAGAAACGAGTGAAACCAGGAACCTTGAGAGGTTAAACAAGTTGAAAGAACAAAACAACATAGGTGGACGAAGATGAAACACTCCGGTAAAAGGAGGAACAAGGACACAATGAGAATCTTGCAGGTTGAAAGACATGAAACAAGTGCTGATGGACGGAAAAAAAATATGAAACCGCAATGGTATGGCCAAGGAATAAGAATGACAGAATTTGGACAGCACTCCGTCTGAAAATGGAAGGAATTAACAAAAACTTGAGGAGATGGAATGATACTTGATGAAAACAACAACATATTGTCTCCGAAACAATTAAAAGAATGGCACAAGGGTAAGAAAGATTCAGACAGCACTCCGGTTAAGAGAGGCAAACTTGATAAGATGAGGGAACTGAATGAAGAATACAACACTCCGGTTAAATAAACAAGCAAGGGAGAATATGATCTTGACAAAACGAGATGATGGTTAAAGAGAGCAATATCACAAAGCCTCCGAAATGAAAGGATAGATGCAAGATCGTTGGAAAGAAAGAACGATGCTTACAAAGAAGAATATTATGAGGTGACAAAGAAGTGATGAACGGAGTTGATTGAAAAATCAACAACGAAACGAATAAGCTTCATGTGGGCTTATGGAAAACATCTCAAAATTATGAGTTGACAACCAGCCACTAACGAAGAACATTGATTGGATTGAGATCAACAAAGAGACGAAAGAGTTAATTCACGGAGAGGATAAATGAAGAACTTGGGTCATTTATAAGCACCATAATTAGCAACAATCCTTAGGGAAAGCTTTTAGGTGCAATACAACCCAAGATAACTCCAAGAGATACAATGAGGGGTTGACAGGATCTCCTAAACAAGGAAAAATGATGGTTTTAACTATCTCATTCTTGAAAACTCATGAATCATGAAACATGAAGGAATTGTCAAGAATGACATAACACCATCTGAAAAGGCAAGGTAGAACGGATTGCAATTGGAAACATGAAGAAGAATGCTTGAGCTCCAACAAGAATCTTGATGAAGACTTCGAGGATGAATTAAAACATGATGAACCACCATGAGAACTCCGGTAATGAAAGCATGATAAGTGAAAGATGAAAAGAATAAGATTCAAGGCCTGCGATGAATTAGATGGAGCTTTGAAATGATATAATTGAAATAACATGGAACTCCGGAAAAGAAGATGTAAAAACTTAGAACCAAGGATATGATATGATGAACAAGCTCCAGACAAAAGAATTAAATCACCTTGAAGGAATAAGAATAAGAATTATGTCATGCATCTCCTTCACCAATTTAAATTGATGACAACCAAAGGATTTGGCATATTACTTATTCTCGTTGGAAAGAATTAAAGAGGGATCTAGCACAACCTTGGATAAGTATTCAACAAAGCACCGGTAGGATTATGAAAAGAACGAGTGAATTAATACGATAACAAGGAAGAGTAAACTTGAATGAACCACCATAATGAAAAAGGAGACGAACGAAGAAACATCAATGAAGAATATTGGAGGACGAAGTTGAAAACTGAGAATGAAGAAATATTCTGAAATGATGGCCTTCGGAGGAACACAAAGAAAAGAATTCATGAAATGCTTCGGATGGGTATGAAAATGATTCCTCACAATCGGAACAATAATGAGGATGGCATGAAGCTAGAATCACAACTCATCAAGAGAACGGGTCAAAATTTAAGAGAAACACTTCTTCGGTCTCCAAATGTTGAGAATGAAGACGAGAATGCCATGAAGAATTGATGAGCACTCCGGATTGAAGAATTAAAAAGGTTTAACCAACGATGGAAAGAATTTGAAAGCGATCTTGGAGAAGGCATGTGACTGATGTAATCCATTCTTACGTCAAACTTTGAAAGAGAATTTGAGTATAACTCCGGAAAAGAAGAGTCAGGTAAGATCCTGGGAAAAGACCTGTGGGTTAGGGCCCACTCAAAGAAATCACCGTTGAAAAGATTGCTTAAGAGATATTGCACCGGTTGAATTAAATGGCTTGAATAAGGAGACAAAGCTCAAAATAGCTTGAACGGAATAAGAATGGAATTATGAATCTTCAGCACTCCGGATATGAATAGCAAGAGGAGAATGACTAATTGGTGCACCGGAATAAGAAAGCATTATGAAATGAGGAAAAGGATAAGATCAACACCGAAATCTTGAATTACATCCACCGACAGAATTTGAGAACAAAAGAATGATGAACTTGAAGCTCTTGAGCCTCTTCCTGAGAATCACCGGATAAGAACAATGAAGGAAAGAATGAAGAAATATCACATGAATAAAATGGATACTTCATCTGAGAATTTCTGGCTCCAAGAAGAAAAAGGGTGGGAGGGCGGGGAAAACAAAGACAACTTTGGATGAATGAAACAGACAAACCGTCAGATTTCAACGGCGTCCGTATGGAATCACTTGAAGAGAAGGCACACCGGTTGAAAAGGATTAAAATGACCATCTTGATGAATAAGAAGGACTAGCACTCCCATAGAAATATGAGAACACCGATTCGGAAGGTATGGAATCAACATTTGACATCGAAGCAACTCGAATACCAGAATCAAAACAAGAACAAAGGATTGAACGAATGAATTCCGCAGGTACATCAACTTGACGAGAAGCCACTTGAAGAACAAAAGATAAAATAAAAGGAACAAGGTACAGATGGAACAAACACAAGATAGAAGTTTCGTTCGACATCTTCGTGCTGAAAGCTCATGGAACGTGTTACAAAAGGGTTTTGCAATCCCCAGATCAGCATAGCCAAGGACCCTTTAAGATGCAACTCCCGATCAGAACAAGTCCATAAAACCACTTCACTCGATGTAGAACCCCAAACTTCATATCGTGCATCCGTTGGAAGAATGCCTAGAACTACTAGATGAACCCACCTATAGATTTCCGAAAGTTTCCAGTTATGCAATCAGGTGTTGGGGATACACGGGAAGCACCGCGCAATCAACTCTAAACCTACATCCAGGTGTATCCATCCTTCAACACATAACCAGTCTTTCTCGGAAACTGTTTACCTCGGACCTTCAAAAAGCATCCACTATAACAAGCTATGGCAATACTCTCGAACTACCTCCCCAGTACTAGGTGATGTCGGGGTTATCTTGCCACTGGCCGTATAGGAGAGTTTTCGATGTCGGCCGTCTTAAGTATTTAGTACTGCCGCGATATGCTTGTGACAACAATACCCCGAAGCTCAACTCCTCGGGAATAGGAGGCATCGAGAACAATATCCTTGTCACAAGAACATCGAAACAATCGCAGAATACTCGCGGGATCCTAAAAAAAATTTGGTGCAATTTTTGAGAGTAGAAGAGCCAAGAGTAATCGTCAGGAGTCCTCACCAGAGTGAAAAGGGATAAGAAGCAAAGAAATCCTACTCTCCGATATAATATAGGACTCAAAAAGTTTTCAGTGTGTGCCTAGACTCGACCGTCAACGATTCGATCAATCAGTGGGGGCTTCTAGGTCGGAGAAGGCTCTGAATACCAACTTGTAATGCCCAGGATGGAGTTATACCTCCTACGTGTCGAGGCACGACTTAAAGGCATAAATCGATCCTAGAATGATCTCAAGTTTGGTATCTTTGCACGACTCATGTAAAAGAGGGATTAAATTGCAAAAGGAGATAGTTGGCTTACACTCGCCACTTCACACAATACATTACATAAGCAATACATCATTCAAAACATCACAACCCGACTACGGGTGAAGATCCAAAGAAAGATACCAAAACAACATAAAGCCACAGGTCAGTATCGAATCCTAGTAGAAACCACTACTGATCGTCGAAGCGTCACAAACATACGGCCACACTTCATCGAGCTCCCGGTGAAGTACTTGAACCAGCTCCTGCATCAAACTCGGCTGAACGTGCATCTGGTGTGGTGAAGTAACTGTGAGCCACAGAGGACTCAGCAATCCCGTTCCCGGGTAACAAGACTATTTAAGCCTTGGGTGAGGACAAGGCTGAAGAAAGAACAAGAGGTGAAGGAACAACAAGAGTCTGCAGCAGCAACTAGCACTAACTTACGTAATAGAGAGCGAGAAGAGAAGAGCATCGGTCGAAAGATGATCACGAAGTGATCCTAACTAAAGCCGGTCAAACATAACCCCACCGTGTTCAACTCCCGAATCCCTATTCGGAAATTGACAGTCACGGTACACACGCTGGTAGTGTATTGAAACATTGTGTCAAGTTTTCTACAACCGGAATTAACAAGCTCCCATCTGCCACATAACCGCGGGCACGGCTTTCGAAAGTTCAAAACCCTGCAGGGGTGTTCCAACTTGACCCATTACAAGCCCACGATCCGCGGAGTCGCAACTCCATAGGTGGGAAGACCCGAGTATTCTCGGAATCCCGTGCTCAAGTTAAACCGAACTAAGGTAAGGCTAATCCAGCAAATCCCCCCGGCGTGTCGACACCCTGATAGGTATCCGCGCGTATCTAGTCTCAGGACACGACCGGATGAGACATCCTACGGGTTTTAACCAGACCTCAAGTTTCCTTGAGGTGGCCCCGCAGTCCGCTCGTTTCGGACCAACACTCATGTGGAGCACTGGCCCGGGGGGTTGAATTAAATAAAGGGATAGCTAGTCCACATGCAAGTTTTATTAGTTATTAGGCAAATAGTACCAATGTTGGGACTTGCTGGAAAAGACTTAGCACTTAGCGGTTTATCAAGGGGGTCCCATACACCCCAACCGTGTTAGGAACGCATAATCAAGGAACATAACACGGGTTTATACGGTTCCTAACGGCATGAGTGGAACAAAACACCAAGCAAAAGGCTTAGCCTTCCACCCTTGCCAATATATAGATGATTTCATTTTAAGCATTTATATAGTGTGATATAACCCAACCAAACTTCAACATGAAGCAAGCATCTTCGATCTTCACCTGTAACTAGCAAAGCTATAAGAGGGGCTGAGCGAAGCGTACTTAGCCAAGCAACGGTTTGCATAGGTAGGGTGGTTAAACAGGGCAATTGGTTACAAGTAGGAGGCTGACAAGAAGATCATGGGCATCGAGGCAAAAACTATAGAGCGGATCTGCTAGCAATAGGCAAAGATAGTAATGTTATCGGGGTTCGGTCATCTTGCCTGGGAATTCCACAAGGGAGAAGAACGGATCCATGAAGTAGACGGAGCAACACAGACGAGAGAATCCTCACAACTCTGGAACGAAACCGAAGCTAACAAGAGAAGCAACCGGAAAGAAAGAACAACATGGTAAACACACAAGCATAAACATGGCATGATGCACAAGCAAGCATGATGCATGTCCGGTTTAAATATGCATGGCATGGCAAAGTGCACAAACAACATTACAAGTTAAGTGGAGATCAATATGCAACGAGTTGCATATTGATGAAACACCACATTTTAATTATTTAATTGACTCTAGTTATTTACAAGACAAGATTAAATGTTTTTAACATGGCAAGAGGTGAAGCATAATAAAACTACACTATTTAGACAATTTAAATGAGGCCGGAAATAACAACAACATATCCGGAAAATCCCCATGAGCATGTTTACTAATTATAAAGCAAACAACAATTAAACATTTAATGTTGTTAACATGATGCGGATGACATGATCAAGTTTATGCAAGTTTTTATTAAAAGGTTAACATAAGAGGATATGAAGTGTTGTCACCGTGGGGGAATGAAAGGGTGCCACGGCAACGATCCGAAAATGATGCAACGCAACATCTCGGTTCCGGTAACTCGTTGAGAGTCCGGAGCAAAAGATAGATGGCGTGGGTGAGTCAAACGAGATGAAAGGTGGGGCGATCCCGTTACCGGGTTCCCACGAGTCGGTGACGAGGCAACCGAGGAACACGACAAAAGAGGCACAACGGGCACGAAGCACAAGGGAGACATTTCATACAACACAACATGCATCACACGGGTCATCGTCTCGGGGTTATACCTTCGAAGCGTGCGTTTCGAGGCGGTTCGAGCTCGTCGAGGGACGTAGTGGTAGTAGTTGTACACGGCCGGATCGTAGAGGAAGTAGATGTTCCGTTCGGAGAGGAAGTAGACGTTCTCATTTCTTCACCGAAGGTAGTCGTTCTCGTATCGGTAGTTGTACTCGGGCGACGGTAGTGGTACTCGCGGTCGTCGAGCGACGGTAGTGGTACTCGGGGCGACGGTAGACGTTCACGGAGCTCGTTTTCCCGTAGATGTTCGGGTCGGTGTCGTGGTACTTGGGGTTCTCGTTTGCGACGGTAGTGGAAGTAGAGGTACTTGGCGATTCATCATGTAGTAGTTCCCGTTCGTAGTGGTACTTGCATCGGAGGGGTACTCGGTCGTGGATCTTGTCGGGTCGTCGTGTAGTCGAACTTGCCGAAAATTGAGGTCCTCGAGCACTTGACGAAAACAAAAAAAACAGCAGCAGAACTTGGCAATACAACAAACAAACAACAACAGCACGACGGGACAGCGGCGAGGCCACCGGAGAAGGGAGGCCGGGCGCGTCGAAGCAGAGAGGAGGGGCCTCTGGCCGGCGCTGGACGAGGCAACCGAGGTGCTGCTCGAGGAGGACGGGAGCGGCCTTGAGAGAACGAGGCAGGGCCAGCAAGACCTCCTGGCCGGGCGGCGCTGCACCGGAGCGAGGACGAGGGACCCGGCGAGGCGGCACTGGAGGGCGCGCTCGGGCGCTGGGGTGCCGCGCCTTGGCCAGGACGAGGTAGAGGGCAAGCGGGCGAGGCCCTGGCGCGGGGTGGATCCTGGCCGACCGGATCGGCCCGCGGGCAAAGGGCGGCGCCTTGCCTCTGGCGACGGGAGGAGCTGGAACGGAGGGCGGATGGCGTCGGGGAGGACGGGACGCGGGTGCGCGGCTCGGGGCGCAGTGCGGCGCGGGAGGAGAGGCCGCGGCCTGGGGCGGCACTGCTCCTGCGGCCTTGGTCGCCGGCTGGGAACGGAGGGGAGTTAGGCGGCGCGGCGGCACCGGCCCGGGCACCATGGCGAGGGCGTTCGGGATCGAAGGGAGAGGGCCGAGGCGAGGGAGATCGAGGGAGAGGCTCGAGCGGGACTTCGGTCGCGAGCGGGATCGGGCAGAGCGACTGGCGGCGGACGAGGGGAAGGAGAGGATCGATTAGTAGGGCTAGGGTTCGGTAGGGAGGCTGCGGTCGGGCTGGCCTGATGGGCCAGTGGGCCTGAAGAGGGAAAGGCTAGGAGGAAGAGGTTTGGGCCAGGGAGGCCTAGGGGAGGAGAGAAGGGCGGCTGGGCCAGGGAAGGAGAGAGGGAAAGAAGGAGGCCTAGAGGCTGGCTGCCTTCTTATTTATTTTCTTTAGCAGAAAATAAAAGAGAAGAAAGAAAAGAGGAGGAGAGTTAGGAAAAAGTTAGCACCTGGAATTATATTTTTCTCGGGCTCATAAAAATAAGCACGACCGGAGAAAAATACAAAAAGGCCAGATCGGAAAAATAATTCAAACATATTTGAATTTAATTCAAATAGTATGAATTAAGACTTGATTATTGAAGTGTCCAAAAATGTTCAAATTTTCGGAGAAACCTCGAAACAACGGAAGGAATCATTGGCAAGATTTTGAAGGTGAAACTCGAAGTGAAAAGAAATGGGGAAATTTATGCAAGTGTGTTGGGTTAATTCCAACAAATGGAATATTTATTAATATAGCTCCCTAAAATATTGAGAGACTTTTATATGTTAAAGAGAAGTCATCTTCCCTCGATTTAAATGAACCAAAGGTCCACACAATTTATTTAGGTGCAAAAATTAATGAGATGATGGCATGATGACATGATGCAATGCAAAAAAATAAATAACACAAACACAAATGAAACACACGGGCAACCCGAAACATCTGGAATCTTCTGGAATCTTCTGGAATCTTCTGGGACGTCGGTCTTCGGGCGTCACAAGTCTCCACCTTCTTTAAAACACCAACTATTTAGAGCATGATTGTCATTCTGAGTGTAATGTGCATTGTCCCAAAGTACCATTGTCTTTTGCATGATTATGATATCGTTTATTCTGAAATCATTGTATCTAGTCGTCACCTAAACCTTGGAGGTGCCCCTGCATTTATGTTTTGCTTCACTAAAGGGGGCAAGCGAGATATCACTTTGTCATATTTGCACACCATGCTCATTACAAATCTATTTGAGTGTTTCAGTATCATATTGTAAAACTTTCAGTTCTTTGTGATTCTCTAATGAGGCAACTTAATTACTACAGATTCATTGTCTCAGTAAGCACTTGTCATGTGACTATGAAAAATCCTTATATGATTAATAGCATGTCACCACAAGAATTATGCTTGTTATCATTTACCTACTCGAGGACGAGCAGGAATTAAGCTTGGGGATGTTGATACGTCCAAAACGTATTTATAATTTCTGCTTGCTCCATGCCTTTTTTGTGTGATATAGCTATGATATTTATGCACTTCCATACACTTTTTATCATATTTGGACTAACCTACTAATGGTTGCAAAAGTGCACAATGTTCTTGTTTTACACTTTATTGTGTAGGAATTACTTGGAAATTGACAAAAACGCAAAAGGAGTCGTATTGAAGTAGGACTCTGACATTCCTGAAATATGTCTGAGAATGTTTTTTAAAGATGGTCACGTTCCGGACCGAAGACGACATCAAACGGAAAAAGTCTAGTTGCGAAAGTTGTGGGGAATTTTGAGGCGATGCTTCTGGATATGAAATACGTCCAAATCGGAGTCCAGACGGCCGAGTAAAGCCCGCTTTACTGAGGCCCAAAATCTGATGACGGGAATCCGAGAGTCTATATAAAGAGAGGAAACCTAGGTCACCAAGGGCCACGAATTTTCCTCCTCCCAAGCCACCGTCTTGGAAGGGAGGACCAGCACCATTGCAGCACCATCCACAAGGAAGAAGGGGGGCCAAGGAGCCGCTGCCCCTAGGGCCGCCGCCGCTCCCTAGGGCCGCCGCCGTCTCCTCCTCGCCGCCGCCGCCTCCGTGGCCGCCGCCTCCTCGCGGGGCTGCACCTCTCCATCAACACCACCATCAAGATCCTCATCACCATGTCCATGTGTGAGTAGTCTTCTCCGGGGCCGAGGGCTCGTACGTGTAGCTATGTGGTTATCTCTCTCTCCCATGATGTGATCTTCGTTGTGATCATAGCCTATGTTAATCTAGGGTGATCCCATGATATTTCCCCTTCCTCTATGTATTGGATTGATGTATTCACTTGTCTTTATCTAGTATAATCCCCGAGACCAAGGTGACAGCGGTCTATTGGACATGGATTAGAAAAATATTTTCATGAGTGATTTCCTCTCTTGTGTGTTGATTGAAGATTGAGAGTCTCTTGGTGCTTGTCTTTGACTATCCTTTAGATATGTTGTGGAGATTGTGGAACTCTCTTTGGATGGCCGAGGTGACATTGGGAAATTCTTAGATTGAGAACTACAAACTTTGAGGTGTGCTTTTGTAGCCCTACATAATTCTCGTCCTCTCTTGACCACGAAGGAATGACCTCCGGGTGCGTCTCCATTGCATGTTTTATGGGAAATATCATGTGATTCGATTATGTTAACGTTGTTGGGAGTTGCCACTAGTGAAAGTATGAACCCTAGGCCTTGTTTCCACCATTGCAATACCATTTGTGCTCACGTTTACCACTTGTTTGCTTGCTGCACTTTTTATTACAGATTTATATTACTTTGTTTTGCCATCCATATCACTTGCCATTTAATATCTCTTCGCCGAACTAGTGCACCTATACATCTAACAAGTGTATTAGGTGTGTTGGGGACACAAGAGACTTCTTATATCTTAGTTGCAGGGTTGCTTGAGAGAGACCATCTTCAACCTCTACTTCCCTGAGTTCGATAAACCTTAGGTCATCCACTTGAGGGAAATTGCTGCTGTCCTACAAACCTCTGCGCTTGGAGGCCCAACATAGTCTACAAGAGTAGAAGCGTGTGTAGACATCAACCTCCGGCTGGTTACTGGTTCCTGCTCCTGGCATGCTGAAGAGATTCCTTCCCTCATAAACCGGTGGTAAGCGAGATTGTTTCCTTCTCCTCATTACCTCGTGTGAAGCGTTCTGATCCAACATGAGTTAATAGGCTTGGACATCCAGCTCCGCCTGCTTTGTCGCTATACTAGCTTTCTCAGCAGCCAGGTCCAACTTGGCCGGCTCAATCCGGCCCTTCACCTGAGCGACCTCTGCGTCATGCTGCTCCTTGTTGGCCTGGGTTACCTCTGGTGTTAATAACGTTGTCAAAGTATCGACCAAAACGGATAAGGTATCAGATGGCGATGGGGGAGGATCCCCAGCTCTAGCTCCCATCGTTTCTGATGTCAACGCCGTTGTTGTTGAGGACTGCTGCACAGGTTGTGATCCGGCCATGAAGACAGCGTCCTGATTTGGCCGATCGAGGTGGTCCGGAATACTGTCCCCATCGGAACAACCCTCGGATCGACCGTCCAACAGCAGATACAAAGATTTTGTCTGTCCGGAAGAAGATTCATCACCGGAATAAACAACAGTCTCGCCTCCAGAGTCCGATCCGACCTCGGTTTGGACTCCATGCACTGCTCCAACGAAAACGTGCTTCACGGCTGGCCGAATCCGGGCTGATCTCGCACGCTTAGCCGGCTCGACGATGTTGGGGAAGATGTCCGGCTCAGGGCCCAATTCGCCGATCTTGCCGATGAAGACGTGGATGCCGCCAAAGGGGACCCAGTACCCGTATTCGATTGAATCGACCTCGGGGCCCCAGCTTACATCGTCGATGTAGATCCGGCCGTGACGACTCTTAGTCATCCGGCCCACTGCGTAGCCCTTGAGTGCTTCAAAGCTTCCCTTCAAGAACTTGAAACCATCATGCGATAGCCCCACGGTGGGCGCCAACTGTCGTGGATTTAGTACGGCAGATGTCCTAGCAAAAGGACTTAGTCGTGAGGCCATCACTATGGATTAGCTTAAAGGGGTTAAAGCGGACAAGGACACAGGGATTTTATACTAGTTCGGCCCCTTCGATGAAGGTAAAAGCCTACATCTAGTTTGGTGTGGTATTGCTAGGGCTTGGATGACCAGGGAGCGAATCCGCTTTGCCTGTGTCCCAAGCTGTTGTTGTCTGTCCTGAACCATCGCCGGGTCGTCCCTTTATATAAGAGGTGATGCCCGGTCCGGTTTATGGAGTCCCGAGGCTGGCTCATAAACGTGTCCGCCTCGGTCTCTGCTCTTTCTATCTTACATCCCAAGTTACATAATATGACGGTTTACAAATCATGGGCCCTAACACTTAGGCTCTAAACCTCTTGGGTTGAAATCTTCTACTTCATGCTCCGCTGGGATTTTGATAAAATAACCTTGATAACGTAGACCGGCCCCTCCTGGGCGGTTTATACCTGGAAGTAATATCCCTGACAGGCAAGCAAGATACCGACGACAGAGAGAACAACGTATGTTGTTATGCGGTTTGACCGATAAAGATCTTCGTAGAATATGAGGAACCAATATGAGCATCCAGGTTCTGCTATTGGTTATTGACCGGAGACAAGTCTCGGTCATGTCTATATAGTTCTCGAACCCGTAGGATACGCACGCTTAACATTTGATGACGATCGATATTATTAGTTTATGTTTTTTGATGTATCGAAGGTAGTTCGGAGTCCCGGATGTGATCACGGACATGATGATGAGTCTCGAAATGGTCAAGACATAAAGATCGATATATTGGAAGCTATGTTTGTACACCAAAATGGTTCTGGATGTGTTCGGGCATTTACCGGAGTACCGGGAGGTTACCGGAACCCCCCGGGGAGTCAATGAGCCTTATTGGCCTTAGTGGAAGAGAGGGGGAGGCAGCCAAGTGGAGGGTGCGGCCCCTCAAGCCCAATCCGAATTGGAGTGGGGGCCGGGCCCCCTTTCCTTCTCCCTCTCTCCCTCTTCCTTCTTTTCCTACTCCTACTAGGAAAGGGGGAAACCTACTCCTAGTGGGAGTAGGACTCCCCCCTTGGGAGCGCCATAGAGAGGGCCGGCTCTCTCCTCCTCCCCTCATTAATATTCGTGGCCAGGGGGGACCCCATAGACACACAAGTTGATTTCTTAGCCGTGTGCGGGGCCCCCCTCCACAGTTACACACCTTGGTCATATCCTCGTAGTGCTTAGGCGAAGCCCTGCGCCGGTAACTTTATCATCACCGTCACCACACCGTCGTGCTGACGGAACTCTCCCTCGAACTCAACTAGATTAAGAGTTTGTGGGACGTCATCGCGCTGAACGTGTGCTGAACGCGGAGGTGCCGTACGTTCGGTGCTTGGATCGGTTGGATCACGAAGATGTTCGACTACACCAACCACGTTACTAAACGCTTCCGCTTTCGGTCTACGAGGGTACGTGGACACGCTCTCCCTGCTCATTGCTATGCTTCTCCTAGATAGATCTTGCGTGATTATAGGATTTTTTTTAAATACTACGTTCCCCAACAGTGGCATCATGAGCCAGGTCTATGTGTAGATGATATGCACAAGCAGAACACAATGAGTTGTGGGCGATAATAGTCATACTGCTTACCAACATGTCATACTTTGATTCGGCGGTATTGTGAGATGAAGCGGCCCGGACTGACATTACGCATACGCTTACGCAAGACTGGCTTCACCATTAGGAGCACTCATTTCTTAAAGGTGACTGGTGTGTGTCTGTCTCTCTCACTTTAATTGAATTGAGTGTGACTACGCCCGGTCCTTGTGAAGGTTAACACAACACACTTGACGAAAAATCGTTGTGGTTTTGTATGCGTAGGTAAGAACAGTTATTGCTAAGCCCGTAGCAGCCACGTAAAACTTGCACCAACAAAGTAGAGGACGTCTAACTTGTTTTTGTAGGGCATGTTGTGATGTGATATGGTCAAGACGTGATGAGTTATACATGTTTTGTAAATTAGCAGCAACCGGCAGGAGCCTTATGGTTTTCTCTTTATTGTATGAATTGCGAAGGCCATGTAATTGCTTTACTTTATCACTATGAGTTAGCGATAGTTGTAGTATCAATATTTGATGAGACGACCACGACACTATGATGAAGATCATGGTGTCAAGCCAGTGACGATGGAGATCATGACGATGCTTTGGAGATGGAGATCAAAAGCACAAGATGATGATGGCCATATCATGTCACATATTTTGATTGCATGTGATGTTTATCTTATTATGCTTCTTATTTTTCTTAGTACGGCGGTAGCATTATAAGATGATCCCTTACAAAATTTCAAGGTACAAGTGTTCTCCCTGAGTATGCACCGTTGCAAAAGTTCGTCGTGCCGAGACACCACGTGATGATCGGGTGTGACAAGCTCTATGTTCAAATACAACGGGTGTAAGAAAGTTTTGCACATGCAGAATACTCGGGTTAAACTTGACGAGCCTAGCATGTATAGACATGGCCTCGGAACATTGTAGACCGAAAGGTCGAGCGTGAATCATATATTAGATATGATCAACATAAGATGTTCACCATTGAAAACTACTTCATCTCACGTGATGATCGGACATGGTATAGTTGATTTGGATCACGTGGTCATTTAGATGACTAGAGGGATGTCTATCTAAGTGGGAGTTCTTTAGTAATATGATTAATTGAAATTTAATTTATCATGAACTTAGTCCTGACAGTTTTTGCATATCTATGTTGTTGTAGATCAATGGCAGGTGCTACCGTTCCCTTGAATTTTAATGCGTTCCTAGAGAAAGCTAAGTTGAAAGATGATGGTAGCAACTACACGGAATGGGTCCGTAACTTGAGGATTATCCTCATTGCTGCACATAATATTTATGTCCCTGAAGCACCGCTAGGTGACAGGCCTGCTGCAGGAGCAACTCCGGACGTTATGAACGTCTGGCAAGCTCGTTCTGATGACTACTCGATAGTTCAGTGTGCCATGCTTTACGGCTTAGAATCGGGACTTCAAAGACGTTTTGAACGTCATGGAACATATGAGATGTTCCAAGAGTTGAAGTTAATATTTCAAGCAAATGCCCGAATTGAGAGATATGAAGTCTCCAATACGTTCTATAGCTGCAAGATGGAGGAGAACAGTTCTATAAGTGAACACTTATTCAGAATGTCTGTGTACTACAATCACATGACTCAACTTGGATGCAAAGTTGATGAAGATAGTGTTATTGATAGAGTTCTTCAATCACTGCCACCAAGCTATAAAGGGTTTGTGATAACTATAATATGCAAGGGATGCATAAGACTATTCCCGAGCTCTTCGCTATGCTCAAAGCTGTGGAGGTAGAAATCAAAAAGGAGCATCAAGTGTTGATGGTTAACAAGACCACTAGTTTCAAGAAAAGGGAAAGGGAAGAAGGGGAACTTCAATAAGAATAGCAAGACAGATGCTACTCCCACGAAGAAACCCAAGTCTGGAGCCAAGCCTGAAACTGAGTGCTTCTACTACAAAGGGACAGGACACTGGAAGCGCAATTGCCCCAAGTATTTGGCAGATAAGAAGGATGACAAAGTGAACAAAAGTATATTTGATATACATGTTATTGATGTGTACCTTAATAATGCTCGTAGTAGCATCTGGGTATTTGATACTAGTTCGGTTGCTAATATTTGTAACTCGAAATAGGGGCTACGGATTAAACAAAGAGTAGCTAAGGACGAGGTGACGCTTCGCGTGGGAAATGGTTCCAAAGTTGATGTGATCGCCGTCGGCACGCTACCTCTACATCCACCTTCGGGATTAGTTTTAGACCTAAATAATTGTTATTTGGTGCCAGCGTTGAGCATGAACATTATATCTGGATCTTGTTTGTTGCGAGATGGTTATTCATTTTAATCATAGAATAATGGTTGTTCTATTTATATGAGTAATATCTTTTATGGTCATGCACCCTTGATGAATGGTCTATTTTTGTTGGATCTCGATCATAGTGATACACATATTCATAATATTGAAGCCAAAAGATGCAAATTTTATAATGATAGTGCAACTTATTTGTGGCACTGTTGTTTAGGTCATATTGGTGTAAAGCGCATAAAGAAACTCCATGCTGATGGACTTTTGGAATCACTTGATTATGAATCACTTGGTGCTTGCGAACCAAGCCTCATGGGCAAGATGACTAAAACTCCGTTCTCCGGAACGATGGTGCGAGCAACTGACTTATTGGAAATCGTACATACTGATGTATGCAGACTAATGAGTGTTGAGGCTCGCGGCGGGTATCGTAATTTTGTGACCTTCACTGATGATTTGAGCAGATATGGGTATATCTACTTGATGAAGTACAAGTCTGAAACATTTGAAAAGTTCAAAGAGTTTCATAGTGAAGTAGAGAATAATCGTAACAAGAAAATAAAGTTTCTACGATCTAATCGCGGAGGCGAATATTTGAGTTACGAGTTTGGTCTTCATTCGAAACAATGTGGAATAGTTTCACAGCTCACACCACCTGGAACACGACACCGTAATGGTGTGTCCGAATGTCGTAACCGTACTTTATTAGATATGGTGCGGTCTATGATGTCTCTTACCGATTTACCACTATCGTTTTGGGGTTATGCTTTAGAGACAACTGCATTCACGTTAAATAGGGCACCATCTAAATTCGTTGAGACGACGCCTTATGAAGTGTGGTTTGGCAAGAAACCCAAATTGTCGTTTCTTAAAGTTTGGGGCTGTGATGCCTATGTGCAAAAGCTTCAACCTGATAAGCTTGAACCCAAGTC
This sequence comes from Secale cereale, assembly GCA_902687465.1. NCBI lineage: Eukaryota > Viridiplantae > Streptophyta > Magnoliopsida > Poales > Poaceae > Secale > Secale cereale. Next base: position 288,203,204 of record LR738714.1, read on the forward strand.
GGGAAAATGTGTCTTCACAGGATACCCAAAGGAAACTGTGGGTACACCTTCCATCACAGATCCGAAGGCAAGATATTCGTTGCTAAGAATGGATCCTTTCTAGAGAATGACTTTCTCTTGAAAGAAGTGAGTGGGAGGAAAGTAGAACTTGATGAGGTAATTGTACCTTCCCCCGAATTGGAAAGTAGTACATCATATAAACTAGTTCCAGTGATTCCTACACCAATCAGTAGGGAAGCTAATGATGATGATCATGAAACTTCAGATCAGGTTACTACTGAACCTCGTAGGTCAACCAGAGTATGTTCCGCGCCAGAGTGGTACGGTAACCCGGTTCTGCAAGTCATGTTGCTAGACCATGATGAACCTACGAACTATGAGGAAGCGATGATGAGCCTAGATTCCGCAAAATGTCTTGAGGCCATGAAATCTGAGATGGGATCCATGTATGAGAACAAAGTGTGGACTTTGGTTGACTTGCCCAATGATCGGTAAGCCATTGAAAATAAATGAATCTACAAGAGGAAAACTAACACCGATGGTAATGTTACTGTCTACAAAGCTCGACTTGTTGCAAAAGGTTTTCGACAAGTTCTGGGAGTTGACTACGATGAGACTTTCTCACCTGTAGCGATGCTTAAGTCTATCCGAATCATGTTAGCAATTGCCGCATTTTATGATATGAAATCTGGCAAATGGATGTCAAAACTGCATTCCTTAATGGATACCTCAAAGAGGAGTTGTATATGATGCAACCAGAAGGTTTTGTCGATCCTTAAGGTGCTAACAAACTGTGCAAGCTCCAGCGATCCATCTATGGACTGGTGCAAGCATCTCGGAGGTGGAATATATGCTTTGATGAGGCGATCAAAGCATATGGTTTTATACAGACTTTTGGAGAAGCCTGTACTTACAAGAAAGTGAGTGGGAGCTCTGTAGCATTTATGATATTATATGTGGATGACATATTGTTGATTGGAAATGATATAAAATTTCTGGATGGTATAAAAGGATACTTGAATATGAATTTTTCAATGAAAGACCTCGGTGAAGCTGCTTATATATTGGGCATCAAGATCTATAGAGATAGATCAAGACGCTTAATTGGACTTTCAGAAATCACATACCTTGATAATGTTTTGAAGAAGTTCAAAATGGATCAGTCAAAGAAAGGGTTCTTGCCAGTGTTATAAGGTGTGAAGTTGAGTAAGACTCAATGCCCTACCACGGTAGAAGATAGAGAGAAAATGAAAGTCATTCCCTATGCCTCAGCCGTAGGATCTATCATGTCTGCAATGCTGTGTACCAGACCTGATGTGTGCCTTGCTATAAGTTTAGCAGGGAGGTACCAAAGTAATCCAGGAGTGGATCACTGGACAGTAGTCAAGAACATCCTGAAGTACCTGAAAAGGAAACAGGATATGTTTCTCAATTATGGAGGTGACAAAGCGCTCGTCATAAACGGTTACGTCGATTCAAGCTTTGACACTGAGCCGTATGACTCTAAGTCACAAACCGGATATGTATTTTTGTTGAACGGTGGAGCTGTCAGTTGGTGCAGTTCCAAGCAGAGCGTCGCGGCGGGATCTACATGTGAAGCGGAGTACATAGCTGCTTCGGAAGTAGCAAATGAAGGAGTCTGGATGAAGGAGTTCATATCCAATCTAGGTGTAATACCTAGTGCATCGGGTCGAATGAAAATCTTTTGTGACAACACTAGAGCAATAGCCTTGGCGAAGGAATCCAGGTTTCACAAGAGAACCAAGCACATCAAGGGACGCTTCAATTCCATCCGCGATCAAGTCAAGGAGGGAGACATATAAATTTGCAAGGTACATACAGATCTGAATGTTGCAAATTTGTTGACTAAGCCTCTTCCACGAGCAAAACATGATCATCACAAAAACTCCATGGGTGTTAGAATCATTACTATGTAATCTAGATTATTGACTCTAGTGCAAGTGGGAGACTGAAGGAAATATGCCCTAGAGGAAATAATAAAGTTGTTATTTATATTTCCTTATATATATCATGATAAATGTCTTTTATTCAAGCTAGAATTGTATTAACCGGAAACTTTATACATGTGTGAATACATAGACAAAACAGAGTGTCCCTAGTATGCCTCTACTAGACTAGCTTGTTAATCAAAGATGGTTATGTTTCCTAACTATAGATATGAGTTGTCATTTGATCAACGGGATCAGATCATTAGGAGAATGATGTGATGGACAATACCCATCCGTTAGCTTAGCACTATGATCGTTTAGTTTTACTGCTATTGCTTTCTTAATAACTTATACATGTTCCTATGACTATGAGATTTCGCAACTCCCGAATACCGGAGGAACACCTTGTGTGCTATCAAACGTCACAACGTAACTGGGTGATTATAGAGATTCTCTACAGGTGTCTCCAAAGGTGTATGTGGTGTTGGCATAGATCGAGAATAGGATTTGTCACTCCGAGTGTCGGAGAGGTATCTGTGGGCCCTCTCGGTAATACACATCATAATAAGCCTTGCAAGAAAACGACTAATGAGTTAGTCACGGGATGATATATTACGGAACGAGTAAAGAGACTTGCCAGTGACAATATTGAACTAGGTATGACGATACGGACGATCGAATCTCAAGCAAGTAACATACCGACGATAGAGGGAACAACGTATGTTGTTATGCGGTTTGACCGATAAAGATATTCGTAGAATATGTAGGAACCAATATGAGCATCTAGGTTCCTCTATTGGTTCTTGACCGGAGATGAGTCTCGGTCATGTCTACATAGTTCTCGAACCCATAGGATACACACGTTTAACGTTCGATGACGATCGGTATTATGAGTTTATGTGTTTTGATGTACCGAAGGTAGTTCGGAGTCCCGGATGTGATCACGGACATGATGAGGAGTCTCAAAATGGTTGAGACATAAAGATCGATATATTGGAAGGCTATGGTTGGACACCGGAATGGTTCCGGATGAGTTCGGGCATTTACCGGAGTACCAGGAGGTTACCGGAACCCCCCGGGGAGTCAATGGGCCTTATTGGGCCTTAGTGGAAGAGAGGAGGAGGCAGCCAAGTGGAGGCCGCCCCCCAAGCCCAATCCGAATTGGGGTGGGGGGCCGGCCCCCCTTTCCTTCTCCCTCTCTCCATCTTCCCTCTTCTCCTACTCCTACTAGGAAAGGGGGAAACCTACTCCTAGTGGGAGTAGGACTCCCCCCTTGGGCGCGCCATAGAGAGGGTCGGCCCTCTCCTCCTCCCCTCCTTTATATACGTGGCCCGGGGGGACCCCATAGACACACAAGTTGATTTTTTAGCCGTGTGCGGGCCCCCCTCCATAGTTACACACCTCAGTCATATCGTCATTGTGCTTAGGTGAAGCCATGCGCCGGTAACTTCATCATCACTGTCACCACGCCATTGTGCTAACGGAACTCTCCCTCGACCTCAACTAGATCAAGAGTTCGTGGGACGTCATCGAGTTGAACGTGTGCTGAACGCGGAGGTGCCGTACGTTCGGTGCTTGGATCGATTGGATCGCGAAGACGTTCGACTATATCAACCACATTACTAAATTCTTCCACTTTCGGTCTGAGAGGGTACGTGGAGACACTCTCCCCGTTCGTTGCTATGCTTCTCCTAGATAGATCTTGCGTGATCGTAGGATTTTTTTGAAATACTACATTCCCCAAAAGGTATATGCACCACACTCATGTGCATGATTGATGTGGAGCATCCCTCGACTACCCGCACCGACACTCCATCACCACCGCAAGCACCGAGAGGGCCAATGACAAGAGCACGTGCACGCAACATCGAGAACGAGGTCACTTCCTTCCTCTCCGAGTTTCGTTCGGTTGCACATGAGAACGGGATTCTACCTCAAAGAGGTACGCTATGCATTCATAGGTACATCGAAGGTGATCGTGGGAAGGAGAAGACGGAGGTTCGAGCATCCATGGAGCAAGACTACGAAGAAGAAGCCAAGGAGAAAGAAGGAGGGGAGTTCCTGGACACCCTGGGTGCCCGGACGGAAGAGTGTCGGGTGCCCGGGCCCGAAGACAAGGGGAGGGCCGAACCCCCCGGCCACCCCGGGTGCCCGGCCGTCTCGGCCCCGGGTGCCCGGCCGTCTCGGCCCCGGGTGCCCGGCCTCTGCCTGGGCGGCGCCCTAGCCGGCCCTGGGTGCCCGGGCCACACCGCCCCAGCAGCCAGCTGCCACCCCGGGTGCCCGGGCTTTGGACCCCGGGTACCCGGTCCTTCCCGCCCGGCGCCCCTGACCGGTCCGGGTGCCCACCCGGTTTCATCCCGGGTGCCCGAACCCTTTCCCCGTGGCTACATTTTTAGGGACTTTTTAGTCCTTTGTACCCCTCTTCCCCATGTTTCGTCCCTAGCCTTTATATACTCTTTCCCTAGCTTATTTGTGGGTTAGCAAAGTATTTTAGAACACCAAAGAGAGCTTTGCTCCTTGTATCTTCCTCTTGGGGATTAAGACCCATCTTTGGGAAGAATCCTTGTGGATTGCAAGACCTCCCAAGGGAGAAGATCATCAAGACATCACCTCCTTTAGGAGTGGGAAGAACTTTAGTTTTGTGCTTGTTTCCTTGGATTGATCTTGTAATCTTGTGGATCTCTTGTATGCTACTCTAGTGGATGTGATATTGGGTTTGTTTGAGAGATTTGTGTCTTGTGTTCTTGAGTGTTCATCCTCTTTTCCCCCTCCAAGTGTGAAAAGATCCCCACTAGGGTTTCACCCTACAACATCTTGGTATCATGAGCAAGGTTGATTCACATCTTGGAGTCCCATCCCCCCATTTTCTAGCTTGATTTTGTTGTGTTCTTGCCCAATTTCGAAAATCTCCACAAAAATAGCCCAAATTTTTTCTTGCAATTTGTTGGATCTTGTGAGATTTGGTTGTTTTGGTCCATGGATTTGATGTTTGGCAAGTGGATCTAGCCCCCCGCAACAATCCCCACCCTTCCCACCACGAAATCCACCAAATTTGGCCTTTCCCCAAAGAGTTTTGCCCAAATCCGCAACCACCGGGTGCCCGCACCTCGTACCACCAGGCGCCTGCACCCTCGGGCCATTTTCCCCTAACCACCCCGGGCACCCGCACCCCCCCCTCGAATCAGCCTAACTACAACACCAAAGTGACCATAACTTCCACCTCCCAACTCCGTTTTTCGTGTTCTTTAGCTCATTTGGAAGCTCTTGACACCCCCCATCCACATATATATCATTACCACCACCATTAGCCTCCATCCAAAAATCAACACAAAAACAACCACCGTTCACATTTGACCGATTTCGAGTTGCGCTTTTGCGTTTCCTAAGGTGTTTCGGCTACTTAGGAGCATGTGACATCGACATCATCGCCTCGGAGTCATCTTCGCCGCTAACTGTAAGAAAGGACGGTAACCTCGACGACACTTACCTTTGCTTTTGCATTGATAGCCCAAGCCATTTGCGTTGCTTACCCATCGAGACTAGTGAGTTGAGAATTGCCGGGCCACGCTTTTGTGCACCGTAGTGATCGTGTTATCATCTTAGTTCCATAAGTCTCTCCCGTGCATATTTTACATACTTGTCTCATATCATCCTCGGCTCGAGCATCAAGCTTCAAAAAAAAGCTTTTAAGCAAAAGAGGAGAAACAACGAGCTTATAAGCAATAGCATTGAGCCACTCATATCATCTTGGTCACCGCATACATAGCATAGTTGGGATCGCGGACGGCACGTTTCTCTCATAGGTTGGTGCATAAAGCGTATCTTGCCCATTTGAGCAATCGAGCTAGCGTCTCTCTAGCATTCGCACAACAATAGCATATTTCATGGTCACTCACATTTTGAGCTCACCCTTGGTTGTGCGGATCCCATCTATCTTTCGTGTGCGTGTTCCTAGTGATACTCTTGGCTTTGATCTATTTACTTTACTTGCATTTTTGTGACCCTTCTCAACCTTATCGATATCTTGACTAACACTTTGTTTGAAATTTTTGCCACCATCCTAACCAAGCTACTCCATAAGCCTTTTACTTGTAGGTGTGAGAAACAAACCTGGTTCCAATTCTACTATTGTGGCATTTCATTGAGTGAAACTTGTTACATTTTTAATCTTCGGAAGAGGTAACTTTGGTATTGTTTTCTCACTTTCCTACTCACCTCCACTTTACATGATGGATAGGAAAAGTTCTTCTACCAACCCGATCGCCGAGCATGAAGTGGAAGCACCGAACTACGTCACCAACAATCACCTTTTCGGTGTCCAACAAGCCCTTCATCAAGAAAGCGAAGCTTTGGGCGACCGCGTCGAGCAACTCGCTTCCGACTTTCGCACACAAATGGAAGAGTTCCGCAACATCATGGTGAACCGCACGTCTCCAACTTTATCATCAAAACGGCGCCATTAAAGTCGACGCTCAAGTGACCACTCTTTGGCTTACTCTTCCTCGGATGCAAGTCCTTCACGGCCTCGTCAAGCTCCACAATTCGTCAATCAAGATCGACAACCTCTGGACAATCCATTCCATGGCAATGGGTTACAAGATCGAGTATGAGCACGTGAGCAAGGGCGATGCCAAGAGCAACAACGCCAACATCAAGTACATCAAGATGACGATGCAGTCCGGCAAGCACAAGAAAGACGTGACAATCAAGCACGCAACGCACAACAAGCTCTTCGTGACTCCACTCGAGTTTTCACCGGCCGCAACCGCCAAGTACGTCAACAAGAAGAAGCACTTCATCAAGCACAACAAGAGGAAGCCGCTCATCGCAAAACGGAGCAAGAGCGACGAAACCGGAACAACGTACCGCGCCCCTACCGGCAAGAACATCATGAGGAGCACGCTTTCGAGGAGCGCCCACCTCGTCATGAGCAACATCACCATCATCAACATGATGAAGAACAACGCTTCAGCAAGCTTAAGTTCACTATGCCCAAGTTCTCCGAAAGCACCGATCCCGAGGAATACCTCTCATGGGCATAGATGGTCGACAAGATATTTCGCCTCCACAACTTTGAAGAGGAGAAGAAGATTGCCATGGCCTCTCGCGAGTTTCAAAACTACGTCCTCATTTGGTGGGAACAAACGATCAAGCGACAACATACAAGAGGTGAACCACCAATCACAACTTGGACGGAAATGAAGAATGTCATGAGAGATCGCTTCGTGCCTACACACTACACCCGTGATCTCTTCAAGAAGTTGTAACTCCTCAAACAAGGCACGAAGACCGTGGAAGAATAGTACCAAGAAATGGAGATTGCCATGATATGAGCCAACGTCAAGGAAGACGACGAGCAAACAATGGCACGCTTCTTGAACGGCCTCAATCACCCAATCAAGCGGATTGCCGACTTCCAACCATACTCCAACCTTCTCGAGCTAGTTCATCAAGCGACCAAGGCCGAGCGACAAGTCTAGGATGACTTTAAATACGCCAAATACTCCTCCAAGACCTACGGCTCCTACACTCATGCTCCCGCGACTTCGGCACCTCCTACCTCAACTAGAGCATCACCAAGTACCGGCGACAAGTCAAGTTCCAAGCAAGCTACACCTTCCTCGACTCGTTCTCCGGAAAGCACCTACAAATCCAAGACTCCCTCACCTTCGGCACCACCATACGACCCCGTGAAGACAAGTTCCTTCAAGTGCTTCACATGTGGTGGCCCTGGCCACAAGTCGTTCGAGTGCACCAACAAACGTACCATGATCTTCAACAACGATGACACATATGACTCGATGAGTGAAGAAGAAGTGGAAGCCCTTGAACACGTGGCCATGCACCGGCGCGTTAATGAAGATGAAGATGATCAAGGGTTTTGTGACAACGATTAAAGTCCCGCTCTCGTGGTCTCCAAGGTCTTGACACTCCAACACCATCAAGATGAGGACCAACGATGCCACATCTTCCACACAAAGGCTGGCATCAACGGGCGTTCCGTGAAGGTCATAATCAACGGACGAAGTTGTCACAACTTGGCAAGCGACGAGCTATGTTCCAAGCTCCAATTGGTCAAGAAGAAGCACCCTCGCGCCTACAAGGTGCAATGTTTAAGCAACTCCGGCACCATTCAAGTGGAGCATACGGTGCAAGTTTCTTTCTAAATCGGCGCCTACGAGGACACCTTGGAGTGTGATGTAGTTCCTATGACGGTGTGCCACCTTCTCTTGGGACGACCTTGGCAATTTGACCGTGGAGTCATCCACAACAGACGAATCAACTACTATAGCTTCAAGATGAAAGGCAAGGAATATGTGCTTCGACCAATGTCACCAAGCCAAGTGATCTCCGATAAGCAAGCATCCACCCATCGTGGAGATCCTAGTGAGAGAGTGATCCACCAAAAAGAAAGTGAGAGCCACAAGCCAAAATTGAGCGCCTCTTCGCCAAGAGAGAAAAACTTAGTCCTCCTAGCCACCAAAAGTGAGATGAGAGAAGTGTGTGAGAACCCTTCGAGCGTCTTTCACCTTGTGCTTCTATGCAAAGGGGAAGCCAAACCTACTAACACTTCACCACCTCCACCTTTTGTGTTGTCTCAATTGTTGCAGGAATTCTCGGACGTCTTTCCCGAGGAGCTACCACCGGGTCTACCTCCACTTCGCGGAATCGAACACCTCATCGACCTCTGTAGCGACCAGACCTCAAACAGTCCGATCTCTGTGCATCAGTGTCATCCCTGGATCAGTAATGCTGACACGCACAGTACTTGAAGGATTTATAACACAGTGGCAATCACACACTTATTACATCGACAGTTCCAACGATGAACTTATTACAATAATAATGGCTTAAGGCCATCTAACAACGATAACAGCGGAAGGCTTGGAAGATAAGTGACTCCATCAACTCCAACGGCATCACTGAGTATAGAACCACGACCTAAGAGGCACCTTACTCGTCGTCTGAAAAGTCTGCAACATGAACGTTGCAGCCCGAAACGGGTCAGCACATGGAATATGCTCGAAAAGTAACGCATAGAGAGTAACAAAAGTAAAGCTATAATATATGCAATATGGCTGGTGGAAAGCTCTATGGTTACAGTTTTTGCATAAAGCCAATTTTTCTCTACTGCAAAGGAATAGATTTTAATTAACTATCATGGTAGTTAAAACATCATTGAGAAGGTTCACCCAACTCAATCCCAATTAAAGTAAACATTAACCCAACAATATTAATTAAAGTAACATGATGAGATTCACACGATAATCCAAGTACTAGATACTCAAGACGCCCATAACCGGGGACACGGCTAATCATGATCAGTTTGTACACTCTGCAGAGGTTTGTGCACTTTTCCCCACAAGACTTGATCTCCTCCGTTGGGATTCTCGCACTTCATGTTGTTTGAGAAACGGATGACCGAGACACAGTCTTTCAGAAGCACTAGCACCTTACGATCGGGTGGACCGTACCAACCTACATCCCCTACATCTGCTAGTCCACCACTGTAAGAGTTTGCACGACTTAGTCAACTATGCTAGAGCCCATAATAGCTTGTGGCTGCACACGGAAGTTTCTAGTATAAATAATCTCATGATCCCTTTGAGCCTGGGTGGCGGTCCATAAAGAAAACAGGCAATCGCTGGAATACCCAGGTGCCTCAATCCACCCAGATGTGTATTTAAGTTGCCACCTTAAGTTGAACCATTAATTAACAATCTCACATCTGTCATGGATACACTCACCCAATCCACGTCTACGAGCATAGCATAACCTAATAGCAAACGTAGAAGTAACTCCCAAGGGTTTGAAAATAATGCAGATAATAGGTACTACCTCATCTACTTCCCAGTCTCACATGTTATTTGATCCTACTCATACAATGTGTTTGAGGATAAACTAATGCAATGAAAACTGGGTATTGGAAAGTATGATCAAAGTGTTACTTGCCTTGCTGATGATCCGCAAAACCTAGAGATTCAAAGTAGCAAGCGGCGCACTCCGGGTACTCTATCGCAAACAAACAAGCACACAATAAGTACTTAACTAACGCACTGGTAAAACTCAAATAAGAGATCTAACCAGAAAGTTCAACTTAAGAACTCCGGTTTGCAAAAGAAACAACCAAACGAAACAACGAAAGTCAAACGGCGAAAAAGAAACAACTACGCTACCAATCTGGACCTAAGTCCAAATTTAACACAGGCAAACGCTTGGGTGACTAGGTTAAACGGAAAGAGGGTTTCGAGACGAAACTCCAGGCGCTTGAATCGGCTGATTCGATAAACGAGCAAAAAGATAAACTAGAACGAAGATCGGATCAGAAATCACGATCAGAAAAAAATAACTACGAAAAGAAAACTAAGAACAGCTTAACGAACGGACGTTCGTCAGCTGAGACTAAACGACGAACTCGTTCGTTAAAACGAATGAACGGGTGAACACTCGCTAAACAACTAAACCGAGAAAAGAAAAAAAACGGTCTAACTAAAAAAACTAGGGTTCTAAAAAAACAGGGCGGTTTACTACCGAAAACCGGCAGCGGCGCGGCTACCTCGTCGGATTCCGGCGGGAGGGCATTGGCGGCGGGCGGCGTGGGCGGTGGCAGGCGACGGCGGGGCTGCCAGCAGCGGCGGCGGCTGCTGCTGTGGCAAGCAGCGGCGGCGGGGTGGTGCTGTGGCGGCGGGGCGGGGTTGCGGCGGCGGCGAGGCTGCGGCGGCGGCGTGGGGTTGCGGTGGCGGTGCGGCGAGGCGAGTAGGGGGCGGAGGCGGCGGCATTTATAGGAGGGAGGGGGCTGCAGCTTGGAGGAGGGGGCAAGGCATCGGCCGGCGGCGGTGGAGGCCGTCTCAGGCACGAGCGGCGCGGCGCGAGGAAGGCGGCAGCGGCGGCGCGGGGTTGGCTCGGCTGGGCCTTCGGCCCAGTCGGGCACGGGCCTCCTATTTTTTTTAAACGCCAAAGCTACGAAAAATCCTAGAAAATAAAATAAAAATCTAAAATTGCCAAAACAAATTTTCACCGTCTAAATAGAATATTTAGAACAAGATGAACATTTTTTTGGCACTAAATGCATTTTTTGAAAACATGCAATTTTTCCTACTTCAAATAAAACCCCAAAGAAAAACTTATTTGATTTTTTTATTAAATCCTCAGTATTCTTTATTTTTTGGAGAGTCATTTTACTCCCTATCTCATATTTTCATACTAGAAATACTTGAAGATAAAATAAATAAAATCAAAGATCCTATTTTCAAAATTTGAGAAACCTCAGATATGAAAATATCGAAATCCCCAACTCTCTCCGATGGTCCTTGAGTTGCGTAGGATTTACTTGGATCCACCAAAAGCAAGAAAATATGATATGCATGATGATCTAATGTATAACATTCCAAATTGGAAATTTGGGATGTTACAAACCTACCCCCCTTAAGATGAATCTCGCCCTCGAGATTCGGGTTGGCTAGAAAATAGGTGAGGGTGGTCCTTTCGCAGGTCTTCCTCTCGTTCCCAGGTAGCTTCATCCTCGAGTGGTGACTCCACTGAACTTTGCAAAATTTGATAACCTTGCTGCGGGTGACTCGACTGGCATACTCAAGAATCTTGACTGGTCTTTCTTCATAGGTCAAGTCACTGTCCAGCTGAATAGCTTCTAATGGCACAGTATCCCTCAACGGTATCTCAGCCATCTCGGTGTGGCATTTCTTCAACTGGGAAACGTGGAATACATCGTGAACTCCTGACAATCCTTCGGGCAATTCCAACTTGTAGGCTACTTCTCCCATACGTTCCATAATCTTGTATGGTCCTACAAAACGTGGCGCTAGCTTTCCCTTAACTCCAAAGCGCTTAACTCCTCGAAGTGGAGATACTCGAAGATAAACTCAGTCTCCGACTTCGTAAATGATCTCTTTGCATTTTTGAATCCGCGTAGCTCTTTTGCCTGGACTGGGCTATCTTGAGCCTATCGCGAATCAACTTTACCTTCTGTTCCGATTCCTTGATCAAATCTGGCCCAAACAACTGGCGGTCTCCAACTTTGTCCCAAGACAACGGGGTCCTACACCTCCTTCCGTATAATGCTTCGAAAGGGGCCATCTTCAAACTGGATTGATAACTGTTGTTGTAAGAGAACTCCGCATAAGGCAAATTGTCGTCCCAACTAGATCCATAATCTAGCGCACAAGCTCTCAGCATATCCTCCAAAATCTGATTGACTCTCTCAGTCTGTCCATCTGTCTGCGAATGAAAAGTTGTGCTAAACTCTAGCCTGGTACCCAAAGTTTCGTGTAACTGATTCCAGAACTTTGAGGTAAACTCGGTTCCTCTGTCTGATACGATGCTCCTCGGAACTCCATGCAGACATACGATTCTGGTGATGTATATCTTTGCCAACTTCGCACTGGTGTAAGTAGTCTTTACTGGGATGAAATGAGCTACCTTCGTCAAGCGATCGACTACAACCCAAATCGAGTCATAGCCTAAACTAGTTCTGGGTAATCCCATAATAAAATCCATGCCTAGCTTATCCCACTTCCATTCGGGTATTGGCAATGGTTGTAACAATCCTGCCGGTTTCTGATGTTCTGCCTTCACTCTCTGACATACATCACAAATGGCTACATACTCCACAATGTCCTTCTTCATACCGGTCCACCAGAAGATATCCTTGAAGTCCAAGTACATCATGGTATTTCCTGGGTGAATCGAGTATGGTGAATCATGGGCCTCTTGCAGAATCAACTTCCTGATCCCTGGGTCGTTAGGCACATATACGCGGTCCTCAAACCATAGGGTGTCGTGCTCATCCTCACGAAATCTTTAACCTTTCCTTTGCTCATTCTCTCCTTTATAGAGGCAACCTCCTCGTCAGTTTTCTGAGCTTCTCTGATTTTATCCATCAGGGTAGACTGAATCTCCAGTGTTGCTACATAGCCTCTCGGAACTATCTCCAAACATAGTTCTTGTAAGTCCTCGGCTAACTCTTTTGGTAAATCCTTCGTCATTAGTGTGGCGACATGGCTCTTACGGCTTAGGGCATCAGCTACCCCGTTAGCCTTTCCGGGATGATAATGCAATCTCATGGCATAGTCCTTAATGAGATCCAGCCATCTCCTTTTCCTGAGATTCAACTCCCTCTGAGTGAATATATACTTCAAACTCTTGTGATCCGTATATACTTCACAATGGTTTCCGATGAGGAAATGTCTCCAAGTCTTTAATGCATGCACTATGGCTGCTAATTCCAAATCATGAGTGGCATAGTTCAACTCATGGGGTTTCAGTTGTCGTGAAGCATACGAAACAACTCTTCCTTCTTGCATAAGAACTGCTCCAAGTCCTCGACGTGAAGCATCGCAGTACACCTCATAGTCCTTATGTTGATCTGGCAGAATCAACACAGGTGAGGAGACTAAACGTTTCTTTAATTCCTGGAAGATGACCTCACACTCTTCTGTCCATTTGAACTTGGTATCCTTCTTTAACAACTCGGTCATAGGTTTTGCAATCCTCGAGAAATTCTCAATAAATCTCCGGTAGTATCCTGCAAGTCCAAGAAAACTCCGGATCTCTCCAACTGTTGTCGGTGCTTCCCAATTTGTCACAGTGTCCACCTTGGCGGGATCTACTGCTATTCCTTCTCCGGATATAACGTGTCTGAGGAATCCAACTTCTTTCAACCAAAATTCACATTTGCTGAACTTGGCGTATAACTGATGTTCTCTAAGCTTTTCGAGCACCAAACGCAAATGCTCCTTGTGTTCCTCTTCATCCTTTGAGAAGATCAATATATCATCTATGAACACCACGACGAACTTATCCAAAAACTCCATAAACACCTTGTTCATCAGGTTCATAAAGTATGCTGGTGCGTTAGTCAGACCAAAAGACATAACGGTATACTCGTACAACCCATACCTGGTGGTAAAGGCCGTCTTAGGTATATCCTGCTCTCGAATCTTCATACCCTGATCACGGATCGATCTTGGAAAATACCTTAGCTCCTTGCAATCTATCGAACAGATCATTGATCATCGGCAATGGATACTTGTTCTTGATTGTTACTTCATTCAATCCTCGATAATCAACAACCATTCTTAACGATCCGTCCTTCTTCTCCACTAGAAGTACTGGCGACCCCCAAGGCGAAGAACTTGGGCGAATGTAACCTTTATCTAGTAACTCCTTAATCTGTTTCTTAATCTCCTCCAAATCCTTTGCGGGCATCCTGTATGGTCTCTTAGAAATTGGCCCTGTGCCTGGCAAAAGCTCGATCAAAACTCAATATCTCTATCTGGTGGCATGCCTGGCAGTTCCTCTGGAAATACGTCAGGGAAATCTTTCACCACGGGTACTTCCTCCTGAACAACTCCTGATAAGAAATTTACTCTGTTCCTTTTCGGCACATGCCGAGATACATACTTGATCCTTCTTCCTTCTGGCGTAGTAAGCAAAATGGACTTACTGGCGCATTCAATGTTCCCTCCGTACTTAGATAACCAATCCATGCCTAATATCACATCCAATCCTTGAGATTCCAATACTATTAGGTCTGAGGGGAATGTGTAGTTACCAATCCTTAATGGCAACTGATCACACCATAATTTAGCCATATACTCTTCTCCAGGTGAGGTTACTAACATGGGTGACCTAAGGGCTTGGGTTGGCAGCTTATACTTATCCACAAATCCCCTTGAAATGTATGAATGCGTTGCACTAGTATAAAAAAGAACGAGTGCAGTAAAGGACTTAACTAAAAACTTACCTATTACCGCATCTGGCTGAGCTTCAACCTCCTCCACGCTGACGTGGTTCACTTGTCCCCTATTAAAAGGGTTCGGCTTCTTTCCAGAGCTTACATTGCCATTTCCATTCTGGGCTTCTGGACATTCATTGGCGTAATGTCCCGTCTTCTGGCACTTAAAGCAAGTGACTTGACTCAGGTCTCGCTTGGCTGGTGTTGTTGGGTTGGTGCGGTTCTGTCCGTTGCTTCCTCCATTCCCATTACCATTCTTGGGGCCATTATGATTGTGCGAGCTACCTCCTCCATGGGTATGTTGAAAGTGTTCTACCATTTTAAGGGTAAAATGTGGCTTCTGTTGAGCTCCAGAATTGTACTTTCCTTGTCCATACTTCCTCTTGCGATTTTCAATCTGTTGATGCTTCCCTTCAATCATTAGAGCTCGATCAACCAGTTCCAGGTAGTTGTTGAAGCTTTCTACCATCAACCGTACGCTCATCTCATCATTCAACCCTTCCATAAATCTTTCTTGCTTAGCGGCATCTGTGGCAACATCATCTGGGGCATAACGGGATAGAGTACTAAACTCATCTACGTACTGAGCCACAGTACGATTGCCTTGGCGCAAGTTGCGAAACTCCCGCTTCTTCATGCTCATAGCTCCAGTTGAGACATGGGCGGTACGAAAAGCTTGCTGAAACTGATCCCAAGTAACATTGGCTATGGGAAAAGTGGCTGTGTAATTCTCCCACCATGCTCTGGCTGGTCCAGACAACTGATGTGCGGCAAATCTCACCTTCTCAGCATCCGAGCAGTTAGCAGTGGTCAAATCCCTTCCAATCTTATGCAGCCAGTCATCAATGACTATTGGTTCAATGCTACTAGCAAACACCGGTGGTTGTAACCTTAAGAAACGGGTCAGGTTATCCACGGGTGGTGGTGGAGGGTTGTTATTGTTCTGATTGTTCTGAGTGTTCTAGACAAGAAGTTGCATCAAAGTGTTCTAATGCTGGATCAACTCAGTGAGCTTAGGGGGAAACTCAAATCCGGGCTCACGTCTTGGAGGCATCTGATGGGTGTAGAGGGAAGAGATTAGAATAGAAAAGAGGTCTAAGGGAATATCACTACCCAATGCACATGAGACGAACACAAACATATCACACCAATATCAATTCAAAACAAGGGCTTACACGGATCTAACGTTACAAAAGTTGTCTAAGTCTACTAGATGGGAAAAACTACTAGTCATAGGAAGGTCTTCTAGAAATTTTGATCGGCAGAGGATTCCATGATGTCAGCTCCAGCTTCATCTTCATAGTCCTCATCATCGCTATCATCGGGGTCTGAGTCCGTGTCGTCAAGGATGATGTAGTCTTCAGGGCATATCTCCTTGGGTTCTTCTTCCTCTTCTTCCCCTCCTGGTGCTGGATCTCCCATGAATACTCCTAGCTTTCGAGTCAAATCATCATTCTTCTCCACAAGTATTAACATCTCCTCCTCGTATCCGTCGCGTGTTGACTTGAGTTCCTCCTCTAACTCCAAGTTTCTGGTTAGTGCTTTCTTCAAGTCTATCATCCCTGCACACATCGGGTGCTCCTGGCGACGAATGTGCTGGTTTAACTCTTGAATGAACGCGGCAATGGACCTGTCCTTCTGGGTGTTGATCATGTCCCACCGCTAATCTCGACGTCCACAAATCTGGTAGATAGTGTCCTTTAGCTCCTGCTTGTAGATTTCTCCAATCCTTCCCATAGTGATGTGGGCTGCCATGCTCCTGCCTAGGCTCCATGTAGGCGCATTAAAGGAAAAATCTATGGGTGCGGTGACGGGTATGAACGTCCTTCCTGGAACTTGAGCTTGAATCAACCAGCGCTCCTCTTCAGGTAAAGTGGCGTTGTAGGTTCCGGTGAAACTGGGTAGTCCGATGTTTAGATATCTTGTGACTTTCTTCAGGTGTCGTCCAAATGGTGTATCTTCATCAGGTTGCGTGAACTTGTTCCTTGCATCCGCCATCCTAAAAGAGTAGAAAACATGAGGAGTCAGAAATGAGAAGAGTGAATAGTTTTCTAGGGTTTTAGCTTAGTGGTCGTGTCCTATAGTCAGCATGTGCTCCGATACCATCTTGTAGCGACCAGACCTCAAACATTCCAATCTCTGTGCATCAGTGTCATCCCTGTATCAGTAATGCTGACACGCACAGTACTTGAAGGATTTATAACAGAGTGGCAATCACACATTTATTACATCGATAGTTCCAACGATGAACTTATTACAATAATAATGGCTTAAGGCCATCTAACAACGATAACAGCGGAAGGCTTGGAAGATAAGTGAGTCCATCAACTCCAACGGCATCACTGAGTATAGAACCACGACCTAAGAGGCACCTTACTCGTCGTCTGAAAAGTCTGCAACATGAACGTTGCAGCCCGAAACGGGTCAGCACATGGAATATGCTGGCAAAGTAATGCATAGAGAGTAACAAAAGTAAAGCTATACTATATGCAATATGGCTGGTGGAAAGCTCTATGGTTACAATTTTTGCATAAAGCCAATTTTTCCCTACTGCAAAGGAATAGATTTTAATTAACTATCATGGTAGTTGAAACATCATTGAGAAGGTTCACCCAACTCAATCCCAATTAAAGTAAACATTAACCCAACAATATTAATTAAAGTAACATGATGAGATTCACACGATAATCCAAGTACTAGATACTCAAGACGTCCATAACCGGGGACACGACTAATCATGATCAGTTTGTACACTCTGCAGAGGTTTGTGCACTTTTCCCCACAAGACTCAATCTCCTCCGTTGGGATTCTCGCACTTCATGTTGTTTGAGAAACGGATGACCGAGACACAGTCTTTCAGAAGCACTAGCACCTTACGATCGGGTGGACCGTACCAACCTACATCCCCTACATCTGCTAGTCCACCACTGTAAGAGTTCGCACGACTTAGTCAACTATGCTAGAGCCCATAATAGCTTGTGGCTGCACACGGAAGTTTCTAGTATGAATAATCTCATGATCCCTTTGAGCCTGGGTGGCGGTCCATAAAGAAAACATGCAATCGCTGGAATACCCAGGTGCCTCAATCCACCCAGATGTGTATTTAAGTTGCCACCTTAAGTTGAACCATTAATTAACAATCTCACATCTGTCATGGATGCACTCACCCAATCCACGTCTACGAGCATAGCATAACCTAACATCAAACGTAGAAGTAACTCCCAAGGGTTTGAAAATAATGCAGGTAATAGGTACTACCTCATCAACTTCCCAGTCCCACATGTTATTTGATCCTAGTCATGCAATGTGTTTGAGGATAAACTAATGCAATGAAAACTAGGTATTGGAAAGTATGATCAAAGTGTCACTTGCCTTGCTGATGATCCGCAAAACCTAGAGATTCAAAGTAGCAAGCGGCGCACTCCGGGTACTCTATCGCAAACAAACAAGCACACAATAAGTACTTAACTAACGCACGGGTAAAACTCAAATAAGAGATCTAACCAGAAAGTTCAACTTAAGAACTCCGGTTTGCAAAAGAAACAACCAAACGAAACAACGAAAGTCAAACGGCGGAAAAGAAACAACTACGCTACCATTCTGGACCTAAGTCCAAATTTAAGAAATTCAAACGCTTGGGTGACTAGGTTAAACGGAAAGAGGGTTTCGAGACGAAACTACAGGCGCTTGAATCGCCTGATTCCGATAAACGAGCAAAAAGATAAACTAGAACGAAGATCGGATCAGAAATCGCGATCAGAAAAAAATAACTACGAAAAGAAAACTAAGAACAGCTTAACGAACGGACGTTCGTCAGCTGAGACTAAACGACGAACTCGTTCGTTAAAACGAACGAACGGGTGAACGCTCGCTAAACAACTAAACTAAGAAAAGAAAAAAAGGTCTAACTAAAAAAACTAGGGTTCTAAAAAAACCGGGCGGTTTACTACCGAAAACCGGCGACGGCCCAGCTACCTCGTCGGATTCCGGCGGGAGGGCGTCGGCGGCGGGCGGCGTGGGCGGTGGCAGGCGACGGCGGGGCTGCCAGCTGCTGTGACAAGCAGCGTCGGCGGGGTGGTGCTGCGGCGGCGGGGCGGGGTTGCGGCAGCGGCGAGGCTGCGGCGGCGGCGTGGGGTTGCGGCGGCGGTGCGGCGATGTGGGGCGAGGTGAGAAGGGGGCGGGGGCGGCGACATTTATAGGAGGGGGGCTGCAGCTTGGAGGAGGGGGCAAGGCATCGGCCGACGGCGATGGAGTCCGTCTCGGGCACGGGCGGCGAGGCGCGAGGAAGGCGGCAGCGGCGGCGCGGGGTTGGCTCGGCTGGGCCTTTGGCCCAGTCGGGCACGGGTCTCCTAATTTTTTTTTAAATGCCGAAGCTACAAAAAATCCTAGAAAATAAAATAAAAATCTAAAATTGCCAAAACAAATTTTCACCGTCTAAATAGAATATTTAGAACAAGATGAACATTTTTTTGGCACTAAATGCATTTTTTGAAAACATGCAATTTTTCCTAATTCAAATAAAACCCCAAAGAAAAACTTATTTGATTTTTTTATTAAATACTCAGTATTTCTTTATTTTTGGGAGAATCATTTTACTCCCTACCTCATATTTTCATACTAGAAATACTTGAAGATAAAATAAATAAAATCAAAGATCCTATTTGCAAAATTTGCGAAACCTCAGATATAAAAATATCGAAATCCCGAACTCTCTCCGAGGGTCCTTGAGTTGCGTAGGATTTACTTGGATCCACCAAAAGCAAGAAAATATGATATGCATGATGATCTAATGTATAACATTCCAAATTGGAAATTTGAGATGTTACAACCTCATACCCGGCGCACCACTTCCAAACAAGGCTCCTTACTGCGTCAACCCCGAGGAAACCAAGGACATACAACGGCAAGTGCAACAACTCATCGACAAAGGTCATGTATGTGAAAGCTTAAGCCCTTGTGTCGTTCCGGTTATTCTCGTGCCTAAGAAAGATGCAAGTTTTCGCATGTGCTCCGATTGTCGTCCGATAAATGCTATCACCGTTAGATACCATCACCCTATTTCACGCCTAGATGACATGCTTGATGAATTATGTGGTGCCACCATCTTTTCCAAAATTGATCTTAAAAAGTGGTTATTATCAAATTTGCATTCAAGAGGGTGATGAGTGGAATATAGCTTTCAAAACCAAGTTTGGGTTATATGAGTGGTTAGTCATGCCGATGGGCTTATCGGAAGTGGCCGACTCTTTCATGCGTCTTATGCATTTCGTTCTACGACCTTATATCGGCGTCTTTGTAGTGGTATACTTTGATGACATCCTCGTCTTTAGCAAATCGCTTGAGGAATATCTCACCCACATCCGTATGGGTTTGCAACCCATCGGAAAGAACAATTATATGCTAACATGGATAAATGCACTTTGGCGTTGATAAAGTTGTTTTCTAGGATTCGTCATGTCTTCACAAGGCGGACACATTGATGAAACTAAAATTGAAGCAATTAAAACTTGGCCTCAACCAACGAACCTCGAACAAGTGCGTAGCTTTCTTGGTTTAGCCGGTTTCTATCAACGTTTTGTGAAGGACTTTAGCACAATTGCTATGCCTTTACACGCCTTGAGCAAGAAGAACGCACCCTTCTTTAGGGGTCCTTCGCAAGACACTGTGTTCAATGAGCTTAAAACTTTGCTTACACACGCACCACTTCTTGCCCTGCCGAACTTTGACAAACCGTTTGAGATACATTGTGATGCTAGTGGTACCGGCATAGGAGGCGTGTTAATGCAAGAAAAGCGCCCGATTGCATATTTTAGTAAAAACTTTCCGGAGCGCAACTTAACTACCCCATCCATGACAAAGAGCTCTATGCCTTGGTGAGAGTTTTGCTAGTTTGGGAACATTATCTTTGACCACATGAATTTATTCTTCACACGGACCATGAGACGCTCAAGTATCTCAAGGGTCAAACTAAGTTAAATAAGCGTCATGCTAAGTGGAGTGAATTCATTGAGTCTTTTTCCTATGTCATCAAATACATCAAAGGCAAAGAGAATGTTGTGGTGGATGCGCTTTCCCGCAAATGCATGCTTGTTACTAAACTTGAGTTGAATGTTATTGGCTTTGAGCACATAAAAGACTTATATGAGCATGATCCTTTCTTTGCAAATCCTTATGCCAAATGTGTAGCGCACACTTCTTGGGAACGATACTATATCAAGGATGGA
The DNA here is from genome assembly GCA_902687465.1 of Secale cereale. Taxonomy (NCBI): domain Eukaryota; kingdom Viridiplantae; phylum Streptophyta; class Magnoliopsida; order Poales; family Poaceae; genus Secale; species Secale cereale. The sequence goes on from LR738714.1 coordinate 288,224,131, forward strand.
TATCTTATGAGATCTAACAAACTTTGCATTCCCGAGTCTTCGCTTTGTTTGCTCCTTTTGCAGGAATCTCATGGAGGAGGGCTCATGGGACACTTTGGACGCGACAAGACATTTGCTACGATCTCCAAGAACTACTTTTGGCCCAAAATGTTCCGTGACGTCTCTCGCTTCACCAACCGGTGCTCTACATGGTGCAAAGCTAAGTCCAAAGAGCAATCCCATGGTCTTCACATGCCACTTCCTATTCCATTCCATCCATGGGAAGACATTAGCATGGATTTCATACTTGGATTGCCTAGAACTCAAAATGGAAAGTATTCCGTATTTGTTATTGTGGATAGATTTTCCAAGATGGGCCATTTCATTCCATGTCACAAGATAGATGATGCTTCACATATTATGAATCTCTTTTGTAGAGAAATCTTGCGCCTACATGGAGTGCCCAAGACAATTGTCTCGGACCGGGACGTCAAGTTCTTGAGCTACTTTTGGAAGACTCTATGCGCCAAGCTTGGAATCAAGCTACTCTTCTCCACGACATACCACCCTCAAACCGATGGCCAAACCGAAGTCACCAACCGAACGCTTGAACTCTCCTACGCGTGTTGATAAAGAAGAACATAAAGGAGTGGGAGGAGTGCCTACCCATCGCCGAGTACGCCTACAACCGCGCAAGACACTCTACAACCGTCAAGTCCCCCTTCGAGGTTGTCTACGGCTTCAACCCATTGTCACCATTGGAAATCCTCCCTCTACTGCTTCAAGAAAGAGCCAACATGGACGCAAGTGCAAGAGCCACCTACCTTAAGAAGATGCATGAAGAAACATGTTCCACGATCGAGCGTCAAGTCCGATGCCTCGCCACCAAGCTCAACACCAACAAGGCACCAATGGTGTTCCATACGGCTGATCTCGTTTGGCTACACCTTCGCAAAGACCGCTTCCCAAGGAACACAAATCCAAGCTTCTTCCACGCGCCGACGGACCATTCAAGGTGCTAGCATGCTAAAACGACAATGCATAAGGGGTCGACATCCCACGTGACAAGTACAACATAAGAGACATCTTCAACGTGAAAGACTTGGCCAAGTACCATGGTGATGAAGAGCACGATCCGTGGACGGATCTCCCACAAGGGGGGGGGGAGATGATGCGGAGCATCCCTCGACTACCCGCATCGACACTCCATCACCACTGCAAGCATTGAGAGGGGCAATGACAAGAGCATGTGCACGCAACATCGAGAATGAGGTCACTTCCTTCCTCTCCGAGTTTCGTTCGGTTTCACATGAGAACGGGATTCTACCTCAAAGAGATACTCTATGCATTCTTAGGCACATCGAAGGTGATCGTGGGAAGGAGAAGACGGAGGTTCGAGCATCCATGGAGCAAGACTACGAAGAAGAAGCCAAGGAGAAGGAAGGAGGGGAGTTCTTGGACACCCCGGGTGCCCGGACGGAAGAGCCCTGGGTGCCCGGGCCCAAAGACACGGGGAGGGCCGAACCCCCTAGCCACCCCGGGTGCCCGGCCGTCTCGGCCCCGGGTGGCCGGGCCACACCGCCCTAGCCACCAGCTGCCACCCCGGGTGCCCGGTCCTTCCCGCCCGACACCCCTGACCGGTCCGGGTGCCCGGCTGGTTTCACCCCGGGTGCCCGGACCCTTTCCCCATGGCACGTTTTTAGGGACTTTTTAGTCCATTGTACCCTTCTTCCCCAAGTTTCGTCCCTAGCCTTTATATACTCTTTCCCTAGCTTATTTGTGGGTTAGCAAAGTATTTTAGAACACCAAAGAGAGCTTTGCTCCTTGTATCTTCCTCTTGGGGATCAAGACCCCTGTTTGGGAAGAATCCTTGTGGATTGCAAGACCTCCCAAGGGAGAAGATCATCAAGACCACACCTCCTTTAGGAGTGGGAAGAACTTTACCTTTGTGCTTGTTTCCTTGGATTGATCTTGTAATCTTGTGGATCTCTTGTATGCTACTCTAGTGGATGTGATATTGGGTTTGTTTTAGAGATTTGTGTATTGTGTTCTTGAGTGGTCATCCTCTTTTGCCCCTCCAAGTGTGAAAAGATCCCCTCTAGGGTTTCACCCTACAACAATGATGATCCCTTGCTAATGTACATATTGTTTACAAGAAGGATTCATGAACATGAACACACACTTCCTTTTATCTACATCCTTTGCTCTGATGCATATAGCCAAGATACATGTAACTCATTGCTTGTTCTATCATGTCTATGCATTCACATGCCCTTACACTCCATCTTTACATGGTGGTATACATGTAGGGGAGCCTATGCAAGTTACGTGTCTTTCCAAAGCTTTACTTGTTACTCTTCATATCTTTTATCTAAAGTTTTGATGTATGTTATCATCAATTACCAAAAAGGGGGAGATTGAAAGCACAAGTGCTCGCTCGGTGATTTTGGTAATTCATGTCAACATATCTCGTGTTGGACTAATACCTTTTACCTAGTGTATTTCAGATGAGTTCAACGTTGGAGTGGCAAGGATAAGAGGATGTGGAACTCCATCAAAATGCTAAGGACAAAGATTGGCAAAAGGTCAAGGGTCTTCATTTCCATTTTAGTGATCCAAGATAACATTGAGTTTATAGGTAATCCAATACTATTAAAAGGGGTTGAGGTGTTGCTTAATGATCTAGTTGCTCAAGTTCATAGTGATATTGCTCCAAAACCCTCAGCTACTTTCTCATTTTCACATTTTTCCAAAATCCAAAGTCAAACTCGGCCCCACCGATTTGATCTATCTCGCGCCACCAGGTTCATTTGACATAGCCACAGCCGAAAACCCTAGGTAGTTCAATCACGCCGATATGGATCTCGGTCTCACCGAGATGGCCTTACAAACTCTCTGTGATTCTTTCATAACATTTCGGTCTCACTGAAATGAGCGATCGATCCCACCGAGTTTGCCTGACCAACTATGTGGTTGCTCATTGCTGAAATCGGTCTCACCGAGTTCATGCAATCGGCGTCACCGAGATGAGGTTTTGCCCTAGCCCTAGCACATCTGTTCCACCGAGTTCTTCCCGTCGGTCCCACCAAGATACCTAACGTTCACATTTGGAACTGCTTCGATCTGATCGAGTTCTCCTATTCGGTCTGACCGAGTTGGCTCAAATGTGTGTAACGGTTAGATTTTGTGTGGAGGCTATATATACCCCTCCACCCCATTCTCCATCTGTGATAGAGCCATCAGAACATGCCTACACTTCCAATACTCATTTTCTGAGAGCGAACCACCTACTCATGTGTTGAGACAAAGATATTCCAATCCAACCACAAGAATCTTGATCTCTAGCCTTCCCCTAGTTCCTTTTGACTCAAATCATCTTTCCACCAGAGCTAAATCTATGAGAGAGAGTTGAGTGTTGGGGTGACTATCATTTGAAGCATAAAAGCAATGAGTTCATCATCATAACACAATATATTACCTTTTGGAGAGTGGTGTCTCCTAGATTGGTTAGGATTCGCTTGGGAGCCTCCGACAAGATTGTGGAGATGAACCAAGAAGTTTGTAAGGGCAAGGAGATTGCCTACTTCGTGAAGATCTACCGTGGTGAGCCAAGTCCTTCGTGGGCGATGGCCATGGTGGGATAGACCAAGTTGCTTCTTCGTGTACCCTTTTGTGGGTGGAGCCCTCCGTGGACTCACATACACCACCTATCGGAACGACACCAAAAATCTTCGTGTTTTCATTTTATTTGCACCTCCAATCCCAGCCCTTTACTTTCTTCCCATTAGCATGCTTAACTCTTTCCGATGCTCATACTCTTGGCATGCTTGCTTGAAATGTATTTTGAATGCTTAAACTTGTGCTAAACTCCACCTCAACTTGAAGAATTTAGAAATTACCACTTTTGCTTGTTGAGGGTCTAATCACCCCCCCCCCCTCTAGACACCTCTTCTCGATCCTTTCAATACTTATGTGGTCGTGGTCATGTGTTTGATCACATCATGCTTAACATGTGCTAACATGATTATACCTATGGATGTTTGTCTGATCAATCACTTGTTTGATTTGGTGATGAGTGCATGCTATTTAACTCTTAGCATTTTGCGTGCTCCACCAAGATGTATGTCACATGGAAGAGTGATCCATGATCCTAGTTGATTATGCATTTGCATTCAAACACAAATTTTTAAATAATGCACAAATTTAGGGGGAGCTCTTGCTTATCACATACTTCTCAAAGCGACGATGTATTTTATTCATATTATCATTTGTCGAAGCTTTGATCTATATGTTGTCATCAATAACCAAAAAGGGGAAGATTGAAAGTGCAACTAATCCCCGGGTGGTTTTGGTAATTCCTAATAACATATAGCTCATTAAACTCATATCTTCAAGGTTGATATTTCAAAAAGTTCAATGAATGGCATGGTATGGACTAGAAATGTAGACCCATCAAAATGCTAAGGACACATCTTGGCAAAAGCTCTAGACTCTTCATTTCTATTTTAGTGATCCAAGATCACATTGAGTCCGTAGGAAAGCTAATACTATTAAAAGGGGATGAGGTGTTGCTTAATGGTCTACTGGCTCAAAGTTCTTACTAATATTGCTCCAAAATCCCTCAACCACTTTCTCATTTCCAAATAAGTCAAAAGCTCAAAGTCAAACTCGTCCTTGCCAAATTGATCTATCCGGCACCACCGAGTTCACTTAACCAAGCCACTGCTAGAAATCCTAACAGTTCGATCACACCGATATGGATCTCTGTCTCACCGAGATGATGATGTAGGGTGGAACCCTAGATGGACGATCTTTCACGAAATGGAGGGGATCCCACGAAGAGCACGAAGAACACGAGAGGGAACACGAGGGGAAACACGAGAGAATCACTCAAACCAACAAGAACAAGTCACACATATGCTAGATCCTCGAAACACAAAGAGATACAAGATCCATGATCAACAAGGGACGATAGAAAGGGTAACTGGTTCTTCTCCGTGAGGAGGTCCTGATGATATCCCGTAGGATCTTCCCGCGAGGGGCCTTGAATCCCGTAGGATCTTCTCCGTAGAGGTCTTGAATCCGTGTGGATCTTCTTCGTGGAGGGGCCGCAGTCACTCACAAGGAGATGAACCACTAGTGGATGAGCAAAAATCTATCTCAAATGAGCTAAACCTAAGCTGACCCTAACTAGGAGGAGGTGGAGGAGTATATATAGTCTAGAGCCACGAAGGGGTAAGTGGGAGATGGATACATGGGCCTCTAGCCCGATAACTGTGCGCAGACAGCATGTAGCGGACGCCCGATGGCTACCGGACGTCCGGTGGCTCACGAGGGTTCGGACGTCTGGAAGTTGTCGGACTTCCGCTATTTTCCTTCTGTCGTCGAAGTCACGGACGTCCGGTGGCCCCCGGTCGTCCGGTCGCCTGGGAGTCGCCGGTCGTCCGGAAGAGGCCGGACGTCCGGAGCTTGTAGCTTTTCTAGCAGCTTCCTCGTTTGATCCTCGAACTTGTCCTTGCCATCTTGTCCAATGCTCCTAGCTGTTCCATGGCCTCCCTCTTGGTTCCTGGTCATGCATAGAACATATATTTGAGGTAGTAGCCATGTCTTGCTTGTAGAAAGTGGAGGTTCAGAGAGGAGCGAGTTAACCTTGTGTCCAATGGTGTGTACTTGATGTCTCGTCGAAGTGAACATGGGGATGATCATGGGATGCTCCGCATCATCTCCCCCCCACCTTGGGAAAGATCCGACCTAGGATCAAAAACCTCATCACCATGGAAACGGTTGTCGTGGACGGACTTGAAGTTGGACGGAGTTGAGGACATGGTGCAATCCAAGTAGTCCAAAGTGTCGCTGGAGTGGTATACATGCAAGAAGAGCAAAAACAAACGACACTCGGAAACACAAAGGTTAGCGCACACAAAGTGTCCATCGTTTAAGAATGAGTCCATGTGACAAGGTTGGGCATGGCAAGACACAAGATGCTTATCCAAAAGATATAGAATGAAAAGTAAAGCACTCATGTGAGAAAATTCATTTGTTCTGCACACAAAGGAAGAGTAATTGGCATGGTGCAGAAAGCTACAGTTTCTACCATTGTGCAAAATGATGTCATAGTGTGATGGTTTATCAAGAGCATGAAGATGGCAATGGGTGCTCAATATGACCATGCGATCATGCAATTGATGTTGGGAAATATGATCATGATGTATGAATATGCCGTCAAGAAAGATCACAACAAATTTGCTAAGGAAATGCACAAGCTCATATGTCATGGATGACATGGGAATACATGATGCAACAAGGCAATCATAATGTGAGTCAATCCATGCATAGGATGCAAATTTGTCATGGGTAAGATAAGTCCATGGAGCATGGCATGTGAGCACACAATCAATAAATATGAAGGTTTTGGTGCAATGTGTCAGAGGGGTGTCGATATACCAATGCTCAATGTCATGGAATGAGTAAAGTTCCGAAGGGTCATCCAATTAGTCCGAGCGCTCCTCAACTTGAAGGTCCATAGGGTCCATCTCCAATGTCGGTCCTCCATCCAATAGATGTATCATGTAGACAACAAGAAGGAAACAACAATGAAAGCATGTACCATCCAATATGTGTAAGTGAGGATGGCTGAAAAGGAAGGAGTTCACCTTTATGAGGATGTCGAAAATGTTGGTGTTGCGCATCATGTAGGCCTTTGCATGACCAATATGTCTAGTGATGATACCGCCTTGTGAATCCTTCAAAATGAAAGAACATTACAAACACTCGGAAAAACAAATGAGGTTACCGTGAATGCAAAACCTAGCATTCGTGAGGGAAAATACCCAACAAGTGCTTGCATCATTCTTATCATAAGAAAGGACAAGGTAATATGGCATGGCATGTAAGCATATGATGCGATAACAACCAAAAGCATTAGGCTCAAACAAGCAATCATGCATCACAAGTATGGTGTCCAAGTCTCCAAGATCAACAAACATAGCACTGTTGCACTCAATACAAGTGATGAGAGATGCAACTATTGGAGACAAATGACAATGATCAATGTGAATCATGTGAATGGCATGAACATATATGTCATCAACCCAAGAAAGCAAGTAATTGGAACATGGGTGATGCAACATAGCAAGCAATCATGGTGAAAAAGTCAAACAAGCTAGTAGAGCGAAGATGCAACATACTAGAGGTAATGATGGCAAGCATGTCATGTGTGCAAATTGTAGCCATGAATAATGCACATGGCATAGCACAGGCATGAAAACAAGATATGAGCAAAGTCTCATCATTGTGGTGGCAAGAAGTCCTATGTAAATAGCAATGGAACATCATGACTCTCCCAACACAAGAATCAATAATAGCATGGGGCACAAAGAAATCTTGGCAATAGCTGCAAGTATCTCCACCAAGCATGCAAATACACATATAAGTAGCATAATGGTGAAGCATGGGTAAATGCAAGAAAAGGTCACAATTGCATGGCAAAATCATATCAAGAGGCATAACATGCAAAGTGAACACGATAGAATGGGCATAAGATGACAATTGGTAAATATCCCATAGTCGTGTGAGAGTCAAGTAAAAGAGATGCGCATAGTGGTTGCGCGAAGAGAACGGTGGTAAGGAGAAACCACGGGATCCCAAATCGTCATTGCTCTCAAGAGCTCGTTTTGTCAACTCATGGGATTGTGAGGTTGACAAATGTTCATGAGTACCTACACAAAACACAGACAAAGGAAAAATTGTGTGTGCATGGTATATGTACACATCATCCATCATGATGCGCACGTGCATGTGTTGGTTAGCACATAAAAGCGAATGCTCAAATAAATGAGATGTGTGATATAGAAACATGTCATCCATCATGAGAGGTTTGTTGTTATGTATGGTATAATGGAGACTCGAATTGTGTAATGCATCACAAGAAATATGTAGAGAATTGTTATTCATGGAATGCATATGGTGCACACAATCATGGTAATCATGCAAGGTATGGAATGCATTAAGATCTCCTAGTATGTATGAGGAAACTATGGGGGTCTCCTCATGAGCATTAGTGGAAACATCACATGGAGAATATTGACAACATCCAAAACAATGGATATTCGAAACAATGTGTTCATGGCATGGTGTCTTAGATGAATTGCGCAAATCATGTAAAGGAAGCATGGCAATATCATCGCAAGAGAAACACAAGCCAATGACCATCATCTTGTCATCTATGCCACAAGTGCAAATAGGATTCACTTTAATGGGGCATGCATAGTTTCTATGTTGAGATTGAAATGATGCAATATGGGAGATCTCACTCATAGCATATGACAAGTTTAAAGGATTATCAAACATGATGTGACAAATAGAATTTTCACATGATATCCTATGGAGCATAGCATCACAACTAGGCAACTGAACATGCTCATCATCATATTCATCATAAATAGGTAAGTCAAGACATGAGGAAGTCGCACTAGCATGAAGCATGTCAATAGGTGTGTCAACATCATGCAAGCAATCATTATCAATATAGTCCACTAGTGGGACAAGAGAAGCACCATCACCTATGTTACCGTTGGAGCTCCGCTCATATGTTGTAGGTGAGGTGTTGAAGACAAAGTAGCTATCATCGTCATCTTGATGGAACCATGTGGGTGGTGCATCTTCTTCCACCATGGCCATCGGGTTGTCCATTGGAGGGACGGACTCGCCGAGGGTAGGCATGTCCTCTTGTAGGAGACTTAGCAGTGAAGAAAACACACTCGGAGTAGAGTTTAAGTCGTTAGAAATCATAGTGGCCTCACATGCCCTATCAACTACCTCACTCACTAAGTGTTGTCGCTCACTCACTCCCTCTTGGATGCTCTCACTCGTATGGTTGGTGGAGTCACTCAAATGGCTCTCAACCTCATATAGGAGAAGTGGCATACTCTCATGTGTGGGGCTAGTGGTGGTCACACTCATCCTCTCAAAGGAAATGCTCTCAATGTCACATATGGTGGAGTCACTCCTATCACTCATGTGGTGGTGGTTATCCTCACATGGGAATTGGGGCATCTCGTCATATGTGGATGTCGAAGGGGTGTAGGTGCAATAGTCTCCATGCTCAACTTCCTCATCTGTAATGCCTCCAAAGACGAATGTCGTGGGATGTGGAAAATCATCACGCTCCTCCGAGGTCAAAGAGAAGGTCTCATGCTTGCTCGCGTAGCTAGACCCAGAGTAGGAGTCAAATATGGGCGCCGTCTTCATGGTGTCGAAGAGGTTCATGCTCGTCGCCTTGGTCGAAGGGGATGGCCCATGCTCGACCGTCTTGTCACCATCGCTCGTAGATGGTCGCCTTGATGATGAAGACGTTGATGTAGGCGAACTTATGGGAAGTAGGCGAAGATGTCGTACGTCCAAAGGCGAAGATGCCTTGTTAGCACTTGGTGAAGATGCCGAAGTGGTGATTGTAGCCATAGCTCCGTCTTGGGGGTGCTTGTCTCGCGGTCTTCTTATGTGCTCTTGAAGCTTGGGCTTGGCGTGAAGTAGAGTGTCTTCGGGCTTGTATGTTTGCGCTTGGTGAGCATCTTCCTGATGATGGTGTCGTTGTCGTGCTAGAGCTCGTGGAAGATGTCATTCGTCGTCGCCGTGCACATGATGCTTGGAGGTGACTTGCCCTTCATGACGATGTTGATGGTCGCCATGGCGGTGTGGACGTGGACGACTTGCACTTGCATCATGTTTGCGCTCCGAAGACTTGTGACTTGAACGTCGCCGCCGAGAAGATGACGAAGGGGAAGAAGACTTGTAGTCGACCACCAAGTGTTTGAGCTCCGCCATTTGTTTGTTGAAGGAGTCGCACATGTCGTCGAAGGAAGCCATTCTCCTTGTCTTGGAGTGTCGTAGTTCGATGGCAATGTTGCCCAAGCGCTCTTGCATTGCTCGTTGTAGTCCGATGATTTTTTTGTGGATGTCATTGTTCCCATTGTCGATGTCGAAGACCGGAGATGAAATGCCTTGCCTATCCATCACAAGACGCTAGCAAGTATGAGTGGGAGAAAGAGAAGAACTATACCAAATGTTCCTTGACCGATGTTCAAGATGGATCATGTGGGGACCCCGACTTAGAAGTCGAGATCACCGAATGCACGTGTACAGTGATCCCAGAGATCAATGCTCACTGAACACACAGAAGCTAAATAACAAGAGTCTTACATCCATACATATCGTCTTACACAAATTATGGCCATTATGGCCAAGTCTTACATAGATAAAGCCTCAAGGGTTGAATAGCAAGTAACTCGAATAGCGGAAGTATTCGAAGATAAGTAGAACCCATGCCTTCTGCCTTAACCCTACAGGCATTCTGACTGGGATAGCGTCCTAGTTCGCATGTTCGTCTCCATAGAATTCTTCTTCATATTCTTGCTCTTCCATGCGTGGCCAATTACATAACCAGTGGCAAGCCAATGAGTACTTTGAATGTACTCGCAAGCAACCCATGATTTGGTTCAAGGTAACAATGCAATTATACAACAATGAGCAATCTAGCCACAAGCTAGAATAAATATTCTACCGTCAAGTATATGCATCAATAAATTCACGTAACCTCGAAGACAGGTTACCGATATCAACATGAATAGGATTCAACTCAACGAGTCAAGTCACCACCTTGACTCATCACACACACATACTTTCACCGATGTAGTAAAATTCTGGACATAGTTTAAGTAGCACCACCCAACTGTCCATGACCGTGGACACGGCTATTCGAATAGTTTTACACTCTGCAGAGGTTGCGCACTTTACCCACAAGATCCGGGAAGCTTTCGTGTCACCCACGATCCCGCAGTACCTCAAGTACTCGGGGGAAGCACCCGGTCATTATCTTTCCTTAGACTACACTAACATAGGGTCCACTCGTTGGTGCACAGCCCTCAAGTACAAACAATAGATCATGGGACTTGCCCTATTGTCAATGTCACGCGTACACGAAGGGACCAACGGTGTGTCCGGTGCCCTGTAAAAACAGTCATGGTCGTCTATCCAAGCACGACCCCGTCCCGGGAAAGACCTCAAGTCTTCCCGTCACTAGTAATGCGGGCACCATGCTAGTATCGGCCTAAGTAATCAATAAAGCCCCGTCCCATAAGGGGTAGAGTGGTTGCACATGTTTGGTTGGGACGGTAGTCACACATAAATCTAATCCATCATTTCACCCATGCACAAGATCTTTACCGACACATCACTTCTTCCTCAAGTGATGACCTAACTCAACATCACCCTCGGGCATTAGGGGCACCCGATGGGTTTTTTGAAAAGAATGCAACCACGAAGGTTTCATGGCACACATGCATCACTAAGCATCACCACTAATTACTTGCATTGCATCTAGCACATAGCAAGATCATGAGTAAAGCATGCATCATGTGGTGGTTCTCAACTAGGTCACCACCGTCATTCTTGTCACATCATGCATTCGGAAGTAAATGGGTTCCGAAGAACACAAGTGTATCATGGTCAAAGGGCTGCTTGCCTGGATTGGCTTGGTCTTCAAAGTCTTCAAATCCTTCCCCTCCTTCTTCTTCAGCAACCTCGTCAAATACGGTATCTAATCGTCGCAAAACAACAACGGGAAAATAAGACCACAATAAAAATAGAAAAATCAAAGTGCTTAGAAAAATGTCAACTTATTTTTGTTAAATACTAGAGGGAAAACTAAGATGGCAAAAATTCTTAGTTTGAGTTTTGGAGTGGCAGAATGGGGTCCATGAATATTAGAACAGAAGTTTTAATGTTCAAATATGAATTTAAATTTGAACAGAACAGAAAAGGTCCATGGACATGTGTGAAAGTGACATCATTAAATAGGTTGGAATTTTACAAGTTTTTAGGAACTGGAATTAATTCATTTGGATATATATTTAATTCTGTGGAATTATTTGAAAATCCACAGAAAAGGAAAAAGAAAAAGGCTCTGTGCCACTGGGCCAGAACGGCCACAGTGCAACGACCCAGGTAGAAATTAGCCCACCGCACCGTGCCAGCGCGCGCCAGGGTTTTTTAAACCTGACGGGCGGGGCCCGGCGGTCAGTGTCAGAGAGGGGAGCGAGAGAGAGGTGAGGATGACAGGCGGGGCCCGCCTGTCATCTTCAACCTCGCGGCCAGAGAAGCGGCGAGCTCACCGGCGCCGATATGGTGCACGGCGGGGCAATCTGAGGGCACGGTCGTGCTCAGGGAGGAGTTGCGGTTCTCGTGGTGCTGGAGTTGGCCACCGGAGGGGCCTGGTTCGTCGACGGCGAGGTGGAACGGCGACGGAGTGTCGGGAGGGTCCTGATTGGCTTGCTCCGGGCTGCAACAGGAGGGGGAGAAGGAGGGGAATGGGTCAGTGAGGTCCGGAGGCTCCAGATCGGGCAAGAGCTGGGGTGGAGGGAGGCTGTACCGCGAGATCACCGGTCGCCCGAGGCGGCGGAGCTCCGGTCGATCCCGTGCACAGAGGCTCTTCGAGGGCGAGTGGGAGGTGCTGGTGTGCTCTTGGGGGTATGGGGAGGAGATGGATGCCAGTGGAGAGGCCCGGGGCATGCTTATATAGCCGGGCCCCAGTCCACCGTGGACTCGTGCGTCGGCGAGGTTACGGGCGAGGCCAGAGGCCGTGCCGGCACTTGTGATCGAGTCGGGGCCGTTCGTGTATGAGGTCTACGCCTAGGGGAGGGAAGAGGAGGAGCGGGGAAGCATCCAGAGAGCTCGCGCGTGTGAGGCTAGAGGTTGGAGCTCACGGGCGGCCGGCGCGCGTGCGAGGGCGTCCACTGGAGGGAGAAGGAGGAGGGGGACATCGCCGGGAGGAGTTGCGGAGGCCGAGGCGCATCAATCAACGTGAGGGGGGAGCACGAGGTGGTCGGGGGCGATGGATTGGGCGAGGCTACAGTGCGGGTGCGCACTGTAGCGCGCTCTGGAGCGTGCTTATTGCATGCCACGGCATGCCGTTGGCTAACTGGGCGTGTCCGCCGTGTCTGGGAGGTCCAGCGTAGAGTAAACAAACCAGCTGTGGCCTTGGATGCTTTGGGTGTTCAGTGAGAGAGGAGGGAAGCTGGTAGATGTGTAGAATTGGGCTGTCCAGCAAGGTAATTTAGGGTTTTCACCCTTCAATCATGGAGCTCTGGTCCAGGGGAAGTTACTGGGGGTAGAATGTAACTAGGTGAAGTTGTGGTAGAAAGTTGAAGCAAAAGTAAATAGTAAAAGAGGTCAAGATGATGGTTTTGGTAAAATGGCAGAAAGTGTTTGATCAAGTTCTGGGCAAGCAAATGATCTCCACTAGACATGACACTTAACATGATTAAATGGCATATGAAAATAGGGTGTTTCACCAAATTTGGGCTCATTTGAAGAAACTTGCCAATGTAACTTTGGTGAACCCCAAAAATCAACAGAAATGGCTTCACCATGTTTGAGTTAAGCTAACCATCTCCCCTTGATGCACCACTTGGTGTAGTGTCATCATTTGGGGTTATGATCATGCCCACAAAGTTTGAAGCCCCAGGTAAAAAGTTGGTAATGTAAAGTTGTTCAAATTTGAATTCGAACAGAAAGGGTTTTGAGGTATTCTGATCAAGTTACCCTACTCCAAACCTTGTGCCATTTGGTCTAGATGCCTTATTAGGCCATTCTAGCATGTGCACCACATTTGAGAGCATTTGGACAAGTTTGGCAATGTAAAGTTGCTCAAACTTCAGATATGGACAAAATGGTTTTGAAGGGTTTTGAGGATGTTATCTTGCTTCCCAAGGCATGGGGCTTGGCAAGGTCATCAAATATGTCATATATGACATGATAGAATTTCCCTGGAATTTTTAGAGAATATTTCCTTTGTAAATATTTCAAAAGCTTGAAATATTCAGAAAGGGTTTTAGAGGGATTAGCCCAACATTTTGAACATGACCAAGTGTTGAAACTCTTATATATGGAAAATATATGTCCTATGAGTCTCCCTGAATTTTGGCAAATATTTTTGAAATACTTAAATAATTTTTCCCTATTAAAGACCATTTCTGGCCTTAAGAAAAAGCTTTTAAATAAAATAGGAAAATAATTTTAAAATTATACTTTTGTGGTTTCTGGGAGTCCTATATCTACTAGGTTTCAAATATACTTTTTGAAATAATTTTCTCACCCTAAATCAAGCACTTGCAGTGCAAACCTCAATTTAGGGGTTTTTGGAATACTAATTTTTGAAAATACATTTTGGCCAAATTAATTTTATAAGAAAATACCATACTGCTATAAAACACTTGGCATGATCATTGGGCAGAAGTTTTGGGTATGGAGATGAATTCTACAAGAGGTAGTAGTTGACTTTAATGAGCACATGAAAAACATAGGAAGAAAAACTCAATTCCAAATAAAAGCCAAATGATGCCAAAAAAATTTGCTGGTCCAAATTTTCATGCTTTATTGATGCAAATGACATGTTAAAAAATGCAGGGTGTGACAGACCTACCCCCCTTACAAGAATCTCGTCTCCGAGATTCCTAAGCTAGGTGTGAAAAGAGATCGGGATACTCGGATCTAAGATAGTCTTCACGTTCCCAGGTTGCTTCTGCTTCCGTGTGGTTGCTCCACTGGACCTTGAAGTACTTGATGGTGTGGCTTCCCGTCTGTCATTCTGCTTCATCTAGAATGCGAATGGGCTTCTCGCGGTAGGTTAAATCAGGCTGGAGATCAATGGTTGGTGATCAACATCCTTGTAGAGGTTAGGCTTGTTCGGAACTTGGAGACATTTCCGGAGTTGTGACACGTGGAATATGTTGTGCACATCGGATAGCTCAGGTGGTAGTTCCAACTGGTAAGCCACTTCTCCTCGTCGTGCAGTGATCTCAAAGGGTCCAATGAACCTTGGTGCAAGCTTCCCCTTGACGTGGAAACGCTTGGTTCCCTTTAGAGGAGTCACCCGCAGGTACACATGGTCCCCGACATGGAAGCTCATGTCCCAGCGGTGAGTGTCAGCATAGCTCTTCTGCCTTGACTTGGCTGCCTTCAAACGTTCTCTGACTAGTTGGACTTGCTCTTCTGCTTCGTGGAGAATATCCGGTCCAAAGACTAGCCCTTCTCCAGTCTCTGACCAGTTGAGGGGTGTGCGACATCTGCGTCCGTACAACACCTCAAATGGTGCCATCTGAAGGCTCGACTGATAACTATTGTTATAGGAGAACTCGACAAAAGGGAGGCAATCTTCCCACTTGGCTCCATATGCCAAGACACAGGCTCGGAGCATGTCTTCGAGAATTTGATTTACTCGTTCTGTCTGACCTCCGGTCTGTGGGTGGAAAGCCGTGCTGAAAGATAACTTGGTTCCCAAGGCTTCTTGGAACTTCTTCCAGAACCTTGAGGTGAACTGGGTTCCTCGATCTAACACAATCTCCTTGGGGACGCCGTGAAGGCTTACGATTCTGTCGATGTAGAGAGCTGCCAGCCGGTTGCCATCATAAGTAGTCTTGACAGGAATGAAATGGGCCACCTTGGTCAAATGGTCGACTATGACCCAGATGGAGTCATGTCCTCTATTCGACCTTGGTAATCCAGTGATGAAGTCCATTCCGACTTTATCCCACTTCCACTCAGGAACCTTGAGTGGTTGGAGCAATCCAGCTGGTCGCTGATATTCAGCCTTGACCCTTTGGCACACATCACACTTTGCAACATAGGTTGCAATCTCTCTTTTCATCCCGTGCCACCAGAATCTTTCCTTCAAGTCTTGATACATCTTGGTTCCTCCAGGGTGGATGGAATACGGAGTGTCGTGGGCTTCTTGCAGGATCAGGTTCTTCAGCTCCATCTTGTTTGGTACGCATATGCGACCTTTGTACCAAACAATCCCGTGCTCATCCTCGGAGAATCCAGGGGCCTTGCCTAGCTTCATCTTCTTCTTGATGCCTTCAATGCTTGCGTGCCCACCTTGTGCCCTCTTGACTTCATCCATCAGGGTTGGTTTGACTTCCAAATGATCCAAAAATCCAGGGGTGACCAATTCCAAACCGAATTGTTCGAGCTCCTTAAACAGGGCTGGCTACCTCTTTTGAATAATGGCATTCAAGGAGCAAGCCTTCCTGCTTAAGGCATCGGCCACCAGATTAGCCTTCCCGGGGTGATATTGAATACTGAGGTCATAGTATTTGATGAGTTCCAACCATCTTCGCTGCCTCATGTTCAATTCCTTTTGGGTGAAAATGTACTTCAGACTTTTGTGGTCTGTGTATATCTCACACCGTTTCCCTAGGAGGTAATGCCGCCATGTCTTCAGGGCATGAACCACTGCTGCTAACTCAAGATCGTGAGTAGCGTAGTTCTCTTCATGAGGTCGTAGCTGCCTGGAGAGGTAAGCTATGACTTGGCCTTCTTGCATCAGAACGCTTCCCGATCCGGTTCAAGATGCGTCACAATATATCATGAACTCCTTGTGAATATCAGGTGTTGCCAGAACTGGGGCAGTGGTCAATCTCTTCTTGAGCTCTTGGAAGCTCTCTTCGCATTTCGGCGTCCACTCGAACTTCTTGTCCTTTTTGAGGAGCTGAGTCATCGGCCGGGCAATGCTAGAGAATCCTTCCACAAATTTGCGGTAATAGCCCGCAAGTCCGAGGATGCTTCTGACTTCCTTGACGGACGTTGGAGATTGCCATTGGGTCACAGCTTTGATCTTCGCGGGATCAACCGACAATCCTTCTTCGGTCAAGACATGACCTAAGAATCCAACTTTATGCAGCCAGGACTCACACTTGCTGAATTTGGCATATAGTTGGTGCTCCCGAAGCTTGTCTAGGACCATCCTCAAATGTTGCTCGTATTCTTCCTTCGTCTTCAAAAGACAAGAATGTCATCGATGAAGACAACAACAAACTTGTCCAAATATTCCATGAAGACTTTATTCATGAGATACATGAAGTAAGCTGGGGCATTGGTTAACCCAAAGGACATGACCGTGCACTCGTACAGGCCATATCTGGTTACGAATGCCGTCTTCGGAATATCTTGGGGGTCTGATCTTCAGCTGGTAGTACCCAGATCTGAGGTCAATCTTGGAGAACACCCTGGCTCCGCTGAGCTGATCAAACAGATCTTCAATCTTGGGAAGTGGATACTTGTTCTTGATTGTAACTTCATTGAGGGAGCGATAGTCAATGCATAAGCGGATGGTACCGTCCCTCTTTGCCACAAACAGAACAGGTGATCCCCAAGGGGAGGCACTTGGGCAGATAAATCCCTTCCTCAGCTGCTCTTCCAGTTGCTTCTTCAACTCGGCTAATTCTTCCGTCCCCATTCTATAAGGCTTCTTATAGATGGGTCCTGCCCCAGGCACGAGCTCGATGATGAACTCAATGTTACGGTCAGGGGGCATTCCCGGTAGCTCATCCGGAAAGACATCGGGATAGTCACATACTACCGGTACTTGCTCCAGCCCAACTTCAGACAGACAGTTGACTTGAATGGCTTGAGTGGAAGAGGAGTTGGGAGCAAACTTAACTTCGACTCCTTGGTCATTGGTCACAGTGACAGTCCGATTGGCACAGTCTAACAAGCCTTGGTGCTTGCTGAGCCAATTCATGCCTAGGATCACATCCAAGCCTTGTGATCTCAGGACGATAAGGTCTACTAGGAAATCTACCCCGTTAATGGTAATACTGACTCCTTTACAGCCTATCTTGGCTCTCATCTCTGCTCCGGGGGTTTGTACCACCATGGGGTTATTCAGGGGTAGGGGTCATGCCACTTTTTAATGCAAATCTTTGAGTGACAAATGAATGCGTGGCTCCAGAATCAAACAAGACAGTTGCAGGTGCCGAGTTGACAAGGAACGTACCCAGCACGACGTCCGGGTCTTCCTGGGCTTCTTCGGCAGTGACGTGATTCACACGCCCCTTCCCATGGTTGGGCGGGTTGCGAGGAGCTGGGTTCCTTGGTGGCATCCCGCGGCCTTGTCCTGGGTTCGGCGCATTGGGGCGCGGGACATCAGGCTTCTTGTTGGGGCACACCCTTGAGATGTGTCCTGACTGACCACATCCAAAGCAAGTGACTTGGTTTGGATTATTGATCCTGTTGCCACCACTATTATTGGGGTTGAATGCTGGCCTTGGGTTGGCATACTACTGAGGCTGATAGTTGGTGCGAGGTGCAGGAGCTCTTGGTTGCTGATAGGTTGGCTTGACCGGGGCTGACTGCCACGGGCGAGGCTTCTGTTTGCTGGAACTTCCCTTGCTGACCATCTTGTGCTTGCGAGTGTCTTCCAGATCACGCCGCTTGTCCTCAAGCATGAGTGCTTTGTTCACCAGGTCAGGGAAGGTTGGGCAGTCGCACACGACAAGCGAGTACTGCAGAGTCTGATTGAGGCCTTCCATGAAGCGCTCCCTTTTTGCAGCATCAGTGCTGACATCTTCAGGGGCATACCTTGACAGAACACTGAACTTCTGCATGTACTCCTTCACAGTGCCACTTCCTTGCTTCAGGGCTCGGAACTCATGCTTTTTGATAGCCATGATTCCGGAAGGAATGTGGGCTTTGCGGAATTCTGCCTTGAAGTTGTCCCAAGTGATGTCTTGCCCAGCATGCATGACCTTGAATCCATCCCACCAGGCTCTAGGAGTCCCCCTGAGGCAGTGGGCTGCATAAGCCACCTTCTCGCGGTCTTCGGTGCATCCTACTAGTTCCAGCAAGTCCTCAATGGTGCGGACCCAGTCGTCTGCATCCAGGGGTTCAACAGTCTCGATGAAAGTTGGCGGTGCATGCTTCTTGAACTCTGCCAACGTGGAACATCCATTGCCATTCCCCGACGGCTGGCGGTTGTTGGTGACAGCTTGAGCAATCAACTGAAGGGCTGCGGTGTTGGCTTGGCGTTCCTCTCGGAAAGCTTGGAGAAGCTGAGCCATGTCCATGTTCGGAGGAGGAGGTGGTGGTGGAGCTTGGTCGTTGGTTTGGTCGTGGCCTGCCTCTCATTGAGCGGATGCTCCGGCTTCAGGCTGCTGGGTAGAGGTACCAGTACGAGTTACAACAGGCATCTCGTTGGAGTGGTAAAAGGTCTCATGATTTGGAAGAGGGAAAGCAATATAGATGGGTGCCTAGTAAGGGGGTAGTTGTGACACTAATCAAATCATGCAAGGGCCGAAAGGGCCAAACACATTCATTAAAATCCAAATGGGTGGTGTAGTCGTTTACATATTCCCGAAGGAAGAATACAACATACATCCAAGCACAACAAAAGCAACACTAGATGGTTTCATATGAACCACTCAAGGACTCGACTGCGCATGGGGATTACACGACCTATCCCACAGTAGAGGTCACGAACTGGCATATCTGAGTTGCGAATAATGCCTAAGCGGCGGAATGCTCGATCGCGTATTCTCGCTCTTCTGGGTCTTCCTCCTTGTTTTCATCTGTCTGGGCCCCCTTGTCACTTGAGGGTGTGGGGGAGTGGAGGAGTTGGATACGACGGTGCTTCGTCGGTGGTGCCGGAAAAAGCTTGCGATATTCCCTTGCCGTCATACGACGTCGTCGAGGTGGCTCTTCATCCTTGGAAGATACATCTCCGGAGGGCCTTCCGCCTCGGTATGCGATAGCGGACTGTCCGGGAGGCGCACCTTCCTTCTTGATCCTATTTGTCTTCTCTTGTGCTCGACGAAGAAGTGCCTTGGTCTTGTAAAGTTCTTCTCGGAGCTTCATCGATTCCGAGGCCAAATCTTGTGCCAAGCTGTCGGCACATAGACTGAAGTAGGTCTGGAATCGAAGTGGAAGTCCTTCCTTCAGTGGAGGGGCTAGTGTGCTGCCCTCATCTTCACCTTCCTTCCGGTAAGGCAAGAAGCGGGTTGTCATCTTGGCTGCCATCTCCGGAAGAAGCTCGCGGAGACGGGTTAGTGCCTTGAGTGCAGCAGCCTCGACAGCGAGAGGTAGTGTTGCCATCTGGGGTCCCTCGAAGAACCAACTTGTGGGAGGATCGTTTGCCTTCACGATCACTTCCACATGGTACTCCAACTCAGTGTCGCTAACCCAATCTCAAGGTAGGTGAGGATGGGTGCTCGGTGGAGCTGGCACTCCCGGAGGCTATCCTCGAGAAGTAAGGGAAACCTAGTGGTTAGGTGCTCTTCAGGTATAGCGGCCATCTAGAAAGGGTGAATAGGAGAGGTTAATAAGCTGATGATATCTCAGGTTGGTAAGGTTTAGAAAAGAAGAGAGGTTCATAAGGTTTTTTGAAAAAGGGATCTCATCTAACTAACGCCCATGCTAACTAAGGCTTCCTACAGTCAGGATGGCTCTGATACCAGCTCTGTGGGGACCCCGACTTAGAAGTTGAGATCACCGAATGCACGTGTACAGTGATCCCAGAGATGAATGCTCACTGAACACACAGAAGCTAAATAACAAGAGTCTTACATCCATACATACCGTCTTACACAAATTATGGCCATTCAGGCCAAGTCTTACATAGATAAAGCCTCAAGGGCTGAATAGCAAGTAACTCGAATAGCGGAAGTCTTCGAAGATAAGTAGAACCCATGCCTTCTTCCTTAACCCTACAGGCATTCTGACTGGGATAGCGTCCTAGTTCGCATGTTCATCTCCATAGAATTCTTCTTCATATTCTTGCTCTTCCATGCCTGGACAATTAAATAACCAGTGGCAAGCCAATGAGTACTTTGAATGTACTCGCAAGCAACCCATGATTTGGTTCAAGGTAACAATGCAATTATACAACAATGAGCAATCTAGCCACAAGCTAGAATACATATTCTACCATCAAGTATATGCATCAATAAATTCACGTAACCTCGAAGTCAGGTTACCGATATCAACATGAATAGGATTCAACTCAACGAGTCAAGTCACCACCTTGACTCATCACACACACATACTTTCACCGATGTAGTAAAATTCTGGACATAGTTTAAGTAGCACCACCCAACTGTACATGACCGTGGGCACGGCAATTCGAATAGTTTTACACTCTGCAGAGGTTGCGCAGTTTACCCACACGATTCGGGAAGCTTTCGTGTCACCCATGATCCTGCAGTAACTCAAGTACTCGGGGGAAGCACCCAGTCATTATCTTTTCTTAGACGACACTAACATAGGGTCCACTCGTTAGATCATGGGACTTGCCCTATTTTCAATGTCACGCGTACACGAAGGGACCAACGGTGTGTCCAGTGCCCTGTAAAAACAGTCATGGTCGTCTATCCAAGCACGACCCCGTCCCGGGAAAGACCTCAAGTCTTCCCGTCACTAGTAATGCGGGCACCATGCTAGTATCGGCCTAAGTAATCAATAAAGCCCCGTCCCATAAGGGGTAGAGTGGTTGCACATGTTTGGTTGGGACGGTAGTCACACATAAATCTAATCCATCATTTCACCCATGCACAAGATCTTTACCGGCACATCACTTCTTCCTCAAGTGATGACCTAACTCAACATCACCCTCTGGCATTAGGGGCACCCGATGTTTTTTTTTGAAAAGAATGCAACCACGAAGGTTTCATGGCACACATGCATCACTAAGCATCACCACTAATTATTTGCATTGCATCTAGCACATAGCAAGATCATGAGTAAAGCATGCATCATGTGGTGGTTCTCAACTAGGTCACCACCGTCATTCTTATCATCATGTATTCGGAAATAAATGGGTTCCGAAGAACACAAGTGTATCATGGTCAAAGGGCTGCTTGCCTAGATTGGCTTGGTCTTCAAAGTCTTCAAATCCTTCCCCTCCTTCTTCTTCAGCAACCTCGTCAAATACGGTATCTAATCGTCGAAAAATAACAACGAGAAAATAAGACCACAATAAAAACAGAAAAATCAAAGTGCTCAGAAAATGTCAACTTATTTTTGTTAAATACTAGAGGGAAAACTAAGATGATGTAGGGTGGAACCCTAGGTGGCCGATCTTTCACGAAATGGAGGGGATCCCACGATGAACACGAAGAACACGAGAGGGGAACACGAGGGGAAACACGAGAGAATCACTCAGACCAACAAGAACAAGTCACACATATGCTAGATCCTCAAAACACATAGAGATACAAGATCCATGATCAACAAGGGACGATACAAGTAGCGATAGTTTTCTCCGTGAGGAGGTCTTGGTATCCCGTAGGATCTTCTCGGCAGAGGTCTTGAATCCGTGTGGATCTTCTCCGTGGAGGGGCCGCAGTCACTCCAAAGGAGATGAACCACTAGTGGATGAGCGAAGCTCTGTCTCAAATAAGCTAAACCTAAGCTAACCCTCAAATGGAGGAGGGGGAGGAGTATATATAGTCTAGGTCCACGAAGGGGTAAGTGGGAGAGGGATACATGGGCCTCAGGCCCGTATCTGCGCGCAGGCAGGCGCCGGATGTCCGGGCCGGGGGCCGGATGTCCGGCGGCTCGCGAGGAGCCGGATGTCCGGACCTCTGGCCGGATGTCTGGGCTGAGCGTGGCCGGCTTCGTTTGCCTTCTGTGATGAGGGGCCGGATTTCCGGCGAAGGGGCCGGATGTCCGGGGCTTCGGGCGGAGCCGGATGTCCGGGGCATGGGGCCGGATGTCCGGGCTGGCGGGGCTCGCTTCTGTGAAGGTGCGCCGGATGTCCGGGCCTGGGGGCCGGATGTCCGGGGCCTGTAGGTGTTGGCCCTTCTTCCTTCTCTCCCTCGCACACTTGGCCTTGGTCCTTGGGCTCTCCATGGGTGTTCCTGAGCATGCACAAGGTCCGCGCTTAAAGTAGCATCCATGTCTCGCGAGAAAGGAAAGGGGAAGCATCGAGGAACGGGATCACCTTGCGTCCAAATGGTGTACATGGGGATGAGCGAAGGATGCTCCGCATCATCTCCCCTCCCTTGGGAAAGATCCGACCTCGGATCAAAAACCTCATCACCATGGAAACGGTAGTCGTGCACGGACTTGTAGTTGGACGAAGTTGAAGGCATGTCGCAATCCAAGTACTCCAAGGTGTCTTCGGTATGTGGTACATGCAAAATGAGCAAACACAAAGTACACTTGGAAATACAATGGTTAGCGCACACAAAGTGTCTATCATGTAAGAATGAGTCCGTGTGACAAGGTACATGAAGCTTAGCAAGATGATATAGTATGAGATGGAAAGCATTCATGTGAGCAAAATCATTTGTTGTGCACACAAAGGTAGGGTAATTGGCATGGCGCACAAAGCTACAATTTCTACCATTGTGCAAAATGATGTCATAGTGTGATGGTTTATCAAGAGCATGAACATGGCAATGGATGCTCCATATGTGTATGTTATCATGC
Source organism: Secale cereale (assembly GCA_902687465.1). NCBI lineage: Eukaryota > Viridiplantae > Streptophyta > Magnoliopsida > Poales > Poaceae > Secale > Secale cereale. The sequence continues at coordinate 288,247,369 of LR738714.1, forward strand.
AATTGATGGAGGACAATATGACCATGATTTATGAATATGCCATCAAGAAAGATCACAACAAATTTGCTAAGGAAATGCACAAGCTCATATATCATGGATGACATGGGAATACACGATGCAACGAGGCAATCATATTGTGAGTCAATCCATGCATAAGATGCAAATATGTCATGGGTATGATTTGTCCATGGAGCATGGCATGTGAGCACACAATCAACAAATATGAAGGTTTTGGTGCAATGTGCCAAAGAAGTTTTGATATACCAATGCTCGATGTCGTGGCATGAGTGAAGGTCCGAAGGTGCATCCAAAGGGTCCATCTTCAATGTCGGTCCTCCATCCCGTAGATGTATCATGTAGACAACGAGAAGGAAACAACAATGAAAGTATGGCCTATCCAATATGCATATGTGAGGATGGCTCACAAAGAAGGAATGCACCTTATGTATGTTCTCGAAGATGTTGTTGTCGCGCAACGTGTATGCCTTCACATGCCCAAGATGCCTTGTGATGGTACCGCCTTGTGAATCCTTCAAAATGAAAGAACATGACAAACACTCGGAAAAACAAATGAGGTTAGCCGTAATGCAAAACCTAGCATTCGTGCGGGAAAATACCCAACAAGTGCTTGCATCATTCTTATCATAAGAAAGTACAAGGGTGTGGTGCATGGTATGTAGGCATAAAATGCGAGAACAACCAAGTGCAATAGGCTCAATCAAGTAAGTATGCATCACAAGAAGGGTGTCAAAGTCTCCAATATCAATAGGCATAGCATGGTTGCACTCAATACAAGGGAATATGAGAGATGCAACGAATGGAGACAAGTGACAATGATCAATGTGAATCATGTGAATGGCATGAACATATATGTCATCAACCCAAGAAAGCAAGTAAGAGTGGAACATGGGTGATGCAATATAGCAAGCAAGCATAGCAATCAAGTCAAACAACCTAGTAGTGCGAAGATGCAACGTACTAGAGGTAATCATGGCAAGCATGTCATGTGTGCAAATAGTGAGCATACGTGATGCACATGGCATAGCACAAACATGAAAACAAGATATGAGCAAAATAGCATCAATGTGTTGATGAGAGGCCATATGGAAATAGCAATGGGATATCATGACTCTCCCAACACAAGAATCAACAATAGAATGGGGCACAAAGAAATCATGGTAGTAGCTACAAGTATCTCCACCAAGCATGCAAATACACATATAAGTAGCATAATGGTGAATCATGTGTAAAGGCAAGCAAGGGTCACAATTGCATGGCAAAGTCATATCAAGAGGCATAACATGCAAAGTGAACACGATAGTATGGGCATAATGTGATAAGTGGCAAATAGCCCATAGCCGTGTGAGAGCCAAGTAAAAGAGATGCGCGTAGTGGTTGCGCGAAGAGAATGGTGGTAAGGACAATCCACGGGATCCCAAGTCATCGTTGCTCTCAAGAGCTCGTTTTGTCAACTCATGGGATTGTGAGGTTGACAAATGTTCATGAGTACCTATACAAAACAAAGACAAAGGGAAAATTGTGTGTGCGTGGTATATGTACACATCATCCATCATGATGCGCATGTGCGTGTGTTGGTTAGCACAAAATAGCTAATGCTCAAATAAATGAGATGTGTGATATAGAAACATGTCATCCATCATGAGAGGTTTGTTGTTATGTATAGCATAATGGAGACTCAAATTGTGTAATGCATCATGACAAGTAGGTAGAGCATTGTTATTCATGGAATGCATATGGTGCACACAATTATGGGAACTATGCAAAGTATGGAATGCATCAAGATCTCCTAGTATGTATGAGGAAACTATGGGGGTCTCCTCATGAGCATCAATGGAAACATCACATGGAGAATATTGATAATATCCAAAACAATGCATATCCGGAGCAATGTGATCATGGCATGGCCTAATAGATGAATTGGGCAAATCATGTAAAGGAAGCATTGCAATATCATCGCAAGAGAAACACAAGCCAATGACCATCATCTTGTCATCTTTGCCACAAGTGCAAATAGGATTTACTTTAATTTGGCATGCATAGTTACTATGTTGAGATTGATATGAAACAATATGAGAAATCTCACTCATAGCATATGACAAGTTTAGAGGGTTGTCGAACATGATGTGACCAAAAGAATTTTCACATGAGATCCTATGGAGCATAGCATCACAACTAGGCAACTCAACATGCTCATCATCATATTCATCATAAATAGGTAAGTCAAGACATGATGAAGTCGCACTAGCATGAAGCATGGCAATAGGTGTGTCAACATCATGCAAGCAATCATTTTCAAGATAGTCCACTAGCGGGACAAGAGCATCACCTTCACCTATTTTACCTTTGTAGTTTCGCTCATGCGTTGTAGGTGAGGTGTTCAAGATCCACACGTTCTCATCTTCATCATGATGGAACCATGTGGGTGGTGCATCTTCTTCCACCATGGCCATCGGTTTGTCCATTGGAGGGATGGACTCGTCGAGGGTAGGCATATCGTCATGTAGGAGACCTAACACCAACGAAAACAAACTCGGAGTAGAGGTTAAGTCGTTAGAAATCATAGTGGCCTCACATGCCCTATCAACTACCTCACTCACTAAGTGTTGTGGCTCACTCACTCCCTCATGGATGCTCTCACTCGTATGGTTGGTGGAGTCACTCAAATGGCTCTCAACCTCACATATGATGTGTGGCATGCTCTCATGTGTGGGGATAGTGGTGATCACTCTCGTCCTCTCAAAATAAATGCTCTCAATCTCACATATGGTGGAGTCACTCATGTCACTCATATGGTGGTGTCTCTCCTCACATGGAAATTGGGGCATCTCATGATATATGCGTGTCGGAGAGATGTAGGTGCAAACGTCTCCAAACTCAACTCCTTTCGCCGCCTCATCCATAACGCCTCCAAAGGTGAATGCCGTAGTCGAAGGGGATGGCCCTTGATCGACCATCTTGTCGCCGTCTTGATGTGGGGAGCTTCCGAAGATGGAAGTGTCACCCTCGCTCGTAGGTGGTCGCCTTGTAGTTGGAGATGTCGATGTAGGCGAACTCATGGGAAGTAGGCGAAGATGCCGTACGTCCGAAGGCGAAGATGCCTTTGATAGCACTTGGCGAAGATGCCGAAGTGGTGGTTGTAGCCGTAGCTCCATCTTGGGTGTGCATGTCTCGCGGTCTTCTCTTTTGCTCTTGAAGCTTGGCCTTGGCGTGATGTAGAGCTTCTTCGGACTTGTAGATATGCGCTTGTCGAGCATCTTCATGATGATGATGTCGTTGTCGTGCTTGAGCTCTTGGTAGATGTCGTTCGTCGTCGTCGTGCACATGATGCTTGGAGGTGACTTGCCCTTCATGACGATGTCGATGGTTGCCATGGCGGTGTGGCCGTGGAAGACTTGCACTTGCATCATGTTTGCGCTCCGAAGACTTGTGACTTGAACGTCGCCGCCGAGAGGATGACGAAGGGGAAGAAGACTTGTAATCGACCACCAAGTGTCGGAGCTCCGCCATTTGTTTGTTGAAGGAGTCGCACATGTCGTCGAAGGAAGCCATTGTCCTTGTCTCGAAGTTTCGTTGTTCGATGGCGATGTTGCCCAAGCACTCTTGCATTTCTCGTTGTAGTCCGATGGTTTTCGCGTGGATGTCCTTGTTCGCGCCGTCGATGTCGAAGACCGGAGATGAAATGCCTTGCCTATCCATCACAAGACGCTAGCAAGTATGAGTGGGAGAAAGAGAAGAACTATACCAAATGTACCTTGACCGATGTTGAAGATGGATCAATGATCACTCAAATGTGGAACAAGGAAATAGCACAATTGGTACCAATTCTTGTCGGTTTCTGACACCTACACAAGTAAAGCTTATGGTGGAGCTCGGTGAGGATAGTGGCACAAAAAAATTGATGTGAAATGTTAGCAAGAGTCAATAATGTTGAAAAAGATTCACAAATTCGCAAGTGAAACAAGTAGACCAATAGCAATATGGGTGGCACATGGAAACACACACACGGATAGATAGATGGGGTCGTGCAACCAAGGAATGAGCCAAAATGTGGAATCCACGAAAATGCTCTTGTTGCACAACACTAGAGAGACGCTAGCGCGATTGCACAATAGGCGGATACGAACTTGTGCACAACCTACTAAGCAAAATGCAACGACTTCTATCCCAAGTATGCTATATGTATGGTATTCCGGTGGTATGATCCAAAATGATCGAGTATGACAATCTTAATGTAGTATGATGCTATGGTTCTTGCTTAAAAGCTTTTTGCGTATCTTTTTCTTTGTGCTTAAAAGCTTATTCTTTTTCTCTCTTTTTTTTGTATGGCCACGATGCGAAATGCACAAACCAAGATAGCAATTGTGTATATGCGGGAACAATCTTGTGACACAAGGGATGATATGATGATACCAAGATGATATGGTATGTATGCAATGGACGGGCGGATCGATGATCACGAATGTGCACAAGTAACGTTGCCAGCAATACTCAAAGGCTAGTCTCGATAGGCAAGTGACGCAAAATGGGCTAGGGGTTAACAATGCAATTGCAAGGGGAATATACAATGATGTCGTCGAGGTTACCGTCCGTGTCGATGATGACAGGTGGTGCTCTTGATGTAGACCCGTTCCTAATTAGCCGAAACACCTTAGGAAACGGAAAAACCACAACTCAAAATCTCAAGGACAAATATCAAATGGTGGTAGCGGCAATGCCGTGGTGGTTGCGGAAGTGGAATGATGGGCTATACACGATGTTGGAGTTGAAGTCACGGTCCCTAAGTAGCCGAAACACCTTAGGAGACACAAGGCACAACTCAAACAAGCTCGAACAAAATTTGGTTAAGTTGTGTTGGCTATGTATGGTGGACAAGGTTATGCGGAAGTGGTGGTGGTGGTTGATGAAGAAGCAATGGTCCCTAAGTAGCCTAAACACCTTAGGAGACTCAAATCACTACTCAAGCAACCACAAATGCTATGGGGGACAAAATGGTTAGGTTGCGGAAGTCGGTGGTGGTTATGCGGATGATATGGTGGAAGCCCTAGGCAAAGATGCCAAATTCCCAAAAATATGATGGAGTCAAATGATGATGGTGGTATTTTTGTGTTATGGGGGATGTCAAGAGCTTCAAAACGAGCTCAAGAACGTCGAAATCGGAGTTCAGATGAATTAGTTATGGACAAAACGGTGAAACACGGGTGGCTGAAATCCCAGGGGTCGGACATCCGGGGTGGAGCCCGGATTTCCGGGGCCTGATGTCCAGAAACTTGCGCGATTTTGCCCTCCAGGAGCCGGATGTCCGGCCAGTGGCCCGGATGTCCGGCCAGTGGCCCGGATGTCCGGCCCGAAGATTCCAGATCGGGATTGGGACTTCCAAACTCGTTTGGGGGCGGAATTTGATGATTTTGGGGGCGAAATTTGAGCGATTTTGTGGAGGAAAGATGGGGAAACTTGGGGAAATGCTAGATACACTTGAAACCAAGCAAATCCATGGATCGAAATCAACAAAACTTCATCAAACCAACAGATCACAAAAAATTTTGGGGCTATTTTTGGTGGGGAATTTTCGAAATTGGGGAAAAACACAACAAAAACAAGGCTAGAAAACGGTGGGGAGGCTCCAAATTCGTGAGAAACCGTGGCTCATGATACCATATGATGTAGGGTGGAACCCTAGGTGGCCGATCTTTCACGAAATGGAGGGGATCCCACGATGAACACGAAGAACACGAGAGGGGAACACGAGGGGAAACACGAGAGAATCACTCAAACCAACAAGAACAAGTCACACATATGCTAGATCCTCAAAACACATAGAGATACAAGATCCATGATCAACAAGGGACGATACAAGTAGCGATAGTCTTCTCCGTGAGGAGGTCTTGGTATCCCGTAGGATCTTCTCCGCAGAGGTCTTGAATCCGTGTGGATCTTCTCCGTGGAGGGGCCGCAATCACTCCCAAGGAGATGAACCACTAGTGGATGAGCGAAGCTCTGTCTCAAATGAGCTAAACCTAAGCTAACCCTGAAATGGAGGAGGGGGAGGAGTATATATAGTCTAGGTCCACGAAGGGGTAAGTGGGAGAGGGATACATGGGCCTCAGGCCCGTCTCTGCGCGCAGGCAGGCGCCGGATGTCCGGGCCGGGGGCCGGATGTCCGGCGGCTCGCGAGGAGCCGGATGTCTGGATCTCTGGCCGGATGTCCGGGCTGAGCGTGGCCGGCTTCGGTTGCTTTCTGTGACGAGGGGCCGGATTTCCGGCGAAGGGGCTGGATGTCCGGGGCTTCGGGCGGAGCCGGATGTCCGGGGCATGGGACCGGATGTCCGGGCTGGCGGGGCTCGCTTCTGTGAAGGTGCGCCGGATGTCCGGGCCTGGGGGCCGGATGTCCGGGGCCTGTAGGTGTTGGCCCTTCTTCCTTCTCTCCCTCGCACACTTGGCCTTGGTCCTTGGGCTCTCCATGGGTGTTCCTGAGCATGCACAAGGTCCGCGCTTAAAGTAGCATCCATGTCTCGCGAGAAAGGAAAGGGGAAGCATCGAGGAACGGGATCACCTTGCGTCCAAATGGTGTACATGGGGATGAGCGAAGGATGCTCCGCATCATCTCCCCTCCCTTGGGAAAGATCCGACCTGTCATCTTCAACCTCGCGGCCAGAGAAGCGGCGAGCTCACCGGCGGCGATATGGTGCACGGCGGGGCAATCTGAGGGCACGGTCGTGCTCAGGGAGGAGTCGCGGTTCTGGTGGTGCTGGAGTTGGCCGACGGAGGGGCCTGGTTCGTCGGCGGCGAGGTGGAACGGCGGCGGAGCGTCGGGAGGGTCCTGATTGGCTTACTCCGGGCTGCAACAAGAGGGGGAGAATTAGGGGAATGGGTCAGTGAGGTCCGGTGGCTCCAGATCGGGCAAGAGCTCGGTGGAGGGAGGCTGTACTGCGAGATCACCGGTCGCCCGAGCCGGCGGAGCTCCGGTCGATCCCGTGCACAGAGGCTCTTCGAGGGCGAGTGGGAGGTGCTGGTGTGCTCTTGGGGGTATGGGGAGGAGATGGATGCCAGTGGAGAGGCCCGGGGCATGCTTATATAGCCGGGTCCTGGTCCATCGTGGACTCGTGCGCCGGCGAGGTTACGGGCGAGGCCAGAGGCCGTGAAGGCACTTGTGATCGAGTCGGGGCCGTTCGTGGATGAGGTCTACGCCTAGGGGAGGGAAGAGGAGGAGCGGGGAAGCATCTAGAGAGCTCGCGCGTGTGAGGCCAGAGGTTGGAGCTCGCGGGCGGCCAGCGCGCATGCGAGGGCGTCCACTGGAGGGAGAAGGAGGAGGGGGACAGCGCCGGGGGGAGTTGCGGACGCCGAGGTGCATCGATCGGCGCGAGGGGGGAGCACGAGGTGGTCGGGGGCGATGGATTGGGCGAGGCTACAGTGTGGGTGCGCACTGTAGCGTGCTCTGGAGCGTGCTTATCGCATTCCACGGCATGCCGTTGGCTAACTGGGCGTGTCCGCCGTGTCTGGGAGGTCCAACGTAGAGTAAACAAACCAGCTGTGGCCTTGGATGCTTTGGGTGTTCAGTGAGAGAGGAGGGAAGCTGGTAGATGGGTAGAATTGGGCTGTCCAGCAAGGTAATTTAGGGTTTTCACCCTTCAATCATGGAGCTCTGGTCCAGGGGAAGTTACTGGGGGTAGAATGTAACTAGGTGAAGCTGTGGTAGAAAGTTGAAGCAAAAGTAAATAGTAAAAGAGGTCAAGATGATGGTTTTGGTAAAATGACAGAAGGTGTTTGATCAAGTTCTGGGCAAACAAATGATCTCCACTAGACATGACACTTAACAGGATTAAATGGCATATGAAAATAGGGTGTTTCACCAAATTTGGGCTCATTTGAAGAAACTTGCCAATGTAACTTTGGTGAACCCTAGAAATCAACAGAAATGGCTTCACCATGTTTGAGTTAAGCTAACCATCTCCCCTTGATGCACCACTTGGTGTAGTGTCATCATTTGGGGTTATGATGATGCCCACAAAGTTTGAAGCCCCAGGTAAAAAGTTGGTAATGTAAAGTTGTTCAAATTTGAATTTGAACAGAAAGGGTTTTGAGGTATTCTGATCAAGTTACCCTACTCCAAAGCTTGTGCCATATTGTCTAGATGCCTTATTAGGCCATTCTAGCATGTGCACCAAGTTTGAGAGCATTTGGACAAGTTTGGCAATGTAAAGTTGCTCAAACTTCAGATATGGACACAATGGTTTTGAAGGGTTTTGAGGATGTTACCTTGCTTCCCAAGACATGGGGCTTGGCAAGGTCATCAAATATGTCATATATGACGTGATAGAATTTCCCTGAATTTGTAGAGAATATTTCCTTTGTAAATATTTCAAAAGCTTGAAATATCCAGAAAGGGTTTTAAAGGGATTAGCCCAATATTTTGAACATGACCAAGTGTTGAAACTCTTATATATGGACAATATATGTCCTATGAGTCTCCCTGAATTTTGGCAAATATTTTTGAAATACTTAAATAATGTTTCCCTATTAAAGACCATTTTTGGCCTTAAGAAAAAGCTTTTAAATAAAATAGGAAAATAACTTTTAAAATTATACTTTTGTGGTTTCTGGGAGTCCTATATCTACTAGGTTTCAAATATACTTTTTGAAATAATTTTCTCACCCTAAATCATGCACTTGCAGTGCAAACCTCAATTCATGGGTTTTTGGATTTCTAATTTTTGAAAATAAATTTTGGTCAAATTAATTTTATAAGAAAATACCATACTTCTATAAAACACTTGGCATGATCATTGGGCAGAAGTTTTGGGTATGGAGATGAATTCTACAAGAGGTAGTAGTTGACTTTAATGAGCACATGAAAAACATAGGAAGAAAAACTCAATTCCAAATAAAAGCCAAATGATGCCAAAAAAAAATTGTTGGTCCAAATTTTCATGCTTTATTGATGCAAATGACATGTTACAAAATGCAGGGTGTGACAGATCAATGATCACTCAAATGTGGAACAAGGAAATAGCACAGTTGTTACCAATTCTTGTCGGTTTCTCACACTACACAAGTAAAGCTTTTGGTGGAGCTCGGTGAGGATAGTGGCACAAAAATTTGATGCAAAATGTTAGCAAGAGTCAATAAAGTTGAAAGATATTCAAAAATTCGCAAGTGAAACAAGTAGATCAAGTATGATATGATATTTTGTGATGCTATGGCTCTTGCTTACTAACTTCTTTGTGGCTCTTTTGCTTAAAAGTTTTTTTCTATTATTTTTGATATGGCCACAATGCGAAATGCACAAACCAAGATAGCAATTGTGTATATGCGGGAACAATTTTGTGACACAAGGGGTGATACGATGATACCAATATGATATGGTATGTATGCAATGGAAGGCAGATCGATGATCACTAATGTGCACAAGTAACGTTGCTGGCAATACTGAAAGGCTAGTCTCGATAGGCAAGTGACGCAAAATGGGCTAGGGGTTAACAATGCAATTGCAAGGGAATATACAATGATGTCGTCGAAGTTACCATCCGTGTCAATGATGAGAGGTGGTGCCCTTGATGTAGACCCGTTCCTAATTAGCAAAATAACCTTAGGAAACGGAAAAACCACAACTCAAAATCTCAAGGACAAATGTCAAATGGTGGTATCAGAAAAGCGGTGGTGGTTGCGGAATTGTTGGTGGCAACCCGGTCAAAATGGGTTATGGTGGTGGAAGTGTATGATGGGCTATACACGTTTTCGGGGTTGAGGTCATCGTCCCTAAGTACCCGAAACACCTTAGGAGACACGAGCCACAACTCAAACAAGCTCACACAAAATTGGGTTAAATTTCCTTGGCTATGTATAGTGGACTAAGCTATGCGGAAGTGGTGGTGGTGGTTGATGAAGAAGCGATTGTCCCTAAGTAGCCTAAACACCTTAGGAGACTCAAATAACTACTCAAGCAACCACAAATGCTATGGGGAACAAAATTGTTAGGTTGCGGAAGTCGGTGGTGGTTATGCAGATGATATGGTGGAAGCCCTAGGCAAAGATGCCAAAATCCACAAAATATAATGGACTCAAATGATGATGGTAGTATTTTTGTGTGAATGGGGATGTCAAGAGATTTGAAACGAGCTAAAGAACGTCAAAATCAGAGTTCTGATGAATTAGTTATGGACAAAACAAAAATCAGCCGAATTCAAAATCTACAGGTACCGGACGTTCGGAAATGGACGGATGTCCGATGGCCGGATGTTCGGTAGAGCTCGGAAATCCGGTAATTTCTTCTTTATAGGTGGTTCTGGTCGTCCGGTGAGTTGCGGACGTCCGGTGCTTCGGAACGGTCCGGACATCCGATAAAATGCCGGTCGTCCGATGGGTCGGGGTCAACACGGGATTTGGGTTCCGAGACGCGATTTTGGGCGGAATTTGATGATTTTGGGGTCAAAATTGATGAGATTTCATGGATGAAAGATAGGGAAACTTGGGGAAATGCTAGACCCACTTGAAACCAAGAAAATCCATGGATCAAAATCAAGAAAACATCGTCAAACCAACATATCACAAAAAACTTTGGGGCTATTTTTGGTGGGGATTTTCAAAATTTAGGACGAAATCACACAAAAGAAGGCTAGAAAATGGTGGAGGGGACTCCAACTTCATGAGAAACCTTGCTCTTGATACCATATGATGTAGGGTGGAACCCTAGATGGCCGATCTTTCATGAAATGGAGGGGATCCCACGAAGAACACCAAGAACACGAGAGGGAACACGAGGGGAAACACGAGAGAATCACTCAAACTAAGAAGAACAAGTCACACACATGCTAGATCCTCGAAACACAAAGAGATACAAGATCCATGATCAACAAGGGATGATACAAAGGGTAACCGGTTCTTCTCTGTGAGGAGGTCTTGATGATATCCCGTAGGATCTTCCCGCGAGGGGCCTTGAATCCCGTAGGATCTTCTCCGCAGAGGTCTTGAATCCGTGTGGATCTTCTCCGTGGAGGGGCCACAGTCACTCACAAGAAGATGAACCACTAGTGGATGCGCAAAGTTCTGTCTCAAATAGCTAAACCTAAGCTAACCCTAACTAGGAGGAGGTGGAGGAGTATATATAGTCTAGAGCCACGAAGGGGTAAGTGGGAGAGGGATACATGGGCCTCTAGCCCGATAACTGTATGCAAACAGCATGTAGCGGACGTGCGACGGCTACCGGATGTCCGGTGGCTCGCGAGAGTCCGGACGTCCGGAAGTCGTCGGACTTCCGCTATTTTCCTTTTGTCGTCGAAGTCACGGACATCTGGTGGCCTTCGGTCGTCCGGTCGCCTGGGAGTCGCCGGTCGTCCGGAAGAGGCCGGACGTCCGGAGCCTGTAGCTTTTCCAATAGCTTCTCCGTTTGATCCTCAAACTTGTCCTCGTCATCTTGTCCAATGTCCCTAGCTGTTCTATGGCCTCCCTCTTGGTTCCTGGTCATGCATAGCACATATATTTGAGGTAGTAGCCATGTCTCGCATGTAGAAAGTGGAGGTTCAGAGAGAAGCGAGGTAACCTTGTGTCCAATGGTGTGTACTTGAGGTCTCGTCGAAGTGAACATGGGGGTGATCGTGGGATGCTCCGCATCAGATGACCTTTCACACTCTCTGTTTCCTTTTATAACATTTCTGTCAGACCGAAATGAGCGATCAGTCTCACCGAGTTTGCCTAGCGAACTTGATGGTTGCTCTTTGCTGAAACCGGTCTCACCGAGTTCATGCAATCGACGTCACCAAAATGAGGTTTTGCCCTAGCCCTAGCACATCGGTCCCACCGAGTTGTTCCAGTCGGTCCCACCGAGATTCATAACTTCAAATTTTGAATTGAATCGGTCTCCCCAAGTTCTTCTATTCGGTCTGACCGAGTTGGCTCAAATGTGTGTAACACTGGATTTTGTGTGGAGGCTATATATACCCGTCCAACCCCTTCTCCATTTGAGAGAGAGCCATCAAAATGTGCCTACACTTCCAGCTTACATTTTCTGATAGAGAACGCCCTACTCATGTGTTGAGACCAAGATATTCCAATCCTATCACAGGAATCTTGATCTCTACCCTTCCCCAAGTTGCTTCCCACTCAAATCTTCCTTCCACCATATCAAAATCTGCGAGAGAGAGTTAAGTGTTGTGGATACTATCATTTGAAGCACAAGAGCAAGGAGTTCATCATCAACACACCATCTATTACCTTTTGGAGAATGGTGTCTCCTAGATTGGTGAGGTGTTGCTTGGGAGCCGCCGAGAAGTTGTGGAGTTGAACCAAGAAGTTTGCAAGGGAAAGGAGATCGCCTACTTCGTGAAGTTCTACCAGAGTGAGGAAATTCCTTCATGGGTGATGGCCATGGTGGGATAGACAAGGTTGCTTCTTCGTGGACCCTTCGTGGGTGAAGCCCTCCGTGGACTCCCGCAACCATTACCCTTCGTGGGTTGAAGTCTCCATCAATGTGGGTGTACTGTAGCACCACCTATCGGAACCACGCCAAAAATCTCTGTGTCTTCATTGCATTTGCACACTCCAAACCCTTCCCTTTACCTCCATATGCAATGTTTTACTTTCCGCTGATACACTCTTAGAATTGCATGTGTAGGTTGATTGCTTGAATTGTGCTACTAGCAAAAATCTACCGACAACTAAAATTGGGAAAAGTTTAGATTTTTATTTGGTCAAGTAGTATAATCACCCCCTCTAGACCTACTTTCGATCATGCAAATACCTAGGTATAGCTTCTTACATATTGGGTCTAAAGATCTATGGAGATAGATCAAGACACCTGATAAGACTTTCACAAGGCACATACCTTGACATGATTTTGAAGGAGTTCAAAAAATGGATCAGTCAAAGAAGGAGTTCTTTCTTGTATTGTAAGTTGTAAAGTTGAGTAAGACTCAAAGCTCGACCACGACATAAGAAAGATAAAGGATGAAGCTCGTCCCCTATGCCTCAGCCATAGGCTCTATAATGTATGACATGTCATGTACCATACTTGTGTGTGCCTTGTCATGAGTCGGGCAAGGGGTACAAGAGTGATCTAGGAGTGGAGCACTGGATAGCGGTCAAAATTACCTTTAGGTACCTAAAGAGGACTAAGGAAATGTTTCTCGGTTATGGAGGTGATAAATATTTCATCGTAAAGGGTTACGTTGATGCAAGCTTTTCACTGATCCGGATGACTCTGCGTCGCAAACCTAATGCAGATAGTGGATCATTCATTTGGAATAGCTCCAAGTGGAGCATGGTAGCAACATCTATAGTACGACATAGAGATTTGCAAAGTACACATGGATCTGAATGTTGGAGACCCATTGACTAAAACCTCTATCACAAGAAAAGCATGATCAAACGCCAGATCTGGTTGGGTGTTAATCACAGGGAGACGTGAACTAGATTATTGACTCTAGTGCAAGTGGGAGACTGTTGGAAATATGCCCTAGAGGCAATCAAAATATAGTTATTACATAAAATACATCGTACCCCTAGTATGCCTCTACTAGACTAGCTCGTTGATCAAAGATGGTTAAGGTTTCCTAACCATGGACATGAGTTGTCATTTGTTAATGGGATCACATTATTAGGAGAATGATGTGATGCACAAGACCCAACCGTAAGCTTAGCATCAGATTGTTTAGTTATTTGCTACAACTTTCATCATGTCAAGCATCTATTCCTTAGACCATGAGATCGTGCAACTCCCTGACATGGGAGGAATACTTAGTGTGTATCCAAACGTCACTTCATACATTGGTGATCATAAAGGTGCTCTACAGGTATATCTGAATGTGTTTGTTGGGTTGGCACTATCGGATTCGGGGCTCCGCAGACCCAAGAAGGTTCAAACTCTGGGGCGTGAACGAGGGACTCCACTTCACGGAAGCATTACACACGCCATGCTCAAAGCTCATGCTCGTCGTCCGTGATGGTCGGAAGGGAAAGAGGAACACACATATTTACCCAGGTTCGGGCCACCTTGCACTGTAAAAACCCTACTCCTGCATTAGGTGGATTGGCCTCACGAGGCTGGTGGAGTATGAGCATGAACTACAAGTGAGCTGCCTTGCGAGGGCTCGAGTGGTGTGTGTCGTTTCAATCCCATGTCTACGGTGCTCATCAATCCCTATTAATAGTGGCTTCGGCCCTCTTCCCACATCATTTGGGCGGGAAGGGATCCCACAATGACGAATTTTGAAGGGCGACAAGAGGTACATCTTATCCTGACAAAATGTTGTTTTCGACTGTAGAGCCTCTGGCCGTGACGTAGTAGTTGGCTTGGCGATAACATATGTCCTACCAAGCTGATGGTCTTGGTCTTGTGGCACCAAAATGGAAACCTTTGGGGGATTCCTCGGGAACCCGCGCACGTCTTTGCCTCCTTAGCACCGAAGAGCACACTGCCGCCTTTGCACCCGCTGACGCCCGCCTGGCCTTGATCGTCATGGCTTGCATCATCGTGGCCTCATGAGGTCAGGTACCTGCATTGGAATCTCCGCTCCTCGGGAGGTAGTTTGAGGAGGCCACTCCTCTGGAGGTCTTGATGTCGTTCTCCTCAAAAGTCCAAGGGGCCTCACGAGGGTCTTCTCGCGCAACCTTGAATATAGACCCCGCTGTGCCGTCGATGGGCCTGCGTCTCGAGTAGCAGGTAGGCAGGTCTGGTTACCCCCGATCATAGAACGCCCGCAGTAGCCCCCGGGCCCAAAGCGCACTCGGGCTGGCTCTAAGGCGAAGCCAAGGGCAATAGTGAAGTGCCGTGAGACCCAACTGCCTGTGGGTCGGGCCAGACGCGTGGCGTGCGGCGGGTCGCTGACGCCTACACTTCTGCATGCCATCTAGGCAACCGCGCGGCTGACAAAAAGCCTGGCGCCGGCCGTGAAACCACTATTGCCCTTCTTCCTTGTGCCTTGCTCCTCCTGCTCAGATCCTCTTTCTTCATCTGAAACTTTCTCCAGATCCAGGCGAAGCGCCACCCTTCCTCCTTCCTTCTTCGCCGCCATTGGGCACGCGGATCGCGTCCAGGAAGCCTAAGCTTGCGGCGTAGGCCGCAACTTTTTCCTCCCCTTCGTCCATGCTTAACGCGTCCTCCATTACTAAGGAGGGGCACCTCAGCCCGGTGCTCTCGCAGATGGCAAACGAAGATCACGAGGGGGGCGAGACCTTGATTTGGGCTGGCTCCACCGAGCGGAGCGCTCTGGCGTCGACAGTTTACCCCTTCTTCCTCCACAACGTCTTTGCGGGGCTCGTCCCTCCCTTCTCGGAGTTCTTCTATGCCATCCTTCACCACTACAAGGTGCGAGCTCTCCATCTCCAGCCCAACTCCATCCTTCTCCTGTCCACCTTCACCTTTTACTGTGAGGCCTTTGTGGGTGTGATGCCCTCTGTGTCACTCTTCCAGAACTTCTTTAGCATGCGGCTGCACGACCGAACGCAGCGCCCTGACTACATTTGCTTCACTGCAGTCCACAAGGGGAATCTGCTCATGAAGGCTGGGAAGAAGGTGGAAAGCCATCGGTGCCGCTGGGTGATAGAGGCAAATGTGTCCCATCTTTTGATGAGATGATGGCTATCGTTTTTGGTGGAGTGGACTTCGACGATCCGACTACAAACGTGCGAGGACGTCGCGCCTTAGCAATCGCTAAACCAACTCTGAGAGGTTATTGACCATGTCGGAGCACAATCAACCTCACCACGAGAGTCTATTTCCTACAAGCAAACGAAGAACAAGCAAGAAACTGATATTGCAATATGGATATTCAGAATATAAGAGGAAAGCTTTATTGATCAAGGTGGGGTTGTGTGACGCCTTTGTCTGGTCATTGAACACAAACGAAGTACGCAAAGTTGTAGCTATGGCGTTGAACACAAACGAAGTACACGAAGTTGCAGCTATGGCGAACTTTAATCGAAACAAAACCGAAAGTCTAAATGACGCCCTAAGGTCTGTATATATGGAGGAATAGGGTGGAAATTTTGTGGCCCTTGGGGAAGGGGTTTGAAACAAACCCTAACTCTTGTTTCCCCACACATATAGACTCTAAAAACAGCCTATAATGATGTATTTCGACATTACATGGGCCTGGCCCGAAAACAAGGTGGCGCAACATCGATATCAAGCTATGGACAAATTTTATGGAAGGGCATCTTGAATATTTCGTCCATGTCCTTGTACGTCATCATGGTGGCTCGAAAGTGCTGAAATCTCCACCAGAAACACTAATCTTGTTCCCCTTGCGCATGCCCTCATCTCCATGTTTGATCATGCTCCAATATTCATCCTCCTTGTTGATGCGGAGCATCCCAAGCTCATCCCCATGGACCATCAATCGCCTCACCAAGTGCTCCAAGGACCTATGACACGTGCTCGTGCTAGAGCACTTGAATCCCAGGGTAACTCTCTCCTTGTTGAATTCCCATTTGACCACCTTGAGACATGGCTGCTACCTCAAACGGAGATACTTTGTGTGCTTAGGTGCCTAGGAGAAGCTACGGTGCAAGACGGAGGCCAAGAGCATGAACCAGGATTCTCCCAGTGCAGAGAAACCGGTACTACCGGTCCAACTACCGGTCCACCGGTACTACCGGTCCACTACCGGCCAACTACCGCGACACCTTCTGTGATCGACCGGTGCAAGGCCGGTGCAAGGCCGGAAATTCCGGTAAAACAGCCAAGACCGGTACTACCGGTCCCAGGACCGGTACTACCGCCCTGCCTGCGCGCAGTTGAAGGGTTTTCACCCATGTATCCCCCCAACTTACCCCTTGGACTATAAGTACTCATTTCCTAGCTCCGTACTAGGGTTAGCTTTTGGATAGCTCATCATAGACACCTCTGTGGATTCTCTCCTACGAGACCGCGGCCTCTTCGGAGAAGATCCACCTCGAATTCAAGACCTCCACATCGGGGAAGATCCCAAGGGATATCCAAGACCTCCTCCGGGAGAAGACTACCTTTGTACCACCGTGATTTGACCATGGATCGTGTATCTTGATGTGTATCGTGGATCTAGCACTTGTGTGATCATCTTTGTGTTGATTTCAACGTTTCCCCCCCTCGTGTTCTCCTCCATATCTTCCTTGTGTTCTCCGTGTTCATCGTGGGATAACCTCCTTTCGTGAAAGATCTGCCGATTAGGGTTCCACCCTACATCATATTATGGTATCTAGAGCAAAGGTTGATCACGAATTTGGAGCCCCACACCTTGTTTTCTAGCTTGTTTTTGTTGTGTTCTTCCCTATTTCGAAAATCCCCACCAAAAATAGCCCCAAATTTTTTTTGTGATCTGTTGATTTGGCAAGATTTTGGTGAATTTGTTCCATGGATTTGCTATGCCACGAGTCGATCTAGCATTTCCCCAAGTTTCCCCACTTTCCATCCACTAAATCCACCCAATTTCGACCCCGAAATCATCCATTTACGCCCATATTTCTGCCCAACCCAGTTCTGAGAATTTTCCCGACACCAGCGGTACTACCGGTGCCACTAGCGGTACTTCCGCTGAGCATCTCGACCAGTACTACCGGCCTACAAAGCGGTACTTCCGCCCCACGCAGTTTCAGCCTTCCGAGTTTCACCATTTTGACCATAACTTTCACTCCCGAACTCCGATTTGAGTGTTCTTTGGCTCGTTGAAAAGCTAGCGACGTGCCCGAGCAGCTCATCTTGGTTTTACCACCATTAGACTCAATCAAATTTTGTCAAATTTGGCAAGTTTGCTTAGGCCCTCCACCATATACACCTTCCGCATACCACCATCACTTCCGCAACCACAATCGTTTCAACCATTCGATTTTGACAATCTTGTCTCACTTTGCCTTGGATACTTGAGTTGTGGTTTCACCGTTTCCGTGGATGTTTCGGCTACCTTGGAACGGAACGACATCGACCACACCACCGCTCAACTTCGGCAAGGATGGTAACATCGACAACACCTTGTTCATTCTACCTTGCAATTGCATTGTCACCCTATGGACCATCTTTGCGTAGCTTTTCCATTGAGACTAGCCATTTGAGTATTGCCGGGCCACGACACTTGTGCACATTAGTGATAGTCATAGATATTGCATACTAGATCATCATATCTTCGTGTGACAAAAGAGTGTCCCGCATACACAATAGCTACCTTGATCCGAGAAGCATGCATAAGTATCCAAAGAAAGAGCTCACAAGCTTTTAAGCACAAGAGCCAACCAAAGCTTATAAGCAAAAGGACAATAGCATCATACGCCTTGCATCCAAAGAGATCATATGCGATAGCAATACTTCATCTTGTGCTCAAGCATCGGCACATCATACACTCATAGCATACTTGTGATAGATAGTCGTTACGTTTTGCCTCTTATAGGTCGTGCACAAGTGCGTATCCGCCTATTAAGCAATCGGTTAGCGTCTCTCTAGTGTTGTGCAACACGAGCATTTTCCGTGGTTTACCACATTTTCGCTCATCCTTGGTTGCACAACCACATTTATCTATCCGTGCGTGTGTTTCGTGTGCTACCTTGCTAGTGATCTACTTGTTGCATGAGCAAATTGTGAACCATTTTCAACATCATTGAGTCACTTTGACGATTGCATTGAATTTATGCCACCATCCTAACCAAGCTCCTCTCAAAGCTTTACTTGTGTAGGTGTGAGAATCGACACGAAGTGGTACCAATAGTGCTATTTCCGGTTTACATTATTGAGTGATCATTGATCCATTTTCAAATTCGGTTAAGGTACATTTGGTATTGTCTTCTCCTTTCTCCCACTCACATACTTGCTTGTGATGATGGATAGGCCAAGTACATCTTCCAACCCGATCTTCGACGATCCTCAAGAAGCGAACAACTACGTCACCAAACTACATCTCTTCGGTGTCCAACGAGCTCTACATCAAGAGAGTGAAGCTATGCGCGAGTACATTGGTCAAGTCGCCGAGGACGCGCGCCAATTTGAAGCAAGAACAAAAGAACAATTTGACATCATCAACACCAACATGTCTACTCAATACAACGAGCTCCGGACATTGATAATCAACCGACGTTCTTCTTCAACATCCTCTCAAAGACAAAGCCGCTCAAGTCGACATTCCGACTCCACGCAAGACTCAAGTACACCTACGTCCAATACTCTTCGTCAAGCCGCACGTCAAGATCGACATGACAACCGGCAACCTCTTCATGACAAGAGTTCACAAGAGCTATTCGACGAGCAAGAAAGCAGACGTCGTCACAACCAAGCTACACTTGAGCAAGCACAAGAACGGCAACGACTACGCCAACAGCAAGAAGAGCGAGCACGTCAACACCAAGAAGAACTTGATGACGAGGCTAACCGCCAAGCACAACAACGTCGAGAAGCTCAAGCTATGGAGGCGCAACGAGCACTACAAGATGCACATCGCAATGTGGCAGCCCGCACTCGACACACTCGTCAAGAAGAGGATTTCCTTCGTGATGAGATGCAAGAGAGGCGCTATCAAGCAAGACTGCAAGAAGAAGCTCCTCCTCAACAAGTACAACAAGCGCGGCAAGAGCAACGTGATAATGCCAACCGCCAACATCAAGACCGCCCTCCCAATAGGCAAGGAAACAATGATGAGCATCGCTATGGCAAGCTCAAATTCACCATGCCAGAGTTTTTCGGAAGCATCGATCCCGAAGACTATCTCTCATGGGCATTGAAGGTTGACAAGATATTTCGCCTTCACAACTTCGATGAAGAGAAGAAGATCGCAATGGCATCCCTTGAGTTCCAAGACTATGTTCTCATTTGGTGGGAGCAAATCATAGAGAGAAGAGAAGCAAAAGGCGAACCTCCTATCACCACTTGGGCTCAAATGAATGAAGTCATGAGAGCATGCTTTGTGCCCACACACTACAACCGTGACTTGTTCAAGAAGCTACAACTCCTCAAGCAAGGTCCCAAGTCTGTTGAAGAGTACTACAAGGAGATGGAGATTGCCATGATAAGAGCCAACATCACGGAAGATGAAGAGCAAACTATGGCGAGATTCTTGAATGGACTCAACTATCCTATCAAGAAGATTGCGGACTTCCAACCATACAACAAACTCCTCGAGCTAGTACATCAAGCAACCAAAGCGGAGCGACAAGTTCAAGAGGACTACAAGTACTCCAAGTTCAACTCCAAGAACTTCGGCTCCTACAACCAAGCTTCAACGACTTCGATTACTCCTCCTACCTCTACCAAGCCATCTACAAACTTCGGCGACAAGCCAAGCTACAAGAATGCGACTACATCGAGTCGTCCACCTTCTACAAACAACTTCAAGCCAAGAGCTTCCTCACCTACAACTCCAACCGAAGAAAACAACAAGACGAGCTCCATCAAATGCTTCAAGTGCCAAGGACAAGGCCACAAGTCATTTGAGTGCAAGACCGTTCGCACCATGATCATCAATGATGACGGATCTTATGACTCCATGAGCGATGAAGAGATGGAAGCACTTGAGCATGTCGCTATGCATTGCCAAGTGAATGAAGAAGAAGACCATCAAGTGTTTTGCGACAATGACTCAAGCCCCAACCTTGTTGTCTCCAAAGTCTTGACACTCCAACACCAACAAGATGACGACCAACGATGTCACATTTTCCATACAAAGGCCGGCATCAATGGACGCTCCGTCAAGGTTATCATCGATGGAGGAAGTTGTCACAACTTGGCAAGCGAAGAGCTATGCGACAAGCTTCATTTGGTCAAGACGAAACATCCTCACCCCTACAAGGTCCAGTGGCTCAACGACGCCGGAATTCTTCGAGTCGAGCACACCGTGCAAGTCTCTTTCAAGATTGGCGCCTACGAGGACACTCTTGAATGTGATTTGATTCCCATGTCCGTGTGCCACCTTATTCTTGGACGTCCATGGCAATATGATCGTGGAGTCACACACAATGGACGGACAAATCACTATAGCTTCAAGATGAAGGGCAAGGAATTCGTGCTCCGACCAATGTCTCCAAGTCAAGTAGCCGCCGACAAGCTCTTACCTACCAACCATCATGGAGAGATTGGTAAGAGAGTGAGCCACCAAAAGGAGAGTGAGAACCACAAGCCAAATATGAGCGACTCCACGATGAGCGACAAGAAGCACATAGTCCTATTTGCCACCAAAAGTGAGATGAGAGAAGTGTGTGAGAACCCATCGAGTGTCTTTCACCTTGTGCTTTTATGCAAAGGGGAAGCCAAACCTACTAACACTTCACCACCTCTACCTTTAGTGTTGTCTAATTTGTTGCAGGAATTCTCGGACGTCTTTCCCGATGAGCTACCTCCGGGTCTACCTCCACTTCGCGGAATAGAACACCGCATCGACCTCATACCCGGCGCACCACTTCCAAACAAGGCTCCTTACCGCGTCAACCCCGAGGAAACCAAGGAGATACAACGGCAAGTACAACAACTCGTCGACAAAGGTCATGTACGTGAAAGCTTAAGCCCTTGTGCCGTTCCGGTTATTCTCGTGCCTAAGAAAGATGGAAGTTTTCGCATGTGCTCCGATTGCCGCCCCATAAATGCTATCACCGTTAGATACCGTTATCCTATCCCACGCTTAGACGATATGCTTGATGAATTATGTGGTGCCACCATCTTTTCAAAAATTGATCTTAAAAGTGGTTACTACCAAATTCGCATTCAAGAGGGTGATGAGTGGAAAACGGCTTTCAAAACCAAGTTTGGGTTATATGAGTGGCTTGTTATGCCAATGGGCTTATCGGAAGCACCCGGTTCTTTTATGTGTCTTATGCATTTTTGTCTTCGACCCTACATAGGTGTCTTTGTAGTGGTCTACTTTGATGATATCCTCGTTTTTAGCAAGACGCTAGAGGACCATGTGACACACATCCGTTTGGTTTTACAAACCCTTCGGAAAGAGCGCTTATATGCTAATATGGAGAAATACACTTTTGGCGTTGACAAGGTTGTCTTTCTAGGATTTGTCGTTTCTTCTCAAGGTGTTCACGTAGATGAAACTAAAATTGAAGCAATTAAAACTTGGCCTCAACCAATGAATCTCATGCAAGTGCGTAGTTTCCTTGGTTTAGCCGGTTTCTATCGACGTTTTGTGAAGGACTTTAGCACCATTGCTATGCCTCTACACGCTTTGAGCAAGAAGAACGAACCCTTCATTTGGGGTCCTTCGCAAGACACCGCGTTCAATGAGCTAAAAAGCTTACTTACCCACGCACCACTTCAAGCCCTACCAAACTTTGATAAACCTTTTGAGATTCATTGTGACGCTAGTGGTACCGGCATAGGTGGCGTGCTCATGCAAGAAAAGCGCCCAATTGCGTACTTTAGCGAGAAGCTATCGGGAGCGCAACTTAACTATCCCATCTGTGATAAAGAGCTTTATGCCTTGGTGAGAGTTTTACGTGTTTGGGAACATTATCTTCGACCTCATGAATTCATTCTTCATACGGACCATGAGACTCTCAAGTATCTCAAAGGTCAAACTAAGTTGAACAAGCGTCATGCTAAATGGAGTGAGTTCATTGAGTCTTTTCCCTATGTCATCAAATACATCAAAGGCAAAGAAAATGTTGTGGCGGACGCGCTTTCCCGCAAATGCATGCTTGTAACACGACTTGAGTTGAACGTGATTGGCTTTATGCACATTAAAGATTTATATGAGCATGATCCTTTCTTTGCAAACGCTTATGCTAAGTGCTTGACTCACACTTCTTGGGAACATTACTACATCAAGGATGGATATCTTATGAGAGCTAACAAACTTTGCATTCCCGAGTCTTCGCTTCGTTCGCTCCTTTTGCAGGAATCTCATGGAGGAGGACTCATGGGACACTTTGGACGTGACAAGACGTTTGCTACCCTCTCGAAGAACTATTTTTGGCCTAAGATGCTCCGTGACGTCTCGCGACTCACCAACCGATGTTCTACATGTCGCAAAGCTAAGTCCAAAGCTCAATCTCATGGTCTTTACATGCCTCTTCCTATTCCATACCATCCATGGGAAGACATAAGCATGGATTTCGTACTTGGATTGCCTAGGACTCAAAATGGCAAAGATTTCGTGCTAGTTGTCGTGGATCGATTCTCTAAAATGGCTCATTTCATTCCTTGTAACAAGATAGACGATGCTTCACATGTTGCAACTCTCTTTTGTAGGGAGGTCATTCGTCTACATGGCGTGCCGAAAACGATCGTGTCGGACCGGGACGTCAAGTTCTTGAGTTACTTTTGGAAAACACTCTGCGCTAAGCTCGGAATCAAGCTCCTATTTTCTTCGGCGTACCATCCACAAACGGACGGCCAGACGGAGGTGACGAACCGCACGCTTTCAACACTTCTTCGTGTGTTGATCAAGAGGAACATCAGGGAATGGGAGCAATGCTTGCCCATCGTCGAGTACGCCTACAACCGCGCAAGACATTCGACCACCGGCAAGTCTCCCTTCGAGGTCGTCTACGGCTTCAACCCGTTGTCCCCATTGGACATTCTACCTCTACCTCTACAAGAGCGCATCAACATGGACGCAAGTGCACGAGCAAGCTATCTCAAGAAGGTGCACGAAGAAACAAGGGCAACAATCGAGCGACAAGTCCATCGTCTCACCACCAAGCTCAACGTCAACAAGACACCAATGGTGTTCCAACCGGGAGATCTTGTTTGGCTTCATCTTCGCAAGGACCGTTTCCCACACGAGCGCAAGTCCAAACTACTACCTCGCGCCGACGGACCTTTCAAGGTGCTAGCACGCTACAACGACAACGCCTACAAGATCGACATCCCACGAGACAAGTACTCCGTGAGCGACACCTTCAATGTCAAGGATCTCTCTCCGTTCCATGGTGATGAAGATTTAGATCCGAGGTCGGATCTTTCCCAAGGGAGGGGAGATGATGCGGAGCATCCCAAGCTCATCCCCATGGACCATCAATCGCCTCACCAAGTGCTCCAAGGACCTATGACACGTGCTCGTGCTAGAGCACTTGAATCCCAGGTTAACTCTCTCCTTGTTGAATTCCCATTTGACCACCTTAAGACATGGCTGCTACCTCAAACGGAGATACTTTGTGTGCTTAGGTGCCTAGGAGAAGCTACAGTGCAAGACGGGGGCCAAGAGCATGAACCAGGATTCTCCTAGTGCAGAGAAACCGGTACTACCGGTCCAACTACCGGTCCGCCGGTACTACCGGTCCACTACCGGCCAACTACTGCTACACCTTCTGTGATCGACCGGTGCAAGGCCGGTGCAGGGCCGGAACTTCCGGTAAAACAGCCAAGACCGGTACTACCGGTCCCAGGACCGGTACTACCGCCCTGCCTGTGCGCAGTTGAAGGGTTTTCACCCATGTATCCCCCCAACTTACCCCTTGGACTATAAGTACTCATTTCCTAGCTCCGTACTAGGGTTAGCTTTTGGATAGCTCATCATAGACACCTCTGTGGATTCTCTCCTACGAGACCGCGGCCTCTTCGGAGAAGATCCACCTCGGATTCAAGACCTCCACATCGGGGAAGATCCCAAGGGATATCCAAGACCTCCTCCGGGAGAAGACTACCTTTGTACCACCGTGATTTGACCATGGATCGTGTATCTTGATGTGTATCGTGGATCTAGCACTTGTGTGATCATCTTTGTGTTGATTTGAGTGTTTCCCCCCTCGTGTTTTCCTCCATATCTTCCTTGTGTTCTCTGTGTTCATCGTGGGATAACCTCCTTTCGTGAAAGATCTGCCGATTAGGGTTCCACCCTACATCACTTGTCCTTGCTTGGCCCTTCATTTATAAGCAAAACAAAAGTATCCAATTTAGACAGCATCACATTCTCATCAACATTAGAATCATTACCAAGAAATGGAAGTACCTGGTAATTTAATTGGCGTCCGCGAGCTCTAGTAATCGGTCTTGTATATGTATTAGTAGGGGCTATGAGTGTAAATTTGTTAGTGATGTGCTTATCACTGAGTCTTCATGGATGCCAAGGGTCTTGACCCGCTCTTGGAGCAATCTACAGGGCTGCCCGAGCAGCTCCTGAGGTGGGCCTTCGCGAAGCTCTCCAATCTCTCGGCAGACCCTGTCCTGAAGAGGATTTTTGTGGACATAGAGGCCAGGAAGTAGACGGGGGATGTGGTCGTGATGGAGTTCCAGACCCAGCGCCTGGTGCCGCTTCAATCTCACACGGCGCCCATGTGGGAGTTCAAGGGCGCGGGAGACAACACGAGGCTACGCCCCACCAGCCTGACGGGCGAGGAGCTGGACAGGGCCCTGACGACCCTGCTCAGATGATCCCAGGGCCCTTCTCGAGGCTTACGCCACGCTATGCCACCGTGATGACTGGGGGGATCGGTTCGCCACTATGCTCGCATTCAACGCGTTGGGGCTCGTCTCTGCTGATGGCCCAAGCTCTCCCGTGCCGGTGTCCTCTGTCGACAGCAGCGACGAGTAGGGTTCAGAGGACACGGAGGACGACGTCCTGGAGGAGGTGTCGCTCCCATCACAGAATGAGCTCCTGCGCCGCCTTGAAGATGATGACGACGTATGTGAGCCCCTGGTTGAGGACTCTCCTCGCTTGTCCGGGGTCCCGAGGCGCTCGGGGCCCGTTCTTCGGACCATTCGGATCTCCAGCCGGGCGACCCCAAAGAAGAACGTGACCGCAGCTCCTCCGGGAAGCTCTTCTGGTCTGAACCAGGCGTCAACCTTTCCTCCTCCAAAGACGCAGCTGGATGGCGAGGCGGCCAAGGGTGGGGCGGATGTGGCTCCCCCAGTTCCAGCTTCCCAGGGCGACGCCCTGGCTCCTCCGGGTGGCAGTGCCCCAGCAGGGCCAGTCGAGAGCCACACAACTCACCCTCTAAGCACGACCAAGGCCACACCAGAGATGGGCAAGGGAACGCTGCTTCCGCCGAAGAAGAGGATGAGAGAAAGAGGAAGCGGGCCGCGCCTGATGAGTAATTGTCCTACCCTACTCCTTGACCAAATGCCAATTACTTGTGTGCTCACCGTGCCCTTCGTCTTGTCATTCAGGGGCAATCTCATGTTGAAGAAGAATAAGAAGGCGAGCTCTCCGCGCAAGCCCCCTGTCTTCAGTGCGCCACAAGCCTCCACATGCCTGCAGGGTGTGGAGTCGCCAGCCTTCGTCGTGCACCAGGAGGGCATGGGGCCTCAGGCACCCCAAACCATTGCGCTTGCGTACTGTCGCCCTTTGATTAGGACCGGTGCTCTAGACGAGGCCTACATCGCACTCGGCTAGATCTGGGCTGACCTTCAGGATGCCGACAGGTCCCTCGCTCCAAATCGAAACCTCCATAAAGACGGCATGGGGCCCGGCCAACACCGCCACCGCGGAGGTGAGAAGGAAGCTGACGAGGCCAAGACCGCGTGTGACGCGACAATGACCCGCACAACATTTGCCAAGAAGCGCCGTGATGAGGCGGAGGCTGGCCTGAAGGCCCTATAGGAGGAGCAAGTCGCACACGTGCAGCAGCTCCAGCAGAAGGAGGACGACCTCAAGGCCCGTGATTCCGCACTGTCGAAGGTAGCCGCTGACCAGACCATGGAACATAATCTCCCGTCCAAGCTGAATGATGAGGTGGCCGCAGCTCAGGCAGTCCATGCCAAAGGACTTCACTAAGGTGACCGCCCGGCTGGAGGCCAGGGAGAAAGCTCTTGTTGCCGCTGAGGGGAAAATGTCCGCGGAACACGACGCCTTTAGCTCTATTCAGCTCAGGGCCCATCTTGCGCTGCACTCCATCTGCAGGCGAGGCTTCAAGTAGTCTCTCGCGGCGCCAAAGGACAGCTATGTGGGGATAATCTTCATGCTTGCCGAGGCGCTTGAGGGTGCTGCCGCCAAGGTGGATTCCATCCTAGAGGCCGAGTGTCGTGACCTTTGCTCTATGGCCGCGACGCGCCTCTTCAACCACCTTTACCTCCGTGACTTGAGCTTCATTTCGAGGCAGGGATCGGCCCCGTTGCTCCCGAGCCGCATGCCACTGCAGTGGTTGCTGTGAAGGAGCATGCAGACATGTTGGCGAAGAAGTTCGTTTGCTCTCTTGAGGGCAAGCCTGCGGCAGTCGAGGTATACGCGTGGCTGGGCGCTAAGGCCCTAATGACGATCAAAGCTCAAAGGACTCCGGATTAACCTCATCGCCGCAATGTCTCCTTCATGAGGGCCGCTCGTACGTCAAGGACGACCCCTGAGCATCCCGACTCAGGGGCCTAACTAGTCACGTAGCCCAGTCTGTGCTTGTGAGGCGAGTGGCGATGACAACGACATTGAGGACGAGGCCGCAAGTACTGAGCTGAGTGGCGATGATGGTCCCTCCCTATGAGTTTTACCCTTCAACATTAGACCTGCCTCATGGAGGCGTGAGACATCTGTGCTTGTAATAACTGTTTGAATTCCGCGATTTCCTTCCGTTCTTAGTTTCCTTCCTGCTTGCTTTGTGCCCTACATCGGCAGGGACCAGCCTCGCACATACCTCGACCGCCATTGGGGCATTCGGAAACCAGGACAGGACTAAGGGGCGAGGGGCTACGTGACTAGTTAGGCACCTGCGTCGCGATGATTAGGGGTCGTCCTTGACGTACGAGGGACTCTCATGAAGGAGACATGGGCGGCGATGAGGTTAATCCAGAGTTCTTTGAGCATTGATCATCATTAGGGCATTTGCGCTCTGCGTCGGCAAGGCCCAGTCCTGCGCATACCTTGACCGCCATTGGGTTACGATGCTTAGGGCCCCCTTGATGAACGGGCAGCCCTCATGACCTCCATACCTTTTCCCCGCCAACCTTTGCCTGGGAGGGGTGCACGACGACCATGTACATGGACCTGGTGAGGTGGTGTGCACCAGGACGTGCCTGAGCGTAGCCCCGTGTCCAGGCCCCTCGTGCGCACATCCCGGGGGAATGTTAAGCGGGCGGCTGACAGGCCATCCTGAGGTTGGTGCATCCCGTGGGGCGCCCTCAGTTGTTTATCCACCAATAAGGGGCATGGGGCTTCCACTAGGTGTGGGCATAGCCGCTCCTCGACCGTGTCGTCCGCTAGCGCGGAGCATAGTGCTTCCACTGGTGCGTGGGCATAGCCGCTCCTCGACCGTGTCATCCGCCAGGGCAGAGCAAGGGGTTTGCACTGGTGCATGGGTGGGAGTTGCCCCTAGGGGAGACTCTGGGGCATGTACAGCCCCATATGAGGAGGTGTATATGGGCACCCGTGAGCCAGCATGGGAATTACGAGGCCCTACCTCAAGGCGGGTTGCGCTTGGGCTTCTAGCGGGAGGCGTGCTGGTAGGACCTGTGTGACTGTGGTCACCTGCGCCGAATCGAACCTCCACACGCCATTGCATGAGAAGGCCGAGCACCAAGGACACCAGGAGGTGATGTGAACGGAGACGGCCCACTATACAGAGCTCGGCCGCTTGGGTTTATCGACGCTGCAGGGACGGACCCGAGCACATATGCCGTACCTAGTCTTCTTCATGCAACGAACCGTACGAAAAGTCCCCCGATGCACGGTTCCCACGGCGGCGTCCCGCATTCGAGAACCAAATTGCGTGCCCTGACTCATCCACTCTAGGTTAGCTCATGCAAGGGTACAACACCAAGGACCCTAGGAGGTTATGTGCATGGGAGCTAGCCCACGAGATAGCTCGGTTTCTTGGGTTTTTCGGCATTGCAGGGACGGACCCCAGCACAGACACTGTGCTAGCCCTTAATCATGAGGTGGTCGAAGGAGAGGTTATTAGGGTGTGGCGACATTCACAGTGATGAAGCACCAGACAGGTAGCTTGAAATACTTAAGGAAATCGATCAAAGGCAAAGCCAGCTCAGGTACACGCGCAAAGTGATACAGCTGCAGGGATGTGTCCAGACAGCGTGAGGATAATGCAACCCGAGGGGTCCCTCAACATGAACAAGCTAAATGTCACCTGCCAATAATGCTGCTGAAGCATCGACGTAGCAGAAGAGTCGCGCTGTTGATGTCGGTCCTTACGAGTCGGGCGGCTCTGGAGGCCCTAGGAATTCACGAGGCCCGGAGGGCTTGCGAAGGTCTAGGTCCTCCCGAGCCGCGGTTTCTGGCCGCCGTGCCTCCTGAGCTGCCGTCGCGTGCTGCATGAGCCGCTGGAATGAGCCGCTGGCGTCCAGCAGGCCGAACGGCATGCGAATGTAGTTGTAGGGGTAGCCACTTCTTTGACCGACACGCGAGGGCCAGAACAAGTCCTGTGAGTCGGCCTTGTTGAGGCCCGAGATGTTGACGTAGACGCGTAGTTCGCCACTTAGGTCGGGAGGGGCGGCGGCTCCGGCGGACCATGCGGGGCGACGCTCGTCGCACATGGCATGCGCCTCCTGAAGCTCCTAGATCGCCTTGGTGATGAATTCTTGCGTCCCTGGTGCCTTGCGTCATGCTACTTGCTTGGGGGGTGTGCACTAAGGCACGCCTCCAAGTGGTGCTCGAGCACCTCCCTCGATGCGCTGGTTAGGTCAAAGGTCCTCCAAAAGGAAAGCCCCGAGTCTTTCCTGAGGGAGGCACCGGGCGCGCCTTCCTATGCGTGAGGAAGGGATGCCCCGGCAACCAGTATGTGGCCTGAGTTGTCGCTCGTAGATGCCCCAGCCTCCCGACGGCCTTTGAGGAGGAGCTGCTTCTTCTTCATGGGAGCGGCCTCCGGAGGTAGGACATGATCCTCGTCTTCAGGCTTGTCAGCCGTTGCGGTGCGGTAGGTGTGCTCAAGTTCGCAAACCACGTATTCTTCATTGCAGGCGATTGTGATGATATCGCGACAACCTGGCATCTTGAGGACATTGTAGCCGTGATGAACCGCTGCCATGAACTTGGCGAGGGCGGGGTATCCCTGGATGGCGTTGTATGGGAGGCTGATGTGGGCGACATTGAAGTTGATGAACTCAGTGTGGTAGCTGTCACGAGTGCCGAAGGTGACTGGAAGGCACACCTTCCCCAGGGGGATGGTGGAGCCATCCGTGACCCCATAGAAAGGCTTGTTGGGCATGAGCTTCTCATAGGGCACCTGGAGCGTCTCGAAGGTCTTGAAGGAGAGCACATTGAGCCCCACACCGCCGTCGATAAGGGTCTTGGTAACGGAGACGTTGCTGATGGTCGGCGTGCAGAGCATAGGGACCACTCCGACGGTGGTCGCGATCTTGAGGTGGTCCTTGGAGTCGAAGGTGATGGCCCACTGGGACCACTTGAGGGAGAGAGCATCCTCGAGCTTTGGAGGGCAGCATAGACCTCGCGGGAAAACTGCCTGAAGATGCGGTTTGAGCCAAGCGCATGAGCGCCACCAAGGATGCAAGCGATCACGCGAGGCTCTTGGAAGCCCTCAGCCCCCTCGTCTTGGAGGTTCTCTTCATTCCTTCTCGGCGGTGACGGCAGCGGAGGAAGACCGGCATTGCCCTAACGATGGGCCTCACGAGGTTGGTCACGCCAGGGGCCCTTACAAGGCCCATGACGCCAGCAATCTTCGCGAGGCTGGTCGCGCCAGTCCTGGCGAGAGTTTCAATTGTCCCTGTGGCCCCCGTCGCGGGCAAACCCATGGCCGTAACCCCGGTCACTGTGTTTGGGGCGATGGCCAAGGCGCTCATCGCGGATTGCCCTGAGCTCCTGGCAGTCGTTGGTGTTGTGGGTGTGGAGGTTGTGGAAGACACAGTACGGGCGACGATCCTGGACCGGCTCATCGCTGTCTCGGCCCATCCTCTGCTCGGGCTCCGCCACCAGCACCGCAGGGCCCTTGCGCTTCACTTCCTTAACCTTGGCCTTCTTGTCTTTAGGATCAGCCTCGGGGTGCTTGAGGAGGTCGAGGCGTCCCTCTTCAGCCCTAGCGCACTTGTCTACTAGGTTGAACAACTCTAGAGCTATGCATAGCTCGTCATGGATGGCGAGCTCCTCGCTCATCTTGACGTCTGTTATGCCTTCCGTGAACGCAGAGATGTTGGATTCATCCAGCGCCTTTGGGACCTTGAGACAGACTGGTTTGAAGCGCTGCATGTACTTCCGGAGGGTCTCGCCTGGCTGCTGCATCACACACACTACAACAAGAACCCCCCTTTAGCAACGTAATTATGTGTTGTCGTTTGTCCATATAAGTGTTGCTAAGGTCAACACCAACGGATTATTATGCGTTGTCGTTGGTGGCGTTGCAAGAGCCTACAACAACGTATATAGATCCATTGGTAATATGAAGAATAATGTGTTGCAAGGCAACAACAGATTCATCCAACGCTTCTATCCGTTGGTGTTTGGACACTAGAATAACCTCGATATATAATTATTAATAATAGTGTGTATAGTCAAAATAGTTGTACATGGTACATCTTTTCTTCGAACTCGTAGTAGACAACTTTAGTAAAATTGATGGAGTGGAAATGAAACTGGTATATTGATTCAATTGTATAATCTTTACATTGCAATGCAAGTACCATCAATTAGGAGTACATCACTTGCTTAGAAGATAAAACATTTTACATGATATAAAATTCTAAACATTCATAGAACTTCCTCCATTCTCCTGCAAGTACCAAGCAGCAGCCTATATTCTCCAAGGACAAAGCTCCAAGTAATCATCTAGTATTGAACTTCTCAACCTACAAAAAAACCACAATACTATTTAGTCATAAATTTAAGATTTTAAGTTTTAAAATGTACATGCTATGCATTGTACTGAAAAGGATCCGCAGGAAAATAACCAAGTGTCCAAGAAAAGATCGATGGGAGAACAGACATATGCTCATGTGTGTCTTGTAGATAACTTAGTAGGAGTACATAGTAAGACACCGATCATCTTTGATAAATTAGATGTGTGTGTTTATGAACAACCATCAGTCCATCAGCATGCATTTACTACTAACAATGATCCAAAGATTATGTTGTATTAACACTGAGATGAATTCAGCAACCAACTAAACGGTAAGTAGGTAACAATAACATCGACTATACATAATAGGACATTTCCAATTTCAAAAGGTCTTCGCATTAAAAAAATCATGTCACCATTACTCATGAACTACTCACCCTTGGTATGGTGTATTAGGAGAAAAAGTATGAACGCCAACAGCTTGAAAATCTAAATAATCTACATCATGATAACTACAATGTCACACATTAGAGTTTTCCAATCCATGATTAACAATCTCAGAACCTGCAGAAGAATCATGGGAAAGAAATGCATCATCAAATTTGGGACCGTTGGTGTTATCAACCCATAGCGAAAAAACAAGACATGCATATTGAGCTAAGAAATAGAAAAGGGGAGTTGCGGGACAACTTTCTAATCCATGTTTGCATGTTATCACGCCTGGCTTGAGCCCCTGACTCACCTTCTAGGAATGGAAGATCTAATTAGTACAGACAAGACCATGCTCTAAATTAGAAGCTGAGAAAGATAAATCAGAGGTACCATACCATACTGAGCAGCTATGGGAAGTCGGGTTTCTGTCTGATCACAGCATCACCCCGATCTGAGACGAGGACATGAGCCACCAGCGGAGATTTAGAAGGGATGAGCCTCGACCCTAGACACGGACGCCAAAGATGAGGGTGTCAATTGGTCTAGGCTTCTCTAGGAAAAGTAGGGGAGTTTTGTTTCTAGAGAAAATAGGACCCAGGATGTTTACAAAAAAATGAAAATAAATTAACGTGACACTATTTAATTCTTCAAGACCAACCTAGTAGAAAAGTTGAATACATATTTAAGAAAATGCATCAGAGGTAACCTATGTAATGTCTGAATAGTTTGAATAAAAGCAGACATATGTAAGGGCTGAACAATTTTGGTCAGTATGTACCCAGTTTTTAGAAACACTACCCATGCGACGTTGCTGCAAGTGTGGCATATCATATATCAAGATAATTTGATCTATGTCACCACGGAGCTTCCTAATCATGTATCATTTTTAATGTCAATGAATAACTGATAAACGATACCTATATGAATGCATGAAATATGCGACTGGACAAAACCTGACTGTATAAACAGACATATATTTGAAGACTGAACTAACAAAGACTAGATGGTGTAAAAATTAAGGATACAAAATAAATTAGAATGCTACATCATGAGCAGAAGATTACGAAACTGAAACCTTGGCCTTCTGAACCAGGGGAGGGTGTATACGTAAGACAATGGATTGCCCCACTTTCTCCAATGTTGTAGTAAGCTGTACAAATGCATCTTTCTGTGAAGCTGCACACCATTAAAGCAAGTTACTCCCTTACAAATCAGCCAAGGCAAGCTACATATTTTAATATAATCTTATTTATTTGCGCATCTATTGTCAACAATTAGAAATCTGACCTATAGGGTAATTTCATACCAAACTCACGGTTACTGCAAGTATTTAGAGATTGACAAACTGTTGACTGACATCTCGTAGGTACAAAATTGGAAGGGGAAAATCACATGATGAGGCACAGATGGAACAAATAATTAGATAACAAATATTTTTGGTGACAAGGTAAGTTGCGCTACTAACATCTTCGTCGTGGAGTAGTACAACTCTGTCGAACTGATTTCCAAAGCTCGCAGATTTCATGGGTATGACAACCCGAAGGCCATGTCGAGGCGACTTGGAGCTCCTCCAAAACAGAGACGTTGTTAACAATAGATTTCATTAGAGGTTCAATGCAAAAAATTTCTTGGAAATAGAGGGGGGAAGCATCAGTAGATGAATCATACCTTTGGGTTGTATTCTGCACTAGAGTTCAGATTAGTGGTCGACACAAGGTAGCCGGGGCAGAGCAGCACCGTCATTCCCCAGCCGGCAGCAACGCAATGGAGGCGCATGGTATTGGGCCTACAAACCACAGGCGATGGAGCAGCCTCGTGACCCATGGAGGCTAGGGTTGCTGGGGGGCGCCTGTAGGGCGTGGAGGACGTCGCCGCAATGGAAGATTGAAGGATAGCACCCAGGGGATCTGGGGTCCTTGAGCGATGACGCATGAGGGCACTGGATCTAGTCAGAATTGGACATGGCGGCGGCGATATCATGGTCTTGCAGTTGGGGTGAGAGGGAGAGAGATGAATGGACGAGGTATAGGCGAGGAAGGTGGGTACAGGGAGGTTATAGCTCATTTTCCAAGGAACGGGGAGGAGTGCGCGAGGTGGGAATTTCAACAAACAACACATGCTATTATTCCGTTGGCACACATGCGTTGGTATAGGGGGGGTTGTGTTGTAGTGACACCATAGGTCATTGACGGTGAGGGAAATGTCACGAGTCCCTTGAAAGTTGGCGATGAAGAGCTCACGGAGCTTGTCCCACATGGTGATGTACCCCTCGGGGAGGTTCATGAGCCAGTAGCGCGTACCGTCCTAGAGGTCCATGGGGAACTAGTTCGACATGGCATACTCGTCGCAGTTCACCGCCTCGATGCTTAACCCGTAGAGCTGGAAGAACTCCATAGGATCATGGGTGCCATCATAGCGCGGGGGAAAGTCAGGCTTCAACTTGACCGGCCAAACGAAGCGGCACAACTCACAGGAGAAACCGCGGCAACCTGCCACGCTCACAGGTACGGCTCGTCCAGCGGGGGGATCTTTTTGTACGGCCCGGTCCTGGCGCTGGCGCGGATGTGCAAGCAGCACCCGACCGTCGTGCTACGGCTGCTGCATGGCCTGACAGCTGACCTTGACCCTCGTAGGCACCGGGGCCTCATCCCGCGCATCATGCCTGATGAGGACATCAATACCATTGTTACACCCACTGCCCGTGCTATTATATATACTGGACCAATTACTGGAGCTCGCGCGTGCCAATTGAATTACCAGGTACTTTCGTTTCTTGCTAACGATTCTAATGTTCATCAGAATATGACACTGCGTAAATTGGATACATTTGTGTTTATTACTAATGAAGGGCCTAACATGGACAAGAGGGATGAACACAGGAGTAGGATCAAGCATGGAGATGAAGGCGCACACGAAGGGATCCAAAATGACGTTTCTAGTGCGTATTTGAGTACTTTGAAGCCTCCGTGATGACATACAAGGACATGGACGAAATATATACAAGATGCCCCTTCATAAATTTCGTCCATAGCTTAATTTAGGTGATGTGTCACCTTATTTTTGGGCCAGGCCTATGTAATTTTGAAATACTAAAGTATAGGTTGTTTTTAGAGTCCATATGTGTGGGGAAAATAGAGTTAGGGTTGGTTTCAGACCCCTTCTCCAAGGGGCCACGAAATGCCCCCCTCTCTCTATAAATATATACAGCCCTTAGGGCATCGTTTTGACTTTGGGGTTTGTTTAGATTAAAGTTCGCCATAGTTGCAACTTCGTGTACTTCGTTTTTGTTCAACGACCAAACAAAGACGTCACAGAACCCCACTTGAACATTAAAGCTTTCCTCTTAAATTCCCAATATCCAGATTGCAATCTCAGTTTCTTGCTTTTTCTTTGTTTGCCTGCAGGAAACAGACCTTCGTGGTCAGGTTGATCGTGCTCCGGCATGGTCAATAACCTCTCGGAATTGGTTTACCGATTGCTAAGGCACGACGTCCTGGCACGTTCGTAGTTGTATCGTCAGAGTTGACTTCCTCCAAAACAATAGCCACCATCTCATCGAAAGACGAGCCACCTTGGCCTCTATCAAGTGGTATCAGATTTCTAGGTTGCTTGGTGAGATTTTACAGTTTTTCGTAGATTAGATTAAGTGTGTTCTTCATACCTATAGTCCACGAAAAAGCCAAAAAAATTAGGGTTAGTTCATCATATCCGAACTAGTATGAGCTATTGCATAATCTTTTCTATTTTTGCTTAGTTGAATTTGCGGTTGCATCGTCGTTTCAAGTTGCTGGTCTTAGCGTCTAGTTCTTTAGAGTTTCGAGTTCTGTTCACAGTTTATCATGCCGCCGCCGGACCATATTCATCGATGCTGCCATACCACCACTGCTGTCATATCCCACCACCGCTGCGATATACCACCATCGTCATCACCGCTGCCATATACCACCATCGCATATCCATCATGCCAATCCGAGTCCATATCCATCACAAATTCGCGACCAGTCCGTGTTTCACCACCCCGAGATATATCTGCCACTAGTCAGAGTTCCACCAGATTCATCTCCGCCACCAGTCCTAGTCTGAGTCCAGTATTTACCGCTTTGTTTTCGATTTCCAGATCACGCAATACTTCGAGTCGTGACCAAGTCTGGAAAATTCTGGCTAGGCAGTTTCTAAACCATTTGTAGACTTTTTTCAAAAACAATTGTTGCGGAGCA
The DNA here is from genome assembly GCA_902687465.1 of Secale cereale. Taxonomy (NCBI): domain Eukaryota; kingdom Viridiplantae; phylum Streptophyta; class Magnoliopsida; order Poales; family Poaceae; genus Secale; species Secale cereale. The sequence goes on from LR738714.1 coordinate 288,283,590, forward strand.
AAAAAAAGAGGGAAAAAGTGCAAAATAAAGTGAAAAAAAATCAGAGTGTGCTCCTCCCTTGTTACGTGCAGTGCCGTGATTTTGTTAGTGTTCTAGGCTCGCGTCTCTAGTATGGTCTAGCATAGGACCAGCATAGTACCGTCATTGAGCGTTTATTCAACTTTGCATCTCTGAATTGATTATTACTAACCCTTTTTGCTACCATATTATAAGCCTTCCCAGCTCCACATACATCTATGTTGTGTAGTTGACTCTCCCTGGTAATTGCTTTGTCCAAGCTTTGAGAGTTTGGACTACCACGGTTGCCGATGAGCACCTGCTGCTGGGTAAGAACTGGTAACAATTTGAGATTTGCTTGACGGATTTGTGACGCCCCACCACAACCATTTTCTAGTAGTCTGTAGGATCATATTTTTGTGTGTTTCTATTGCTGCTAACCATGGCAGGACCAAAAGTCGACGAGACTGACTAGGAGAACATGATGAACAAGGACTTGGATGATAAATTTCAGCAAATGATGGGTCAACAAATAGAAGATGTGATGACCAGTTTTGGCGACGCACTAGCGAGGATGGATGGCATTGAGAAGTCAATTGACACCAAGTTGGATGCCAAACTCGCTGAAGTGCTTGTGCATCTACCTCCACCTGCTGCACCATTGCAACAACAACAACAACTACAACAACCACCTCCACGTCACGAAACAACCCTCCGCAAAGTGAGTTGTGTCCCTCTTGAGCCTGGCCAAACTGTTGGTGCTGTTGTTGATTCTTCTGTGGCTCCTGCTGCTGCTGAGGAGGAGGACGATTACGTGGGAGATTACAAGGATGAGGTTGATCAAAATCAGAACTATGTGCAACCACCAGCACCACAACCACCAGGTCGTCCACATGCAAATAATCGCAATGGTAGGGCTGCACCACACCCTCACGTATGAGATCATGACCATCTCCCTAAACTAAAATTGAATATTCCACCATTTGATGGTAGATATGTTCCTGATATATATCTTACTTGGGAGTTAGAAACCGAACAACGCTTTACATGTTTAGAATATCCCAAGGAGAGACGTGTTGCTGCTGCTCTTTGTGCTCTCAGTAGTTTTGCTTGTGTGTGGTGGTTTGAACATCGTAGATTATATCTGAATGATATTTCAACTACTTGGGCTGCTTTGAAAACTGTTATGCGTACTCGTTGGGTTCCACCATATCATCAACGTGTATTACTACAAAACCCGCAGCGTTTAAGACAAGGAAAAAATTATGTAGAAGGATATTATCAGCAATTACAAACTGGCATGATTAGATGTGGTATTATTGAGGATAATGAAGCTACGCTTGCACGTTTAATGGGTGGCTTAAATAGATAGATTCAGACCATTCTAGAGTATAAGGAGTATAATAATATCTCTCCTTTATTCCATCTTGCTTGCAAAGCTGAACGTGAAGTACAAGATCGCCAGGTATTGGCGCGGACTAATTTTTTTGCAGGTCGATCTTTAACATGGACACCGCGTGCATCTTCTACTTCCATACATTCTGCTGCACCGGCACCTCCATCAGTTCCCACCTCCAGCTGTGATACAAGAAAGAAGGCACAATCACCACTATCTGTCAAGAGCACACCCACCGGGCCTGCATAGAGCTCCTCTTCATCCATGGCATCAACAGGGCACACAAGTGATATTATTTGTCGTCGTTGTAAGGGAAGAGGTCTGCGAGGGAATGCAAATCTCAGCGTGCCATGATTGCTACTGAGGAGGGTGGCTATGAGTCTGCTAGTGACTATGATGAGGAGATGTTGGCTCTTATTATATGTGAAGAACACATTGGAGGTGATTGTGAACAAGAGACACATTACATGGCTGCTGACGACGCTGACATGTTTGACTTTTTAGTTGGTCAACGTGTTTTGAGTGTGCAGATCACACAAGCTGAGCTAAACCAGAGGCACAATTTGTTCCATACAAAGGGAGTTGTGAAGGAATGTTATGTTCGCATCATCATAGATGGAGGTAGCTGCAACAATTTTGATAGCATGGTGATGGTGGAGAAGTTGTCTCTCACCACAAGACCACATCCACATCTTTACTACATCCAATGGATGAACAACAGCAGCAAGGTTAAGGTAACAAGTACTGTTCGCGTGCATTTTAGTATAGCTACATATGCCAATTATGTTGATTGTGATGTGGTACCCATGCAAGCATGTTCCTTATTACTTGGTAGACCTTGGCAATTTGATAAAGAAATTGTACACCATGGTAGAAACAACCAGTATAGTCTTGTTCATAAGGATAAACATATTACTTTGCTTCCTATGATTCCTGATTCAATTTTGAAAGATGATATTCATGAAGCTAGTAAAGCAAAACAGGAGCAAAATAAGAGTGAAGATCAGATTATGGCAAAAGAATTTGAGCAACAAATGAAACCTAATAACAATCCATCATCTCATGTTGCATCTGAAAGTAAATTGAAAATGGATGTTTACTTGCGACAAAATCTGATATTGATGATCTAGATGTTAGCAAATATGTTTGCTATGCTTTTGTGTGCAGAGAGGCATTATTTTCATTCGAGGACGTGCCTTCCTCTTTGCCTCCTGCTGTCCCTAACATTTTGTAGGAGTTCGCTGACGTCTTTCCACAAGATGTACCACCGAGATTACCACCTATTTGAGGGATTGAGCATCAGATCGACTTAATTCCCGTTGCATCGCTACCCAACCGTGCGCCGTACCGTACCAATCCAGAGGAGACCAAGGAGATTATGCGTCAATTACATGAGCTAGTAAATAAAGGTTATATACGCGAATCCCTTAGTCCTTGTGTTGTTCCTATTATCTTAGTGCCAAAAAAGGATGGTACATCGCGTATGTAGAGGCATTAATAATATTACTATTCGTTATCGTCATCCTATACCTAGGCTAGATGATATCCTTGATGAATTAAGTGGCTCTACTATTATCTCCAAAGTTGATTTGCGTAGTGGATACCATCAAATTCGTATGAAATTTGGAGATGAATGGAAACCATCATTTAAAACAAAGTTTTTATTATGTGAGTGGTTAGTCATGCCTTTTAGGTTAACTAATGCACCTAGTACTTTCATGAGATTAATGAAAGAAGTTTTACGTGCTTTCATTGGACGATTTGTGGTAGTTTACTTTTTATGATATAATGATTTATAGCAGATCTTTGGAGGAACATTTGGAACATTTACGTGCTGTTTTTATTGCTCTACGTGATGCACGTTTGTTTGGTAACCTTGGGAAGTGCACCTTTTGCACCGACCGAGTATATTTTTTGGCTATGTTGTTACTCGATAGGGAATTGAGGTTGATAAAGCCAAGATTTAAGCTATTGAGAGTTGGTCGCAGCCCAAAATGGTCACACACGTGAGGAGTTTCCTTGGCCTCGCTGGTTTCTATAGGCGTTTTGTGAGAGATTTCAGCACCATTGTTGCACCTCTCAATGAGCTTACGAAGAAGGATGTGCCTTTTGTTTGGGGTACTCCACAGGAAGAAGCCTTCACGGTATTGAAAGATAAGTTGACACATTCTCCATTACTCCAACTTCCTAATTTTAGTAAGACTTTTGAGCTTGAATGTGATGTTAGGGGAATTGGATTAGGAGGTGTGTTATTACAAGACGGTAAACATGTTGTGTACTTGTATGAAAAATTGAGTGGGCCTAGTCTGAACTATTCTACTTATGACAAGGAATTATATGCTCTTGTTCGGACTTTGGAAACATGGCAACATTATTTATGGCCCAAAGAATTTGTTATACATTCCGATCATGAATCTTTGAAGCATATGAAAAGTCAAGCTAAATTGAACCGTAGACATGCTAAATGGGTTGGATTCGTTGAGACTTTCCCTTATGTCGTTAAACACAAGAAGGGTAAAGAAAATGTTATTGCTGATGCATTGTCTCGTCCTTATACTATGCTTTCACAACTTGACTTTAAAATATTTGGTTTGCAGACCATCAAATATCAATATGTGCATGATGTTGAATTTAAAGATGTATTACAAAATTATAAAGAAGGTAGAACATGGAACAAGTTCGTCGTTATTGATGGATTTGTGTTTCGTGCTAACAAGCTATGCATTCCAGCTAGCTATGTTCATCTTTTGTTGTTGCAGGAGGCGCATGGAGGAGGATTAATGGGACAATTTGGCGTGAAGAAGACAGGGTACGTACTTGCTACACATTTCTTTTGGCCAAAGATGAGACGGGATGTTGAGCGTTTTGTTGCTCGCTGCACTACATGTCAAAAACCTAAGTCACGAATCAATCCTCATGGTTTATATATGCCTTTGGATGTACCTAGTGTTCCTTGGGAAGATATATCTATGGACTTTGTTTTGGGTTTATGATGCGGAGCATCCCATGGTCATCCCCATGAACCAATCTTCGTCTCACCAAGTGCCAAGTGGACCCATGACGCGTGCTCGTGCAAGAGCTCTCGAGACCGAGGTGACATTTCTCCTTAACCAACTTCCATTTGAATCATGTGAGACATGGCTACTACCTCAAACGGAATTGCTTTGCATATCCAGGTGCCAAGAAGACCCCCCTCGAGGAGACTCATGAAGATGGACAAGTCCCCAAGCCCATAGAGGAAGAGCAATGTTGAACGGAACCGGAGAAGAATCCACGTCCCGGACATCCGACCCCCAAGCCCGGACATCCGGCCCCTGGAACGTCTACAGCAGCAGACCCCCTACAACCGAAGCTTCAGGGGCCAGACATCAGGCCAGGCCCGGACATCCAACCAGGCCCGGACATCCGGTCACCAGCCCAGATATCCGGCGCTTCCGCAAAAGCATACTCGTGGCTCAACACCGCCAGCCCTAACATCCGGCGCCAAGCCCGGACATTCGGTGCCTCGTGACAGCCCGGACATCCGGCCCAACGCCCGGACATCCGGCCTCTGATGCTTGTGTGCATTTTATCGGCGCCGAAGCCCATGTATCCCCTCGCCCCTTTGCACTATAAATAAACCCGTACCTCTTCCTAGTTAGGGTTAGCATTTTGATAGCTCATCTAGATATAGAGCATTGTTCACTCCTAGTGGTTCATCTCGACAAGAGATAGAGGCCTCTACGAAGAAGATCCACACGGATTCAAGACCTCCTACGGGAGCAGATTCAAGACCTCGTCACGGAGAAGACTAGCACTACTTGTATCGTCCTTAGTTGATCATGGATCGTGTATCACTCTTTGTGTTTCTAGATCTAGCATATGTGTGACCTAAACTTATTGATTTGAGTGTTTTCCTCTTGTTCCTCTCATGTTATCCCTCGTGTTCTTCGTGTTCTTCCTCGGGATCCCTCCTTTCCGTGAAAGATCGGCCTATTATAGGGTTATCCCCGCATCATTTGGTATTTAGAGCCTAGGTTGATCATGAATTTGGAGCCCCTACCCTTGTTTTCTAGCATGGTATTGTTGATTTTGTTCCAATTTCGAAAATTCCCCAAAAAAATAGCCATACCAAAAATTTTGTGATCTGTTGATTTGATGAGGATTTGTTGGATTTGTTCCATGTATTTTGCTTTGCCACGAGTGGATCTAGCTTTTCCACCACTTTTCCCCATTTTCTATCCACAAAATCCGCCAAATTTTGCCTATTTTGTTTCTTTTCCACCGAGTTCGTCAAGGATCGGGCACCCCAAACATCCGACCCGTGACCCCCGGATACCCGGCCAGCCCGGACATCCGGCCTGCAGCCCAGACATCCGGCCACCCGCAGCCCAATACTCCATCACCTCTACCCATTGCCACCAAGTTTTCCCACTTTCTTTCGGGCATACACCTATATCTCACCACCACTTCCGCAACCACCATCGCTTACCTGTTACGATATTCGACAATTTTTGTCACGTTTTGTCTTGGATACTTGAGTTGTGGTTTCGTCGTTTCCTCGGGTGTTTAGGCTAACTTGGAATGAAACGACTTGGATGACACCACCGCTCATCCTCGACAAGGACGGTAACATCAACGACAACTTGTATATCCTACCTTGCAATTGCATTATCACCCCATAGACCATTTGGCGTACCTTTCCTATTGAGACTAGCCATTTGAGTATTGTCGGGCCACGACACTTGTGCACATTAGTGATAGTCATAGATATTGCATGCTACATCATTACATCTCGATGTGTCACAAGAGTGTTCTGCATACACGATAGCTATCTTGGTATGAGAATCTCACATAAGTGGCCAGAGAAAGAGCTCAAGCTTTTAAGCAAAAGAGCCATCAAAAAGCTTATAAGCAAATGACCTTAGCATCATAAATCGTTCTTCAAAAGAGATCTTATGAAATAGCAATACACCATCTTGTGATAAAGCATCAGCATATCATACATTTATAGCATACTTGTGATAGGAAGTCTCCACTTTTTGTCTCTTATAGGTTGTGCACAAGTGCGTATCCGCCTATTAAGCAATCGGTTATCGTCTCTCTAGTGTTGTGCAACACGAGCAATTTCCGTGGAGTCCACATTTTCTGCTCACCCTTGGTTGCACAAGCACATATATCTATTCGTGCGTGTGTTCCTTGTGAGTTATTCTTGCTAGTGCTCTACTTGTTTTTTGAGCAAATTTGTGAATCATTTCCAACATCATTGAATCTTGTTAGCGGTTGCACTGATTTTGTGCCACTATCCTCACCGAGCTCCTCCAAAGATTTTTTTTGTAGGTGCGAGAATCGACAACAAGGGTACCAATTGTGTTATTTCCGGGTTACATTATTGAGTGATCATTGATCCATCTTCAACTTCGGTCAAGGTACATTTGGTATAGTTATTCCTTTCTCCAACTCACACATTCTTTGATGCGGAGCATCCCACGATCATCCCCATGTTCACTTTGACGAGACCTCAAGTGCACACCATTGGACACAAGGTTAACTCGCTCCTCTCCGAACCTCCACTTTCTACATGCGAGACATGGCTACTACCTCGAATATATGTGCTATGCATGATCAGGAACCAAGAGGGAGTCCATGGAACAGCTAGGAGCATTGGACAAGATGGCGAGGACAAGTCCGAGAATCAAACGGAGAAGCCGCTGGAAAAGCTACAGGCTCCGGACGTCCGGCCTCTACCGGACGACCGGCGACTCTCAGGCAACTAGACGACCGAAGGCCACCGGACGTCCGTGACTTCGACGACAGAAGGAAAATAGCGGAAGTCCGAAGACTTCCGGACGTCCGGACCCTCGCGAGCCACCGGACGTCCGGTAGCCGTCGGACGTCCGCTACATGCTGTCTGCGCACAGTTCTCGGGCTAGAGGCCCATGTACCCCTCTCCCACTTACCCCTTTGTGGCCCTAGACTATATATACTCCTCCACCTCCTCCTAGTGAGGGTTAGCTTAGGTTTAGCTCATTGAGACAGATCTTTGCTCATCCACTAGTGGTTCATCTCCTTGTGAGTGACTGCGGCCCCTCCACGGAGAAGATCCACACGGATTCAAGACCTCCTTCACGGAGAAGATCCCGCGGGATACCCCAAGACCTCCTCACGGAGAAGAACCGGTTACCCTTTGTATCGTCCCTTGTTGATCATGGATCTTGTATCTCTTTGTGTTTCGAGGATCTAGCATATGTGTGACTTGTTCTTGTTGGTTTGAGTGATTCTCTCGTGTTTTCCCTCGTGATTACCCTTTGTGTTCTTCGTGTTCATTGCGGGATCCCTCCATTTCGTGAAATATCGGCCATCTAGGGTTCCACCCTACATCATTCTTGCTTGCAATGATGGATAGGCCAAGTACGTCTACAAACCCGCTATTCGACGATCCTCAAGAATCGAACAACTATGTTACCAAACTACATCTCTTCGGTTTTCAACAAGCTCTACATCAAGAGAATGAAGCTATGCAAGAGTGCATTGAGCAAGTTGCCGCCGACGCATGACATTCTGAAGCACGTACACGAGAGAAACTCGATATCATCAACACCAACATGTATACCCAGTTCGACGAGCTATGAACTTTGATAGTCAACCGGCGCTCTTCATCTACGTTCTCTCAAAGACGGAGCCGCTCAAGTCGTAATACCGACTACACTTCCGGCTCCAGTACACCTGCATCGAACACTCTTCGCCAAGCCGCGCGTAAACATCGACATGACAACCGGAACCCACTTCATGACAAGAGTTCACAAGAGCTATTTGAAGAGCAAGAGAGTCGACATCGTCAAAACCAAGCTACACTTGGGCAAGCACAAGAAAGGCAACAACTACGCTGACAAGAAGAAGAGCGAGCACGCCAACACCAAGAAGAGCGGGCGCGCCAACACCAAGAAGAGCAAGATGCTGAGGCACAACGTCAATGTCGGCGTTCTGGGAATGGGGGAACCCAGACTTGCCTGCCTGTGGCCCAGGGCGTGGCTCATCCAACGGCCTGGTATGGCCCATCTTCATCAGCAACCACTCAAGACGCTCGTGAGGGGCCAAGCCTCGTGAGGCGGATGAAGCAAGACCTCCCCTGGGGCGGCCTCACTAGGTTGGCTCCCGAGGAGCGGAGATATCAAGGGAAGGGACACCTCATGAGGTTCGCGTGACGTGAGCCATGACGACGAAGGCCAGGCAGGTGCCAGCGGGCGCAGGAAGCCAGTTTCCTCTTTGGCGCTAAAGGGGCAAGCGCATGCGAGGAGTCCCTAGGCGTCAGGCAAAGGTTTCCATATCGGTGCAACGAGACCGCATGGCAAAGGTCACCACTGAGCCCACGACGACGACACCGCCAGAGCCTTTGGTAGGCGAAGACCACCTTTTGTTGGGATAGCTTGTACTAGCTGTCCCCCTTCAAACTTGGCCATTGTGGGATCCCTTCCCGCTCAATATTTGGGAAGAGGACCCGGGCCTCTATAAATAGGACCTAGCCACCACCATATGTGGCATCTCATCTTGAGCTAACCCAACCTTAGGCGGAGGATTATCCAGACCACCATTACACCCACTAGCTCACCGAGCACAAGAACACCTCTCCTCAGGAGGCTGTTCTTCCCGTGTACTTCTTCATCCTCAGCCTACAAGGCAATTCACCACACCACATTGGATTAGGGTATTAAACCAAAATGGTGGCCCGAACTAGTATAATCCTTCTGTCTCTTGTTCTTCGGGTTTGGCGAGCTAGGCCTAGGAATCGATGTGAGAGCGAACTAGAGCGGAAAGGAGAGATCTTCGTGCGCACCATAGTGTTCGAACCTTAAGGGTTTATCAGAACACACGAATCGAAAATTTGGCGCGCCAGGTAGGGGTGCGCCGAAGCTTCCCTTCCACCGACCCACGCTCCGTCGTCCCGCCGGTTCCATGGCCGACGCTCGCCGAGCCCGTGCTGAGCGTCAGGCTGCCCTTGCTGCCCGTGTCACCCAGACGGCTCCCGCCGACGGAGAACCTCACTGTTCTCCATCGCTTGGCGCCAACGCCGCCACTGGCCCGGCGCGGCATGAGCAGCAAGCCACGTCGCAGCATCCCTCAGTGTGGCGGGACGGACGCACTACGACCCCATCGCTGCCTCCAGCGGGCTCGTCGTCCCATGCTTGTCACGGACCCGCGGACGCGTAGGATGTGTTGCTCATGGCACACGAGCTCCTGCGTTACCACCCCGTCGATGACCTCGACGAAGACTGGCTTGACCACATTGCCGAGCTCGTCAGAGCCGCTGGGGGCTCTCCTACACCATCCCTCTCGCTGCCTCGCCCGCCTCCCTCTGCAGGTGAAGTAGCCCATGAAGCACCTCCACCATATCCGCATCAAGGCGTCATCCACGACCCAAGGCACGTGGCCCCACGGCGCGATCCCCCATGCAGGGCGCCCATGCACGAAGAAGGAATATGCCAAGAGATCCAGCGGCCTCGAGGAGGGGCGCCGGCACTCCCTCCACCACCGCATCGAGACTGTGCGCCCCCTGCTATGGTGGCGCGCGGGGACCAAGACCAAGCTCCGCCTCCACGACAAGCTCTGGTATCAACAGTAGGCTGCAAGGCCCTCGCCCCTAAGCTGCGCGACATCAACTGGCCTGGGAAGTTCAAGCCCGACCTGCCTCCACGTTACGACGGCACCCCCGACCCTGCTGAGTTCCTGCAGCTCTATGAGCCGAGAATCAAGGCATCCGGCGGTGACAAGAAAGTCATGGCGAACTAGTTCCCCATGGCTCTCAAGGACGGCGCACGCTCGTGGCTCCTGAACCTGCCCACGGGATCGTTCTCCTCCTAGGGTGAGATGCGCGAGCGGTTCATCACCAATTTCCAAGGCACCCGCGACCGCCCCCGGCCGTAGGTGACCTGCAGCGCATCAAGCAACAACCAGGAGAAACTTTGCAGAAGTTCATCCAGTGCTTCAACATCATCCGCGTCAAGATCCCCAAGGTCACGGACGAGGCCATCATCTCAGCATTCTCCAATGGCATCCGCGATGTCAAGACGAAGGAGGAGCTCGCCATCCACGAAGATCTGTCCATGACCCTGGAGCTTTTCAACCTCACGACCAAGTGCGCCAGAGCAGAGGAGGGGCGCCTCTCCCTCGTCGAGCTCCCCATCGATGTGTCTCAAGACAAGAAGGCCAAGGGCAAGGACGTGAAGCGCAAAGGGGTGGCTGTGATCGCGGCCGAACCAGAGATGAAGCATGGCCGCGACCACCCGGAGTCATCCAAGAGCAGCAGTCCGTTCTGCGCCTTCCACAACGTGCACAGCCACAACACCAATGACTGTCAAGATCTCAAGGCCATCCGCGGAGGGCGCGTCAGACAACACCCCGAGCAAAGTGACCGGGGCTCCGGCCGTGGAGGATGCCGGACTGGGGGGGGTGCTGGGACGACCGCGGCCACCATCAGGAGTGGCGTGATCAGCCTCGTGAGGACCGTTGGCACGACCAGCCTCGCGAGGGTGCCTGGAGGGACCAGCCTCGTGAGGACCGTCCTCAGGGCAAGGCCGGCCTCACTTCGCTGCCACCCCCAAGGAGGAACAACGACCAGGACGAGGGGCTGGGGGCTTCCAGGAGCCTCGCGCCATCGCCTGCATCATGGGTGGTGCACATGCCCCAGCCTCTCAGCGCCTCTTCAGGCAGTTCACTCGAGAAGTAAACTCGCCTCTCCCCAAGCTCAAAGCCATGTGCCCACTCAGGTGGTCCAAGTGCGCCATCACCTTCACCTCAGCAGACCAGCTCAAGTGCGCGGCGATTGTCGGCGCCCTCCCGATGCTCTGTTCACCCATCATTAGCAAAGTTTAAGTCACCAAGACCCTCATCGACGGCAGGCAGGGCTCAATGTCCTGTCCATCGAGACGTTAGATAGCCTCCAAGTGTCGTACGATCAGCTACAGCCTACCAAGCCCTTCTTAGGAGTGACTGACGGCTCCACCACCCCGATAGGGCAGGTTCGCCTGCCTGTCACCTTTGGCAAACACGACAACTACCGCACCGAGCTCATCGACTTCGATGTCGCCCACATTCATCTTCCTTACAACGCCATCCTCGTGTACCCAGCCCTGGCCAAGTTCATGGCAGTGACTCACCATGGCTACAACGTCCTCAAGATGCCGGGAAGTGGTGGCATCATCACGGTTGCCTGCGAAGAAAAGGATGCGGGGTGCTCACTCGACTGTGCTTACCATGCTGCGGCGGTCGAGGATCCAGACAATGATGGCGCCATATACCCTCCTGAGGCCATACCCAAGAAGAAGTAGAAGCTGCTGCACCAGGGGCCTTAGGGGAGCAGCGTTACCACCTCAGGACCTGAGCACAGGGACGGGGCGCCTCCCTCCATTGCATAGGAAGACGCTCCCCTCAGGCTGGGCTCAGGGGCTCTCCTCTGGAGGGCATCCGACCTAGACAATGTCTCGAGGGAGGCGCTTGGGCACCATGTGGAGGCGTGCTTTGCAGCACGTTTCCCTCCAGAGGCCTCAAGGTGTGAGGCACCAAGCGCTCAGGAGTTCATCAGCAAGATCATCAAAGACTTGTAGGTGCCAAGGGCAATGCGAGGCGAGCGCCGCCCTGCACCCCGGAGTGCAGTTGTCGCCCCAGGCTTGGGCGATGGGTTGCGTGTCTGCGTCAATGTCCCAGGACTCAACAGGATGGCGTCTCAGGAGCTCTATAGACCATCTCAGGTGGGCCGGTGCGAGTGACACGGCTCGCTTTGCGGAGGGCTGTTTCGCGACGTGAAGGTGGTTGTTGTTGTTGTTGTTGCAATGGTGCAGCAGGTGGAGGTAGACGCGCAAGCACTTCAGCGAATGTGGCATGCAACTTGGTGTCAATTCACATCTCAATGCCATCCATCCTCGCTAGTGCGTTTTCAAAACTGGTCATCACATCTTCTACCTGTTGACCCATCATTTGCTAAAATTTATCATGCAACTCCTTTTTCGTCATGTCCTCCCAGTTAGTCTCATCGACTTGTGATACTCGCTTGGTTAGCACCAATAGAAACACACAAAAATACGATCCTATAGACTACTAGAAAATGGTGGTGGTGGGGCGTCACAAATCCGTCAAGAAAATCTCAAATTCTTACCTGTTCTTACCCAGCAGCAGGTGGTGATCGGCAACCGTGGTAGTCAAAACTCTCAAAGCTTGGATAAAGCGATTACGAGGGAGAGTTAAATGCATGACGTAGATGTATGTGGAGTTGGGAAGGCTTATAAGATGGTAGCAAAATGGATCAGCAATAATCAATTCAGAGATGCAAAGTTGAATAAACGCTCAACGACTACTGTGCTGGTCCTAGGCTAGACCGTACTAGAGAAGCTAGCCTAGAACACTAACAGAATCACGGCGCTGCACGTAATCAAGGGGAAAGCACACTTTGATTTTTTTTCGCCTCTTTTTTTGCGCACTTTTTTTTGTGCTCTTTTTTTTTGCGCTCCTTTTTTTTCGAAAATCACTATAATGGCGAGTGTCTCAAAACTCTTCCCAAGTCAAACTAAGATGATAGGCACATAATTTTTTTGACGATTTTTTTTCAGAATCAGGGCAGCGACGACGAAAAAGTGCGGTAAAAAAACAGTATAATGGCACGTGTCTCAAAAGACTCAGAAAAGCCTAAAAACAGGATAGGGAAACATGAATCCAAAACTTCCCGGGTCTCCAGACCTATTTTTTCTGAGACCTACACAGGCAAGGAAACATGAATCTGAAACTAGATGGATCTTGAGAACAAACCTAATATGAAAAGAACTCGGATTGGTGTTGGATATTGGTGGTAGGATATGGCAGCGGTGGCGGGATATGGTAGTGGTTGTGGTATGGCAGCAGGGATGAATATGGTGCGGCGGCGACGTGATAAACTGTGACAGAACTCGGAACTATAAAGGACTAGACACTAAGACCAGCAACTAGACACGACGATGCAACCGCAAATTCAACAAAGCAAAACCCTAAAAAGATTATGCAAAGGCTCAGATTGGTTCGGATATGATGAACTAACCCTAATATTTTTTTGGCTTTTTCGTCGACTGTAGGTATGAAGAACAAACTCGATCTAATCTACGAAAAACTGTAAAATCTCACCAAGCAACCTGGAAATCTGATACCACTTGATAGAGGCAAAGGTGTCCCATCTTTCGATGAGATGGTGGCTACCGCTTTGGAGGAAGTCGACTTTGACGATCCGATGACGAACGTGCGACGACGTCGCGCCTTAGCAATCGCTAAACCAACTCCGAGAGGTTATTAACCACGCCGGAGCACGATTAACCGGACTACTAAGGTCTGTTTCCTGCAGGCAAATGAAGAGCAAGCAAGCAATTGAGATTGCAATATGGATATTGCGAATATAAGAGAAAAGATTTATTGATCGAGGTGGGGTTTTGTGGCGCCTTTGTCTGGTTGGTGAACACAAACGAAGTATGCGAAGTTGCAGCTATGGCAAACATTAATCTACAAAACCCAAAGTCTGAACGACGCCCTAAGGTTTGTATATATGGAGAAAGAGAGGGGGGATTTCGTGGCCCCTTGGAGAAGGGGTCTGAAACCAACCCTAACTCCGTTTCCCCACACATACGGACTCTAAAACAACCTATACTTTACTATTTCGAAATTACATGAGCCTGGCCCAATAATAAGGTGACGCAGCACCAATAATAGCCTCTCGACGAAACCTATGAAGTGGCATCTTGTATATTTCGTCCAAGGCTTCTCGCACTCATTATGGTGGCTTCGAAGTCCTGAAATCATCACTTGTAACTCCGTTCTTGCTATCCTTGCGCATGCCATCATCTCCATGCTTGATCTTGCTCCAATGTTCATCCTTTTTGTCCAAGCTTGGCCCTTCATTTGTAAGCAAGACAAATGTATCCAACTTAGGCATCATCATATTCTCATGAACATTAGGATCATTACCAAGAAACGAAAGTACCTGGTAATTTAATTGGCGTGCGCGAGCTCTAGTAATTGGTCATGTATATCTATCAGTTGGGGCTGTGGGTGTAAATCCATTAGTGATGTCCACATCAGAGGGTCCTCTCACAACTACCTTTATATGCCCTTCGGCTTGCCGAACCAGGCAGTCCTACACCAGCGCCACATGCGGGAAGTCCTGGCGACTCACGAGGCCAGGTATCAGGAGATCTTGGCGGAGGTGGCCTCGGTTCTTCGTGAGCTCTGAGAACCTCTGGAGCATCGCGAGGCCCCGGAGTCAAGCGGCTCGTGAGGAGCGACATCTGCATCAAGCGTCTTCAGCTACATTAGCACCACTTCAGCAACTGTGCCAGGTGACATTTTCCAGTTTTGTTCAGCTGGGAGCACCCCCCGGGTTGCATTATCCCCAGGTCGCATGGGCATGTCCCTGTGGCGTGTATCCTTTTTGCATCTTTAGCTTACCTTGTTGGGGGCGCCCCTCGGGCTGCATCATCCCCAGGCCGCCCGGGTCCATCCGTGGCATGTGTCGTTCTTGAATCTTACCTGAACTAGCGTTACCTTTCTCATCAGCAGCTTTGAAATTATTTACCCGCCTGACCTACTCTTCGTTGCCATGAACGTTGTACGCCCTCACTAACCTACCTGCGCCCGCATCACGACTAATGGCAGGCACGGCGTCTGTGCTTGGATCCGTCCCTGCCGTGTCGCTAAATCCAAGCGGCTGAGCTTTGGCTCGCGGGTCAGCCCCCTGTACGTCACCTCCCATGGTCCTTGGTGCCTCGCTCTTGCATGAGCTGGGTGTGGATAGGTGGGTAAGGGCGCACGACATGGTGCCTTGTCTCTATGGGAGCCGCGTGCCGGTTGTCTTTACTTAGGATATCCGCATGAGAAGACTAGGCACGACGTCTGTGCTCGGGTCCGTCCGTACAGCATCGATAAACCCAATGACTGAGCTCTGTCTGGTGGGCCGGCCCCGTTCACGTTACCTCCTGGGGTCGTTAGTGTCCGCCTTATCATGTGGCAACCTCGCGGGATTCACTCGGCGGAGGTTGCCTAACCATCTCACGGGATCATCGCAGGCGCTCTCAATCAAGACCAAGCGCAACCCGCCTTGAGGTAGGGCCCCGTGAGTCGTGCACTAGCTCACGGGTGCCTAGATACACCTTCTTTAGCCCTGCCATGCAAGCCACGTGTCAAGGCGGGGCTGTCCACGCCCCGGGGGATCTCCACATTAGGGAGTCCCCTCCCACGTGCCAGTGGAAGCAACATGCTCCGTGCTGGCAGTCAACACGGTCGAGGTCTCCTGGACCTGGTCGTCGCACAACCCTTCCAAACGAAAGCCCGGCGAGGACAGGTATGAGGTCTGTTTGTACGTAAAGGGTGACCCTTGGGAATCGCGATCCAAGGACCTAACTGGCCACCTATCCCCTCACCCCTTGGTCTCGTCCTGGTGATCCAGACGACCCAACCGCAACTGAGGTACGTGCGGGGCCAGGAACTGCTAACACAGAACACTAAGGCTTGCGCTTGCATTTCCTTCCCAAAGGTTGTTTGTACATCAAGGGGGACTCCTGAGCATTGCGACTCAGGAGCCTAACTAGCCTTGTAGCCCCTCACCCCCTGGCCTCGTCCTGGTGATCCGGACGAGTCAGCGGCGGCTGAGGTACGCGCAGGGCCAGGCCCTGCCGATGCAGAACGCTAAAGCCTTGTTTCGTGTTTTCTTCCTTGAGGTTGTTTGCACATCAAGGAGGACTTCTGAGCATCGCGACTCAGGAGCCTAACTGACCACGTAGCCCCTCACCCCCTGACCTCGTCCTGGCGATCCGGACGAGCCAGCGGCGGCTGAGGTATGCGCGGGACTGGGCTCTGTCGTCATAGAAGAACAAAGCAAATAGGGAGGGAAGAACGAATATCTAGCAATTATTACAAGCCAAATTGTTCTTCAAACATCGAACATAAGTTTTAACGCCTCCACAAGGCACATCACATGTCGCAGGCAAGTACGCAGGAAAGTAAAAATAGGGAGGAGCACCGCCGTCCACCAGCAGGCCCCTTCTTCAGCCTGAGGCGCCGTCGTCAGGAAGTGCCTTTCCATTGGCAGCATTGCCATGGCCTACGTCGTTGGCCTTGGCCAAGGGATCGGCGATGCCGTCGGCTGGAGGTGTGGAGTCGATGGTGAGGAACTTCTTCAGCAAGGCCTCCACCTCGCCCTTCACGGCTTCAGAGGCAGCCTCGCAGCGCTCTTCATCCACAGGCTCGAGTAGTGCGCCAAGGTCGGCGTTGGGATCGTGAAGATGCAGGTGGCTGAAGACGCGTGTCAGGGCTAAGGAGGAAAGGGCGCGAGCTTCCCCCTCCACCATGGGGCCGATCTCGTTGACGACACCCTTGAGCGCCATAACAAGATAGGGAAGCAGCTAGGTGGGGCCTTCGTCGTCTGTCGCCAGCGGTTTCTCCAAACCCTTCTCGTAGAGTGCCCCCAACGCTTGGCGGGACCTCTCCTCAAGGGAGTTGAAGGCCGCGTGATCCTCGGCTAGAACCTTCGCGTTGGTCTTCAGCTGGGCCTTCTATTCTTCCACCTCCCGCTCCAGTTTCTCCAGGCGGCTGTGCTCTATAGCCTGCACCCTCGCCAACTGCTCCAACTCAGTGTCATGACTCTCTACGACCTTTTCTTGGGCTTTCATCATCTCCTCCTCCGCCGCGCGCTTGTTGCGCATGGTCTCTAGCTTGGCCTCCACCGACCGGAAGCGCTCATTGGCGGCCTGTGCATCCTTCAGTGCCGCCTCGCGGGCGGCTGCGGGTTGGCCGGCGGCCAGCTTGTCCTCTTAGGAAGCCGACATGGCCCAGTTCAGCATTTCCCTGACAGACACGTCGGAGTTTAGCCAGCCTGAGATCAACTCCAAGCGCCCTGCCACCAGACGACGATCAGCGCCTTGGAGGTCATTCCAGAACTGCGTCAGTGCGGAGAAGGCCTCCTCCAGGGCGTCGGACGAGGCGGAAGGGCCGCGAGCTAGCGGCGTGACCAGAGGAGGAGGCTCCGGCATGTTCAAGACCTCCTCAGCCCTGGCGACATTTGCAGGCGAGCTGGAGATGGGCGCCTCCAGAACCAGCTTGACCAAGGAGGTCATCCTCTCCCAAGGTTGGTCCACTGGGCCTCGCCAGGACGACCGAGCAGGAGAAGTAGGGGCGCCTCCACCACCAGTCTGCGTCGGAGAGGGTGTGGCCAGGCCAGGCCCCTGGCCCTCTTGATAGAGGCAAAGGTGTCCCATCTTTTGATGAGATGGTGGCTATCGTTTTGGAGGAAGTCGACTTTGACGATCCGACTACGAACGTGCGAGGACGTCGTGCCTTAGCAATCGCTAAACCAACTCCGAGAGGTTACTGACCAAACCGGAGCACGATCAACTTGACCACGAAGGTCTGTTTCCTGCAGGCATACAAAGAACAAGCAAGAAACTGAGATTGCAATCTGGATATTGTGAATTCAAGAGGAAAGCTTTATTGATCAAGTGGGGTTCTGTGACGCCTTTGTCTGGTCGTTGAACACAAAGGAAGTACGCAAAGTTGTAGCTATGGCGAACTTTAATCTAAACAAAACCCAAAAACTAAATGATGCCCTAAGGGCTGTATATATGGGGAAAGAGAGGGGGAATTTCATGGCCCCTTGGAGACGGGGTCCGAAACCAACCCTAACTCGGTTTTTCCCACACATATGGACTCTAAAAGCAGCCTGTACTTGTCTATTTCGAAATTACATGGGCCTGGCCCAATAATAAGGTGACGTAGTACCTATAATAGCCTCTGGACGAAATTTACAACGTGGCATCTTGTATATTTCATCCAAGGCTTCACGCACTCATTATGGTGGCTTCAAAGTCCTGAAATCCTCACTTGTAACTCTGTTCTTGTTCCCCTTGCGCATGCCATCATCTCCATGCTTGATCTTGCTCCAATGTTCATCCTTCTTGTCCTAGCTAGGCCCTTCATTTGTAAGCAAGACAAATGTATCCAATTTAGGCAGCATCATATTCTCATGAACATTAGAATCATTACCAAGAAACGAAAGTACCTGGTAATTTAATTGGCGTGCGCGAGCTCTTGTAATTGGTCCTATATATGTATCAGTTGGGGTTGTGGATGTAACCTTGTTAGTGATGTCCTCATCATCCTCCCCTTCTTGAATTCAAGTCGTCATCGACAGAAGCTCATCTTCCTCACCCAAGTAAGGCTTCAAATATGCAATGTTAAATGTGGGACTAACCCCAAAATCTGCAGGCAACTCAAGTTTACATGCATTATCATTTGTTTTCTCTAACACCTTGAAAGGACCATCAGCACGTGGCATTAGCTTTGACTTGCGAAAATTAGGAAACCTATCCTTACGCAAATGTAACCAAACTAGAGCTCCAGGTGCAAAGACAACATGTTTTCTACCCTTATCTCCAACAAGTTTATATTTAGCATTCATGCGCTCAATATTTTCCTTAGTTAACTCATGCATTTTTAAGATCAATTCAGCACATTGTTTAGCATCAAAATGAACCTTCTCCGAAGATTGAAGAGGCAACAAATCAATAGGTGCATGAGGTAGGAAACCATAGACAATTTCAAAAGGGCACATCTTAGTAGTAGAATGCAACGAACAATTATAAGCAAATTCAGTATGAGGCAAGCATTCTTCCCACATTTTCTCGTTATTCTTCAAAACAGCCCTAAGCATAGTAGACAAAGTTCTATTGACTACTTCAGTTTGTCCATCAGTTTGGGGGTGACAAGTAGTACTAAAAAGCAGTTTAGTCCCCAACTTAGCCCATAAACATCTCCAAAAGTGGCTAAGAAATTTAGTATCACGGTCTGAAACAATAGTATTTGGCACACCATGCAAGCGAATAATTTCACGAAAGAACAAATCTACAACATTAGCAGCAGCATCGCTTTTATAACATGGTATAAAGTATGCCATCTTTGAGAACCTATCCACGACAACAAATATTCTATCCCTCCCCTTCTTTGTTCGAGGTAAATCAAAAACAAAGTCCATAGATATATCTTCCCAAGGAACACTAGGTATAGGCAAAGGCATATATAAACCATGTGGATTGAGTCGTGCCTTAGCTTTTTGAGATGTAGTACAACGAGCAACAAAACGCTCAACATCCCGTCTCATCTTTGGCCAAAACAAATGTGTAGCAAGTACGTCCTCCATCTTCTTGATGCCAAAATGTCCCATTAATCCTCCGCCATGCGCCTCCTGCAACAACAAAAGACGAACAGAGCTAGCTGGAATGCATAGCTTGTTAGCACGAAACACAAACCCATCATTAACGACGAACTTGTTCCATGTTCTCCATTCTTTACAATTCCGCAATACATCTTTAAATTCAGCATCATGCACATATTGATCTTTGATGGTCTCCAAACCAAATATTTTAAAGTCAAGTTGTCAAAGCATAGTATAACGATGAGACAATGCATCAGCAATAACATTTTCTTTTCCCTTCTTGTGTTCAATAACATAAGGGAAAGTCTCTATGAATTCAACCCATTTAGCATGTCTACGGTTTAGTTTTGCTTGACTTTTAATGTGCTTCAAAGATTCATGATCAGAATGTATAACAATTCTTTGGTCCATAAATAATGGTGCCATATTTCCAAAGTCCAAACAAGAGCATATAATTCCTTATCATAAGTAGAATAATTCAGACTAGGCCCACTCAATTTTTTGGAAAAGTATGCAACAGGTTTACCATCTTGTAATAACACACCTCCTAAACCAATTCCACTAGCATCACATTCAACCTCAAAAGTCTTATTAAAATCAGGAAGTTGGAGTGAAGGAGCATGTGTCAACTTATCTTTTAATACCGTGAATGCTTCTTCATGTGCAGTACCCCAAACAAAAGGCACATCCTCCTTTGTAACTCATTGAGAGGTGTAGCAATGGTGCTGAAATCTCTCACAAAACGCCTATATAATCCAACGAGGCCAAGGAAACTCCTCACGTGTGTGACCGTTTTGGGCTGCGGCCAACTCTCAATAGCTTCAATCTTGGCTTTATCAACCTCAATTCCCTATGGAGTAACAACATAGCCAAGAAAAGATACTCGGTCGGTGCAAAAGGTGCACTTTCCAAGGTTACCAAACAAACGTGCATCACGTAGAGCAATAAAAACAACACGTAAATGTTCCAAATGTTCCTCCAAAGATCTTCTATAAATCAATATATCATCAAAGTAAAGTACCACAAATCGTCCAATGAAATCACGAAAAACTTCATTCATTAATCTCATGAAAGTACTAGGTGCATTAGTTAACCCAAAAGGCATGACTAACCAGTCATATAATCCAAACTTAGTTTCAAATGATGTTTTCCATTCATCTCCCAATTTCATATGAATTTCATGGTATCCACTACGCAAATCAACTTTGGAGAATATTGTAGAGCCACTCAATTCATCAATCATATCATCTAGCCTAGGAATAGGATGACGATAACGAATAGTAATATTATTATTGCCTCTACAATCAACACACATACACGATGTACCATCCTTTTTCGGCACTAGAATAATAGGAATAGCACAGGGATTAAGGGATTCGCGTATATAACCTTTGTCGAGTAGCTCCTATACTTGACACATAATCTCCTTCGTCTCCCTTGATTGGTACAGTATGGTGCGCGGTTGGGTAGCGATGCACCGGGAATTAAGTCAATCTGATGCTCAATCCCTCGAATAGGTGGTAATCCCGGTGGCACGTCTTGTGGAAAGACGTCCGCGAACTCCTGCAAAATGTTAGTGACAACAGGAGGCAAAGAGGAAGGCACCTCCTCGAATGAAAATAATGCCTCTTTGCACACAAAAGCATAGCAAACAGGTATGCTTAAATCTAGATCATCAATATCAGATTTGGTGGCAAGTAAAGATCCACCTTTCAATTTAATTTTAGATACAACATGAGATGCTGGTGTGTTATTAGGCTTCATTTGTTGCTCAAATTCTTTTGCCACAATCTGATTTTCACTCTTGATTTATTAGCTCTATTAATATCATATTTCAAAATGGAATCAGGAGACATAGGAAGGAAAGTAATACGTTATCCTTATGAACATGAGTATACTGATTGTTTCTACCATGGTGTACATAATTTTTATCAAATTGCCATGGTCTACCAAGTAATAAGGAACATGATTGCATGGGTACCACATCACAATCAACATAATCAGCATATGTGGAGATACTAAAAGGCAAACGAACAGTACGTGTTACCTTAACCTTGCTGCTGTTGTTGAACCATTAGATGTAGTAAGGATGTGGATGTGGCTTGTGGTGAGAGATAACTTCTCCACCATCTCCATGCTAGCCATGTTGTTGCAGCTCCCTCCATCTATGCCTCTGATAACAAAACGTTCCTTCACAACTCCCTTTGTATGGAACAAATTATGCCTCTGATTTTGCTCCACTTTTGTAACCTGCACACTCAAAACACGTTGTGCAACTAAACATTCACACATGTCAGCGTCTTCAGGAGCCATGTATTGCGTCTCATTTTCAGAATCATCTCCATCGTCTTCTTCATGTGTAATGAGCCAAAATCTCCTCATCATAGTCACTAGCAGACTCATAACCACCATCCTTGGTAGCAATCATGACACGCTGAGATGGGCATTTGCTCGCATACTGACCACGACCAGTGCAACAGCGACATATAACATCATGTGTTGGCCCTGTGGATGCCATGGATGAAGAAGAGCTCTGCATAGGACCGGAAGGTGTACTCCTGGTTGATGGTGGTGGTGCCTGTTTTCGTTTATCATGACTAGAAGTGATGTATGAAGTAGGCGGTGATGCAGCCGGACGTGTTGAAGTAGATGTTGCACGCGGTGTCCATGATGAAGGTCGACTTGCAGAATAATTAGTTTGTGCCAAGGCATGTAGATCCTGTACTTCACGTTCAGCTTTTGAAGCAAGATGGAATAAACAAGTGATATTATTATACTCCTTATACTCTAGAATTGTCTGACTCTCTCTATTTAAGCCACCCATAAAACGTGCAATCATAGCCTCATTATCCTCAACAATACCACATCTAATCAGGCCAGTTTGTAATTTCTGATAATATTCCTCTGCAGAATTTTTTCCTTGTCTTAAACGCTGCAATTTTCGAAGTAATTCACGTTCATAATATGGTGGAACCCAACGAGTACGCATAGCAATTTGCAAAGCAGCCCAAGTAGTTGGAATATTATCCGGATATAATCTACAATATTCAGACCACCATACACAAGCAAAACTAGTGAAAGCACAAGGAGCAGCAGCAACACGTCTCTCCTCGGGATATTTTAAACATGTAAAACGTTGTTCGGTTTCTAACTTCCAAGTAAGATATATATCAGGAACATATCTACCCTCGAATGGTGGAATATTCAATTTTAGTTTAGGGAGATGGTCATGACCTCATACCTGAGGGTGTGGTGCAGCCCTATCGTTGTTCTTATTTGCATGTGGACGACCTGGTGGTTGTGGTGCTGGTTGTTGCACGTAGTTCTGATTTTGATCAACCTCATCCTTGTAATCCCCCACATAATCGTCGTCCTCCTCACCAGCAGCAGGAGCCATAAAAGTATCAACAGCAGCACCAACAGTTTGGCCAGGCTGAAGAGCGACGCGGCTCGCTTTGCGGAGGGCTGTTTCACGATGTGAAGGTGGTTGTTCTTGTTGTTGCAATGGTGTAGCAGGTGGAGGTAGACACGCAAGAACTTCAGTGAATTTGGCATCCAACTTGGTGTCAATTGACTTCTCAATTCCATACATCCTCGCTAGTGCATTATCAAAACTGGTCATCACATCTTCTACATGTTGACCCATCATTTGCTGAAATTTATTATGCAACACCTTGTTCGTCATGTTCTCCCAGTCAATCTCGTTAACTTGTGATCCTGGAATGGTTAGCAGAAATAGAAACACACGAAAATATGATCCTACATACTACTAGAAAATGGTGGTGGTGGGGCGTCACAAATCTGTCAAGCAAATATCAAATTCTTACCAGTTCTTACCCATCAGCAGGTGGTGATGGACAACCGTGGTAGTCAAAATCTCAAAGCTTGGATAAAGCGATTACCAGGGAGAGTCAAACGCACGACGTAGAAGTATGTGGAGCTGGGAATGCTTATAAGATGGTAGCAAAAAGGGTCAGCAATAATCAATTCAGAGATGCAAAGTTGAATAAACGCTCAACGACGGTACTGTGCTGGTCCTAGGCTAGACCGTACTATAGACGCGAGCCTAGAACACTTACAAAATCACGGCGCTGCACGTAATCAAGTGGAAAGCACACTCTGATTTTTTTGCCTCTTTTTTTGCGCTCTTTTTTTTGTGCTCCTCTTTTTTTTTGCCGAAAATCACTATAATGGTGAGTGTCTCAAAACTCTTCCCAAGTCAAACTAAGATGATAGGCATGAAATTTTTGTGACGATTTTTTTTCGAAATCAGGGCAGCGACGACGAAAAAGTGCGGTAAAAAAACAATATGATGGTAGGTGTCTCAAAAGACTCAGAAAATCCTAAAACCGGGATAGGGAAAAAATATTTTCACCTGCCGAAATTTTGGTCTAAAAACTGCCCGGGGGTCTCCAGACTTTTTTTTTCGAGACCTACGCAGGCATGGAAAGAGGAATCCGAAACTAAATGGATCTCGAGAACAAACCTAATATGAAAAGAACTCGGATTGGTGGTGGATATATGGTGGTGGGATATGGCAGCGGTAGTGGTATGGCAATAGCGATGAATATGGTGTGACGGCGATGTGACAAACTGTGATAGAACTCGAAACTCTAAAGGACTAGACACTAAGACCATCAACTAGACACGACGATGCAACCGCAAATTCAACAAAGCAAACCCTAAAAAGATTATGGAAAGGCTCAGATTGGTTCGCATATGATGAACTAACCCTAATAATTTTTTTGGCTTTTTGTGGACTGTAGGTATGAAGAACAGACTCGATCCAATCTACGAAAAACTGTAAAATCTCACCGAGCAACCTGGAAATCTGATACCACTTGATAGAGGCAAAGGTGTCCCGTCTTTCGATGAGATGGTGGCTACCATTTTGGAGGAAGTCGACTTTGACGATCGGACTACGAACATGCGAGGACGTCGCGCCTTAGCAATCGCTAAACCAACTCTGAGAGGTTACTGACCACGCTGGAGCACGATCAACCTGACCACGAAGGTCTGTTTCCTGCAGGCAAAGGAAGAACAAGCAAGAAACTGAGATTGCAATCTGGATATTGCGAATTCAAGAGGAAAGCTTTATTGATCAAGTGGGGTTATGTGACGTCTTTATCTTATCGTTGAACACAAATGAAGTACGCGAAATTGCAGCTATGGCGAACTTTAATCTAAACAAAACCCAAAGATTAAACAATGCCCTAAGGGCTGTATATATGGGGAAAGAGGGGGGAACTTCGTGGCCCCTTGGAGAAGGGGTCCGAAACTAACCCAAACTCGGTTTTTCCCACACATACGGACTCTAAAAACAGCCTATACTTGTCTATTTCGAAATTACATGGGCCTGGCCCAATAATAAGGTGAGGCAACACCAATAATAGCCTCTGGACGAAATTTACGAAGTGGCATCTTGTATATTTCGTCCAAGGCTTCACGCACTCATTATGGTGGCTTCAAAGTCCTGAAATGATCACTTGTAACTCTGTTCTTGTTCCCCTTGCGCATGCCATCATCTCCATGCTTGATCTTGCTCCAATGTTCATCCTTCTTGTCCAAGCTAGGCCCTTCATTTGTAAGCAATACAAATGCATCCAATTTAGGCAGCATCATATTCTCATGAACATTAGAATCATTACCAAGAAACGAAAGTACTTGGTAATTTAATTGGCGTGCGTGAGCTCTAGTAATTGGTCATGTATATGTATCAGCTGGGGCTGTGGGTGTAACCTTGTTAGTGATGTCCTCATCACCTCTGGTGTGGTCGCCCCCTCCGTCTTCTTCACCGACAGCGTTGGCCTGGCAGTGCAGGGGGAAAACATCAGGAATCAGCGATGGAATCAAGAGCGAAGGCAAAATCATGCCAAGGTACTTACTGGTCCACGGCGTCGTAACCCCGCGGCCTCTTCAGAACGATGGAGCCTAGGGGGGCCGCAGCCTGCGGCGCAGGTGCGCGAGCCCCCAAAACAGATGAGGCCACGGTAGCTGGCCCTGCGGCAGCACCAGGTGGCGTCAGAGCCGGAGCGTCGCCTCAGGAGATCAGCGCCGACCTGCTCTTCGTCGGGACCCCAGCTGGCGACTTCTTCGAGGGGGTGACCTTGGACCTCGTGGTGACCCTGGCTGGGGGCGTGCCCTCCTTCACCGGGTGGTTGTCGGCGTCGGCGTTATCGGGCAAGGCACGGAGGAGATCCGCCTTGCATGGGGGGGAGGTCTCCCCGGCCGCTACCACGGTCGCCTCCGAGTCCTCCTCCCCACCAGAGTCACCTGAAGACAACTCCACCGGAACCGTCGCCATCGGGGCCTTGGGGGGCGCCGACGGCACAAGCCCGCGTCTGTCAAAGGTGGGCATGGAGGCCGCCACCTACGCCCCATCCGGGCGGCAGTACAGGGGGACGTGGGTATCGAGCGGATACCCCTGGTTATGCCCAACCGGGAGGCAGAGAGTTGGTCCCAACTCCTCGTCGGACAGGGCGTCGGGGCATAGACAGAGGTCGTCCAACTCGTCCCCGAGCCTCCACAAGGGGCGCGAGGGCGCCTGAAGTGGAGCTATGTGGCGTGCTAGCAATTCCTTGATGATCATGGCCCCCCTAAACTTCGCCACTTTTGGGTCAGCGGGCTTCAAGTCGGCGGTCATCTTCTCCAGTACATGCTCCGCCCGAGGGTCGGTGAGCTTCGCGCTGAGCCACCTATCATCAGACGCGGGCATCTCCGTCGGCAGCAACAACTAAGGATGAGAGCACTTGGCGTCCACAAGGACCCACTTGCTTCTGCATTTCTCGGCCTTCTTCCCGGCTTTCGAGATTGCGTTGGTCCCGTTGGCCCTGACGAAGTTGGCACACCCTGAACAAAGCTTTCCCATGTTCCGGAGGTAGAAGAAGTGGCAAAGCAGTGCCACGGACGGCATCACCCCAATAAATGCCTCACAATAGAATGCGAATATCGACAGGAGGAGGATGGAATTGGGATGAAGATGAAGGGCATGCAACTTGTAGTGGCTAAGAATGGCATAGAAGAAATCGGAGAAAGGGGGAATCAGCCCACGACAACACTACTCATGAAGAGGAGATAGAAAGTGCTCTTTGGGTCCTCCGACTCAACGGAGGCGGCTCGGAGCGCGGTCTTCCCCTTTTCATTGGCGTCCTC
Organism: Secale cereale; assembly: GCA_902687465.1. Lineage (NCBI taxonomy): Eukaryota > Viridiplantae > Streptophyta > Magnoliopsida > Poales > Poaceae > Secale > Secale cereale. The sequence goes on from LR738714.1 coordinate 288,310,325, forward strand.
CGCCGACACCAGGAGCACGGCGGCAAGGTTCTTCTCCGAGACGCTCAGCGCTCAGGGCCGACTCGTACCAGGCGGGCGGAGCGGCGGCCTTTGCCTTATCGGACGCCATCTGCTATGAACTCCGAGGGGAGACGGCGCGGATCTGGAGTCTCTGGGGGAGAGGAGCAAGAAAGGTGATCTGGAGCAAGGCGAAGGCGAGCAATGAAGGCACTGTAGCGCGCACCTGCCTTTTGTCAAATCGTGCAGTTGCCAAGGTAGTGTGGGGAAGTGGAGATGCCCATGTCCTGTTAATCACCACGCGTCAATAATGGCCGCAGGCCTTTGGGACCCGCGGCGCTCCGCACTTGACCCTTGGCTTCGCCGCGAAGCCAAGTCCGAGCGCACTGTCGGTGTCAAAACCGGCGGATCTCGGGTAGGGGGTCCCGAACTATCCGTCTGAGGATCGATGGTAACAGGAGGCAGGGGACACGATGTTTACCCAGGTTCAGGCCCTCTCGATTGAGGTAAAACCCTACTTCCTGCTATATTAGTATGAGTGAATATGGGTACAAGAGTTGATCTACCTCGAGATCGTAATGTCTAAACCCTAGGTCTAGCCTATGAGGATATTATGATTCTTCTCTAGCCTCTATGGACTAAACCCTCTGGTTTATATACACACCAGAGGGGCCTAGGGTTTGTACATATCATCTTGCAAAGGAAGGAAAATCTACACCCGAGCCTAAAACTTGCCACTTACAAGAATCCAGGAGTCCTATCCGGATACGAGAGATGATCTTCTATAATAATCTTCATGGCCCACCAGTCCGGCCCACTAGGAGTTTGTCCGGCCACCTGAGGACCCCCCGATCCAGGACTCCCTCAATAGCCCCTGAACCTGTCTTCGATGATGATGAGTTCGGCTTTCGTATTGTCTTCGACATTGCAAGGCGGGTTCCTCCTCTCGAATATATCTTCTGCAAATAGATGGATTGTGTTCGGCTCTGCAAGGTTAGTACAACCCTTAGCCTCGAAGGCAAGGCTTTTAAAGAAAATGAATAATGTGTCTCTACTGAAAACTTTTGGGTGAAGCGTCACGTCCAACCCACTAACATATCGAACTGTTTTATTTGGTCCTAGTTTCGCGTTTCGAGGCATATCCTCACTGACATGTCCCGTCGGAATAGAGATCGTGCCCGCTTATTGTGGGATTCTTATCATTGTGAAGTGAGCACCCACGCCGCGCATTACGCATGACCGCTTTGGGAACCGGCGAGTTTTATGGCTAAGGTGGGGGACGCTCTATATTCGTAGCGTTATAAAAGGACTCCAATCCCTTTCATCAGCCCCACGCCTTCCTCAAGCTCGAGCTCTCCAATCTCCTTGCCCTCGTACTCTCATCTCCTGCGCCCACAACTCCTCATTCCTCAACCACTACTCCCCTTCCCAGCAATGGCTGGATCCGATGGCAGAGGCAAGTGGGAGGCTTCCACGATCACCAAAAAGACCGTGGAGGATCTACGGAGCATGGGGAGACAGAGAGTGACCCGCCTATCCGGGCTCCATCGCCCGTAATCGGCGGGGACACCGAAGTGTCGTTCCAGCGGGTTCTCAACGCCCAAGGAGATGAGGGCGGGGCAGGAGACAGGGCGGCCGGGGGTAATACCTCGGCGGCCGCTGACCATGGGAAAATGGCCCCCATGGAGACCGAAGACGTGGGGCCCAAACAATCCGGGGCCCCACCGAATACCATCCTGGAGCCTAGCGCGGCTCCAGGGTTCGAAGACGCGGCTCCTCAAGCGGAGGAGGATACGGCGGCGCCCGAAGTTAATCCAGAGGCGCCGGATTCGATAGAGGGAGCACTGCAAAGTGCTCTCATCATTGAAGAACACCGCACCGTGATGGGTGCGGTGATGAAGAATATTCAGTCCGTCAAGGGCGGACTGAATGAATCCTTCAATAGCCTTTTAACGGGCTTTGAGGTAAGCAATGTAATGCTTTTAAGAAATTTTATTTGTTTTAAATGCAGTAGCCCCTGATGCTTTGTGTGATTCTGAAAAGAATCGGACGAAGTATCCATAGAGTAGCATATTTACAGAGCTGAACTGTCATGCAGGCTTCCTTAGTTACAGCGACTGTGCGAGACGCAGAGGTTGCCGAACTAAATCGGAACCTCGAGGTGGCCAATGCGGACCTCGACCGCATCGACCGGCATTTTGATGAAACGCAAGATATGTCGTTTTTGTTTTAAAATGTCAATAAGACTTAATTGATTGAGTATGAGTACAAACTCTAATATTGTATTTTGTATTACACAGTTGGCGCCGCTGAGCTCGAGGCCCTCAAGGGCGAGGTTGCGAAGGCCAAGGAGGAGGCTATGGCGATAAGGCGGTCTCTGATAAAGCGGCTGCTGATTTGGAGGCCGAAAAGGTGGAGTGCGAGAAGCACAAATCTCGGGTGTCCGAAGTCGAGGTCGAGCTCCAAGATGCCATCTGTAAGTGCGAGGCATCGGAGAAGAAGGCTTCGGAGTAGGAGACCGAGCTGTCTGTGGCAGTGAAAGCTGCCCAGGATGCGCGAGGCGAGTCATGTAGCCCTCGTCAAGAAATGGAGCTGGCACGACAGATAGCATCTGGTAAGATATTTCTCTTACAGAGCATCTTCGGAGGGCGGAAGTATATTGGGCTGACACGATTGTGGAGTTCTCCAGGCGTGTTTGCTGATCTTCCAAGGAGCAGCGCAGACACCGCCCAGTATTTCCGAGACCTGGGGGGAACAACACAGAAAAGTTGTTTTGGTCACAATTCGAGGCGCCAAATCATCCGGTGCCCCTCAGCGACCAGATGAAGCAGCTGGTCGAGCTGCACAACATAGCGGGTTCAGCCATGAAGGACTTAATAGTCCTGCTATGGCCCGCTGAGCCAATCCCAAGTAGTTACTTCGGATTTGTGAAGCAGCTCGTCGAGGTGAGTCCGTGGGTCGACGTACTAACGCGTTCGGCCTGCATAGAAGGTGCTCGGATGGCCTTCGCTCGCGTTAAAGTGCACTAGGCGAAGATGAACGCAGTGCGTATAGCTACTGCTGGCCCGCCCGCAGGCAAGGAGCACCGCAAGCCGGAGAAGTACTTCGAGGACGACATCGACGGCGCCCGCCTTGTAGAAGGCCAGTGTTCAAAGGATGTTTCCTTCGAATGGTTGTATTCCGGATGCAAAGACTAGGCTAATGAATCTGGTGTATATATAACTTTTGCGCTATTTATAATATCAGCGTTTTTTACCTCCTATGTGACTGTTTATCTTAAATCTGAAAGTTTCCAGTCGTCGGCTTCAGCCCCCAGGTACATAGTACTAGGGTGTTCGGTCATATGCAAATACACTCTTTATCCAACGTCTTGGTCCGAATAGGAGGTGTATGCGGAGCGAACCAGGCAATCAGACTATGCGGCGTTATTCCTTTCACTTAGTCGTAGGAGTTTGACAAGTGGGGCTAGGTACTAGCCCCTGGTGCGGATGAAGTATCCAATTGCACTCGGTTGGGCAAAAAACCAACCCTTCGTATAACACGGGGTAGATCTCTATCGATCATAGTATAGAACTAAGTCACCGGTTTGCAGACCAGGTTCTCGCTTATCACGATAGTCAGTTATCGGCTTTCTCTATTGAGGTACTTAACTGGACTAGCCAAAAATACAATCGCAGTAGTTCTCCCTTTACACCCTAGCTGAACAATCGGGAACGTAGGGGTAAGCACAGGAGCCGGGCAACCCAACTATTGACCCAAGACATGATTCAGAACTGATGCATATAATGCCAACATCGAGGACGCCGAACACTCCCTATAGGTGTTCGGTCTTTTCAACTTATACCAGGGCTGAATGCAGCCCCTGGTAATAAACCCTTATTGACAAGGCACATATGGCAATCTGATGCGGGAAAAGAACATTCCATGGTGAGTGAATAAAACTCTGGAATTAATCCGAATAAAACTTTTATATTACTATCCCTCTATAGTATTGCGAGCTGCAAACTCTCAGATAATGCTGATGACCTTTTTTGGACATTTTACATGCCAAAAAGATATATAACCAGAAAGAGAATACAGGTTTACATAGGGTCTTAATCTAAAAAAGAAACCTTAGTGCGGCGCCTTGTTGCACGACTGTGTCGTTTTTTCCTCTGTAATGTGTCCTTGAAGGTGCGAGTACGATGGCCATCTGTTGAAAAAGGAAATAAACCTGGAACGAAGAAGTCAATCCGGTGGCCAAAGTAAGTCTGGTTCGTTTAATGAACCAAAAGAAAATAAGTTTGAACTCCTAATAGGGTCTAGCCGAACTACAGATTGTATGCAGGTGCCCCCGGTCACCGCCGAAGGAATTTTTAGGGCATAATTATGTACTCGAGGCACACATGCTATCACCTTATGGGGCGGTCGACGGAGGCATAGTTGTCAATCTTGCTCAGGTTCATCTGAGCTTCCGCATAGAGGCATGTGCCAGACACGTTCTGCTGTGTCCGCTATTGATACGTTATCTTGCTTGAATAGGCCGCATTGTACTTCGGCTGCTAAGGCCGCAGTATCTTCCTCCATACGGAGAGAGCGCTCCATATTTCCATTGACCGTGATAACGCCACGTGGTCTAGGCATCTTAACGCCATTGGGTCGAGCACTAAGGTAGCCGAACCCCCATGCCGAATACTAGTCGGATGATCCCTGCGATCGAAAGTGATCGGACAGGCTGACCATGGGTTGTATTTTGGGGTGACAGGCTCAATGACATAGACGTCTCGGAGTGCGCGCTTGCGCTCCCTCTTTGGGATATGAGTGGCATATATAATGTTCAGTGTTTTGACCTCCGGTGCAAATTTCTTCTGTCCCCCTATATTCGACTAGCGAGGTTCATCCTCGTCTTCGCTCTGAGGCTCCTTCCCCTTGTGTTCAGCGTTTAGCTTGCCGGCCTGCTTGAAAACTCAATAGTTACGGTTGGTGTGATTGGCAGGTTTTTCTGGGGTGCCATGGATTTGGTAGGGCCTGTCTAATATCCTGTCCGAACTTGATGGACCGTCTTTGTTGCCTTTAAATGGCTTCTTCGTTTGACCGGGTCTGGAGCCACTGAATCCGGCGTTTACCGGTATTTCATCTGGGCTTCCAGAATTGTTTCGACGTTTGTTTTTGTTATGCCGTGGCTTTCCATTGTCATCCCTGATCTCGGATGTTCGAGGGTCACTGGTGCTGCTACGAGCTAACCAGCTATCCTCACCCGCGCAAAAGCGAGTCATGAGTGTAGTTAGGGCTGCCATTGTCCTCGGCTTTTCCTGTCCAAGGTGTCTGGCTAGCCATTCATCCTGGATATTGTGCTTGAATGCCTCTAAGGCTTCGACGTCCGGACAGTCGACGATCTGGTTCTTCTTTGTGAGAAACCGGTAACAAAGCTTGCGGGCTGACTCCTCGGGTTCTTGGATGATGTGACTTAAATTATGAGCATCCGGGGGCCAGACATAACTCCCTTGAAAATTGGCCCGGAAAGCGTCCTCAAGTTCTTCCCAGCTCCAAATGGAGTTTTCTGGGAGCCTGTTTAGCTAGTGCCGAGCTGGTCCTTTCAGCTTGAGGGGTAAATATTTGATGGCGTGGAGATCATCTCCTCGAGCCATGTGGATGTGAAGAATAAAGTCTTCTATCCAGACGGCAGGATCCGTTGTTCCATCGCACGCTTCGATGTGCACGGGTTTAACCCCTTCTGGGAAATCATGACCCAGCACCTCATCGGTGAAGCATAGAGTGTGTGAGGCTCCTTTGTATCTTGCTATATCGTGGCGTATATCCGGTGGTTGTGGTGTTCGGTATTGACCCCGAACTGTTATGTCACCGGCTCGATTGGCTTAATAGCCGCCGTCCCGTGTGGGGGCTCGATCCCTAGGTCCGAATATAGACCTGGTCTTGCTAGCTTTTTTGTTTAGGTCCTCACGCAGATCATGTTTTTGACTTGTGCTGCACCCTCCTTTCCTTTATTGGGTGGTGGTGCGGGTTTGTATACATGGCTAGCTACTCTATCCCGTCCGTGAGGTGGTCGGTCCGGCTTATCGGCGGTGTTATTTTTTGGTAGGACGGGCGCGACGGCCTCGTCGTCGAATTCAGGCAGCAGTTTGCGCTTGGGGTAGCCTTTGGTTTGTCCGTTAAAGCCATGTTTCTGTTCGGTGTCTAGCACCTTATTCCATCTATCGTTGAGCGTGTCCTGTGCAGCTCGAAGCTGTCTCTGCTGCTTTTTTAGGCTCCGTGCGGTGGCTATAAGCCACCGGTGGAAGCGTCTTTGTTCAGAGGGTTCTTCTCGGACGGTGTACTTGTCGTCATCCAGACTAACCTCTTCTTCGGAGATCAGTTCGTAGTCACCGTCTTCGGCATCGTTGTCATCTGAATGCGGCTTCGGACTCTGTTCATCGTCCTCTCGCTCTTCCTGCTCTATCGCTAGATCTGCGGGGTCTTCGGCTTGTTCCGGAATATCATCGTCATTAGTCACGGTGTTGTTGTCCTTTCCTTTACGGGATTTTGTTCAGCGTTTTGGACACCGATGCTTGGGAGGTTCTTCGGCGGGTTTATCCTCTATGGGATTGTTTTCACCGTTGCCTTCCGCCTCTTTGGGTGTATCCACCATATAGACGTCGTATGAAGATGTAGCTTTCCACTGCCCTGTTATGGGCCGGCTTTGATCTGTATCAGCTTCAGCTTCAAGGTCCATGCCGTCGAAGTCTTCTGAAGCATAGTCGAGTAGATCGGTTAGATCTTCAACAGTGGCTACTAGGTGGGTGGTGGGTGGGGAACAAAATTCTTCATCCCCCTGGGTATAGCGCGGCTGTTCATCAGCCTCCAGTTCAAACCGGATATAGTGCGGCTGTGCGCTCTCATCCAAGGAGAGAGATCTTAACGACCTTGATAGAGGCAAAGGTATCCCGTCTTTCGATGAGATGGTGGCTATCGTTTTTGGTGGAGTAGACTTTGACGATCCGACTATGGACGTGCGAGGACGTCGCGCCTTAGCAATCGCGAAACCAACTCCAAGAGGTAATTGACCACTCCGGAGCACGATCAACCTGACCACGAGGGTCTATTTCCTGCAAGCAAACGAAGAACAAGCAAGAAACTAAGATTACAATCCGGATATTGCGAATATAAGAGGAAAGCTTCATTGATCAAGGTGGGGTTCTGTGACGCCTTTGTCTGGTTGTTGAACACAAACGAAGTACGCAAAGTTGCAGCTATGGCGAACTTTAATCTAAACAAAACCCAAAGTCTAAACGACACCCTAAGGGCTGTATATATGGAGAAAGAGAGGGGGAATTTCGTGGTCCCTTGGGGAAGGGGTCTAAAACCAACCCTAACTCTGTTTTCCCCGCACATACGGACTCTAAAGACAGCCTATACTTTACTATTTCGAAATTACATGGGCCTGGACCAATAATAAGGTGACACATCACCAATAATAGCCTTTGGACGAAATCTATGATGGCATCTTATATATTTTGTCCAAGGATTCTCGCACTCACTATGGTGGCTTCAATGTCTTGAAATCATCACATGTAACTCCGTTCTTGCTCCCCTTGCGCATGCCATCATCGCCATGCTTGTTCTTGCTCCAATGTTCATCCTTCTTGTCCAAGCTAGGCCCTTTTGTAAGCAAGACAAATGTATCCAACTTAGGCAGCATCATATTCTCATGAACATTAGAATCATTACCAAAAAACGAAAGTACCTAGTAATTTAATTGGCGTGCGTGAGCTCTAGTAATTGGTCCGGTATATGTATCAGTTGGGGCTGTGGGTGTAACTCTGTTAGTGATGTCCGCATCATCCTCCCCTTCTTGAATTGAAGTCGTCCTCGACGAAAGCTCATCTTCCTCACCCAAGTAAGGCTTCAAATCTGCAATATTAAATGTGGGACTAACCCCAAAATTTGCAGGCAACTTAAGTTTATATGCATTATCATTTATTTTCTCTAACACCTTGAAAGGACCATCAGCACGTGTCATTAGCTTTGAATTGCGCAAATTAGGAAACCTATCCTTACGCAAATGTAACCAAACAATATCTCCAGGTGCAACAAGCTTATATTTAGCATTCATGCGCTCAATATTTTCCTGAGTTAACTCATGCATTTTTAAGATCAATTCAACACGTTTTATAGGATCAAAATTAACCTTCTCCGAAGATGGAAGAGGCAACAAATCAATAGGTGCACGAGGTAGGAAACCATAGACAATTTCAAAAGGGCACATCTTAGTAGTAGAATGCAATGAACGATTATAAGCAAATTCAATATGAGGCAAGCCTTCTTCCAACATTTTCTTGTTATTCTTCAAAACAGCCCAAAGCATAGTAGACAAAGTTCAATTGACTACTTCAGTTTGTCCATCAGTTTGGGGGTGACAAGTAGTACTAAAAAGCAGTTTAGTCCCCAACTTAGCCCATAAACATCTCCAAAAGTGGCTAAGAAATTTAGTATCACGATATGAAACTATAGTATTTGCTACACCATGCAAGCGAATAATTTCACGAAAGAACAAATCTGCAACATTAACATCATCATCGCTTTTATAACATGGTATAAAGTGTGCCATCTTCGAGAACCTATCCACGACAACAAATATGCTATCCCTCCCCTTCTTTGTTCGAGGTAAACCCAAAACAAAGTCCATAGATATATCTTCCCAAGGAACACTACGGACAGGCAAAGGCATATATAATCCATGAGGGTTGAGTCGTGACTTAGCTTTTTGACATGTAGTGCAGCGAGCAACAAAACGCTCAACATCCCTTCTCATCTTGGGCCAGAAGAAATGTGTAGCAAGTACGTCTTCCGTCTTCTTCACGCCAAAGTGTCCAATTGATCCTCCTCCATGCGCCTCCTGCAACAACAAAAGACGAACAGAGCTAGCCGGAATGCATAGCTTGTTAGACGAAACACAAATCCATCATTAACGATGAACTTGTTCCATGTTCTCCCTTCTTTACAATTCTGCAATACATCTTTAAATTCATAATCATGCACATATTGATCTTTGATGGTCTCCAAACCAAATATTTTAAAGTCAAGTTGTGAAAGCATAGTATAACGACGAGACAATGCATCAGCAATAACATTTTCTTTTCCCTTCTTGTGTTTAATAACATAAGGGAAAGTCTCTATGAATTCAACCCATTTAGCATGTCTACGGTTCAGTTTTGCTTGATGTTTAATGTGCTTCATAGATTCATGATCAGAAGGTATAACAAATTATTTGGGCCATAAATAATGTTGCCATGTTTCCAAAGTCCGAACAAGAGCATATAATTCCTTATCATAAGTAGTATGATTTAGACTAGGCCCACTCAATTTTTCAGAAAAGTATGCAACAGGTTTACCATCTTGTAATAACACAACTCCTAACCCAATTCCACTAGCATCACATTCAAGCTCAAAAGTCTTATTGAAATCAGGAATTTGGAGCAAAGGAGCATGTGTCAACTTATCTTTCAATACCGTGAATGGTTCTTCCTGTGCAGTACCCCAAACAAAAGGCACATCCTTCTTTGTAAGCTCATTGAGAGGTGCAACAATGGTGCTGAAACCTCTCACAAAATGCCTATAGAATCCAGCGAGGCCAAGGAAACTCCTCACGTGTGTGTGACCGTTTTGGGCTGTGGCCAACTCTCAATAGCTTCAATCTTGGCTTTATCAACCTCAATTCCCTGTGGAGTAACAACATAGCCAAGAAAAGATAATCGGTCGATGCAAAAGGAGCACTTTCCAAGGTTACCAAACAAACGTGCATCACGTAGAGCAATAAAAACAGCACGTAAATGTTCCAAATGTTCCTCCAAAGATCTGCTATAAATCAATATATCATCAAAGTATACTACCACAAATCGTCCAATGAAAGCACGTAAAACTTCATTCATTAATCTCATGAAAGTACTAGGTGCATTAGTTACCCCAAAAGGCATGACTAACCAGTCATATAATCCAAACTTAGTTTTTAATGTTGTTTTCCATTCATCTCCCAATTTCATACGAATTTGATGGTATCCACTTCGCAAATCAACTTTGGAGAATATTGTAGAGCCACTTAATTCATCAAGCATATCATCTAGCCTAGGAATAGGAGGACGATAACGAATAGCAATATTGTTAATGCCTCTACAATCAACACACATACGCGATGTACCGTCCTTTTTCGGCACTAGAATAATAGGAACAACACAAGGACTAAGGGATTCACGTATATAACCTTTGTCGAGTAGCTCATGTAATTGACGCATAATCTCCTTCGTCTCCTCTAGATTGGTACGGTATGGTGCGCGGTTGGGTAGCGATGCACCGGGAATTAAGTCAATCTGATGCCCAATCCCTCGAATAGGTGGTAATCCCGATGGCACGTCTTGTGGAAAGACGTCCGCGAACTCCTACAAAATGTTAGTGACAGTAGGAGGCAAAGAGGAAGGCACGTCCTCGAATGAAAATAATGCCTCTTTGCACACAAAAGCATAGCAAACAGATTTGATTAAATCTAGATAATTAATATCAGATTTGGTGGCAAGTAAACATCCACTTTTTAATTTAATTTCAGATGCAACATCAGATGATGGTGTGTTATTAGGCTTCATTTGTTGCTCAAATTCTTTTGCCACAATCTGATTTTCACTCTTATTTTGCTCCTGTTTTGCTTTATTAGCTCTACTAATATCATCTTACAAAATGGAATCGGAGACATAGGAAGCAAAGAAAATACGTTTATCCTTATGAACAAGAGTATACTGATTGTTTCTACAATGGTGTACAGAATTTTTATCAAATTGCCATGGTCTACCAAGTAATAGATAACATGCTTGCATGGGTACCACATGACAATCAACATAATCAGCATGTGTGGAGATACTAAAATGCACACGAACAATACGTGTTACCTTAACCTTGCCGCTGTTGTTGAACCATTGGATGTAGTAAGGATGTGTATGTGGTCTTGTGGTGAGAGATAACTTCTCCACCATCTCAATGCTAGCCAAGTTGTTGCAACTCCCTCCATCTATGATGACGCGAACAGAACAATCCTTCACAACTCCCTTTGTATGGAACAAATTATGCCTCTGATTTTGCTCCGCTTGTGTGACCTGCACACTCAAAACATGTCGAGCAACTAAACATGCATACCTGTCAGCGTCTTCAGGAGCCATGTATTGCATCTCATTTTCAGAATCATCTCCACCATGTTCTTCACGTGTAATAAGAGCCAAAATCTCCTCATCATAGTCACTAGCGGACTCATAACCACCATCCTCAGTAGCAATCATGACACGGTGCGATGCGCATTTGCTCGCATAGTGACCACGACCAGTGCACCGATGACATATAACATGATGTGTTGGCCCTGTGGATGCCATGGATGAAGAAGAGCTCTGCGCAGGACCGGAAGGTGTACTCCTGGTTGATGGTGGTGGTGCCTGTTTGCTTTTATCATGGCTAGAAGTGACGGATGAAGTCGATGGTGGTGCAGCCGGACGTGTCGAAGTAGATGATGCACGTGGTGTCCATGATGAAGGTCGACCTGCAGAAAAATTAGTTCGGGCCAAGGCCTGTCGATCCTGCACTTCATGTTCAGCTTTGGAAGCAAGATGGAATAAACGAGTGATATTATTATGCTCCTTATACTCTAGAATTGTCTGAATCTCTCTATTTAAGCCACCCGTAAAATGTCCAAGCATAGCCTCATTATCCTCAACAATACCACATCTAATCAGGCCAGTTTGTAATTCCTGATAATATTCCTCTACAGAATTTTTTCCTTGTCTAAACGCTGCAATTTCTGAAGTAATTCATGTTGATAATATGGTAGAACCCAACGAGTACGCAGAGCAGTTTTCAAAGCGGCCCAAGTAGTTGGAATATTATACAGATATAATCTACAATATTCAGACCACCATACACAAGCAAAACTAGTGAAAGCACAAAGAGCAGTAGCAACACGTCTCTCCTCGGGATATATTAAACATGTAAAACGTTGTTCGGTTTCTAACTCCCAAGTAAGATATATATTAGGAACATATCTACCCTCAAATGGTGGAATATTCAATTTTAGTTTAGGGAGATGGTCATGATCGCGTACCTGAGGGTGTGGTGCAACCCTACCATTGCGATTATTTGCATGTGGACGACCTCGTGGTTGTGGTGTTGGTTGTTGCACGTAGTTCTGATTTTGATCAACCACATCCTCATAATCCCCCGCGTAATCGTCCTCCTCCTCAGCAGCAGCAGGAGCCACACAAGTATCAACAGCAGCACCAACAGTTTGGCCAGGCTGAAGAGCGACACGACTCACTTTGCGGAGGGCTGTTTCGCGACGTGAAGGTGGTTGTTGTTATTGTTGCAATGGTGCAGCAGGTGGAGGTAGACGCACAAGCACTTCAGCTAATTTGGCATCCAACTTGGTGTCAATTGACTTCTCAATGCCATCTATCATCGCTAGTGCATTGTCAAAACTGGTCATCACATCTTCTACCTGTTGACCCATCATTTGCTGAAATTTATAAGGCAACTCCTTGTTCGTCATGTTCTCCCAGTTAGTCTCGTGGACTTGTGATCCTGGCATGGTTAGAAGCAATAGAAACACACAAAAATATGATCCTACAGACTACTAGAAAATGGTGGTGGCGGGGCATCACAAATCCGTCAAGCAAATCTCAAATTCTTACCAGTTCTTAGCCAGCAGCAGGTGGTGATCGGCAACCGTGGTAGTAAAAACTCTCAAAGCTTGGATAAAGCGATTACCAGGGAGAGTCAAACGCACGACGTAGATGTATGTGGAGCTGAGAAGGCTTATAACATGGTAGCAAAAAGGGTCAGCAATAATCAATTCAGAGATGAAAAGGTGAATAAACTCTCAATGACGATACTGTGCTGGTCCTAGGCTAGACCGTACTAGAGACGCGAGCCTAGAACACTAACAAAATCACGGTGCTGCACGTAATCAAGGGGAAAGCACACTCTCTTTTTTCGCCTCTTTTTTTTGTGCTCCTTTTTTTTGCGCTCCTTTTTTTGTGCCGAAAATCACTATAATGGCGAGTGTCTCAAAACTCTTCCCAAGTCAAACTAAGATGATAGGCACAAAAAAATTGACGATTTTTTTCAGAATCAGGGCAGCGACGACGAAAAAGTGCGGTAAAAAAACAGTATGATGGCACGTGTCTCAAAAGACTCAGAAAAGCCTAAAAACGGGATAGGGAAAAAACATTTTCACCTGCCGAAATTTTGGCCTAAAAACTGCGCGAGGGTCTCCAGACTTTTTTTCCGAGACCTACCAGGCAAGGAAACATGAACCCGAAACTAAATGGATCTCGAGAACAAACCTAATATGAAAAGAACTCGGATTGGTAGTGGATATGGCAGCGGTGGATATGGCAACAGTGGTGGGATATGGCAGCAGTGGTGGGATATGGTAGTGGTGGTGGTATGGCAGCAACGATGAATATGGTGCGGTGGCGACGTGACAAACTATGACAGAACTCGAAACTCTGAAGGACTAGACACTAAGACCAACAACTAGACACGACGATGCAACCCCAAATTCAACAAAGCAAAACCCTAAAAAGGTTATGCAAAGGTTCAGATTGGTTCGGATATGATGAACTAACCCTAATTTTTTTTTGCTTTTTCGTGGACTGTAGGTATGAAGAACAGACTCGATGTAATCTACGAAAAACTATAAAATCTCATCGAGCAACCTGGAAATCTGATACCAATTGATAGAGGCAAAGGTGTCCCGTCTTTCAATGAGATGGTGGCTATTGTTTTTGGTGGAGTAGACTTTGATGATCCGACTATGAACGTGCGAGGACGTCGCGCCTTAGTAATCGCTAAACCACCTCCGAGAGATTATTGACCACGCCGGAGCATGATCAACCTGACCACAAGGGTCTATTTCCTGCAAGCAAACAAAGAACAAGCAAGAAACTAAGATTGCAATCTGTATATTGCGAATATAAGAGGAAAGCTTTATTGATAAAGGTGGGGTTCTGTGACGCCTTTGTCTCGTCGTTGAACACAAACGAAGTACGCGAAGTTGCAGCTATGGCGAACTTTAATGTAAACAAAACCCCAAGTCTAAACGACGCCCTAAGGGCTGTATATATGGAGAAAAAGAGGGGGAATTTCGTGGCCCCTTGGATAAGGGGTCCGAAACCAACCCTAACTCTGTTTTCCCCACACATACGGATTCTAAAAACAGCCTATACTTTACTATTTCGAAATTACATGGGCCTGGCCCAATAATAAGGTGACGCAGCACAATTAATAGCCTCTGGATGAAATCTATGAAGTGGCATCTTTTATATTTTGTCCAAGGCTTCTCGCACTCACTATGGTGGCTTCAAAGTCCTGAAATCATCACTTGTAACTCCATTCTTACTCCCCTTGCGCATGCCATCATCACCATGCTTGTTCTGGCTCCAATGTTCATCCTTCTTGTCCAAGCTAGGCCCTTTTGTAAGATAGACAAATGTATTCAACTTAGGCAGCATCATATTCTCATGAATATTAGAATCATTACCAAAAAACGAAAGTACGTGGGAATTTAATTGGCGTGCGCGAGCTCTAGTAATTGGTCCTGTATATGTATCAGTTGAGGGGCTGTGGATGTAACTCTGTTAGTGATGTCCTCATCAGACCTTGACATGTCGCCAAGTGGTGAGTGCTGGAAAATATCCGCAACACAAAATTTGGCGATAGGGGCCTAATTGGATTTGAGGGGCGCAGTTACGCGTAGTTCGGAATCAGAGACCGGAGCCGAGTCCGGGGTTCCGGCAACACATACCTCACCAGTTGGGTACGTGTGCGGCTCCAACGCCGTAGATTCTGCGGCTCCCGTGGTGGGGTTGAGCTTCCCATCTTCGGGTGACGCAATTTGTTCTGGATCTAGGGCCAGAACTATTGGAGGTGCTATTTCCTAATCCGATGAAAGAGTTAAGACATGATCATCATGGTGGCCAGGGGCGTAGCTCTCGATCTGCTCAAGGTGGCATTCAGTGTTGGCACGAAGCACGAAGCCGCCGAACATGAAGAGTTGGCCGGGAGGGAAAATCCCCTCGACGTCACCATTGCAGTTGACGACGTGATACATTAGTCCTTTCGTCGACGACATAGTGGAACTCTCAATGAAAGCACCAATGTCGGTGTCAAAACCGGCTGATCTCGGGTAGGGGGTCTGATGCGGAGCATCCCAAGGTCATCCCCATGGACATACTGTCGACTCACCAAGTGCCCAAAGGACCAATGACTCGAGCCCGTGCAAGAGCTCTCGAGACCGAGGTGACTTTACTCCTTTCTCAACATCCTCCCAATACACATGAGACATGGCTTCTACCCACATCAGAAACTCTATGCATACTCAGCTACTTGGATGAAGGCCACGGGACAGCTCTGCACAGCGGACA
This sequence comes from Secale cereale, assembly GCA_902687465.1. Taxonomy (NCBI): domain Eukaryota; kingdom Viridiplantae; phylum Streptophyta; class Magnoliopsida; order Poales; family Poaceae; genus Secale; species Secale cereale. The sequence goes on from LR738714.1 coordinate 288,325,750, forward strand.
AGACGGCGAGATCGACAAGTGCTTGGAACAAGAAGAAGTACGGCTGGAGATGCTACAGGCACCGGATGTCCGGCCCACACCGGACGACCGGTCAATTCCAGGCACCGGACGACCGGCGTTCACCGGATGACCAGCGACTCCCTGACGACCAGATGACTGGAAGCCACCGGACGTCCATGACACCGGCGACAGAACATAATTAGCGGAAATCTGAGGATTACCGGACGTCCGGTCCCTCCCGAGCCACCGGACGTCCGGTGACCCAGCGGATGTCCGACCCGACGGCACCACCTCATGTAATGTATACTCGTTGACTTCCATCCTTTCGGGGTAGCTTTTGCATAGCTCATCATAGACCTTAGTGGTTCCTCTCCTATGAGACCGCGGCCTCTTCGGAGAAGATCCACCTCGGATTCAAGACCTCCTTCGTGGAGAAGATCCCAAGGGATAATCCAAGACCTCCTTCGGGAGAAGACTATCTTTGTACCACCGTTGTTGACTATGGATCGTGTGTCTTGATATGTATCGTGGATCTAGCACCTGTGTGACCATATTTGTGTTGATTTGAGTGTTTCCCCTCGGGTTTTCCTCCGTGTCTTCCTTGTGTTCTCCGTGGTCATCGTGGGATAACCTCCTTTCGTGAAAGATCTGCCGATTAGGGTTCCACCCTACATCATATTATGGTATCATGAGCATAGGTTGATCACGAATTTGGAGCCCACACCCTGTTTTCTAGCTTGTTTTTGTTGTGTTCTTCCCAATTTCGAAAATTCCCCACAAAACTAGCCCCAAATTTTTTTGTGATCTGTTGATTTGGCAAGGTTTTGTTGAATTTTGTTCCATGGATTTGCTGTGCCACAAGTGGATCTAGCTTTTCCCCACCTTTTCACCGATTTTCCTCCGCAAATTCGGCCAAGTTTGACCAATTCTTCCTCGGATCATCAAACCCTAGCCCAGACCTACCGGACGACCGACGACTTACTGGACGTCCGGCACCCCGCGAAGCACCGGACGTCCGTTAAACACCGGACGACCGGCACCCCATCTACAGAAGCTTTTACCGGATTTCCGGCCCCGACCGGACGACCGGCGTTCCACCGGACGTCCGACATACCCTGACGAAACTGAATTTTTGTCCATTTTGTTCCACCTTCCGCTACCACCCACACTTTCATACATTCATCTACCATCTACCACCATTCATACCACCACATCTTCCGCAACCACCATCGCTTAACCGCTACGATTTTGAACGTTTTGTCTCCCTTTGCCTTGGATACTTGAGTTGTGGTTTCACCATTTCCTCGTGTGTTTTGGCTATCTTGGAACAGAGCGACATCGACAAGACCACCTCTCAACCTCAACAAGGACGGTAACATTGACGACGCTTTGTCATCCTACCTTGCAATTGCATTGTCAACCTATGGACCATCTTTGCGTAGCTTTCCCATTGAGACTAGCCATTTGAGTATTGCCGGGCCACGACACTTGTGCACATTAGTGATAGTCATTGATATTGCATACTACATCATCATATCTCCGTGTGCAACAAGAGTGATCCGCACACACAATAGCTACCTTGATCCGAGAAGCATGCATAAGTGCCCAAAGAAAGAGCTCACAAGCTTTTAAGCAAAGAGCCAAACAAAGCTTATAAGCAAAAGGGAAATAGCATCATACGCCTTGCATCAAACGAGATCATATGAGATAGCAATACATCATCTTGTGCTCAAGCATCGGCACATCATACACTCATAGCATACTTGTGATAGATAGTCGTTACATTTTGCCTCTTATAGGTTGTGCACAAGTGCGTATCCGCCTATTAAGCAATCGGTTAGCGTCTCTCTAGTGTTGTGCAACACGAGCATTTTCCGTGGTTTCCACATTTTCGCTCACCCTTGGTTGCACAACCACATTTATCTATCCGTGCGTGTGTTCCGTGTGCTACTTTGCTAGTGATCTACTTGTTGCATGAGCAATTTGTGAACCATTTTCAACATCATTGAGTCACTTTGACGATTGCATTGAATTTATGCCACCATCCTAACCAAGCTCCTCTCAAAGCTTTACTTGTGTAGGTGTGAGAATCGACACGAAGTGGTACCAATAGTGCTATTTCCGGGTTACATTATTGAGTGATCATTGATCAATTTTCAACTTCGGTTAAGGTACATTTGGTACTGTCTTCTCCTTTCTCCCACTCACATACTTGCTTGTGATGACGGATAGGCCAAGTACATCTTCGAACCCGATCTTCGACGATCCTCAAGAAGCGAACAACTACGTCACCAAACTACATCTCTTCGGTGTCCAACGAGCTCTCCATCAAGAAAGTGAAGCTCTGCGCGAATACATTGGTCAAGTCGTCGAGGACGCGCGCCAATTTGAAGCAAGAACAAGAGAGCAATTTGACATCATCAAGACCAACATGTCTACCCAATTTGACGAGCTACGGACTTTGATAGTCAACCGACGTTCTTCTTCCACATCTTCTCAAAGACGAATCCGCTCAAGTCGACATACCGACTCCACAGAAGGCTCAAGTACCCCTACATCAAACACTCTTCGTCATGCCGCACGTCAAGCTCGACATGACAATCGGAATCCACTTCAGGACAAGAGTTCACAAGAGCTATTTGCAGAGCAAGAAAGCCGACATCTTCAAAACCAAGCTACACTTGAGCAAGCACAAGAACGACAATGACTACGCCAACAACAACAAGAGCGAGCACGACAATACCAAGAAGAACAAGATGCCGAGGCTAATCGTCAAGCACAACAATGTCGAGAAGCCCAAGCTCTTGAGGCGCAACGAGCATTATGTGATTCACATTGCAATGTGCCAGCTCGCACTTGACACACTCGTCAAGAAGAGGATTTCCTTTGCGATGAGATGCAAGAGAGATGCCACCAAGCAAGAATGCAAGACGAAGTTCCACCTCAAGCGCGACAAGAGCAACAACCTCAACAAGAACAACAAGCTCGGCAAGTACACGATGACAATGGGCATCTACTTCGACAAGAGCAACATGATATTGCCAATCGCCAAAATCAAGAACGCCTTCCAAATAGGCAAGGAAACAATGAAGAGCATCGATATGGCAAGCTTAAGTTCACCATGCCAAAGTTTTCCGGAAGCAATGATCCAGAAGACTACCTCTCATGGGCATTGAAGGTTGACAAGATCTTTCGCCTTCACAACTCCGATGAAGAGAAGAAGATTGCAATGGCCTCCCTTGAGTTCCAAGACTATGTCCTCATTTGGTGGGAGCAAATCATAGAGAGAAGAGAAGCAAAAGGAGAACCTCCTATCACCACTTGGGCTCAAATGAAGGAAGTCATGAGAGCATGCTTTGTGCCAACACACTACAACCGTGACTTGTTCAAGAAGCTACAACTCCTCAACCAAGGTACCAAGTCTGTTGAAGAGTACTACAAGGAGATGGAGATTGCCATGATAAGAGCCAACATCACGGAAGATGAAGAGCAAACAATGGAGATATTCTTGAATGGACTCAACTATCCTATCAAGAAGATTGCGGACTTTCAACCATACACCAATCTCCTCGAGCTCGTACATCAAGCAACCAAAGTGGAGCGACAAGTTCAAGAGGACTACAAGTACTCCAAGTTCAACTCCAAGAACTTCGGCTCCTACAACCAAGCTTCAACGACTTCGGCTACTCCTCCTACCTCTACCAAGACATCTACAAACTTCGGTGACAAGTCAAGCTACAAGAATGCGACTACATCGAGTCGTCCACCTTCTACCAACAACTTCAAGCCAAGAGTTTCATCATCTACAACTCCAACCGAGGACAACTCCAAGACGAGTTCCATCAAATGCTTCAAGTGCCAAGGGCGAGGCCACAAGTCATTTGAGTGCAAGACCATTCGCACCATGATCATCAACGATGACGGATCTTATGACTCAATGAGCGACGATGAGATGGAAGCACTTGAGCAAGTAGCTATGCGTCACCAAGTGAACGAAGATGAAGACCATCAAGTGTTTTGCGACAATGAATCAAGTCCTAATCTTGTTGTCTCCAAGGTCTTGACACTCCAACACCAACAAGATGACGACCAATGATGTCATATCTTCCATACCAAGGCCGGCATCAATGGACGCTCCGTCAAGGTTATCATCGATGGAGGAAGTTGTCAGAACTTGGCAAGTGAAGAGCTATGCGCCAAGCTACATTTGGTCAAGACGAAGCATCCTCATCCCTACAAGGTCCAATGGCTTAATGACGCCGGAATTCTTCGAGTCGAGCACACCGTGCAAGTCTCCTTCAAGATAGGTGCCTACGAGGACACTCTTGAGTTTGATGTGGTCCCTATGTCCGTGTGCCACCTTATTCTTGGACTACCATGGCAATATGATCGTGGAGTCACACATAATGGACGGACCAATCACTATAGCTTCAAGATGAAGGGAAAGGAATTTGTGCTACGACCAATGTCTCCAAGTCAAGTAGCCGCCGACTAGCACTTACCTACCAACCATCGTGGAGAGAATGGTGAGAGAGTGAGCCACCAAAAGGAGAGTGAGAGCCACAAGCCAAATATGAGCCACTCCACGATGAGCGATAAGAAGCAACTAGTGCTATTTGCCACCAAAAGTGAGATGAGAGAAGTGTGTGAGAACCCATCGAGTGTCTTTCACCTTGTGCTTTTATGCAAAGGGGAAGCCAAACCTACTAACACTTCACCACCTCTACCTTTAGTGTTGTCTCAATTGTTGCAGGAATTCTCGGACGATTTTCTCGATGAGCTACCTCCGGGTCTACCTCCACTTCGCGGAATCGAACACCGCATCGACCTCATACCCGGCGCACCACTTTCAAACAAGGGTCCTTACCGCGTCAACCCCGAGGAAACCAAGGAGATACAACGGCAAGTGCAACAACTCATCGACAAAGGTCATGTACGTGAAAGCTTAAGCCCTTGTGTCGTTCCGGTTATTCTCGTGCCTAAGAAAGATGGAAGTTTTCGCATATGCTCCGGTTGTCGACCTATAAATGCTATCACTGTTAGTTACCGTTATCCTATCCCACGCTTAGACGACATGCTTGATGAATTATGTGGTGCCACCATCTTTTCAAAAATTGATCTTAAAAGTAGTTACTACCAAATTCACATTCAACAGGGTGATGAGTGGAAAACGGCTTTCAAAACCAAATTTGGATTATATGAGAGGCTTGTCATGCCAATGGGTTTATCGGAAGCACCCGGTTCATTTATGCGTCTTATGCATTTTTGTCTACGACCCTACATAGGCATCTTTGTAGTGGTTTACTTTGATGACATCCTCGTTTTTAGCAAATCGCTTGAGGACCATGTGACGCACATCCGTATGGTTTTACAAACCCTTCAGAAAGAGCGCTTATATGCTAACACAGAGAAATGCACTTTTGGCGTTGACAAGGTCGTCTTCCTAGGATTTGTTGTTTCTTCACAAGGTGTCCACGTTGATGAAACAAAAATTGAAGCAATTAAAACTTGGCCTCAACCAATGAATCTCATGCAAGTGCATAGTTTCCTTGGTCTAGCCGGTTTCTACCGACGTTTTGTAAAGGACATTAGCACCATTGCTATGCCTCTACACGCCTTGAGCAAGAAGAACGCACCCTTCATTTGGGGTCCTTCACAAGACACCGCGTTCAATGAGCTAAAAAGCTTGCTTACACACGCACCACTTCTAGCCCTACCAAACTTTGATAAACCTTTCGAGATTCATTGTGATGCTAGTGGTACCGACATAGGTGGCGTGTTAATGCAAGAGAAACGCCCAATTGCGTACTTTAGCGAGAAGCTATCCGGAGCGCAACTTAACTACCCCATCTATGATAAAGAGCTTTATGCATTGGTGAGAGTTTTACGTGTTTGGGAACATTATCTTAGACCTCATGAATTCATTCTTCATACGGACCATGAGACTCTCAAGTATCTCAAGGGTCAAACTAAGTTGAACAAGCGTCATGCTAAGTGGAGTGAGTTCATTGAGTCGTTTCCCTATGTCATCAAGTACATCAAAGGCAAAGAAAATGTTGTGGCGGATGCGCTTTCCGCAAATGCATGCTTGTTACACAACTTGAGTTGAATGTTATTGGCATTGAGCACATAAAAGATTTATATGAGCATGATCCTTTCTTTACAAATCCTTATGCTAAGTGTTTGACTCACACTTCTTGGGAACGTTACTACATAAAGGATGGATATCTTATGAGAGCTAACAAACTTTGCATTCCCGAGTCTTCGCTTCGTTTGCTCCTTTTGCAGGAATCTCATGGAGGCGGACTCATGGGCCACTTTGGACGTGACAAGACATTTGCTACGCTCTCGAAGAACTACTTTTGTCCCAAGATGCTACGTGACGTCTCACGTCTCACAAACCGATGTTCTACATGCCACAAAGCTAAGTCAAAAGCTCAATCTCATGGTCTTTACATGCCACTTCCTATTCCATACCATCCATGGGAAGACATAAGCATGGACTTTGTACTTGGATTGCCTAGGACTCAAAAGGGCAAAGATTCCGTGTTTGTTGTCGTGGATAGATTCTCTAAAATGGCTCATTTCATTCCTTGTAACAAGATCGACAATGCTTCACATGTTGCAAATCTCTTTTGTAGGGAGATCATTCGTCTACATGGAGTGCCCAAGACGATCGTGTCGGACCGGGACGTCAAGTTCTTGAGCTACTTTTGGAAGACTCTATGCGCCAAACTCGGAATCAAGCTACTCTTCTCTTCGGCATACCATCCACAAACCGACGGCCAAACGGAGGTGACAAACCGCACGCTTTCGACGCTTCTTCGCGTGTTGATCAAGAAGAACATCAAGGAATGGGAGCAATGCTTGCCCATCGCTGAGTACGCCTACAACCGCGCAAGACATTCGACTACCGGCAAGTCCCCTTTCGAGGTCGTCTACGGCTTCAACCCGTTGTGCCCATTGGACATCCTCCCTCTACCTCTACAAGAGCGCACGAACATGGACGCAACTGCACGAGCGAGCTATCTCAAGAAGGTGCATGACGATACAAGGGCAATGATCGAGCGACAAGTCCATTGTCTCACCAGCAAGCTCAACGTCAACAAGGCACCCATGGTGTTCCAACCGGGAGATCTTGTTTGGCTTCATCTTCGCAAGGACCGTTCCCCACACGGGCGCAAGCCCAAACTACTACCTCGCACCGACAGACCCTTCAAGGTGCTTGCACGCTAAAACAACAACGCCTACAAGATTGACATCCCACGAGACAGGTACTCCGTGAGCGATACTTTCAACATCAAGGACCTATTTCCTTTCCATGGTGATGAAGATTTCGATCCGAGGTCGGATCTTTTCCAAGGGAGGGGAGATGATGCGGAGCATCCCAAGGTCATCCCCATGGACATACCGTCGACTCACCAAGTGCCCAAAGGACCAATGACTCGAGCCCGTGCAAGAGCTCTCGAGACCGAGGTGACTTTACTCCTTTCTCAACATCCTCCCGATTCACATGAGACATGGCTTCTACCCTCATCAGAAACTCTATGCATACTCAGGTACTTGGATGAAGGCCACCGGACAGCTCTGCACAGCGGACAAGACGACGAGATCAACAAGTGCTTGGAACAAGAAGAAGTACGGCAGGAGATGCTACAGGCACCGGACGTCCGGCCCACACCGGACGACCGATCACTTCCAGGCACTGGACGACCGGCGTTCACCGGACGATCAGCGACTCCCAGACGACCGGGCGACCGAAAGCCACCGGACGTCCGTGACACCGGCGACAGAACATAATTAGTGGAAATCCGAGGATTACTAGACGTCCGGTCCCTCCCGAGCCACCGGACGTCCGGCGACCCAGCGGACGTCCGATCCGACGGCGCCACCTCATGTAATATATACTCGTTGACTTCCATCATTTCGGGGTAGCTTTTGGATAGCTCATCATAGACCTTAGTGGTTCCTCTCCTACGAGACCGCGGCCTCTTCGTAGAAGATCCACCTCGGATTCAAGACCTCCTTCGTGGACAAGATCCCAAGGGATAATCCAAGACCTCCACCGGGAGAAGACTATCTTTGTACCACCGTTGTTGACTATGGATCGTGTGTCTTGATATGTATCGTGGATCTAGCACCTGTGTGACAATATTTGTGTTGATTTGAGTGTTTCCCTTCATGTTTTCCTCCGTGTCTTCCTTGTGTTCTCCGTGTTCATCGTGGGATAACCTCCTTTCATGAAAGATCTACCGATTAGGGTTCCACCCTACATCAGGGTCCCGAACTATGCGTCTGAGGATCGATGGTAATAGGAGGCAGGGGACACGATGTTTACCCAGGTTCAGGCCCTCTCGGTCGAGGTAAAACCCTACTTCCTGTTGTATTAGTATGAGTGAATATGTGTACATGAGTTCATCTACCTCGAGATCGTAATGGCTAAACCCTAGGTCTAGCCTATGAGGATATTATGATTCTTCTCCAGCCTCTATGGACTAAACCCTCCGGTTTATATACACACCAGACGGTCCTAGGGTTTGTACATATCATCTTGCAGAGGAAGGAAAATCTACACCCGAGCCTAAAACTTGCCATTTACAAGAATCCAGGAGTCCTATCCGTATATGAGAGATGATCTTCTATAATAATCTTCACGGCTCACCAATTCGGGCCACTAGGAGTTTGTCTGGCCACCTGAAGGGCCCCCGATCCAGGACTCCCTCACGCGCCTTGGGCCCGGGGGCTACTGTCAGCGTTCTGGGAACGGGGGTACCCAGACTTGCCTGCCTGTGGCCCAGGGCGTGGCTCATCCAGCGGCCTGGTACGGCCCATCTTCATCAGCAACCACTCAAGACCCACGCGAGGTGGACGACGCAAGACCTCCCCTGGTGCGGCCTCACTAGGCTGGCTCCCGAGGAGCGGAGATATCAAGGCAAGGGACACCTCGTGAGGTTCGCGTGACATGAGCCATGACGACCAAGGCCAGGCGGGCGTCAGCGAGCGAACGAAGCCAGTTTCCTCTTTGGTGCTCAAGGGGCAAACGCAGGCGAGGAGTCCCAAGGCGTCAGGCAAAGGTTTCCATATCGGCGCAATGAGACCAAGACCAGCAGGACGGCAGGGCGAACGTCACCACGGAGCCCACGACGACGTCACCGCCAGAGCCTTTGGCAGGCAAAGACCACCTTTTGTTAGGATAGCTTGTACTAGCTGTCCCCCTTCAAACTTGGCCGTTGTGGGATCCATTCCCGCTCAATATTTGGGAAGACGACCCAGGCCTCTATAAATAGGACCTAGCCACCACCATATGGGGCATCTCATCTTGAGCTGACCCAACCTTTGGCGGAGGATCATTCAGACCACCAGCTCACCGAGCACAAGAACACCTCTCCTAAGGAGGCTGTTCTTCCCGTGTACTTGTTCATCCTCGGTCAACAAGGCAATCCACCACACCACACTGGATTAGGGTATTACACCACAACGGTGGCCCAAACCAGTATAAATCCTTGTGTCTCTTGTTCTTTGGGTTTGGCGAGCTAGGCCTAGGAATCGGTGCGAGAGCGAACTAGAGCGGAAAGGAGAACTTCGTGCGCACCCAGTGTTTGAACCTTAAGGGATTTCCGAAACCCACGAATCTGACAGTCAAGTACAACAACGTCGAGAAGGTCAAGCCCTCGAAGCGCAACATGCCCTATGTGACTCACATCGCAATGTTGCAACTCGCAATCAACACATTCGTCAAGAAGATGAAGCACTTCGAGACGAGATGCAAGAGAGGCATTATCAAGCACGAATGCAACGCCAAGTTCCTCCTCAAGCGCGACAAGAGCAAGAACCTCAACAAGAACCACAAGCTCAGCAAGAACAACATGACAATGAGCTTCGACCACGCCAAGAGCAACATTAGGTTGGCCATCCTCCAAATCAAGAATGCCCTCACAATAGGCAAGCAAACAATGAAGAGCATCGCTATGGCAAGCTCAAGTTCACAATGCCAAAGTTCTCCGGAAGCATTGATCCTGAAGACTACCTCTTATGGGCATTGAAAGTTGACAAGATCTTTCGACTACACAACTTTGATGAAGAAAAGAAGATCGCAATGGCATCCCTTGAGTTCCAAGACTATGTTCTCATTTGATGGGAGCAAGTCATAGAGAGAAGACAAGCAAAAGGTGAACCACCTATCACTACCCAGAATCAAATGAAGGATGTTATGCAAGCACGTTTCGTGCCAACACACAACAACCGCAACTTGTTCAAAAAGTTGCAACTCCTCAAGCAAGGAACCAAGTCCGTTGAAGAGTACTACAAGGAAATGGAGATTGCCATGATAAGAGCCAACATCATGGAATATGAAGACCAAACTATGGCGAGATTCTTGATGATAGAGGCAAAGGTGTCCCGTCTTTCGATGAGATGGTGGCTATCATTTTCAGTGGAGTAGACTTTGACGATCTGACTACGAACGTGCGAGGACGTCGCGCCTTAGCAATCGCTAACCCAACTCCGAGAGGTTATTGACCACGCCGGAGCACGATCAACCTGACCACGAGGGTCTATTTCCTGCAAGCAAACGAAGAACAAGCAAGAAACTAAGATTGCAATCTGGATATTGCGAATATAAGAGGAAAGCTTTATTGATCAAGGTGGGGTTCTGTGACGTCTTTGTCTGGTCGTTGAACACAAACGAAGTACGCGAAGTTGCAGATATGGCAAGCTTTAATCTAAACAAAACCCAAAGTCTAAACGACGCCCTAAGGGCTGTATATATGGGGGGAAGAGGGGGGAATTTCGTGGCCCTTGGTGGAGGGGTGCGAAACCAACCCTAACTCTTGTTTCCCGACGCATACGGACTCTAAAAATAGCCTATACTCAAGTATTTCGAAATTACATGGGCCTGGCTCAATAGTAAGGTGACGCATCACCTATAATAGCCTCTGGATGAAATTTATGAAGTGGCATCTTGTATATTTCATCCAAGGCTTCACGCACTCATTATGCTGGCTTCAAAGTCCTGAAATCATCACTTGTAACTCCATTCTTGTTCCCCTTGCGCATGCAATCATCTCCATGCTTGATCTTGCTCCAATGTTCATCCTTCTTGTCCAAGCTAGGCCCTTCATTTGTAAGCTAGACAAATGTATCCAATTTAGGCAGCATCATATTCTCATGAACATTAGAATCATTACCAAGAAACGAAAGTACCTGGTAATTTAATTGGCGTGCGCGAACTCTAGTAATTGGTCCTATATATGTGTCAGTTGGAGCTGTGGGTGTAACCTTGTTAGTGATGTCCTCATCACTTGAATGTACTCAACTATCCTATCAAGAAGATTGCGGACTTCCAACCATGCACCAATCTCCTAGAGCTAGTACACCAAGCAACTAAAGCGGAGCGACAAGTACAAGAAGACTACAAGTACTCCAAGTTCACCTCCAAGAACTACGTCACCTACAACCAAGCTTCAACGACTTTGGCACCTCATACCTCTACCAAACCATCTACAAGCTTAGGTGACAAGTCAAGCTACAAGAACTCGACCACATCAAGTCGTCTCCCTTCTTCAAACAACTTCAAGGCAAGAGTTTCATCATCTACAACCCCAACCGAGGATACCTCCAAGACGAGCTCCATCTAGTGTTTCAAATGCCAAGGATGAGGCCACAAGTCATTTGAGTGCAAGACCGTTCGCACCATGATCATCAATGACGACGGATCCTATGAATCAATGAGCGATGACGAGATGGAAGCCCTTGAACATGTAGCTATGCATCGCCAAGTAAATGAAGAGGAAGACCATCAAGTGTTTTGCGACAATGACTCGAGTCTTAATGTCGTTGTTTCCAAGGTCTTGACACTTCAACATCATCAAGATGAAGATCAATGATGTCAAATCCTCCATACCAAGGCCGGCATCAATGGATGTTCCGTCAAGGTTATCATCGATGTAGGAAGTTGTCATAACATGGCAAGTGAAGAGATTTGCGACAATCTACAATTGGTCAAGACGAAGCACCCTCACCCCTACAAGGTACAATGGCTTAGCGACGCCGGAACAACTCGAGTCGAGCACACCGTGCAAGTATCCTTCAAGATAGGCGCCTACGAGGACACATTGGAGTGTGATGTGGTCCCTATGTCAGTTGGCCACCTTCTCCTTTGAAGACCATGGTAATACGATCGCGGAGTCACCCACAACGGACGGGCCAACCATTACAACTTCAAGATGAAGGTCAAGGAGTTTGTTCTATGTCCTATGTCGCAAAGTCAAGTGGTCGCCGACAAACAAGTATCTACCAACCATCATGGAGAGAATGGTGAGAGAGTGACCCACCAAAAGGAGAGTGAGAGCCACAAGCCAAATTTGAGCGCCTCCGCGATGAGCGACAAGAAGCAACTAGTGTTATTTGCTACCAAAAGTGAGATGAGCAAAGTTTGCGAGAACCCATCAAGCGTCTTTCACCTATGCTTCTATGCAAAGGGGAAGCAAAACCTACTAACACTTCACCACCTCCACCTTTAGTGTTGTCTCAATTGTTGCAGGACTTCCAAGATGTCTTTCCCGATGAACTACCTCCGGGACTACCTCCTCTTCGCGGCATCGAGCACCGCATCGACCTCATCCCCGGAGCGCCTCTTCCTAACAAGGCACCGTACGGCGTTAACCTGGAAGAGACAAAGGAGATCCAACGGCAAGTCCAACAACTCATTGTCAACGGACACGTCCGCGAAAGCATGAGCCCTTGTGCCGTTCCGGTAATCCTCGTCCCCAAGAAATATGGTAGTTACCACATGTGTTCGGATTGCCGTCCCATTAATGGTATCACCGTTAGATACCATAACCCAATACCGAGCTTAGATGATATGCTTGATGAACATAGCAGAGCCACAATCTTTTCCAAGATTGATCTCAGAAAGTAGCTATTACCAAATCCGCATACAAGAGGGTGATGAGTGGAAAACTTCTTTCAAAATGAAGTTCGGGTTATATGATTGGCTTGTTATGCCTACGGGTTTATTTGAGGCACCCGACACGTTTATGAGAATGATGCACTATGTTCTTAGGCCATACATCTGAGTCTTTGTAGTAGTCTACTTTGATGACATCCTTAGTTTTAGCAAATCTCTCAAAGACCATGTGAATCATCTTCGCACCGTTTTGCAAACCCTCCGCAAGGAAAAACTTTATGCCAATATGGAAAAGTGCAAATTATGTGTAGACAAACTAGTGTTCTTAGGATTTGTTGTCTCATCAAAAGATGTGCATGTAGACAAAACTAAATATGAAGCTATTAACACTTGGCCAACATGGTGCGGAGCATCCCAAGGTCATCCCCATGGACCCCTCATCGCCTCACCAAGTGCCCAAAGGACCCATGACTAGAGCCCGTGCAAGAGCTTTCGAGACCGAGGTGACCTCGCTCCTCTCTTTACATCTTTCGGATTCACCCGAGACACGACTCCTACCTTCATCAGAGACTCTATGCATACTCAGGTGCTTGGACGAAGGCCGCGGGACAGCTCAACACGATGCGCGAGAGGACAGGCCCGACAAGTACACGAGACAAGAAGAAGGAAGGCTGGAGATGCTACAGGCACCGGACGTCCGGCCTGCACCGGACGACCGGAAGACATCGGACGTCCGGCCTCCCCCAGTCGACCGGACGACCGGAAGCCACCGGACGTCCGTGACAACGGCGACATAAGCTAATTAGCGGAAATCCGAGGATTACCGGACGTCCGGTCACTCCGGAACCACCGGACGTCCGGTAACCCACGGACGTCCGCCCCGACGGCGCCTACCCATGTAATATAAATACCGTTGACTCCCTTCCGTTAGACCTAGCTGTGGTTTAGCTCATTTCTCATACTTGTGTGGATTTCTCCCACGAGACGGTGCGCCTCTACGGAGAAGATCCACTACGGATTCAGGACCTCCTTCACAGAGAAGATCCCCAGGGATATCAAGACCTCCTCACGGAGAAGACTATCTGTATCACCGTTGTTGACTTTGGACCATGGATCTCGACTTTGTATCGCGAATCTAGCACTTGTGTGATTGCTTTCGTGTTGATTTGAGTGTTCTCTCTTGTGTTTTCCCCGTCTTTCTCCTTGCTTTCCCCATGTTCATCGTGTGCCACCCTCCAAATCGTGAAAAGTCCGCTGATTAGGGTTCCACCCTACATCATCTTGGTATCAGAGCAAGGTTGATCACGATTTTGGAGCCCCACACATTTGTTTTCTAGCTTGTTTTTGTTGTGTTCTTCCCAATTTCGAAAATTCCCCACAAAAAGAGCCCCAAATTTTTTTGTGATCTGTTGATTTGGCAAGATTTTGTTGACTTTGTTCCATGGATTTGCTATGCCACGTGTCGATCTAGCAATTCTCCACCCTCTCCACCTCTTTCCACCGCAAATCCGACCACGTTTGATCACTTTCGCCACGGATCCCACCAACCGCACCCAGACCTACCGGACATCCGTCGTTTACCGGACGTCCGGCCCCTCTCGAGACACCGGACGTCCGCTAAACACCGGACGACCGGCACCCCGACAACAGAAGCTTTTACCGGATTTCCGGTCTCCACCGGACGTCCGACCCATCCAGACCGACCGGACGACCGGTAACTGCCGGACGTCCGACAGACCCTGACGAAGCTGGACTTGTTCAGTTCCGTTCCACCTTCCTCTACCACCCACCTCCCGCAAATACCTTCCACTCTCCGCAACGGCCATCTACCTTCCGCAACCACCATCGCTTTCCCGCTCTGAGTTTGAAAAGTGTGTCTCCCTTTGCCTTGGATACTTGAGTTGTGGTTCCACCGTTTCCTTGGATGTTTAGGCTACCTTGGGACGGCAAGACTTCGACAACACCACCGCTCAACTTCGGCAAGGACGGTAACATCGACGACACTTCACTCACCCTACCTTGCAATTGCATTGTCACCCTATGAACCATCTTTGCGTAGCTTTCCCATTGAGACTAGCCATTTGAGTATTGCCGGGCCACGACACTTGTGCGCATTAGTGATAGTCATATATATTGCATACCACATCATCATGGTATCATCATTGTAAGTACCACGACATCATCTTGCATATCTCTGTGTGCCGCAAGAGTGTCCCGCATACACAACAACTACATTGATCCGAGAAGCATGCATAAGTATCCAAAGAAAGAGCTCACAAGCTTCTAAGCAAACGAGCCAATCAAAGCAAAGTTACAATATCATCATACGCCTTGCATCCAAAGAGATCATACATCATAGCAACATCATCTTGTGCTCAAGCATCGGCACATCATACACTCATAGCATACTTGTGATAGATAGTCGTTACGTTTTGCCTCTTATAGGTCGTGCACAACTGCGTATCTGCCTATTAAGCAATCGGTTAGCGTCTCTCTAGCGTTGTGCAACACGAGCATTTTCCGTGGTTTACCACATTTTTCGCTCATCCTTGGTTGCACAGCCACATTTATCTATCCGTGCGTGTGTTCCGTGTGCTACTCTTTGCTAGTGATCTACTTGTTGCTTGAGCAAATTTGTGAACCATTTTCAACATCATTGAGTCACTTTGACGATTGCATTAAATTTGTGCCACATCCTAACCGAGCTCCTCTCAAAGCTTTACTTGTGTAGGTGTGAGAATCGACACGAAGTGATACCAATAGTGCTATTTCCGGGTTACATTGTCGAGTGATCATTGATCCATTTTCAACCTCGGTTAAGGTACATTGATATTGTCTTCTCCTTTCTCCCACTCACATACTTGCTTGTGATGATGGATAGGCCAAGTTCATCTTCGAACCCGATCTTCGACGATCCTCAAGAAGCGAACAACTACGTCACCAAACTACATCTATTCGGTGTCCAACGAGCTCTACATCAAGAGAGTGAAGCTATGCGAGAGTACATTGGTCAAGTCGCCGAGGACGCGCGCCAATTCCAACAAAGCACTAAGGAGCAAATCGACCTCATCAACACCAACATGTCTACTCAATACAATGAGCTCCGGACATTGATCATCAACCGACGTTCTTCCTCAACATCATCTCAACGACGAAGCCGCTCAAGTCGACATACCGATTCCACGCAAGACTCAAATACACATACGTCAAACACTCTTCGTCAAGCCGCACGTCAAGCTCGACATGAACATCGGCATCCTCTACATGACAAGAGTTCACAAGAGTTATTCGACGAGCAAGAAAGCCGACATCGTCAAAACCAAGCTACACTTGAGCAAGCACAAGAACGGCAACGACTACGCCAACAACAACAAGAGCGAGCTCGTCAATATCAAGAAGAACAAGATGCCGAGGCAAACCGCCAAGCACAACAACGTCGAGAAGCTCAAGCTATGGAGGCGCAACGTGCTCTACAAGATGCACATCACAATGTGGCCGCCCGCAACCGACACACTCGTCAACAAGAGGATCTCCTTCGTGATGAAGTGCAACATGGACGACATCAAGCAAGAATGCAAGAAGAAGCTCCTCCTCAAGCACGGCATGAGCAACAATACCAACAAGAACATCTACACCCTCAAGAGCACCAAGATATGGCAAACCGCCAAAATCGAGATCGCCCTCCCAATAGGCAAGGAAACAATGACGAGCATCGCTATGGCAAGCTCAAGTTCACCATGCCAAAGTTCTCCGGAAGCATTGATCCCGAAGACTACCTCTCATGGGCATTGAAGGTTGACAAGATATTTCGCCTTCACAACTTTGATGAAGAGAAGAAGATCGCTATGGCATCCCTTGAGTTCCAAGACTATGTTCTCATTTGGTGGGAGCAAATCATAGAGAGAAGAGAAGCCAAGGGCGAACCTCCTATCACCACTTGGGCTCAAATGAAGGAAGTGATGAGAGCACGCTTCGTGCCTACACACTACAACCGCGACTTGTTCAAGAAGCTCCAACTCCTCAAGCAAGGAACCAAGTCCGTTGAAGAGTACTACAAGGAGATGGAGATTGCCATGATACGAGCAAACATCACGGAAGATGATGAGAAAACTATGGCGAGATTCTTGAATGGACTCAATTATCCCATCAAGAAGATTGCGGACTTCCAACCATACAACAATCTCCTCGAGTTAGCACACCAAGCAACCAAAGCGGAGCGACAAGTTCAAGAGGACTACAAGTACTCCAAGTTCAACTCCAAGAACTTCGGCTCCTACAACCAAGCTTCAACGACTTCGGCTACTCTTCCTACCTCTACCAAGCCATCTACAAACTTCGGTGACAAGTCAAGCTACAAGAATGCGACTACATCGAGTCGTCCACCTTCTACCAACAACTTCAGGCCAAGAGCTTCCTCAACTACAACTCCAACCGAAGATAACAACAAGACGAGCTCCATCAAATGTTTCAAGTGCCAAGGACGAGGCCACAAGTCATTTGAGTGCAAGACCGTTCGCACCATGATCATCAACGACGAAGGATCTTATGACTCCATGAGCGATGATGAGATGGAAGCACTTGAGCATGTCGCTATGCATCGCCAAGTGAATGAAGACGAAGACCATCAAGTGTTTTGCGACAATGACTCAAGCCCCAACCTTGTTGTCTCAAAAGTGTTGACACTCCAACATCAACAAGATGACGACCAACGATGTCATATTTTTCATACGAAGGCCGGCATCAATGGACGCTCCGTCAAGGTTATCATCGATGGACGAAGTTGCCAGAACTTGGCAAGTGAAGAGCTATGCGACAAGCTTCATTTGGTCAAGATGAAGCATCCGCACCCCTACAAGGTCCAGTGGCTCAACGACGCCGGACTTCTTCGAGTCGAGCACACCGTGCAAGTCTCTTTCAAGATTGGCGCCTACGAGGACACCCTCGAATGTGATGTGATACCCATGTCCGTGTGCCACCTTATTCTTGGACGCCCATGGCAATACGATCGTGGAGTCACACACAATGGACGGACCAATCACTATCACTTCAAGATGAAGGGCAAGGAATTCGTGCTCCGACCAATGACTCCAAGTCAAGTAGCCGCCGACAAGCTTGTACCTACCACCCATCGTGGAGAGAATGGTGAGAGAGTGAGCCACCAAAAAGAGAGCGAGAGCCACAAGCCAAATATGAGCGCCTCCACGATAAGCGACAAGAAACAACTAGTGCTATTTGCCACCAAACGTGAGATGAGAGAAGTGTGTGAGAACCCATCGAGCGTCTTCCACCTTGTGCTTTTATGCAAAGGGGACGCCAAACCTACTAACACTTCACCACCTCCACCTTTTGTGTTGTCTAAATTGTTGCAGGAATTCTCGGACGTCTTTCCCGATGAGCTACCTCCGGGTCTACCTCCACTTCGAGGGATAGAACACCGCATCGACCTCGTACCCGGCGCTCCACTTCCAAACAAGGCGCCCTACCGCGTCAACCCCGAGGAAACAAAGGAGATACAACGGCAAGTGCAAAAACTCATCGACAAGGGTCATGTACGTGAAAGTCTAAGCCCTTGTGCCGTTCCCGTTATTCTCGTGCCTAAGAAAGACGGAACTTTTCGCATGTGTTCCGATTGCCGTCCGATAAATGCTATCACCGTTAGATACCGTCACCCTATTCCTCGCTTAGATGACATGCTTGACGAACTTTGTGGTGCCACCATCTTTTCAAAAATTGATCTTAAAAGTGGTTACTACCAAATTCGCATTCAAGAGGGTGATGAGTGGAAAACTGCTTTCAAAACCAAGTTCGGGTTATATGAGTGGCTTGTTATGCCAATGGGCTTATCGGAAGCACCCGGCACTTTTGCGCGTCTTATGCACTTTGTTCTTAGACCCTACATAGGTGTCTTTGTCGTGGTTTACTTTGATGACATTCTAGTGTTTAGCAAGTCGCTTGAAGAACATGTTGACCATGTCCAACTTGTTTTGCAAGCACTTCGCAAACAACAATTATATGCTAATATGGAGAAATGCACTTTTGGCGTTGACAAGGTTGTCTTTCTAGGATTTGTCGTGTCTTCTCAAGGTGTTCACGTTGATGAAACTAAAATTGAAGCAATTAAAACTTGGCCTCAACCAAAGAATCTCATGCAAATGCGTAGTTTCCTTGGTTTAGCCGGTTTCTATCGACGCTTTGTGAAGGACTTTAGCACCATTGCTATGCCTCTACACGCTTTGAGCAAGAAGAACGCACCCTTCATTTGGGGTCCTTCGCAAGACACCGCGTTCAATGAGCTTAAGAGCTTACTCACGCACGCACCACTTCTAGCCTTACCAAACTTTGACAAACCGTTTGAGATTCATTGTGATTCTAGTGGTACCGGCATAGGTGGCGTGCTAATGCAAGAAAAGCGCCCAATTGCGTACTTTAGCGAAAAGCTATCGGGAGCGCAACTTAACTACCCAATCTATGATAAAGAGCTTTATGCCTTGGTGAGAGTTCTACGTGTTTGGGAACACTATCTTAGACCTCATGAATTCATTCTTCATACGGACCATTAGACACTCAAGTATCTCAAAGGTCAAACTAAGTTGAACAAGCGTCATGCGAAATGGAGTGAGTTCATTGAGTCTTTTCCCTATGTCATCAAATACATCAAGGGCAAAGAAAATGTTGTGGCGGACGCGCTTTCCCGCAAATGCATGCTTGTTACACAACTTGAGTTGAATGTGATTGGCTTTGAGCATATTAAAGATTTATATGAGCATGATCCTTTCTTTGCAAATGCTTATGCTAAATGCTTGACTCACACTTCTTGGGAACATTTCTACATCAAGGATGGATATCTTATGAGAGCTAACAAACTTTGTATTCCCGAGTCTTCGCTTCGTTTGCTCCTTTTGCAGGAATCGCATGGAGGAGGACTCATGGGACAATTTGGACGCGACAAGACGTTTGCTACTCTCTCTAAGAACTATTTTTGGCCCAAGATGCTTCGTGACGTCTCACGCCTCACCAACCGCTGCTCGACATGCCGCAAAGCTAAGTCCAAAGCTCAATCTCACGGTCTTTATATGCCTCTTCCTATTCCATATCATCCATGGGAAGACATAAGCATGGATTTCATACTTGGCTTGCCTAGAACTCAAAATGGAAAAGATTCCGTGCTTGTCGTGGTAGATAGATTCTCTAAAATGGCTCATTTCATTCCTTGTAACAAGATCGACGATGCTTCACATGTTGCAACTCTCTTTTGTAGGGAGATACTTCGTCTACACGGCGTGCCCAAAACGATCGTGTCGGACCGGGACGTCAAGTTCTTGAGTTACTTTTGGAAAACACTATGTGCCAAGCTAGGAATCAAGCTACTCTTTTCTTCGGCGTACCATCCACAAACGGACGGCCAGACAGAGGTGACGAACCGCACGCTCTCCACTCTTCTTCGTGTGTTGATCAAGAAGAACATCCGGGAATGGGAGCATTGCTTGCCCATCGCCGAGTTCGCCTACAACCGAGCACGACATTCAACCACCGGCAAGTCGCCATTCGAGGTTGTCTACGGCTTCAATCCGTTGTCTCCATTGGACATTCTACCTCTACCGCTACAAGAGCGCATCAACATGGATGCAAGTGATCGAGCAAGCTATCTCAAGAAGGTGCACGAAGATACAAGGGCAATGATCGAGCGCCAATTCCAACGTCTCGCCACCAAGCTCAACGTCAACAAGGCACCAATGGTGTTCCAACCGGGAGATCTTGTTTGGCTTCATCTTCGCAAGGACCGCTTCCCACACGAGCGCAAGTCCAAGCTTATACCTCGCGCCGACGGACCCTTCAAGGTGCTAGCCCGCTACAACGACAACGCCTACAAGATCGACCTTCCTCGCGACAAGTACTCCGTGAGCGACATCTTCAACGTCAAGGATCTTTCTCCCTTCCATGGTGATGAAGATCTCGATCCGAGGTCGGATCTTTCCCAAGGGAGGGGAGATGATGCGGAGCATCCCAAGGTCATCCCCATGGACCCCTCGTCGCCTCACCAAGTGCCCAAAGGACCCATGACTAGAGCCCGTGCAAGAGCTTTCGAGACCGAGGTGACCTCGCTCCTCTCTTTACATCTTTCGGATTCACCCGAGACACGGCTCCTACCTTCATCAGAGACTCTATGCATACTCAGGTGCTTGGACGAAGGCCGCGGGACAGCTCTACACGATGCGCGAGAGGACAGGCCCGACAAGTACACGAGACAAGAAGAAGGAAGGCTGGAGATGCTACAGGCACCGGACGTCCGGCCTGCACCGGACGACCGGAAGACATCGGACGTCCGGCCTCCCCCAGTCGACCGGACGACCGGAAGCCACCGAACGTCCGTGACAACGGCGACAGAAGCTAATTAGCGGAAATCCGAGGATTACCGGACGTCCGGTCCCTCCGGAACCACCGGACGTCCGGTAACCCACGGACGTCCGCCCCGACGGCGCCTACCCATGTGATGAGGACATGACTACCTTGGATACGACCAAAAATATTGCATACATGTATATTTGTGAGGTGATTTCTAATGCAAACTATGCAACAATTTATTTATGTTATCCAGAACAAAAATACTTCACAGACTTTTGTGCCATGTCTAATTCCAGGTGTATGGGACATTTGTACAATCCACATATGAAGATAAGGGAAAAAGAGAAGTTTAGGTGCTGTTTAAAAAGTTCTCTCACGTCACTTTTGGGCCAAGAGAAGATAGAGTCCAAGTCTCTCACGTTCTGCATCCAGATTCGGACTGCACAGACATACCTGACTCAAAACGGCAAGAACTCCTTCATACGGACTCCGAATTGGGTGATTCTTTTTTTGTTGGAAACTAGATTTCATACACTTTCCAACCCAATTGGAATCACCTTCAAATTCGTCCGGAGCATTGAGATCCCGACGAAACAATCTGACGCTGCAGCAGAATCCGAGTGAAACTACAAGTCCAAAGGTGTTACATCACCTCCACTAGGGCCCATGAGCCTTGTACGACCTAGGGTTAGTTTTAGGCTGCCTTGGGACGTCCTTCCACCTCCTTGGCCGCCACCCCTTGCTCCTATATAAGTAGATCCATCTAGTAGCTTTTTCTTAGGGATTTGTTTAGTCAAAAGTAAGCCATTGCAACTTCGTGTACTTCGTTTGTGTCCAACGACCAGATCAAGACCGCTTACGGATCCCCACCTTTATCAATACATCATTTATATTTCCAATATTCAGATTGCTTTATCATATTCTTGCTTGTTCTTCGATTGCATGCAGGAATAGACCTTCGTGGTCAGGCTGATCGTGCTTCTGGCATTGTCAGTAACCCCTGGAGATTGGTTTAGCGATTGCTAAGTCGCAACGTCGTGCACGTTTGTAGTCGGATCGTCAAAGTCGTCTCCACCAAATCGATATTTATCTTCTCATCGAAAGATCGGGCCCCTCGTCTCTATCAAGTGGTATCAGTTTTCAGGTTGCTCGGTGAGAATTTCCAGTTATTCCTAGATTAGATTTATTTTCATACCTATTGTCCAAGAAAAAGTCCAAAAAAAAAAGTTAGATCTATTCATCCTTTGTCCAAGCCAGTCTGAGCCTTTGCAATTTTCTTTTCATTGTTTGCATTATTGAATTATCGGTTGCATCGTCGTGTCGAGTTGCTGGTCTTAGTGTCTAGTTCGTTAGAGTTTCGAGTTCTGTTCACATTAGTCACGTCGCCGCTGCATCGTTATCCCATGCGCTATCCACCACCTCATCCATCAATTTCCACCTCGTGCAACCCATCGTTCATTGTCACAATCATAGTTGAAGTCATTCGCATCTTTGCTTGATCCAATCTGCATCTTATCTAGTTTGTCTTGGAAAGAGGGAGAAAGAAAAAAAAAGACAGAGAAAAAAAAAGTAAAAAAAAAGAGGAGAGAAAGAAAAAGAAAAAAAAGTGTGAGAAAAAAGAAGAAGGAAAAGAAATTTGGAGAGAGTGTTGTTGTATATTCTGCTTGGCAGTTGTTTTCATCATTATCTTTACTGCCGTCGTGATCTTCACTTATATCTTGTTGTCCAGAGCTAATTAGTATCCTTTATTGATGCTAGATGTGCTACACCGTGACATCATTAGTGTTCTAGGCTCGCGTCTCTAGTCCGGTCTAGCCTAGGACCAGCACAGTACCGTCGTTGAGCGTTTATTCAACATTGCATCTCTGAATTGATTGTTGCTAATCTTTTGCTACCATATAAAGCCAACCCAGCTCCACATATTTCTACACCGTGTTACGTACGTTCACCTGGCAATCGCTTTACTCAATCTTTGGAGTTATTTGACACCGCTGGTTGCCTATCACCACTTGCTGCATGGTAAGAACTTGTAAGATATTGATATTTGCTTTACTGTGAGCGCTTTACCACCACATCCTAGTAGTTCATAGGAACATTATTCTCGAATTTTGTTTCTTTTTTCTACTAATCATGACAGGATCCAGAGTCAACTCATGGGCTTTGTCGATCGCGGGAGATGTGCCACCACCTAAGGACATACCACAACCATCACGAGAGGTGCACAAACATCCAAATGCACATGATCAGGTTCATGTTTCTATACCACCGTTTAATGGCCGTTTTAGACCTGCTTTATATATTGAATGGGAGTTTGACATAAATAATCTATTTGCTTCCCATAGTTTTGATGAACGTAAAAAAGTTAAGGTTGCGGTTGGTTCTTTCACTGGTTATGCTTTAGTTTGGTGGAGTGAATATTGTCGGTTACACCCTAATTATATACCTACTACTTGGATTGATTTGAAAGTTGCCATGCGACATACATTCGTCCCTGCTTATTATACTCGTGACATGCTTACAAAGTTGCAACATTTAAAACAAGGTACTGACACTGTAACGAAATATTATGATGATTTACAAACTACCTTGTTGCATTCCTCTTTACAAGAAAGTGAAGACGATTTTATGGATAGATTTTGGGCAGGATTAAATCATGATATTCAGGAGTTACTAATTCATGAAGAGTGTTATCCTATGGACCATTTGTTTTGCCTTGCTTGTAGTGCTGAACAGGAAATAAAACAACGTATTGTCCGTAAGGAGAATAAGCGCCAGGTGCACATTCCAAGAAATGATACGGTTGTTCCTTCCACTACTAGGCGTACTATGACAGACACATCCGTTGTTGTGAGGACTACATCACCTCCACCATGTGACACATCACCTCCGACAGTGCCTACATCATCTGAGTTGATCATAAGAGGTAATGACAAAGGTACCGATTTTCCACCTCCACATGAGTTGATAGAGGCGAGGGTGTCCCGATCTTTCGATGAGATGGTAACTATCGATTTGGATGAAGTCGACTTTGACGATCCGACTACAAACGTGCACGACGTTGCGCCTTAGCAATCGCTAAACCAATCTCCAGGGGTTACTGACAATGCCAGAAGCACGATCAGCCTGACCACGAAGGTCTATTCCTGCATGCAATCGAAGAACAAGCAAGAATATGATAAAGCAATCTGAATATTGCAAATATAAATGATGTATTGATAAAGGTGGGGATCCGTAAGCGGTCTTGATCTGGTCGTTGGACACAAACGAAGTACACGAAGTTGCAATGGCTAACTTTTGACTAAACAAATCCCAAAGAAAAAGCTACTAGATGGATCTACTTATATAGGAGCAAGGGGTGGCGGCCAAGGAGGTGGAAGGACGTCCCAAGGCAGCCTAAAACTAACCCTAGGTCGTACAAGGCTCATGGGCCCAAGTGGAGGTGATGTAACACCTTTGGACTTGTAGTTTGACTCGGATTCTGCTGCAGCGTCAGATTGTTTCGTCGGGATCTCAATGCTCCGGACGAATTTGAAGGTGATTCCAATTGGGTTGGAAAGTGTATGAAAATCTAGTTTCCAACAAAAAAAGAATCACCCAGTTCGGAGTCCGTATGAAGGAGTTCTTGCCGTTTTGAGTCAGGTATGTCTGTGCAGTCCGAATCTGGATGCAGAACGTGAGAGACTTGGACTCTATCTTCTCTTGGCCCAAAAGTGACGTGAGAGAACTTTTTGAACAGCCCCTAAACTTCTCTTTTTCCCTTATCTTCATATGTGAATTGTACAAATGTCCCATGCACCTGGAATTAGACATGGCACAAAAGTCTGTGAAGTATTTTTGTTCTGAATAACATAAATAAATTGTTGCATAGTTTGCATTAGAAATCACCTCACAAATATACATGTATGCAATATTTCTGGTCGTATCCAAGGTAGTCATGTCCTCATCATCCTCCCTTTTTTGAAAATAAAGCCGTCCTCGGCGTTGCTTAATCTGAAATGTGGGTAAGAAAATAGACAAGGTGTACATGTTGTATAGGTATATGTCATCCATTTTTACTTCCCTTAATTTTCGCACATATGACACATGTATAGATGAGTAACTTTCGTAGTTCATGAAATATAACGCCAAAATATTATCACAAGAAGTAGAAGGCATGAAAATATTGCAACTCAATTTGCACATATAAGTGAAGCTCTTAATCGTTACTAAAGATTGGCAATGCTCATCATTAAACCATCCCAACCTTGATGAACCATCACCAAGATTAGAGGTCATATCAAAATGATTAAACATAGGCACAACTATTTTCACACGTATTTGATCCAAATCTGATTTATTCCCTGATTCAAATGGTTCTTTCGCATCAATAGTTAATTCAATTGGTTCACTCACAATTGTTTGATCGCATGGCAAAGTCAAATCACGAACATATTCCTCTAAAATAGTTGGTGTGATCAAAGTAGTGGATAGCTCATCGCATGGTTCATTTAAATTGACAAGGCATTCACCATACTCATGTGGAGGTGGAAGATCGGTACCTTTGTCATTACCTCTTATGATCAACTCAGATGATGTAGGCACTGTCGGAGGTGATGTGTCACATGGTGGAGGTGATGTAGTCCTCACAACAACAGATGTGTCTGTCATAGTACGCCTAGTAGTGGAAGGAACAACCGTATCATTTCTTGGAATGTGCACTTGACGCTTATTCTCCTTACGGACAATACGTCGTTTTATTTCCTGTTCAGCACTACAAGCAAGACGAAACAAATGGTCCATAGGATAACACTCTTCATGAATTAGTAACTCCTGAATATCATGATTTAATCCTGCCCAAAATCTATCCATAAAATCGTCTTCACTTTCTTGTAAAGAGGAATGCAACAAGGTAGTTTGTAAATCATCATAATATTTCGTTACGGTGTCACTACCTTGTTTTAAATGTTGCAACTTTGTAAGCATGTCACGAGTATAATAAGCAGGGACGAATGTATGTCGCATGGCAACTTTCAAATCAATCCAAGTAGTAGGTATATAATTAGGGTGTAACCGACAATATTCAATCCACCAAACTAAAGCATAACCAGTGAAAGAACCAACCGCAACCTTAATTTTTTTACGTTCATCAAAACTATGGGAAGCAAATATATTATTGATGTTGAACTCCCATTCAATATATAAATCAGGTTTAAAACGACCATGAAAAGGTGGCATGGAAATAAGAACCTGTTTGTGCGCATTCTGATGTCTTTGTACCTCTTGTGATGGTGGTTGTATTTTCTGAGGTGATGACACGTCTCCCACGATCGATGAAGCCCAACTGACTCTTGAACCTGCCATGATTAGTAGAAACAAGAAAAAAAATCCAAAAATAATGTTCCTATGAACTACTAGGATGTGGTGGTAAAGCGCTCACAGTAAAGCAAATATCAATATCTTACAAGTTCTTACCATGCAGCAGGTGGTGATAGGCAACCAGCGGTGTCAAATAACTCCAAAGATTGAGTAAAGCGATTGCCAGGTGAACGTACGTAAACACGGTGTAGCAATATGTGGAGCTGGGTTGGCTTTATATATGGTAGCAAAAGATTAGCAATAATCAATTCAGAGATGCAATGTTGAATAAACGCTCAACGACGGTACTGTGCTGGTCCTAGGCTAGACAGGACTAGAGACGCGAGCCTAGAACACTAATGATGTCACGGTGTAGCACACCTAGCATCAATAAAGGATACAAAGTAGCTCTTAACAGCAAGATATAAGTGAAGATCACAACGGCAGTAAAGACAATGATGAAAACAACTGCCAAGCAGAATATACAACAACACTCTCTCCAACTTTCTTTTCCTTCTTTTTCTTTTTCCTTTTTTTTCTCACACTCTTTTTTCTTTTTCTTTCTCTCCTCTTTTTTTTTTACTTTTTTTTCTCTGTCTTTTTTTTTTCTTTCTCCCTCTTTCCAAGACAAACTAGATAAGATGCAGATTGGATCAAGCAAAGATGCAAACGACTTCAACTATGATTGTGACAATGAACGATGGGTTGCACGAGGTGGAAATTGATGGATGAGGTGGTGGACAGCGGAAGGGATAACGATGCAGCGGCGACGTGACTAATGTGAACAGAACTCGAAACTCTAACGAACTAGACACTAAGACCAGCAACTCGACACGACGATGCAACCGATAATTCAATAATGCAAACAATGAAAAGAAAATTGCAAAGGCTCAGACTGGCTTGGACAAAGGATGAATAGATCTAACTTTTTTTTGGACTTTTTCTTGGACAATAGGTAAGAAAAATAAATCTAATCTGCGGATAACTGGAAATTCTCACCGAGCAACCTGAAAACTGATACCACTTGATAGAGGCGAGGGGCCCGATCTTTCGATGAGATGGTAACTATCGATTTGGTGGAGACGACTTTGACGATCCGACTACAAACGTGCACGACGTTTGATAGAGGCAAAGGTGTCCCGTCTTTCGATGAGATGGTGGTTATCGTTTTGGAGGAAGTCGACTTTGACGATCCGACTACGAACGTGCGAGGACGTCTCGCCTTAGCAATCGCTAAACCAACTCCGAGAGGTTGTTGACCACGCCGGAGCACGATCAACCTGACCACGAAGGTCTGTTTCCTGCAGGCAAACGAAGAACAAGCAAGAAACTAAGATTGCAATCTGGATATTGCGAATATAAGAGGAAAGCTTTATTGATCAAGGTGGGGTTCTGTGACGCCTTGGTCTGGTCGTTGAACACAAACGAAGTACGCGAAGTTGCAGCTATGGCGAACTTTTAATCTAAACAAAACCCAAAGTCTAAACGACGCCCTAAGGGCTGTATATATGAGGGAAAGAGGGGGGAATTTCGTGGCCCTTGGTGGAGGGGTCCGAAACCAACCCTAACTCTTGTTTCCCCACACATACAGACTCTAAAAACAGCCTATACTCAAGTATTTCGAAATTACATGGGCCTGGCCCAATAATAAGGTGACGCAACACCTAAAATAGCCTCTGGACGAAATTTATGAAGTGGCATCTTGTATATGTCGTCCAAGGCTTCTCGCACTCATTATGGTGGCTTCAAAGTCCTGAAATCATCCATTGTAACTCCATTCTTGTCCCCCTTGCGCATGCCATCATCTCCATGCTTGATCTTGCTCCAATGTTCATCCTTCTTGTCCAAGCTAGGCCCTTCATTTGTAAGCAAGACAAATGTATCCAATTTAGGCAGCATCATATTCTCATGAACATTAGATTCATTACCAAGAAACGAAAGTACCTGGTAATTTAATTGGCGTGCGCGAGCTCTAGTAATTGGTCCTGTATATGTGTCAGTTGGAGCTGTGGGTGTAACCTTGTTAGTGATGTCCTCATCAGATAATGATGAAAACAACTGCCAAGCAGAATATACAACAACACTCTCTCCAACTTTCTTTTCCTTCTTTTTCCTTTTCTTTTTTTCTAACACTTTTTTTTTCTTTTTCTTTATCTCCTCTTTTTTTTTACTTTTTTTTTCTCTGTCTTTTTTTTTTCTTTCTCCCTCTTTCCAAGACAAACTAGATAAGATGCAGATTGGATCAAGCAAAGATGCAAACGACTTCAACTATGATTGTGACAATGAACGATGGGTTGCACGAGATGGAAATTGATGGATGAGGTGGTGGACAGCGGAAGGGATAACGATGCAGCGGCGACGTGATTAATGTGAACAGAACTCGAAACTCTAACGAACTAGACACTAAGACCAGCAACTCGACACGCCGATGCAACCGATAATTCAATAATGCAAACAATGAAAAGAAAATTGCAAAGGCTCAGACTGGCTAGGACAAAGGATGAATAGATCTAACTTTTTTTTTGTGGCTTTTCCTTGGACAATAGGTTAGAAAATAAATCTAATCTAGGAATAACTGGAAATTCTCACCGAGCAACCTGAAAACTGATACCACTTGATAGAGGCGAGGGTGTCCCGATCTTTCGATGAGATGGTAACTATCGATTTGGATGAAGTCGACTTTGACGATCCGACTACAAACGTGCACGACGTTGCGCCTTAGCAATCGCTAAACCAATCTCCAGGGGTTACTGACAATGCCAGAAGCACGATCAGCCTGACCACGAAGGTCTATTCCTGCATGCAATCGAAGAACAAGCAAGAATATGATAAAGCAATCTGAATATTGCAAATATAAATGATGTATTGATAAAGGTGGGGATCCGTAAGCGGTCTTGATCTGGTCGTTGGACACAAACGAAGTACACGAAGTTGCAATGGCTAACTTTTGACTAAACAAATCCCAAAGAAAAAGCTACTAGATGGATCTACTTATATAGGAGCAAGGGGTGGCGGCCAAGGAGGTGGAAGGACGTCCCAAGGCAGCCTAAAACTAACCCTAGGTCGTACAAGGCTCATGGGCCCAAGTGGAGGTGATGTAACACCTTTGGACTTGTAGTTTGACTCGGATTCTGCTGCAGCGTCAGATTGTTTCGTCGGGATCTCAATGCTCCGGACGAATTTGAAGGTGATTCCAATTGGGCTGGAAAGTGTATGAAAATCTAGTTTCCAACAAAAAAAGAATCACCCAGTTCGGAGTCCGTATGAAGGAGTTCTTGCCGTTTTGAGTCAGGTATGTCTGTGCAGTCCGAATCTGGATGCAGAACGTGAGAGACTTGGACTCTATCTTCTCTTGGCCCAAAAGTGACGTGAGAGAACTTTTTGAACAGCCCCTAAACTTCTCTTTTTCCCTTATCTTCATATGTGAATTGTACAAATGTCCCATGCACCTGGAATTAGACATGGCACAAAAGTCTGTGAAGTATTTTTGTTCTGAATAACATAAATAAATTGTTGCATAGTTTGCATTAGAAATCACCTCACAAATATACATGTATGCAATATTTCTGGTCGTATCCAAGGTAGTCATGTCCTCATCATGAGTATGGTGAATGCCTTGTCAATTTAAATGAACCATGCGATGAGCTATCCACTACTTTGATCACACCAACTATTTTAGAGGAATATGTTCGTGATTTGACTTTGCCATGTGATCAAACAATTGTGAGTGAACCAATTGAATTAACTATTGATGCGAAAGAACCACTTGAATCAGGGAATAAATCAGATTTGGATCAAATACGTGTGAAAATAGTTGTGCCAATGTTTAACCATTTTGATATGACCTCTAATCTTGGTGATGGTTCATCAAGGTTGGGATGGTTTAATGATGAGCATTGCCAATCTTTTGTAACGATTAAGAGCTGCACTTATATGTGTAAATTGAGTTGCAATATTTTCATGCCTTCTACTTCTTGTGATAATATTTTGGCTTTATATTTTATGAACTACGAAAGTTACTCATCTATACATGTGTCATATGTGCGAAAATTAAGGGAAGTAAAAATGGATGACATATACATATACAACATGTACACGTTGTCTTTTTTCTTACCCACATTTCAGATAAAGCAGCGTCGAGGACGGCTTTATTTTCAAAAAAGGGAGGATGATAAGGACATGACTACCTTGGATACGACCAAAAATATTGCATACATGTATATTTGTGAGGTGATTTCTAATGCAAACTATGCAACAATTTATTTATGTTATCCAGAACAAAAATACTTCACAGACTTTTGTGCCATGTCTAATTCCAGGTGTATGGGACATTTGTACAATCCACATATGAAGATAAGGGAAAAAGAGAAGTTTAGGTGCTGTTTAAAAAGTTCTCTCACGTCACTTTTGGGCCAAGAGAAGATAGAGTCCAAGTCTCTCACGTTCTGCATCCAGATTCGGACTGCACAGACATACCTGACTCAAAACGGCAACAACTCCTTCATACGGACTCCGAATTGGGTGATTCTTTTTTTGTTGGAAACTAGATTTCATACACTTTCCAACCCAATTGGAATCACCTTCAAATTCGTCCGGAGCATTGAGATCCCGACGAAATAATCTGACGCTGCAGCAGAATCCGAGTCAAACTACAAGTCCAAAGGTGTTACATCACCTCCACTTGGGCCCATGAGCCTTGTACGACCTAGGGTTAGTTTTAGGCTGCCTTGGGACGTCCTTCCACCTCCTTGGCCGCCACCCCTTGCTCCTATATAAGTAGATCCATCTAGTAGCTTTTTCTTAGGGATTTGTTTAGTCAAAAGTTAGCCATTGCAACTTCGTGTACTTCGTTTGTGTCCAACGACCAGATCAAGACCGCTTACGGATCCCCACCTTTATCAATACATCATTTATATTTGCAATATTCAGATTGCTTTATCATATTCTTGCTTGTTCTTCGATTGCATGCAGGAATAGACCTTCGTGGTCAGGCTGATCGTGCTTCTGGCATTGTCAGTAACCCCTGGAGATTGGTTTAGCGATTGCTAAGGCGCAACGTCGTGCACGTTTGTAGTCGGATCGTCAAAGTCGTCTCCACCAAATCGATATTTATCTTCTCATCGAAAGATCGGGCCCCTCGTCTCTATCACCATGTAATATAAATACCGTTGACTCCCTTCCGTTAGACCTAGCTGTGGTTTAGCTCATTTCTCATACTTGTGTGGATTTCTCCCACGAGACGGTGCGCCTCTACGGAGAAGATCCACTACGGATTCAGGACCTCCTTCACGGAGAAGATCCCCAGGGATATCAAGACCTCCTCACGGAGAAGACTATCTGTATCACCGTTGTTGACTTTGGACCATGGATCTCGACTTTGTATCGCGAATCTAGCGCTTGTGTGATTGCTTTCGTGTTGATTTGAGTGTTCTCTCTTGTGTTTTCCCCGTCTTTCTCCTTGCTTTCCCCGTGTTCATCGTGTGCCACCCTCCAAATCGTGAAAAGTCCGCTGATTAGGGTTCCACCCTACATCACAACACCAACGAACTTGCATCATGTGCGTAGCTTCCTAGGCCTTGTCGGATTCTATAGACGCTTTGTGAAGGACTTTAGCACAATTGCTATGCCTCTACATGCTTTAAGCAAGAAGAAGACACACTTTGTTTGTTGTCCTTCGCAATACACCGCGTTCCATGAGCTTAAAACTTTGCTTACTAATGCTCCTCTTCTTGCCTTACCAAACTTTGACAAACCGTTTGAGATAGATTGTGACGCTAGTTGTACCGGCATAGGAGGCGTAATGCAAGAAAAGTGCCCGATTGCATATTTTAGCGAAAAACTTTCCGGAGCGCAACTTAACGACCCCATCTATGATAAAGAGCTCTATGCCTTAGAGAGAGTTTTGCGTGTTTGGGAACACTATCTTCAACCTCATGAATTCATTCTTCACACGGACCATGAGACACTCAAGTATCTTAAGGGTCAAACTAGTTTGAACATGCGTCATGCTAAGTGGAGTGAGTTCATAGAGTCTTTTCCCTATGTCATCAAATACATCAAAGGCAAAGAGAACGTTGTAGCGGATGCGCTTTTCCGCAAATGCTTGCTTGTTACCCAACTTGAGTTGAATGTTATTGGCTTGGAGCACATAAAAGATTTGTATGAGCACGATATTTTATTTGCAAATTCTTATGCTAAGTGTGTGACGCATACTTCTTGGGAACGACATTACATCAAGGACGGTTATCTTATGAGAGCTAACAAACTTTGCATTCCCGAGTCTTCTCTTTGTTTGCTCCTTTTGCAAGAATCTCATGGAGGAGAACTTACGGGACATTTCGGGCGCGACAAGACATCTGCGACGCTCTCCAAGAACTATAATTGGCCCAAGATGTTCTGTGACGTCCCACGCTTCACCAACCGGTGCTCTACATGCCGCAAAGTTAAGTCCAAAGCTCAATCTCAGGGTCTTTATATGCCACTTCCTATTCCACATCAACCTTGGGAAGACATTAGCATGGACTTTATACTTGGTTTGCCTAGGACTCAAAATGGCAAGGATTCCGTTTTTGTTGTTGTGGATAGATTTTCCAAAATGGCTCATTTCATTCGATGCAACAAGATAGACGATGCTTCACATGTTGTGAATCTATTTTGTAGGGAAATCTTGCGCCTACATGGAGTGCCCAAGACGATCGTCTCAGACCGCGACGTCAAGTTCTTAAGCTACTTTGGGAAGACTCTATACGCCAAACTTGGAATAAAGCTACTATTCTCATCGGCTTACATCCATAAATGGACGGCCAAACGGAGGTGACGAACCGAACGCTATCGACGCTTCTTCGCGTGTTTATCAAGAAGAACATCAAGGAATGGGAGCAATGCTTGCCCATTGCCGAGTACGCTTACAACCGCGCAAGACACTCAACAACCGGCAAAGTCGTCTACGGCTTCAACCCGTTGTCCCCATTAGACATTCTTCCTCTACCTCTCCAAGAGCGCACCAACATGGACGCAAGTGCACGAGCAAGTTATCTCAAGAAAATGCATGAAGATACAAGGCAACGATCGAGAACCAAGTGCATCGCCTCGCCACCAAGTTCAACGCCCACAAGACATCACAGGTGTTCCAACCGGGAGATATCGTATGGCTTCATCTTCGCAAGGATCGCTTCCCCAACGAGCGCAAGTCCAAACTCCTACCTCGAGCTGATGGACCCTTCAAGGTGTTAGCACGCTACAATTACAATGCTTACAAGATTGACATTCCACGCGACAAGTACAATGTGAGCGATACCTTTAACATCGATGATGCGGAGCATCCCATGGTCATCCCCATGGACCTATCATCGTCTCACCAAGTGCCAAGTGGACCCATGACACGTTCCTGTGCAAGAGCTATCGAGACCGAGGTGACATCTCTCCTTAACCAACTTCAATGCGAATCATGTGAGACATGGCTACTACCTGAAAAGGAATTGCTTTACATACTTAGGTGCCAAGAAGACCCCCTCGAGGAGACTCATGAAGATGGACAAGTCCCCAAGCCCACGAAGGAAGAGCAACGTCGAACGGAACCGGAGAAGAATCCGGGTCCCGGACATCCGGCCCCTGGAACGTCTACATCAGCAGACCCCCTTCAGCCGAAGCTTCAGGGGCCGGACATCCAGCCAGGCCCGGACATCTGGCCAGACGCCAAGGCCCGGAGATCCGACCACCAGCCCGGAAATCCGGTGCTTCCGCAGAAGCATACCCGTGGCTCAACCCCACCAGCCCGGACATCCGGCGCCAAGCCCGGATGATGAGGACATCACTAACAAGGTTACACCCACAACTCAAACTGACACATATACATGACCAATTACTAGAGCTCGCGCACGCCAATTAAATTACCAGGTACTTTCGTTTCTTGGTAATGATTCTAATGTTCATGAGAATATGATGCTTCCTAAATTGGATACATTTGTCTTGCTTACAAATGAAGGGCCTAGCTTGGACAAGAAGGATGAAAATTGGAGCAAGATCAAGCATAGAGATGATGGCATGCGCAAGGGGAACAAGAATGGAGTTACAAGTGATGATTTCAGGACTTTGAAGCCACCATAATGAGTGCGAGAAGCCTTGGACGAAATATACAAGATGCCACTTCATAAATTTCGTCCAGAGGCTATTATAGGTGCTGCGTCACCTTATTATTGTGCCAGGCCCATGTAATTTTGAAATACTTGAGTATAGGCTGTTTTTATAGTCCGTATGTGTGGGGAAACAAGAGTTAGGGTTGGTTTCGGACCCCTCCACCAAGGGCCACGAAATCCCCCCCCCCTTCTTTCCCCCATATATACAACCCTTAGGGCGTCGTTTAGACTTTGGGTTTTGTTTAGATTAAAAGTTCGCCATAGCTGCAACTTCGTGTACTTCGTTTGTGTTCAACGACCAGACAAAGGCGTCACAGATACCCACCTAGATCAATAAAACTTTCCTCTTATATTTGCAATATCCAGATTGCAATCTTAGTTTCTTGCTTGTCCTTTGTTTGCCTGCAGGAAACAGACCTTCGTGGTCAGGTTGATCGTGCTCCGGTGTGGTCAATAACCTCTCGGAGTTTGTTTAGCGATTGCTAAGGCGTGACGTCCTCGCACGTTCGTAGTCGGATCATCAAAGTCGAATTCCTTGAAAACGATAGCCACCATCTCATCGAAAGACGGGACACCTTTGCCTCTATCAAGTGGTATCAGATTTCCAGGTTGCTCAGTGAGATTTTACAGTTTTTCGTAGATTAGATCGAGTCTGTTCTTCATACCTACAGTCCACGAAAAAGCCAAAAAATAATAATTTAGGGTTAGTTCATCATATCCGAACCAGTCTGAGCCATTGCATAATCTTTTCCGTGTTTGCTTAGTTGAATTTGCGGTTGCATCGTCATGTCAAGTTGCTGGTCTTAGCGTTTAGGCTTTTAGAGTTTCAAGTTCTGGTCATAAGTTGTCATGCCGCCGCCGCAACATCTTCATCGCTACTGCCATATACCACCATCACTACGTATCCATATACCACCACCAATCCGTATCCATATACCACCACCGCTGCCATTTTCTACGACCACATATCCACCACCAATCCGAGTTATTTTCGTTTAAGATTGGCTTTCGAGATCCATCTAGTTTCGGTTTCGTGTTTCCTTGCCTGAGTAGGTCTCAAAAAAAAGTCTGGAGACCCCCGGGCAGTTTTTAGGCAAAAATTTCGATAGGTGAAAATAATTTTCCCTATCCTATTTTTGGGCTTTTCTGAGTCTTTTGAGACACGTGCCACCATACTGTTTTTTACCGCACTTTTTCGTCGTCGCTGCCCTGATTCCGAGAAAAAAATCGTCAAAAAATTTTCGTGCCTATCATCTTAGTTTGACTTGGGAAGTTTTTTGAAACACTCGCCATTATAGTGATTTTCGGGGAAAAAAGAGCGCAAAAAAGGAGGCGAAAAAAAATTCAGAGTGTGCTTTCCCCTTGATTACGTGCAGCGCCATGTTTTTGTTAGTGTTCTAGGCTCGCGTCCCTAGTACGGTCTAGCCTAGGACCAGCACAGTACCGTCGTTGAGCGTTTATTCACCTATGCATCTCTGAATTGATTATTGCTGAACCTTTTTGCTACCATATTATACATCTACATCGTGCGTTTGACTCACTCTGGTAATCGCTCTATCCAAGCTTTGAGAGTTTTGACTACATCGGTTGCCGATCACCGCCTGCTACTGGGTAAGAACTGGTAAGAATTTGAGATTTGCTTGACGGATTTGTGACACCCACCACCACCACCACTTGTTAGTAGTCTATAGGATCATATTCTTGTGTGTTTCTATTGCTGCTAACCATGCCAGGATCACAAGCCGGCGAGACTGACTGGGAGAACTTGACGAACAAGGAGCTTCATGATAAGTTTCAACAAATGATGAGTGGACAGGTGCAATATGTGCTAAATAGATTTGAAGAGGCCATGGACAAGATAGATGGCATGGAGAAGACGTTTGAAACAAAGCTTGATAACAAGTTTGCTGAATTGCTTTCGCGTTTTCCACCACCACCGGCTGCTGCAGCTGTTGCACCTCTACAACAACAACAACAACAACAACAACAACAACAACAACAACAACAACAACAACATCGCCTTCCAAATCAAGCGGGACGAGCACAGCGCGTTCCCCTTGAGCCTGGTCAAACTTCTGGTGCCGCTGTTGATGTTTCTGTAGCTCCTGCTGCTACTGTAGAGATGGAGGACCATTACGAGGATGAGGTTGACCAAAATCAGAACTATGTGCAACCACCAGCACCACCACCACCAGGTCGTCCTCATGCATATCATCGCAACGGTAGGGCTGCACCACCACCTGAGGTACATGACCATCATCCTAAATAGAAATTGAATATTCCACCATTTGAGGTTAGATATGTTCCTGATATATATCTTACTTGGGAGTTAGAAACTGAACAATGTTTTACGTGTTTACACTATCCCGAGGAGAGACGTGTTCCTGCTGCTGTTTGTACTTTCACTAGTTTTGCATGTGTTTGGTGGTCTAAACATTGTAGATTATATCCTATTCCAGCTACTTGGGCTGCTTTGAAAACTGCTATGCGTACTCGTTGGGTTCCACCATATTATCAACGTGAATTACTTCAAAAATTGCAACGCTTAAGACAAGGAAAAAATTATGTAGAAGAATATTATCAGCAATTACAAACTGGCCTGATTAGATGTGGTATTGTTGAGGAGAATGAAGCTATGCTTGCACATTTTATGGGTGGATTAAATAGAGAGATTTAGACCATTCTAGAGTATAAGGATTATAATAATATCACTCGTTCATTCCATCTTGCTTGTAAAGCTGAACGTGAAGTGCAGGATCGACAGGCATTGGCGCGGACTAACTTTTCTACAGGTCGACCTTCATCATGGACACCACGTGCATCCTCTACTTCCACACATTCTACTGCACCGACACCTCCATCAGCTGTTACCTCCATCCGTGATACAAGGAAGCAGGCACAACCACCATTATCTGCCAAGAGCACACCTATTGGGCCTACACAGAGTTCTTCTTCTTCCATGGCATCAATAGGGAACACCAGTGATATTATTTGTCGTCGTTGTAAGGGAAGAGGACATTTTGCGAGAGAATGCAAATTTCAGCGTGTGATGATTGCTACTGAGGATGGTGGATATGAGTCCGCTAGTGACTATGATGAGGAGACTTTGGCTCTTATTACACTTGAAGAACACGGTGGAGACGATTATGATCATGAGACGCAATACATGGCTCCCAAAGATGCTGACAGGTATGAATGTTTAGTTGCTCAACGTGTTTTGAGTGTGCAGGTTACACAAGCTGAGCAAAATCAGAGGCATAATTTGTTCCATACAAAGGGTGTTGTGAAGGAACGTTCTGTTCGCGTGATCATAGATGGAGGGAGTTTCAACAACTTGGCTAGCATGGAGATGGTGGAGAAGCTATCTCTCACCACCAAACCTCATCCACATCCTTACTACATCCAATGGCTCCACAACAGCGGCAAGGTTAATGTAACACGTACTGTTCGTGTGCATTTTAGTATCTCTACATATGCTGATTATGTTGATTGTGATGTGGTACCTATGCAAGCATGTTCCTTATTACATGGTAGACCATGGCAATTTGATAAAAATTCTGTACACCATGGTAGAAACAATCAGTATACTCTTGTTCATAAGGATAAAAATATTACTTTGCTTCCTATGACTCCTGATTCCATTTTGAAAGATGATATTAGTAGATCTAATAAAGCAAAACAGGAGAAAAATAAGAGTGAAAATAAGAATGTGGCAAAAGAATTTGAGCAACAAATGAAGCCTAATAATAAACCATCTACTGTTGCTTCTGAAATTAAATTGAAAAGTGCATGTTTACTTGCCACCAAGTCTGATATTGATGAGCTAGATTTTAGCAAATCTGTTTGCTATGCTTTTGTGTGCAAAGAGGCATTATTTTCAATCGAGGACGTGCCTTCCTCTTTGCCTCCTGCTGTCACTAACATTTTGCAGGAGTTCGTCGACGTCTTTCCACAAGATGTGCCACCGGGATTACCACCTATGCAAGGGATTGAGCATCAGATTGACTTAATTCCCGATGCATCGGTACCCAATCGCGCACCATACCGTACCAATCCAGAAGAGACGAAGGAGATTATGCGTCAAGTACAGGAGCTACTCGACAAAGGTTATATACGCGAATCACTTAGTCCTTGTGTTATTCCTATTATTCTAGTGCCGAAAAAGGATGGTACACCGCGTATGTGTGTTGATTGTAGAGGCATTAATAGTATTACTATTCGTTATCTTCATCCTATTCCTAGGCTAGATGATATGCTTGATGAATTGAGTGGCTCTACAATATTCTCCAAAGTTGATTTGCGTAGTGGATACCATCAAATTCGTATGAAATTGGGAGATGAATGGAAAACAACATTTAAAACTATGTTTGGATTCTATGAGTGGTTAGTCATGCCTTTTGGGTTAACTAATGCACTTAGTAATTTCATGAGATTAATGAATGAAGTTTTACGTGCTTTCATTGGACGATTTGTGGTAGTATACTTTGATGATATATTGATTTATAACAGATCTTTGGAGGAACATTTGGAACATTTACGTGTTGTTTTTATTGCTCTACGTGACGCACGTTTGTTTGGTAACCTTGGAAAGTGCACCTTTTGCACCGACCGAGTCTCTTTTCTTGGCTATGTTGTTACTCCACAGGGAATTGAGGTTGATAAAGCCAAGATTGAAGCTATTGAGAGTTGGCCGCAGCCCAAAACGGTCACACACGTGAGGAGTTTCCTTGGCCTCGCTGGATTCTATCGGCGTTTTGTGAGAAATTTCAGCACCATTGCTGCACCTCTCAATGAGCTTACAAAGAAGGATGTGCCTTTTGTTTGGGGTACTGCACAAGAAGAAGCATTCACGGTATTGAAAGATAAGTTGACACATGGTCCTTTACTCCAACTTCCAGATTTTAATAAGACTTTTGAGCTTGAATGTGATGCTAGTGGAATTGGGTTAGGAGGTGTGTTATTACAAGATGGTAAACCTGTTGCATACTTTTCTGAAAACATTGAGTGGGCCTAGTCTGAATTATTCTACTTATGATAAGGAATTATATGCTCTTGTTCGGACTTTGGAAACATGGCAACATTATTTATGGCCCAAAGAATTTGTTATACATTCTGATCATGAATCTTAGAAGCACATTAAAAGTCAAGAAAAATTGAACCGTAGACATGCTAAATGGGTTGAATTCATAGAGACTTTCCCTTATGTTATTAAACACAAGAAGGGAAAAGAAAATGTTATTGTTGATGCTTTGTCTCGTTGTTATACTATGCTTTCACAACTTGACTTTAAAAGATTTGGTGTCGAGACCATCAAAGATCACTATGTGCATGATGCTGAATTTAAAGATGTATTGCAGAATTGTAAAGAAGGGAGAACATGGAACAAGTTCGTCGTTAATGATGGATTTGTGTTTCGTGCTAACAAGCTATGCATTCCAGCTAGCTCTGTTCATCTTCTGTTGTTGCAGGACGCGCATGGAGAAGGATTAATGGGACACTTTGGCGTGAAGAAGATGGAGGACATACTTGCTACACATTTCTTTTGGCCAAAGATGCGACGGGATGTTGAGCGTTTTGTTGGTCGCTGCACTACATGTCAAAAAGCTAAGTCACGACTCAATCCTCATGGTTTATATATGCCTTTGCCTGTCCCTAGTGTTCCTTGGGAAGATATATCTATGGACTTTGTTTTGGGTTTACCTCGAACAAAGAAGGGGAGGGATAGCATATTTGTTGTCGTGGATAGGTTCTCGAAGATGGCACACTTTATACCATGTCATAAAAGCGATGATGCTGCTAATGTTGCTGATTTGTTCTTTCGTGAAATTATTCGCTTGCATGGTGTGCCAAATACTATTGTTTCAGATCGTGATACTAAATTTCTTAGCCACTTTTGGAGATGTTTATGGGCTAAGTTAAGGACTAAACTGCTTTTTAGTACTACTTGTCACCCCCAAACTGATGGACAAACTGAAGTAGTCAACAGAACTTTGTCTACTATGCTTAGGGCTGTTTTGAAGAATAATAAGAAAATGTGGGAAGAATGCTTGCCTCATATTGAATTTGCTTATAATCGTTCGTTGCATTCTACTACTAAGATGTGCCCTTTTTGAAATTGTCTATGGTTTCCTACCTCGTGCACCTATTGATTTGTTGCCTCTTCCATCTTCAGAGAAGGTTAATTTTGATGCTAAACAACGTGCTGAATTGATCTTAAAAATGCATGAGTTAACTAAGGAAAATATTGAGCGCATGAATGCTAAATATAAACTTGTTGGCGATAAGGGTAGAAAACGTGTTGTCTTTGCACCTGGAGATCTTGTTTGGTTACATTTGCGTAAGGATAGGTTTCCTAATTTGTGCAAGTCAAAGCTAATGCCACGTGCTGATGGTCCTTTCAAGGTGATACAGAAAATAAATGATAATGGATATAAACTTGAGCTGCGTGCAGATTTTGGGGTTAGTCCCACATTTAACATTGCAGATTTGAAGCCCAGCTTGGGTGAGGAAGATGAGCTTCCGTCGAGGACGACTTCAATTCAAGAAGGGGAGGATGATGAGGACATCACTAACAAGGTTACACCCACAGCTTAAACTGACACATATACAGGACCAATTACTAGAGCTCGCGCACGCCAATTAAATTACAAGGTACTTTCGTTTCTTGGTAATGATTCTAATGTTCATGAGAATATGATGCTGCCTAAATTGGATACATTTGTCTTGCTTACAAAAGAAGGGCCTAGCTTGGACAAGAAGGATGAACATTGGAGCAAGATCAAGCATGGAGATGATGGCATGCGCAAGGGGAACAAGAATGGAGTTACAAGTGATGATTTCAGGACTTTGAAGCCACCATAATGAGTGCGAGAAGCCTTGGACGAAATATACAAGATGCCACTTCATAAATTTCGTCCAGAGGCTATTATAGGTATTGCGTCACCTTATTATTGGGCCAGGCCAATGTAATTTCGAAATACTTGAGTATAGGCTGTTTTTAGAGTCCGTATGTGTGGGGAAACAAGAGTTAGGGTTGGTTTCGGACCCCTCCATCAAGGGCCACAAAATTCACCCCCTCTTTGCCCCATATATACAGCCCTTAGGGCGTCGTTTAGACTTTGGGTTTTGTTTAGATTAAAAGTTCGCCATAGCTGCAACTTCGCGTACTTCGTTTGTGTTCAACGACCACACAAAGGCGTCACAGAACCACACCTTGATCAATAAAGCTTTCCTCTTATATTCGCAATATCCAGATTGCAATCTTAGTTTCTTGCTTGTTCTCCGTTTGCCTGCAGGAAACAGACCTTTGTGGTCAGGTTGATCGTGCTCCGGTGTGGTCAATAACCTCTCGGAGTTGGTTTAGCGATTGCTAAGGCGTGACGTCCTCACATGTTCGTAGTCGGATCATCAAAGTCGACTTCCTCCAAAACGATAGCCACCATCTGATCGAAAGACGGGACACCTTTGCCTCTATCTCCGGACATCTGGCGCCTCGTGATAGCCCAGACATACGGCCCGACGCCCGGACGTCCGGCCGCTGATGCGTGCGTGCATTTCATCTGGGCCGAAGTCCATGTATCCCCTCGCCCCTTTGGACTATAAATAGACTCGTACCTCTTACTAGTTAGGGTTAGCATTGTGATAGCTCATCTAGACTTAGAGCATTGCTCATTCCTAGTGGTTCATCTCTATGAGAGATCACGGCCTCTAAGGAGAATATCCACACGGATTCAAGACCTCCTACGGGAACAAATTCAAGACCTCGTCATGGAGAAGACTATCACTACTTGTACCGTCCTTAGTTGATCGTGGATCGTGTATCACTCTTTGTGTTTCCGGATCTAGCATATGTTTCACCTAAACTTGTTGATTTCAGTGTTTTCCTCCTGTCCCTCTCGTGTTATCCCTCGTGTTCATCCTCGGGATCCCTCCTTTTCGTGAAAGATCGGCCTATTATCGTGTTGTCCCCGCATCAGTTTGCCTCGAACAAAGAAGGGAAGGGATATCATATTTGTTGTCGTGGATAGAATTTCAAAAATGGCTCACTTCATACCATGTCATAAAAGCGATGATGCTGCTAATGTTACTGATTTGTTCTTTCGTGAAATTATTCGCTTGCATGGTGTGCAAAATACTATTGTTTCAAATCGTGATACTTAATTTCTTAGCCACTTTTGGAGATGTTTATGGGCTAAGTTGGGGACTAAAATGCTTTTTAGTACTACTTGTCACCCCCAAACTGATGGACAAACTGAAGTAGTCAATAGAACTTTGTCTACTATGTTTAGGGCTGTTTTAAAGAATAACAAGAAAATGTGGGAAGAATGCTTGCCACATATTGAATTTGCTTATAATCGTTCGCTGCATTCT
Source organism: Secale cereale (assembly GCA_902687465.1). Taxonomy (NCBI): domain Eukaryota; kingdom Viridiplantae; phylum Streptophyta; class Magnoliopsida; order Poales; family Poaceae; genus Secale; species Secale cereale. The sequence goes on from LR738714.1 coordinate 288,368,839, forward strand.
ACTACTAAGATGTGCCCTTTTCAAATTGCGTATGGTTTCTTACCTCGTGCACCTATTGATTTGTTACCTCTTCCTTCTTCGGAGAAGGTTAATTTTGATGCTAAACAACATGCTGAATTGATCTTAAAAATTGATGAGTTAACTAAGGAAAATATTGAGCGCATGAATGCTAAATATAAACTTGTCAGAGATAAGGGTAGAAAACGTGTTGTCTTTGCACCTGGAGATCTTGTTTGGTTACATTTGCGTAAGGATAGGTTTCCTAATTTGCGCAAGTCAAAGCTAATGCCACATGCTGATGGTCCTTTAAAGGTGTTAGAGAACATAAATGATAATGCATATAAACTTGAGTTGCTGCAGATTTTGTGATTGGTCCCACTTTTAACATTGCAGATTTGAAGCCTTATTTGGGTGAGGATGATGAGCTTCCGTCATGGACGACTTCATTTCAAGAAGGGGAGGATGATGAGGACATCTATACCATTGTTACACCCACTGCCCCTGCTATTATACATACTGGACCAATTACTAGAGCTCGCGCATGCCAATTGAGTTACCAAGTACTTTCGTTTCTTGGTAACGATTCTTATCATCATGAGAATATGACGCTGTCTAAATTGGATACATTTGTGTTGATTACTAATGAAGGGCCTAGCATGGACAAGAGGGATGAACACTGGAGTGGGATCAAGCATGGAGATGAAGGTGCGCGCGAAGGGATCCAGAACGACGTTTCTAGTGCGTATTTGATTTCTTTGAAGCCTCCGTGATGACTTACAAGGACATGGACGAAATATACAAGATGCCCCTTCAAAAATTTCGTCCATAGCTTACTTTAGGTGTCGCATCACCTTATTTTTGGGCCAGGGCCATGTAATTCTGAAATACTAAAGTATAGGCTATTTTTAGAGTCCGTATGTGTAGGGAAAACAGAGTTAGGGTTGGTTTTGGACCCCTTCTCCAAGGGGCCAGGAAATTCCCCCTTTCTCTCTCCGTATATACATCCCTTAGGGTATCGTTTAGACTTTGGGTTTTGTTTAGATTAAAGTTCGCCATAGCTTCAACTTCGCGTACTTCGTTTGTGTTCAACAACCAGACGGAGACGTCACAAAACCTGACTTGATCAATAAAGCTTTCCTTTTAAATTCGCAATATCTAGATTACAATCTGAGTTTCTTGCTTTTTCTTCCTTTGCCTGTAGAAACAGACCTTCGATCGTGGTCAAGTTGATCGTGCTCTGGCGTGGTCAATAACCTCTCTGTGTTGGTTTACCGATTGCTAAGGTGCGACGTCCTCGCACGTTCGTAGTCGGATCGTCAAAGTCGACTTCCTCCAAAATGATAGCCACCATCTCTTCGAAAGACGGGACACCTTTGCCTCTATCAACGCCTTGTGTTGCCCTCGGCGTTGCACTAGAGCGGGGGCAGGGGCGCGTCGTGCGCCACCTCTCCTTTGCGCGATGGTGGAGGGCGGAGTGAAACGAATGGCACTGATGCCTCGCCTGTAGCACTGACGAGCTCGGTGATGCGGCCCAGCCAGTCGTCGTTGCCCTCATTGGCGGGGCGGTAGCGTAGCAGCTCCCGCTCCATGAGGAGTGTAGCCTGCGCATTCGCCGGCCCATGGCGAGCTTTAGAGGACGATGCCCCGATGGGGGTGAACGAGGGCATGGCGATGCGGCCGTCACACAGCTTGGAAGGAGGGAGCGAAGATTCTTGCTGCTCCTAGATGACCTGGTCGGTGGCGGCATTGACCACCGGCGAAGCGGAGCGACGAGGGGCGCGGCGGCCCGCCGGGGCCGTAGGGTGACTTGGGCGGCCTGGCGCTCTACATGGATGCGGCGAGCCTCAGCCATGAGCATGGTGGATAATGGATGGGAGGTGGTTGATGAAGAACGGAGCTTCGACACTCCCCTACATGGCGTGCCAAATGTTGGATTCTGGGCTCCGCAGACCCAAGAAGGTTCGAACTCTGGGGCATGAACGCAGGACTCCACTTCACCTAAGCACTACGCATGCCATGCTAAAAGCTCATGCTCGCCGCTGGGAATGGTCGAAAGGGAAAGAGGAACACAGAGATTTACCCAGGTTTGGGTGACCATGCGGCGTAAGACCCTACTCATGCTTTCGGTGGATTGGCCTCACGAGGCTGGTAGAGCATGAACTTGTACATCAAGTGAGCTGCCTTGCGAGGGCTCGAGTGGTGTGTGTCGATTTGATCCCCTGTCTATAGTGGACCAGTCCCTATTTATAGTGCCTTCGGTCCTCTTCCCCGCATCATTTGGGCGGGAAGGGATACCACAATGGTCAATTTTGAAGGGGGGGGGCAAGAGGTACACCTTATCCAAATGAAAGTTGGTCTTCTCCTGCAAAGCCTCTAACCGTGACATAGTAGTTGGCTCGGCAATGACATATGTATTGTCGAGCTCATGGTCTTTGTCATGTTGCACCAAAATGGAAACCTTCGAGGGATTCCTCAGGAACCCATGCACGTCCTTGCCTCCTTAGCATCGAAGAGGAAACTGCCTCCTCTGCACCCGCTGGCGCCCGCCTGGCGTTGATCGTCATGGCTTGCGTCATCGTGGTCTCATGAGGTCGAGTACCAGCATAGGAATCTCCGCTCCTCGGGAGGTAGTTCGAGGAGGCCACTCCTCTCAAGGTCTTGATGTCGTTATCCTCGATAGGCTAAGGGGCCTCACGAGGGTCTTCTCGCGCAGCCTTGAATCTGGACCCCGATGGGCCGTCGATGGGCCCACGTCTCGAGCCGTAGGTTGGCTGGTCTGGGTACCCCCGAACCTAAAACGCCGACAGGCACGGATCGTGATAGAGGCAAAGGTGTCCCGTCTTTCAATGAGATGGTGGCTATCATTTTGGAGGAAGTTGACTTTGACGATCCGACTGTGAATTTGCAAGGATGTCGCACCTTAGTAATAGTTAAACCAACTCCAAGAGGTTATTGACCATGCCGGAGAACGATCACCTTGACTACGAGGGTCTATTTCCTGCAAGCAAACGAAGAACAAGCAAGAAACTGTGATTGCAATCTGGATATTGCGAATTTAAGAGAAAAGCTTTATTGATCAAGTTGGGTTCTGTAACGTCTTTGTCTGGTCGTTGAACACAAATGAAGTACGCGAAGTTGCAGCTATGGCGAACTTTAATCTAAACAAAACCCAAAGTCTAAACGATGCCCTAAGGGCTGTATATCTAGAGAGGGAGGGGGGATTTCGTGGCCCCTAGGAGAAGGGGTCCGAAACCAACCCTAACTCTGTTTTCCCCGTACATACAGACTGTAAAAATAGCCTATACTTTAGTAGTTCAAAATTACATGGGCCTGGCCCAAAAATAAGGTCTCGCAGCACCTAAAATATATATGGACGAAATTTATGAAGGGGCATCTTGTATGTTTCGTCCATGTTCTTGTAAGTCATCACAAAGGCTTTAAAGTACTCAAATACGCACTAGAAACGTCGTGGTGGATCCCTTCGCGCGCGCCTTTATCTCCATGCTTGATCCTACTCTAGTGTTCATCCCTCTTGTCCATGCTAGGCCCTTCATTAGTAATCAACACAAATGTATCCAATTTAGGCAGCGTCATATTCTCATGAACATTAGAATTGTTACCAAGAAATGAAAGTACTTGGTAATTCAATTGACGTGCATGAGCTCTAGTACTTGGTCTAGTATGTTTAATAGCAGGGGCAGTGAGTGTAACAATGGTATTGATGTCCTCATCATCCTCCCCTTCTTGAAATGAAGTCGTCCTCGACGGAAGCTCATCATCCTCACCCAAATAAGGCTTCAAATCTGCAATGTTAAAAGTGGGGCTAACCCCAAAATCTGCATGCAGCTCAAGTTTATATGCATTATCACTTATTTTCTCTAACACCTTAAAAGGACCATCAGCACGTGGCATTAGCTTTGACTTGCGCAAATTGGGAAACCTATCCCTACACAAATGTAACCAAACAAGATCTCTAGGTGCAAAGACAACACGTTTTCTACCCTTATCTCCAGCAAGTTTATATTTAGCATTCATGCGCTCAATATTTTCCTTAGTTAACTCATGCATTTTTAAGATCAATTCAGCATGTTGTTTAGCATCAAAATTAACCTTCTCCGAAGATGGAAGAGGTAACAAATCAATAGGTGCACGAGGTAAGAAATCATACACAATTTCAAAAGGGCACATCTTAGTAGTAGAATGAAGTGAACGACTATAAGCAAATTCAATATGAGGCAATCATTCTTCCCACATTTTCTTGTTATTCTTCAAAACAGCCCTAAGCATAGTTGACAAAGTTCTATTAACTACTTCAGTTTGTCCATCAGTTTGGGGTGACATGTAGTACTAAAAAGCAGTTTAGTCACCAACCTAGCCCATAAACTTCTCCAAAAGTGGCTAAGAAATTTAGTATCATGATCTGAAACAATAGTATTTGGCACACCATGCACGTGAATAATTTCACGAAAGAACAAATCAGCAACATTAGCAGCAGCATCACTTTTATGACATGGTATGAAGTGTGCATTTTTCGACAATCTATCTACGACAACAAATATTCTATCCCTCCCCTTCTTTGTTCGAGGTAAACCCAAAACAAACTCCAGAGATATATCTCCCCAAGGAACACTAGGTACAGGCAAAGGCATATATAAACCATGAGGACTGAGTGGTGACTTAGCTTTTTGATGTAGTGCAGCGAGCAACAAAACGCTCAACATCCCATCCCATCTTTGGCCAAAATAAATGTGTAGCAAGTACATCCTTCGTCTTCTTCACGCCAAAGTGTCCCATTAATCCTCCTCTATGCGCCTCCTGCAACAACAAAAGACAAACGGAGCTTGGTGAAATGCATAGCTTGTTAGCACGAAACACAAATCCATCATTAACGACGAACTTGTTCCATGTTCTCCCTTCTTTAAAATTCCGCTATACATCTTTAAATTCAGCATCATGCACATGTTGATCTTTGATGGTCTCCAAACCAAATAATTAAAGTCAAGTTGTGAAAGCATAGTATAACGACGAGACAATGCATCGGCAATAACATTTTCTTTACCCTTCTTGTGTTTAATGACATAAGGGAATGTGTCAATGAATTCAACACATTTAGCATGTCCACAGTTCAATTTATCTTGACTTTTAATATGCTTCAAAGATTCAATATCAGAATGTATAACAAATTCTTTGGGCCACAAATAATGTTGCCATGTTTCCAAAGTCCGAACAAGAGCATATAATTCTTTGTCATAACTAGAATAGTTCAGACTAGGCCCACTTAATTTTTTAGAAAATTATGCAACAGGTTTACCATCTCGTAATAACACACCTCCTAATCCAATTCCACTAGCATCACATAAGCTCAAAAGTCTTATTAAAATCGGGAAGTTGGAGTAATGGAGCATGTGTCAACTTATCTTTCAATACAGTGAAGGCTTCTTCCTATGTAGTACCCCAAATAAAAGCACATCCATCTTTGTAAGCTCACTGAGAGGTGCAGCAATGGTGCTGAAATCTCTGACAAAACGCTTATAGAAACCAGCGAGGCAAAGGAAACTCCTCACACGTGTGACCGTTTTGGGCTGCTGCCAACTCTCAATAGCTTCAATCATGGCTCTATCAACCTCAATTCCCTGTCGAGTAACAACATAGCCAAGAAAAGATACTCGGTCGGTGCAAAAGGTGCACTTCCCAAGGTTACCAAACAAACGTGCATCACGTAGAGCAATAAAAACATCACATAAATGTTCCAGATGTTCCTCCAAAGATCTGCTATAAATCAGTGTATCATTAAAGTAAACTACCACAAATCATCGAATGAAAGCACGTAAAACTCCATTCATTAATCTCATGAAAGTACTAGGTGTATTAGTTAATCCAAACGGCATAAATAACCACTCATAATCCAAACTTAGTTTTAAATGTTGTTTTCCATTCATCTCCCAATTTCAAACGAATTTGATGGTATCTACTACGCAAATCGACTTTGGAGAAAATAGTAGAGCCACTTAATTCATCAAGCATATCATCTAGCCTAGGAATAGGATGACAATAACGAATAGTAATATTATTGATGCCTCTACAATCAACACACATACACGATGTACCATCCATTTTCAACACTAGAATAATAGGAACAACACAAGGACTAAGGGATTCGTGTATATAACCTTTATCTAGTAGCTCATGTACTTGACGCGTAATCTCCTTCGTCTCCTCTAAATTGGTAAGGTATGGTGCATAGTTGGGTAGCGATGCACTGGGAATTAAATTGATCTGATGCTCAATCCCTCGAATAGGTGGTAATCCTGGGGGTACGTCTTGTGGAAAGACGTCAACGAACTCCTGCAAAATGTTAGTGATAACAGGAGGCAAAGAGGAAGGCACGTCCTCGAATGAAAATAATGCCTCTTTGCACACAAAAGCATAGCAAATAGATTTGCCGAAATATAGATCATCAATATCAGATTTGGTCGCAAGTAGACATCCACTTTTCAATTTAATTTCATATGCAACATGAGATGATAGATTGTTATTACGTTTCATTTGTTGCTCAAATTCTTTTGCCACAATCTGATTTTCACTCTTATTTTGCTCCTGTTTTGCTTTACTAGCTCGATGAATATCATCTTTCAAAATAAAATCAGGAGTCATAGAAGCAAAGTAATATGTTTATCCTTATGAACAAGAGTATACGGATTGTTTCTACCATGGTGTATAGTTTTTTTAACCAATTCCCATGGTCTACCAAGTAATAAGGAAAATGCTTGCATGGGTACCACATCACAATTAACATAATCAACATATGAGCTATACTAAAATGCACGCGAACAGTACGTGTTACCTTAACCTTGCCGCTGTTGTTGAACCATTGGATGTAGTACGGATATGGATGTGGTCTTGTGGTGAGAGACAACTTCTCCACCATGTCCATGCTAGCCAAATTGTTGCAGCTCTCTCCATCTATGATGACACGAACAAAACGTTCCTTCACAACTCCCTTTGTATGGAACAAATTCTGCCTCTGGTTTTGCTCAGCTTGTGTGATCTGCACACCCAAAACACGTTGAGCAACTAAACAGTCATACCTGTCAGCGTTGTCAGCAACCATGTTGTCACATCCCTAGTCAGTGCTTGCATTAGGACTAGCTAGAGTCTGCACCATGTTTACTTTCTACAGAAACTTGAAATGGGAATGACAGAAACCCCAGCACCCCTCTTCTAACAACTAGGGATTAATAAAATCTTTTCCAATGTACCCAAAATGCCCTTCAAAAATGTTCATCATCTTTGCCTTAGTCTTAAACATTTGCCAAAAATGGTGCACAATTTTCTAGGACATCCAAAGGTCTCTGGATTAATTTATATTGTAATTGAATTTGGGCATTTAAATGCTATAAAATAATTTAGGTGCTCAAATAATCATAAACTAAAATGTCCCATGCTGTTCATATTATATACAGTGGGCATGACTAGTTTTATGATTTATAAAGATGCTCTAGCATTTTTATTAATTCAACAAAGTTGAAAAAGAAACAAAACAGAAAGAAAAATAGAAAAGAGAGAGAAAGAGGGCACAACCCACTTACATGGACCAGCCGGCCCACCTGGCGGCCCAGCACTGTGCTGGCTCGAGCCAGCCAGCTGCTTCGGCAGCCAGGTAGGCAGGTGACATCGGCGCACGGCCGCGCGCCACCGCGGCAGCTGCTTGCCGCCCTGGCCGCCGCCTCACCGCGGGAATGGCCTGGACGACCTCCACGTCACGCCTCGAAGCCGCTGGACATCTCCACTTTCCCCCTGCCTCTCTCCCTCGCCCTCCCCACTCCATGGCCGACGCAGCCGCCGCCGTCCTGCCGCCGTAGCCGCAGCCACCGAGCTTCCCTCGCCTCGCCGACGTATCCCCGAGCTCCTCCACCGTCTGCTACGCCTCCTCGATGATCCATGCAACGTTGGAAGTTCCAACGCGCCGTCCCCGAGCACTTCTCCCCCTTTCGGCCGTCGAGATCGCCGGCGACCTCACCGTCGCAGCAGCTTGTCCCCGACATCGCCGTCAGATACAACGCGACCGCCGTGAGCCCAGCTACCTCCCCATCCTCTCCGTTTCCCCCCTCGAGCCCTGTACCGACTGCACGAAGCTCACCTGCACATGCCGCCGCGGAGCTCGTCGCCGACGAGGCTCCAGCCACCCAACTGCCCGCCACCCTGTCCATTAGCTTCACCGCACCTTCAGGAGCCTAGAGCACCTCACCACGAGCCTCGCCGTGCCCTCTAGCGACTAGCCCGAGCTCCGGCAGCCACTGGACTTGTCGCCGGCGTCGTTCCCGGCGACCCCGGGGCCAACCACCACCACCACTCGCTGCGACACTTCACCAGCAGCACGTAGACGTGCTCCGGTGTCGATTTGGTCGCCGGAGCACGAATCCCGCACCTCACCGCCGCGTCTGGCCTCGCCGGCGGCTAAACGCCGGCGAGTCAACCCAGTTTCACCAGGGGTTTGACTCCCCTGGGTCACTGACATGTGGGCCCTGCCTGTTAGTCAAACCTAGGTTAGTGCCTAAACTAATCCTAATTAGTTAGTTAACTAACTATGACACTGACCAGTGGGTCCCACTGGTCAGGTTTGACCTGGGCCGCCCTGTTGACTTGCTGACGTCAGCATGCTGTCATGCTGACGCAGTAAATGCTTTTATGGGATTAATTGATTTAAAACAATTCAGGAAATTCCAGAAAATGCTTTAAACTTCAAAAAAGCATAAAAAATCAACAGTAGCTCAGATGGAAAAGATTTATATATGAAAATTGATCAGAAAAATCTAATCTTTCCAATGGCACTGGTTTCATGCATGTTTGAGCAAGTTAACCTTGATGTTCACAATAAAACATGATAATGCACTTAAATAAATAATAGTTTGAGTATACATTTGAATCTTTGATTCAAATGAGCTCAAACCTTTCTGTTTATAGTTGCATTAGCCCAAAACACATTCATCTTACCATGTCATGAGCATGCATCATATTGTTGCATTTGTTTGTATAATGATTGTATCGTTGGTGTTCTCCGTGGTAGGTCCTGCTCCCGAGGATACAACTGCGTATCCAACTGAAGAGCAGTACCCGACAACCAATCTGTCAGGCAAGCAACCCATTGATCATTCCGATACAAACCCATCTTCTCGCTCCTGCTCTCTTTTACTACATTAAGGCAACAGCATGTGAACTGCTACTTGCTGCGGTAGTTGAACCCTATTCCTTTGCATGACCTGTCATTGCCACAGTAAATGGTTGAAACCCACTAGCATGTGTAGGAGTTGATTGAGCCATGTGATGTGTGCTCCACCATGCTAGTTGTTTATGTTGCCTGCTATGCTTAGAGTTGTGTCAGGTCTGGTTCATTTGGGTGATGGATCAGAGTGAAATGATCATACTCGATAAACACAGGGAAGTGTGGAACATGTTTGGTGAAAGTATCGATGAAAGGCCATGTAGGAGTACATGGTGGGTTGTTTCACTGGAACCGTCCATAGGACTTAAGATCTATATGTGTGGTTCAAGTTACAGCTACTACCACACATTGGGCCCTGAAATATGACCCCGCTCGACTTATTGACTACCCTTGTTCTCTGTCCAGGAGTTGCAACTAGTTTCTGGTGTTTGTAGTATACTGGTGGTCGTGCGCAACGCTAACCCTCGGGGTGGGCTGTGATGCGGCAGGTACGTGGCCGGGTGTACCGATCGCTCGTTTGGTGACTCGGGAACCCTGTACACATCGTTTGGGGCCGTGAGCGACACCCCGGCCGGATCTCCCCACGGATGGAACCAAAATAGGCGATAAACCTGGACGAGAGACTTGAGTGGTTGGTTAGGTCGTGGTCTACACCCACGTCAGCTTTCGCTTGAAGTCTGCAGAGCACATGTCGTGTGCAGACGCTAAGTGGTGGAAACATGTGTGAAGAAGTACACCCCTGCAGGGTTACCAATCTATTTGAATAGCCGTTGTTCGCGGTACGGACTACTTGGTTACTTATACAGTTCATAGACAAGTTGATAGATACTACTAAAAGCCTCAAGACAAGTGTGAGTGCCGTGGATGGCCCTTCCGTAGGATGACGGAAAAGGATCCACGGTGGTGTATTGTTGTGGTGAGTAGAGGACTCGTGTACGTAGTCTTATCTTGCAGTCTGCTGGGAGTTGTAGTATAGGTTAGCCAAGAGTCAAAGCTGGCTTGCTGCTATGAACTCCACTACCCTTGTTAATAATGATGCATGTATGATAGGATCTGTTGTAAGACTTGCTGAGTACCTTTGTACTCATGTTTGCTTAATAACTGTTGCAGAGGAGAACCCTGCCCCTTCTGATGGGTTTTACATAGACGTTGACGTCAACGAGTAGCTTGCTACCCAGACGGAGATCCTGAGCTTGTGAAGGGCCTTGTAGATAGTCAGGCTACACCAAGCCTATTTTATTTCCAAGTTGTATGTACTCAGACATGTTAGCTTCCGCTTGTGCTTGTATGATTGTATGACTTGAGTGCTGGGTCATGTGAGCCCTACCTGTATGGATATGTTATGTATGGATCTTCGAAGCCTCTTAAATAAAGTAATTTGAGTCATAGAGTTCTGTTGTGATGCAATGTTGTATTTGCACATATTGAGCATATTGTGTGTATGATTGAAATGCTTGGTATGTGTGGGATCCGACACCTATTTGTTTACCTTTGGTAGCCTATCTTACAAGGGAAATGCCTCCTAGTGCTTCCACTGAGCCTTGGTTGCTTGCTACTGCTCGGAACACGTAGGCTGGCCGGCATGTGTCCTTCTTCGTTCATGTGTCTGTCCCTTAGGGGAAATGTCACACGTTGTTCCTTTAAGTCCATGTAGCTTGCTACGACTTGGGTTCATATGTTGATGACCGACACGTTCGTTGCTGGGTCATGGATGCATGTCTCTGTAATTTAGTGCCTCTTTTGGTTTATAACTAGCCATGTCGGCCCGGGTTCTCTGTCATATGGATGCTAGCGACACTGTCATATACGTGTGCCAAAATGCGCAAACGATCCCGGGCCAGGTAAAGTGGCACTCGTGGGGATACCGTGCATGAGGCCGCAAAGTGATATGACGTGTTACAAGCTAGATCGGTGTGACTTAGGATCGGGGTCCTGACAGCGTTGGTATCAGAGCCGGACTGCCTGTAGGTTTCTCAAGCCAAACTGATCGATGTTGAGTCTAGAAATTTCTTAGTTATATGTAGGGGACTTGATTGTGGAAGGGAACATAAGGCTCTTTTTACTTATTTACCTTATGCCCTTCTGATCTGAGTCAGCCTATTCTTTCTACGGGGGTTTAGGTCTAGGCCTCTCATCCTTTCTAGGTTCACGTGTTACTAATCCGTAGACTCTTAGGATTGTTGGTTTCAAGCCTCAGTTCAGTTTCTACCCTTCTAGTATGATGATTAGTTGGACCCGGAACCTTGATATGATGTTGTTGAGTGGCTATGCTATCATTTGTATGATGTCTCAAAATCTTTTTTGAGCATTTACAGTTGTTATGCTGCCCGATTTCTTCCAGAAATTCTAATGCCTTTGCATTATTCCGTGTTTTAGATGTCTGCTCGCACACCTCACCAGGTGGTCCGTTTGACTTGGTGCATTAATGTGCCAGGTCACACGGCCATGCTAGTCAGTACCGGGATTTCAACCAGAGTCAGTATTTCTGCACCGTCCGGATATACCCCTCATATCCCGGAGCTACCGACCCCATCCATTGGTCTTATGAACTCGGGGTTACCATCGAGATGGCAGTGCAGGATGCCGCTTACTCGATGATGACCATCATCCGGGCTAGGCATGCCCTGCTGCTGAACACTGAGTTCTGTTACATGCCAGCATCACTTCCTGGAGAGGAAGGCTACTACACTGGTCTGTATATCAATGCCGCTCATGAGGAGCCACTTTGTCAGACTACTACTCAGATGCTGGAGGATAGGGACCGTGAGGTCCGTGCCCTCTGGATGGAGCTTTATAACACTCGAGCCGCCCACTGGACTACTTTGACACGGCTTGCACCTGCCGTGCATGCCGGATATTTGGATATGCGGGATTTGTACCCCATGCGCACTCGTCTGCCTGATCGTATGGATTGGCGTGACGTTGGGGGTATTACACCTCCACGTGGGCGTCGGTTACCACCAGCATCGGGACCGAGGCCGCATCCATGTCCCTATGGTCCACAGCCTTCGAGTGCTCGAGAGTTTCAAGATCCACCTGTTCCACTTCTAGGCTACGGTGGTAATCTTTACGAAGAGTACTACCGGAGTGTCTGAACTAGACCATGGCAATAGTAGTATCATAGTAGTTGTATTTCCACAGTCCTACGCGTCTTGTGGAATATGACTTAGCTTGTACTGAGTTCCGGAGGCGTAGTTAAATAATTTATAGGAGCTTGGAATGCCTCTGATGAGATGTATCGTCTTTCACCGCAGTTGTACTTTAGCCTTGGTTTGTACTAAACTATGTATGGTGTGTATGACCACTTGTCTATATATGGCAGTTTCTATATTACCATGTCGTATGGATGAACATCTCTGCATTCTGTGTCATACATTACATTCTGCACTCCTTTGTCAAGTTTTGCCATCCTGGTCTAAACCGTTGTATTGTCTTCCTAGGATGGTCAACACTCGCAGCACTCCTGCTGCTCAGGAGCAGGGTGAGGCCAGTGGGGCTAGAGATGAGAATCCGCCCCAACCACCCTCCTTGGCTGAAGTTATGCTCGAGGCAGAAAGGAGCAAGAGAGAGACCAACCGTCTGCTGGAACACATAGAGCAGAACACTGCCTTCCGTCAGACGAATGACGTGGTGTCAATCAATGACTTTATCAAGATGTGCCCACCGAAGTTCCATCATTCCGCTGAACCTCTGGATGTGGATGACTGGCTTCGCAGTATCACCCACAAGCTACACTCTGCCCGTGTGGCCGAAGCTGACAAGGTTACCTACGCTGCCTACCATCTTGAGGGCCATGCCAGCCTCTGGTGGAAAAACTTTGAGGCTATGCGTCCTGCTGGCCAACTCACTACTTGGGCAAAGTTCAGTGAGGCATTCCATGAACATCACATTCCGGAAGGTCTCATGGATCGCAAGCGGAAGGAATTCTGCAATTTCACCCAGGGCCGTCTATCCGTGGATGGCTATAGTCGCGAGTTTGTCAACTTGGCACGCTATGCTCCCGAGGAAGTGTCCACCGCTGCCAAGAAGCAGGCGAGGTTCCGCAAGGGACTCAGCCCTGAACTTCACCGAGATCTAAGTCTGCACGAGTGCACCTCCTTCCAGAAGTTCATGAACAAAGCCATCAGTGCTGAGACGGGCCAGACTGATTTTGAAGCCACACGCAAGCATCCTCGTGATTTGGGTTCCTCATCCGGCTCTGGCTCTCACAAGCGCCGTGTGTGGGTTCCTAACACTGCCCTGCCACCCAGGTTCACTCCGAGGCCATCCTATGAGGCACCTCGTCCAACCCAACAGTATGCACCTGCCAAGACTTATGGAGGACCACCTACCAACTTTGCTCCATGCACTGGCACTGTGACATGTTTCAAGTGTGGACAACCAGGGCACTACATGCGAGAGTGTCCTCAGAACCAGCCAGGAAGGTCCGTTGGTCGTGGTAAGCCAACAGGCAAGGTGAACTATGTGAAGCCAATCCCCACTACACGTGGTCATGTCAACTATGTCTCTGTTGAGGAAGCTTATGAGGATCCTAACGTCGTCCTTGGTACACTTCTTGTTAACTGCCATCCGGCATCTGTTCTTTTCGATACTGGAGCATCTCATTCGTTCATATCTGAGAGCTATGCTCGAATGCACAACATGACTTTTTGTGACATGCCCACCACCATGGAAATTCAAACTCCTGGCTCTAGATGGCAAACCTCTAGGGTTAGCCATGGGAATGAAATTCTTGTCGATAGACTTGTTTTCCTTGCGTCACTAATCGCTCTCAAGTCCTCGGACATAAACATCATCTTGGGTACGGACTGGATGACAGCTCATTACACCAAGATTGATTGCTACACTAGGACTGTTCAACTTACACACCCATCCAGCAAGACAATCAATGTCTTGGCCCGAATGGCTGAGCGTCAACTCTACTCTCTTAATGTCAGCCCTCTACCAGAACTCGAAGATATTCCAGTAGTCCATGACTTTCCGGATGTCTTTCCAGAAGAACTGCCAGGTGTTCCACCTGACAGAGATGTCGAGTTTGTGATAGATCTTGTTCCAGGAACTGTCCCAATCTCTAGGATACCCTATAAGATGGCACCCCTAGAACTAGCTGAGCTTAAGAAACAACTCGATGAGTCCTTGAAAAAGGGTTTCATCCGTCCTAGTTCTTCTCCCTGGGCTTGTCCCGTCCTCTTCGTCAAGAAGAAAGATGGAACGGAACGGATGGTTGTAGATTATCGACCTGTCAATCTGATCACCATAAAGAACAAGTATCCGCTCCCTAGGATCAACGACCTGTATGATCAGCTCGCTGGATCCTCAGTCTTTTCCAAAATGGATTTGAGGTTGGGTTGCCATCAAATCAAAATCAAGAACGGGGACATTCCCAAGACGGCCTTTGTTTCTCGTTATGGCCAATACGAGTACACCGTCATGTCCTTCGGGTTAACCAATGCCCCAGCCACTTTCTCCCGGTTAATGAATTCTATATTCATGGAGTACTTGGATAAAATCGTCGTGGTATACCTCGATGATATACTCATTTACTCCAAGAACCAGGAAGATCATGCCGATCATCTAAGGCTGGTATTGACGAAACTTCGAGAGCACCGTCTTTATACCAAATTCTCCAAGTGTGAATTTTGGTTGCCAGAAGAGACCTATCTGGGTCATGTAATCTCTGGTAAGGGTATTGCCGTCAATCCCGAGCGAGTTCAGGCCGTCCTTGATTGGACTCCTCTTGAATCGGTCAAGCAAGTTAGGAGTTTCCTTGGCTTAGCTAGCTATTGCCGACGCTTCGCCGAGAATTTCTCCAAGGTTACTAAACCTCTAACTGAGTTCCTCAAGAAAGATAAAAAGTTCGAGTGGACCCCACAGTGCGAGTCCAGCTTTCAGGAACTGAAAAGACGCCTGACATCTGCTTCCGTACTGGTACCACCAGATTTTTCCAAGGACTTTATTATCTATTGCGACGCCTCGCGGCAAGGATTAGGTTGCATACTCATGCAAGATCGTCAGGTGATCTCATATGCATCTCGACAGTTGCGTCCACATGAGGATAACTATCCTACACATGATCTAGAGCTTGCAGCTGTAGTCCACGCACTCAAAACATGGAGACATTACCTTCTTGGTAATCGCTGTGAAATCTTCACTGATCACCAAAGCCTGAAATACATCTTCACCCAACCGGATTTGAATCTCAGGCAAAGACGTTGGGTTGAGTTGCTCACAGATTACGACTTAGGAATCACTTACACCCCTGGGAAGGCCAATGTCATGGCTGACGCACTAAGTCGTAAGTCTTATTGTAACAACCTGATGTTACAACAAGGGCAACCACTTCTCCATGAGGAATTTCGTAAGCTTAACCTTCACATTGTTCCTCGAGGATTCCTTTCCACCTTGGTGGCGAAACCTACCCTTACAGATCAAATCATAGCTGCCTAGAAGCGTGATAAGGGTATATCCCGACTCCAAGAGAGCATTGCTAGCGGAGCTGCTAGAAGTGCCTCTATGGATGATCGAGGTGTTGTCTTCTTCGAGAACCGTCTAATGGTTCCCAAGAACCGACATCTAGGGCAGCTAATCCTTAAGGAGGCTCATGAATCTCCTCTTACGATTCATCCCGGTAGCACCAAAATGTATTAGGACCTACGCTAGAGGTTCTGGTGGACTAGGATGAAGAGAGAAATCGCTCAGTTCATTGCTAACTGCGACGTTTGTCGTCGAGTTAAAGCAGAGCATCAATGGCCTGTTGGCACCCTTCAACCTTTAGCTATTCCTGAATGGAAATGGGACAAGATCGGTATGGACTTCATTACCGGGTTTCCCAGGACCAGGAAAGGGAATAATGCTATCTTCGTCGTTATCGACCGCCTCTCCAAAGTAGCCCATTCCCTGCCTGTTCGAGAGAGTATAACCGCTAGCCAGCTAGCAGACTTGTATATCTCTTGGATAGTATCACTTCATGGTGTGCCGTTGGAGATTAACTCAGACCGTGGATGTCTTTTCACTTCACAATTTTGGGAAAGTTTCCAGAATGCTATGGGGACTCATCTCTCTTTTAGCACCGCCTTTCACCCTCAGTCAAGTGGTCAAGTAGAACGAGTCAATCAAATTCTGGAAGATATGCTTCGAGCCTCTGTCATCTCTTTCTGTATGGATTGGGAGAAGTGTCTTCCATTCGCCGAATTTGCTTATAACAATAGTTATCAAGCCAGCCTGGGCAAGGCTCCCTTCGAAGTTCTATATGGACGAAGGTGTCGAACGCCTCTTAACTGGTCAGAAACCGGGGAAAGACAATTCTTTGGTCCGGATATGATCTAGGAAGTAGAAGAGCAAGTTCGCATCGTTCATGAGAAATTGAAAACAGCCCAGTCTCGCCAGAAGAGCCAATATGATAGTCATCATAAGGCTGTGACTTTTGAAGTCGGCGATAAGGCTTACCTTCGGGTTACCCCTCTTAAGGGAACCCATCGCTTCGGTATCAAAGGCAAATTGGCTCCTCGTTACATCGGTCCTTTTCGCATTCTTGCCAAACGAGGAGAAGTTGCCTACCAATTGGAAATACCTCCGCACCTTTCCAGAGTTCATGATGTCTTCCACGTTTCTCAACTCAGGCGTTGCTTCTCGGATCCTATCCGCGGAGTGGACCACGAAACGCTTGATCTCCAGGACAATCTCACATATCGAGAATACCCAGTTCGTATTCTCGATCAAACCGAGTGTACCACTCGACATCATAATATCAAGCTTCTCAAGGTTCAATGGTCACATCATTCCGAGAGTGAAGCTACTTGGGAAAGAGAGGATCATCTTCGACTTGAGTACCCAACCCTTTTTCCGGAGGAACCCGAATCCCGGGACGAGATTCTTTTGAGTGGGGGTGAGTTGTCACATCCCTAGTCAGTGCTTGCATTAGGACTAGCTAGAGTGTGCATCATGTTTACTTTCTACAGAAACTTGAAATGGGAATGACAGAAACCCCAGCGCTCCTCTTCTAACAACTAGGGTTTAATAAAATATTTTCCAATGTACCCAAAATGCCCTTCAAAAATGTTCATCATCTTTGCCTTGGTCTTAAACCTCTGCCAAAAATGGTGCACAATTTTCTAAGACATCCAAAGGTCTCTGGATTAATTAATATTGTAATTGCATTTGGGCATTTAAATGCTATAAAATAATTTAGGTGCTCAAATAATCATAAACTAAAATGTCCCATGCTGTTCATATTATATACATTGGGCATGACTAGTTTTATGATTTATAAAGATGCTCTAGCATTTTTATTAATTCAACAAAGTTGAAAAAGAAACAAAACAGAAAGAAAAATAGAAAAGAGAGAGAAAGAGGGCACAACCCACTTACCTGGACCAGCCGGCCCACCTGGCGGCCTAGCACTGTGCTGGCCCGAGCCAGCCAGCTGCTTCGGCAGCCAGGCAGGCAGGTGACGCCGGCGCACGGCCACGCGCCACCGCTGCAGCTACTTTCCGCCCTGGCCGCCGCCTCGCCGCGGGAACGGCTTGGACAACCTCCACGTCGCACCTCGAAGCCGCAGGACGTCTCCACTTTCCCCATGCCTCTCTCCCTCGCCCTCCCCGTGCCATTGCCGATGCAGCCGCCGCCGTCCTGCCGCCATAGCCGCAGCCACCGAGCTTCCCTCTCCTCGCCGACGTGTCCCCGAGCTCCGCCACCGTCTGCTACGCCTCCCCGACGAGCCACGCAATGCCGGAAGTTCCAACGCGCCGTTCCCGAGCACTTCTCCCCCCTTCGGCCGTCGAGATCGTCGGCGACCTCACCGTCGAGCAGCTCGTCCCTGACCTCGCCGTCAACTCCAACGCGCCCGCCGTGAGCCCAGCTACCTCCCCATCCTCTCCGTTTCCCCCCTCGAGCCCTGTACCGACTGCACGAAGCTCACCTGCACGCGTCGCCGCAGAGCTCGTCGCCGACGAGGCTCCGGCCACCCAACGGCCGCGCCACCCAGTCCATTAGCTTCACCGCACCTCTAGGAGCCTAGAGCACCTCACCACAAGCCTCGCCGTGCCCTCTAGCGACTAGCCCGAGCTCACCCGAGCTCCGGCAGCCGCTAGACTCGTCGCCGGCGTCGTTTCCGGTGACCCGAGGCCAACCACCACCACCAATCGCTGCGACACTTCACCAGCAACACGTAGACGTGCTCCGCCGTCGATTTGGTCGCCGAAGCACGAATCCCCCACCTCACCGCCGCGTCTGGCCTCGCCGGCGGCTAAACGTCGGCGAGTCAACCTAGTTTGACTAGGGGTTTGACTCCCCTGGGTCATTGACATGTGGGCCCTGCCTGTTAGTCAAACCTAGGTTAGTGCCTAAACTAATCCTAATTAGTTAGTTAACTAACTGTGACACTGACCAGTGGGTCCCACTGGTCAGGTTTGACCTGGGCCGCCCTGTTGACTTGCTGACGTCAGCATGCTGTCATGCTGACGCAGTAAATGCTTTTATGGGATTAATTGATTTAAAACAATTCAGAAATTCCAGAAAATGCTTTAAACTTCAAAAAAGCATATAAAATCAACAGTAGCTCAGATGGAAAAGATTTATATATGAAAATTGATCAGAAAAATCTAATCTTTCCAATGGCACTGGTTTCATGCATGTTTGAGCAAGTTAACCTTGATGTTCACAATAAAACATGATAATGCACTTAAATAAATAATAGTTTGAGTATACATTTGAATCTTTGATTCAAATGAGCTCAAACCTTTCTGTTTATAGTTGCATTAGCCCAAAACACATTCATCTTACCATGTCATGAGCATGCATCATATTGTTGCATTTGTTTGTATAATGATTGTATCGTTGGTGTTCTCCGTGGTAGGTCCTGCTCCCGAGGATACAACTGCGTATCCAACTGAAGAGCAGTACCCGACAACCAATCTGTCAGGCAAGCAACCCATTGATCATTATGATACAAACCCATCTTCTCGCTCCTGCTCTCTTTTACTGCATTAAGGCAACAACATGTGAACTGCTACTTGTTGCGGTAGTTGAACCCTATTCCTTTGCATGACCTGTCATTGCCACAGTAAATGGTTGAAACCCACTAGCATGTGTAGGAGTTGATTGAGCCATGTGATGTGTGCTCCACCATGCTAGTTGTTTATGTTGCCTGCTATGCTTAGAGTTGTGTCAGGTCTGGTTCATCTGGGTGATGGATCAGAGTGAAATGATCATACTCGATAAACACAGGGAAGTGTGGAACATGTTTGGTGAAAGTATCGATGAAAGGCCATGTAGGAGTACATGGTGGGTTGTTTCATTGGAACCGTCCATAGGACTTAAGATCTGTATGTGTGGTTCAAGTTACAGCTACTACCACACATCGGACCCTGAAATATGACCCCGCTCGACTTATTGACTACCCTTGTTCTCTGTCCAGGAGTTGCAACTAGTTTCTGGTGTTTGTAGTATACTGGTGGTCGTGCGCAACGCTGACCCTCGGGGTGGGCTGTGATGCGGCAGGTACGTGGCCGGGTGTACCGATCGCCCGTTTGGTGACTCGGGAACCCTGTACACATCGTTTGGGGCCGTGAGCGACACCCCGGCCGGATCTCCCCACGGATGGAACCCAAATAGGCGATAAACCTGGACAAGAGACTTGAGTGGTTGGTTAGGTCGTGGTCTACACCCACGTCGGCTTTCGCTTGAAGTCTGCCGAGCACATGTCGTGTGCAGACGCTAAGTGGTGGAAACATGTGTGAAGAAGTACACCCCTGCAGGGTTACCAATCTATTCGAATAGCCGTTGTTCGTGGTACGGACTACTTGGTTACTTATACAGTTCATAGAGAAGTTGATGGATACTACTATAAGCCTCAAGACAAGTGTGAGTGTCGTTGATGGCCCTTCCGTAGGATGACGGAAAAGGATCCACGGAGGTGTATTGTTGTGGTGAGTAGAGGACTCGTGTACGTAGTCTTATCTTGCAGTCTGCTGGGAGTTGTAGTATAGGTTAGCCAAGAGTCAAAGCTGGCTTGCTGCTATGAACTCCACTACCCTTGTTGATAATGATGCATGTATGATAGGATCTATTGTAAGACTTGCTGAGTACCTTTGTACTCATGTTTTCTAATAACTGTTGAAGAGGAGAACCCTGCCCCTTCTGATGGGTTTAACATAGACGTTGACGTCGACGAGTAGCTTGCTACCCAGACGGAGATCCTGAGCTTGTGAAGGGCGTTGTAGATAGTCAGGCTACACCAAGCCTGTTTTATTTCCAAGTTGTCTGTACTCAGACATGTTAGCTTCCGCTTGTGCTTGTATGATTGTATGACTTGAGTGTTGGGTTATGTGACTCCTACCTGTATGGATATGTTATGTATGGCTCTTCGGAGCCTCTTAAATAAAGTACTTTGAGTCATAGAGTTCTGTTGTGATGCAATGTTGTATTTGCACATATTGAGCATATTGTGTGTATGATTGAAATGCTTGGTGTGTGTGGGATCCGACACCTAGTTGTTTACCTTTGGTAGCCTATCTTACAGGGAAATGCCTCCTAGTGCTTCCACTGAGCCTTGGTAGCTTGCTACTGCTCGAAACACGTAGGCTGGCCGGCATGTGTCCTTCTTCGTTCCCGTGTCTGTCCCTTAGGGGAAATGTCACGCGTTGTTCCTATAAGTGCATGTAGCTTGCTACAACTTGGGTTCATACGTTGATGATCGACACGTTCGTTGATGGGTCATGGGTGCCTGTCTCTGTAATTTAGTGCCACTTGTGGTATATAACTAGCCATGTCGGCCCGGGTTCTCTGTCATATGGATACTAGCGACATTGTCATATACGTGTGCCAAAATGCGCAAACGGTCTCGGGCCAGGTAAGGTGGCACCCGTGGGGATACCATGCGTGAGGCCGCAAAGTGATATGACGTGTTACAAGCTAGATCGGTGTGACTTAGGATCGGGGTCCTGACACATGTAATGCGTCCCTTGTTCAGAATCATCTCCAATGTGTTCTTCACGCGTAATAAGAGCCCAAGTTTCCTCATCATAGTCACTAGCGGACTCATACCCACCATCCTCAATAGCAATTATGACATGCTGACATTTGCATTCCCTTGCAAAATGACCTCTTCCCTTACAACGATGACAAAAAATATCACTTGTGTGCCCTGTTGATGCCATGGACGAAGAGGAGCTCCGTGCAGGCCCGGTGGGTGTGCTCTTGGCAGGCAGTGTTGTTTGTGCCTGCTTTCTTATATCATGGCTGGATGTGGTAACTGACGGAAATGTTGGTGCAGCAGATTGTGTGGAAGTAGAAGATGCACGCGGTGTCCATGATGAAGGTCGACCTGCAAAAAAGTTAGTCTGCGCCAATGTCTGTCGATCCTGCACTTCACGTTCAGCTTTGCAAGCAACATGGAATAAACGACTGATATTGTTATACTCCTTTTACTCTAGAATGGTCCGAATCTCTCTATTTAAGCCACCCATAAAACATGCAAGCATAGCTTCATTATCCTCAATAATACCACATCTAATCATGCCAGTTTGTAATTGCTTATAATATTCTTCTACAAAATTTATTACTTGTCTTAAATGCTACAGGTTTTGTAGTAATTCATGTTGATAATATGGTGGAACCCAACGAGTACGCATAGGAGTTTTCAAAGCAGCCCAAGTAGTTGGAATATTATTTGGATATAATCTAGAATGTTCAGACCACCACACACAAGAACAACTAGTGAAAGCACAAAGAGCATCAGCAACACGTCTCTCCTCGGGATATACTAAACATGTAAAACGTGTTCGGTTTCTAACTCCCAAATAAGATATAAATCGGGAACATATCTACCCTCAAATGGTGGAATATTCAATTTTAGTTAGGGAGATGGTCATGTCCCATACCTGAGGGTGTGGTGCAGCCCATTGCGATTATTTGCATGTGGACAACCTGGTGGTTGTGGTGCTGGTGGTTGCACGTAGTTCTGATTTTTATCAACCTCATCCTCGTAATCTCCCGCATAATTGTCCTACTCCTCAGCAGCAGCACGAGCCACGGAAGTATCAACAACAACACCAATAGTTTGGCCAGGTTCAAGAGGGACATGGCTCACTTTGTGGAGGGCTGTTTTGCGACGTGCAGGTGGTTGTTGTTGTTGTTGTTGTTGTTGTTGCAATGGTGCAGTAGGTGCAGGTAGATGCGCAAGCACTTCAGCGAATTTGGCATCCAACTTGGTGTAAATTGACTTCTCAATGTCATCGATCCTCGCTAGTGCGTCGCCAAAACTGGTCAACACATGTTCTACCCGTTGACCCATCATTTGCTGAAATTTATCATGCAACTCCTTGTTCATCATGTTCTCCCAGTCATTCTCGTCAACTTGTGATCCTGCCATGGTTAAAAGCAATAGAAACACATAGAAATATGATCCTGCAGACTACTAGAAAATGGTGGTGGTGGGGCGTCACAAATCCGTCAAGCAAATCTCAAATTCTTACTAGTTCTTACCGAACAACACGTGTTGATAGGCAACTGTTGTAGTCAAAACTCTCAAAGCTTGGACAAAGCGATTGCCAGGTGGTGTCAAACGCACGATGTAGATGTATGTGGAGCTGGTAAGGCTTATGATATGGTAGCAAAAATGTTAGCAATAATCAATTCAGAGATGCAAAGACGAATAAACGCTCAATGACGGTACTGTCATGGTCCTAGGCAAGACCGTACTAGAGACGCGAGCCTGGAACACTAACATAATCACGGCGCTGCTCGTAATCAAGGGGAAAGCATACTATGAATTTTTTTTCTCGCCTTTTTTTTGCGCTCCTTTTTTTTTGAAAAACACTACAATGGCGAGTGTCTCAAAACTCTTCCCAAATCAAATGGCGAGTGTCTCAAAACTCTTCCCAAATCAAAATAACACGAACGACACAAACAAAATTGACATTTTTTCTGAAATCAGGGCAGCAACGACCAAAAAGTGTGTCAAAAAATCACTATAAAGGCTAGTGTCTCAAAACGTTCCTAGGGACCTAAGAACAGGATAGGGAAAAAATATTTTCACCTGCCGATTTTTTCGAGACCTACGCAGGCAAGGAAACACGAATCCGAAACTAGATGGATCTCGAGAACAAACCTAATATGAAAAGAACTCGGATTGGTGGTGGATATATGGTGGTAGGATACGGCAGCGTTGGTAGGATATGGCATCGGTGGTGGTATATGGTAGCGGTGCTGGGATATGGCAACGTGGTGGTATGGCAGCATCGATGAATATGGTGCGGCGGCGTGACAAACTATGACAGAACTCAAAACTCTAAAGGAGTAGACACTAAGAGCAGCAACTAGACACGACGATGCAACCGCAAAATCAACAAAGCAAAACCCTGAAAAGATTATGCAAGGGCTCAGATTGGTTTGGATATGATGAACGAACCCTAATACATAAATTGGCTTTTTCATGGACTATAGGTATGAAGAACAGACTCGATCTAACCATGGAATACTAGAAAATCTCACCGAGCAACCTAGAAATCTAATACCACTTGATAGAGGCAAAGGTGTCTCATCTTTCGATGAGATGGTGGCTATCGTTTTGGAGGAAGTCGACTTTGATGATCCGACTATGAACGTGTGAGGACATTGCGCCTTAGCAATCGCTAAACCAACTTTGAGAGGTTATAGACCATGCCGGAGCACGATCAACCTAACCACGAGGGTTTATTTCCTGCAAGCAAACGAAGAACAGGCAATAATTTGTGATTGCAATCTAGATATTGCGAATTTAAGAGGACAACTTTATTGATCAATTGGGGTTCTATGACGTCTTTGTCTAGTCGTTGAACACAAACGAAGTACGCGAAGTTGCAGCTATGGCGAACTTTAATCTAAACAAAACCCAAAGTATAAACAATGCCCTAATGGTTGTATATATGGAGAGAGGGGGGGGGCAATTTCGTGTCCCCTTGGAGAAGGAGTCCGAAACCAACCCTAACTTTGTTTTCCCCACACATACGGACTATAAAAATAGCCTATACTTTAATATTTCAAAATTACATGGGCCTGGCCCAAAAATAAGGTGACGCAACACCTAAAATAATCTATGGACAAAATTTATGACTGGGAATCTTGTATATTTTCGTCCATGTCCTTGTAAGTCGTCACAGAGGCTTCAAAGTACTCAAATACGCACTAGAAACGTCATGTTGGATCCCTTCGTGCGCGCCTTCATCTCCATGATTGATCCTACTTTAGTGTTTATCCATGCTAGGCCCTTCATTAGTAATCAACACAAATGTATCCAATTTAGGCAGCGTCATATTCTCGTGAACATTAGAATTGTTACCAAGAAACGAAAGTACCTGGTAATTCAATTGACGTGCGCGAGCTCTAGTAATTGGTCCAGTATGTATAATAGCAGGGGCAGTGGGTGTAACAATGGTATTGATGTCCTTATCAGATCGAGACTGGGATTTGTTGCTCCGCGTGATGGAGAGATATCTCTGGGCCCTCTTGGTAATACAACATCGTAAAGAGCTTACAAGCAATGTGATACGGTGTATCCTATGGACATCACCATGTCAAGAGTCTGCTTGGGAAGTGACACGTGTGACCTCTATTTCTCATACATAAAGGTGAATCATCTCCTTTACACGTGTTCACTTGACCCCTTCGAGGATGGTATACTACTTGACACTCCTCTCGTGTGCATGCATAGGTATTGTCGGAGCTTCACGGATGGCGAGGAGGAGTGCAAGCGCCAAGGATCACCTACACCATCTGCGAGGGAAGCTTGGAAGAGAAGACGGAAGAAGACGGAGCTGCTGATACTACAGCGGCCGGACATCCGGGCCAAAGGCCGGACATCCGGCGCTTCCGCAACAGCCGGACATCCGGCACTCCTCCCGGAAATCCGGGCCCTCCTTCACAGAAGCTGGACCGAGCCAGCCCGGACATCCGGCCGTAACCCCGGACATCCGGCTCGCCCCGAAGCCCCGGACATCCGGCTGCCAGCCCGGACATCCGGCCTTGCCTGCGTGCATGTATCCGGGCCGATGCCCATGTACCCGTTTCGCCCCTCACTTACCCCTTCATGACCCTAGACTATATATACTCCTCCACCTCCACCATTTTAGGGTTAGCAATGGTTTAGCTCACATGAGAGATAGAGCTTTGCTCATCCATCCCGGATCTACTCCACGAGAGAGACCGCGGCCCCTCTACGGAGAAGATCCACCTTGGATTCAAGACCCCTAGCGGGAAGATCCTTCACGGATTCAAGACCTCCTCTTGGAGATGAACTCTACCCATGTATCTTTCCCTTTGTTGTTCATGTATCTTGTGATCTTGTGTGTTTGATTGTCTAGTGGATGTGTGATTGGACTTGTTCTTGTGTGTTTCCTCTCGTGTTTTCCCCTGTTTCCCGTTGTGTTCTTCGTGTTCATCGTGGGATCCCCTCCATTTCGTGAAAGATCCGCTGATTAGGGTTCCACCCTGTATCATATGGTATCATGAGCCACGGTTTCTCACGAATTTGGAGCCTCCCCACCGTTTTCTAGCCTTGTTTTGTTGTGTTCATCCCCAATTTCGAAAATTCCCCACCAAAAATAGCCCCAAAAATTTTTGTGATCTGTTGGTTAGATGATGTTTTGTTGATTTTGATCCGTGGATTTGCTTGGTTTCAAGTGGATCTAGCATTTCCCCAAGTTTCCCCATCTTTCCTCCACAAAATCCCTCAAATTTTGAGCCCCAAATCATCAATTTCCGCCCCAAATTCGAAAAGTTCGTCCCGATTCAGATCTGGAATCTTCGGGCCGGACATCCGGGCCACTGGCCGGACATCCGGGCCATCGGGCCGGACATCCGGCTCCTGGAGTGAAAAATCCCGCGCGGTTCTGGACATCAGGCCCCGGAAATCCGGCCCCGGCCCCGGATGTCCGACCCCTGGGATTTCAGCCACCCGTGTTTCACCGTTTTGTCCATAACTAATTCATCCGAACTCCGATTTCGACGTTCTTGAGCTCGTTTTGAAGCTCTTGACATCCCCCATAACACAAAAATACCACCATAATCATTTGACTCCATAATATTTTGTGGATTTTGGCATCTTTGCCTAGGGCTTCCACCATATCATCCGCTTAACCACCACCGACTTCCGCAACCTAACAAATTTTGTTCCCATAGCATTTGTGGTTGCTTGAGTAGTGATTTGAGTCTCCTAAGGTGTTTAGGCTACTTAGGGACCATTGCTTCTTCATCAACCACCACCACCACTTCCGCATACCCATTGCCCATTATACATAGCCAACCAAACTTAACCCAATTTTGTTGAGCTTGTTTGAGTTGTGGCTTGTGTCTCCTAAGGTGTTTCGGCTACTTAGGGACCGTGACTTCAACTCCGACATCGTGTATGGCCCATCATACACAACCACCACGGCATTGCCGCTACCACCATTTGATATTTGTCCTTGAGATTTTGAGTTGTGGTTTTTCCGTTTCCTAAGGTGTTTCGGCTAATTAGGAACGGGTCTACATCAAGAGCACCACCTCTCATCATCGACACGGACGGTAACTTCGACGACATCATTGTATATTCCCCTTGCAATTGCATTGTTAACCCCTAGCCCATTTTGCGTCACTTGCCTATCGAGACTAGCCTTTGAGTATTGCCGGCAACGTTACTTGTGCACATTAGTGATCATCGATCCGCCCTTCCATTACATACATACCATATCATCTTGGTATCATCATATCATCCCTTGTGTCACAAGATTGTTCCCGCATATACACAATTGCTATCTTGGTTTGTGCATCGTGGCCATATAAAAAAAAAGGAGAATAAAGCTTTTAAGCAAAAAGAGAGAAAGACAAAGAAGCTTGTAAGCAAGAGACATAGCATAGCATCATATGATATCATACTTGATCATTTTGGATCATACCACCGGAATACTATACATATAGCATACTTGGGATAGAAGTCGTTGCATACATTTGCATCTTATAGGTTGTGCACAAGTGTCGTATCCGCCTATAGAGCAATCGTGCTAGCGTCTCTCTTGAGTTGTGCAACACGAGCGTTTTCCGTGGACTCCACATTTTGTGCTCATTCCTTGGTTGCACGACCCCATCTATCTATCCGTGTGTGTGTTTCCGTGTGCCACATATTGCTATTGGTCTACTTGTTTCACTTGCGAATTTGTGAATTTCTTTCAACATTATTGACTCTTGCTAACATTTTGCATCAAATTTTTGTGCCACTTATCCTAACCAAGCCACTCGAAAAGCTTTACTTGATAGGTGTGAGTGAACAAGTCCGGTACCAATTCCACTATTCTTTCATTTCACATTGAGTGAAACGGGATACATCCTCAACGTTGGGAAAAGGTAACTTGGTATTGTTTATCTCATCTCCTACTCACCTTTGCTCGAGTCTTGTGATGGATAGGAAAAGCATTTCATCTACTTCGGTCTACAACAACAACGACAAGTTCGATGCCATGACGAACAACTTGTGCGCCAACATGAATGCTCAAATGGAGGAGCTCAAAGCCCTCATCAAGAACCGCAAGAGGTCTCCCTCATCTTCGAGAAGACGCTC
Source organism: Secale cereale (assembly GCA_902687465.1). Lineage (NCBI taxonomy): Eukaryota > Viridiplantae > Streptophyta > Magnoliopsida > Poales > Poaceae > Secale > Secale cereale. The sequence continues at coordinate 288,396,630 of LR738714.1, forward strand.
AAGTGCACATCCTTCCGAGCTACCATCTACGGCAAGATCTCATCGGCATCGACACCATCAACGACAAGAACGTGAAGGTCATGAGCTCAACACCAACAACCGCTCAACGACTTCACCATGTACCTTGGCATCTTCGCCAAGCGACTTCAAGGCATCTTCGCCTTTGGATATGCGGCATCTTCGCCCACAAGAACCCCAAGCTTATGCTCAAGAGAAGCTCCCCAAGCTCAAGTCCGCGACTTCCATGAGCTACAACGACCTCGACAACGAGCATGAGATTCCTTTCTATGGGACTCAAGACCCCGAGGAGTATCTCGAGTGGGAGCGCAAGATGGACGACTACCTCAAGCTCCACCAAGTTCCCTATGAAGATCAAGTGAAGTGCGCCACAAGAAACTTCCACGACAACGCGTCAACATGGTGGCTTCACACACCTTCGACGAGCTTCAACGTGAATTGGCCCAAGACGAAGAGAGCTTTGCGGCGAGAGTTCGTGCCTCCCACCTACACGGAACAACTTCTACGCCAACTGGAGAACACCATTCAAGGATCCAAGTCCATGGACAAGTACTTCAAGGAGATGAAGATGGCCTTGCAACGAGCCGGCGTGGACGACCCCATTTCAATGAAGCTCCACTTCATGATGGGATTGCACAATGACGTCTACAAGACTATCTTCTTCGAGAACTACAAGTCCCTCGACGACAACTACATTGGTGCTCTCAAGGCGGAACAAGAACTTATGAAGGCCAAGGCTTCTCCACCGCAAGCACACTTCTCGAAGACCAAGCTCCAAGATGGCGAGCATGAGGCTAGTACCACCATGATGTCCAAGCCCGACGAGCTCCAAGACGACGTTCCCAAGTTCGACTTCATCGCCATCCCTCTTTGTGGCATTGATGATGCCGAGTCTACTTTGACTCTTTTTCAAGACGGCGCGACGACGACTACGACTACAGAGCCATTCGAGGACCAAGCTTTGGAGGCGAGCGACAAGGTGGCGAGCGAGGATGATGCTTCCATCTTAGGAGGCAAGAGTGATGATGTGCCATCTTCGGCCTTCATCCACGACGACGACTACGAGATGGTTGAGCATGGGATTTTCCCTTCGACCACGGCGACGTATGATGACTTGAGTGACTTGTGCCACCATATTGAGAGTGAGAGTGACTTCACCACTAGCCCCATATATGATGAGTTGCCAAAATTCCCATGTGAGGAGAGCTACCATCCCCACCACTTGAGTGAGATGAGTGACTCCACCATATGCGAGTTTGAGTGCACCTACCTTGAGGGAGTGAGTGAGCCACCACATAGAGAGAGTGAGATAGTTGATAGGTCATGTGAGGCCACTTTCAACACTAACGACTTAACCTCTACCTCTATTGTGCCTTCTCATTTGGTGCTAGGTCCCATATATGATGACGCGCCGATTCGCGAAGACTTCGTCCTTCCTTTGGACAAGACGATGGCCATGGTGGAATATGATGCACCCCCCACATGGTTCCATCAAGTTGATGATGATGACCACCATTTGGTCTTTTCCACCTCACCTACACCACATGAGTGGATTGAGAATGGTAACAAAGGTGAAGGTGATGATCTCGTCCCACTAGTGGACATTCTTGACATCGATTGCGTGCATGATGTTGATCAACCTATTGCCATGCTTCATTCTAGTATGATTTCCCCATGCGATGATTTACCCATTTATGATGAGTTTGATGATTGCCATGTGGAGTCTATTAGTTGTGATGCCATGTTGCATAGGATTTCATGTGATAATTCTCTCGGTCACATCATGTTTGACAATCCTCTTGACTTGTCATATGCTATGCATGAGATCTATAATATGTCCTATTTGCAATCTCTTCATAGTAACTATGCATATGCCATTAAGATAAACCCAATTTGCACATATGGCATAGATGACAAGCCCATGGTTATTGGCATTTGTTTTTCTTGTGATGATATTGACATGCTTCCTTTGCATCATATCCACCATATGCCATGCCATGATTGCCTAGCTTCCGACATGCATTGTTTTGGATGTTGTTCCACTTCTCCATATTATGCTTTCGATATTGCTCATGAGGAGACCCCCATAGTTTCCTCATACATTTTAGGAGATTTTGGTCCATCCTATCCTTTGCATGATCCCCATACTTGTATGCTCAATTTGCATCCACATCATGCTATACACAATAACTATTCCTTCATGATGGATGACATGTTCTTATACCATGCATCAAATTTCTTTGAGAGATGCTTATCTTGTGCTCACTCTAACGTGCACATACACATCATGATGGATGATGTGTACATTTACCACGCGCACAATTTCTTTGGTTTGTGTCTCTTTTGTGTAGGTACCCATACTTACTCGTCAACCTCGCAAGAGCACGAGTTGACGAAACGAGCTCTAGAGAGCAACGGCGACTTGGGAGTCCATGGATTATCCATCCAACCGCTCCCTTCGCGCAAAGACTTCGCGCATCTCTTCTACATGGCACTCACATGGTTATGGGTTATTGTCCATTATATCTCTTATGCCCACCTTGCCATGTTCACTTTGCATGATATGCTCATTTATATGCCTTTGCCATGCATTCGTGACCCATGCTTTGCATTACACTTGATGATTCATTCTCATACTTGGAAGTGTATTTGCAAGCTTGGTGGAGATATTGCTTGTTATTGCCATGATTCCTTTGCACACCATGCCTATTATGATGCTTTGACCTTGATTTGTGATCGTGCTTGCGATATGTCATGTGCATTGCCTATATCCACTATTTGCTCACATGACATGATTGCCATGCCTTCTCCTAGTGTGTTGCATCTTCGCTCCACTAGTTTGCACAACTTGATCACCATGCTTGCTTCATGTAATGCATCACCCATGATTCATACTTGCTCCTTTCATGCGGTTGATGACAACCATTGCCATGCTTTGCACATGATTGATATTGCTTGTTTTAGCCTTGCCAATGAGATTGCCCCCATAGCATTCTCTCATTTATTTGGAGATTTTGACATCATTCTTGTGAAGCATGCTTGTCTTACCTCTTTGCACCATATGCCTAGTGCCATGAATATAGCCATTGTTGCATCATCTTATTCATGCACTTTTGCTCCTAATGGTTATGTGCAAGAGAAGAGAACCATCATGATGGATGATGTGTTTATCTACCATGCGCATACGTTCTTCCTTTTGTTGTGTGCATGTGTAGGATACTTGGACTATGTGTCGACTTGCACTTCACGTGAGTTGACCATTCGAGCTCTTGAGAGCGAACCACTTTCTACCACGACGCTTCGACATCGCACTTGCTTGTGCTTCGGCATTGTTGAGGATGCACAAGGACACGTTTTTAAGGTGATATCCTTCTCTTTCGAGAACCCAAAAACCATGAGCATGACTATTGTGGATCATACTACATGTGTTGCTTGCACCATGAGACTTATTTGTCATCTTGGACCCCTTGATCGCGCACATGTTAGTGATATTGCTTTCTTTCACGATAGCCAAATTGCCATGCCTCATGTTATATATGCCTTGTGTGTTGCATCCAATTCTTGGATTACTTGTCCCTATCATATGCTTGGTTGCAACAATGTCATCTCTTCACATATGCCATGTCCCATTGCTTTTCACATGATTGACTTGATGGCCTCACACATGTTGAACAATTGCTCTTTCTATTGTGTTTAGTGCCATACTATCTTCACTACACCCTATGCACATTATGCTTGGATTGTCTTGCACGTGACCCATGTGTTTAGACACTTCATTTTACATGGTGTTGTGAATGATTCTTATGCCTACCATAGACCTTTCATGGAGCGCTTTATGCATGCTTGCTATGACCATGAGGTAGATGCTTATTCTCTTGACACACATATGTGCATCTCTACCTCACATTTACATGCTTGTTTCCATGATGACCTTGATTGTGCTCAATTGATGTGCTTAAATGCCATGCCACAAACCTTTGTCACACCCTATGCTATGCTTGATGACAACACTTGTTGGGTAAATCACCTCTTGAATGTTTGGTTTTGCACTAACGCTAACCACATTTGTTTTTCCAAGTGTTTGTTGTCTTTGCTCCTTTTGAAGGAATCACTAGACGGAGAGACATTGGAGAGTGCCCATGTTGAGCTTCAAGATGATGAGCACTTCGTGATGGTCCACATCTACACGACGACGCCATCTCTTTCCCATGGTGATTTAGTTTTCGATCCGAGGTCGGATCTTTTCCAAGGGGGAGGGGATGATACGGTGTATCCTATGGACATCACCATGTCAAGAGTCTGCTTGGGAAGTGACACGTGTGACCTCTATTTCTCATACATAAAGGTGAAGCATCTCCTTTACACGTGTTCACTTGACCCCTTCGAGGATGGTATACTACTTGACACTCCTCTCGTGTGCATGCATAGGTATTGTCGGAGCTTCACGGATGGCGAGGAGGAGTGCAAGCGCCAAGGATCACCTACACCATCTGCGAGGGAAGCTTGGAAGAGAAGACGGAAGAAGACGGAGCTGCTGATACTACAGCGGCCGGACATCCGGGCCAAAGGCCGGACATCCGGCGATTCCGCAACAGCCGGACATCCGGCACTCCTCCCGGAAATCCGGGCCCTCCTTCACAGAAGCTGGACCGAGCCAGCCCGGACATCCGGCCGTAACCCCGGACATCCGGCTCGCCCCGAAGCCCCGGACATCCGGCTGCCAGCCCGGACATCCGGCCTTGCCTGCGTGCATGTATCCGGGCCGATGCCCATGTACCCATTTCGCCCCTCACTTACCCCTTCATGACCCTAGACTATATATACTCCTCCACCTCCACCATTTTAGGGTTAGCAATGGTTTAGCTCATATGAGAGATAGAGCTTTGCTCATCCATCCCGGATCTACTCCACGAGAGAGACCGCGGCCCCTCTACGGAGAAGATCCACCTTGGATTCAAGACCCCTAGCGGGAAGATCCTTCACGGATTCAAGACCTCCTCTTGGAGATGAACTCTACCCATGTATCTTTCCCTTTGTTGTTCATGTATCTTGTGATCTTGTGTGTTTGATTGTCTAGTGGATGTGTGATTGGACTTGTTCTTGTGTGTTTCCTCTCGTGTTTTCCCCCGTTTCCCTTTGTGTTCTTCGTGTTCATCGTGGGATCCCCTCCATTTCGTGAAAGATCCGCAGATTAGGGTTCCACCCTGTATCAATAGACCTTTCATGGAGCGCTTTATGCATGCTTGCTATGACCATGAGGTAGATGCTTATTCTCTTGACACACATATGTGCATCTCTACCTCACATTTACATGCTTGTTTCCATGATGACCTTGATTGTGCTCAATTGATGTGCTTAAATGCCATGCCACAAACCTTTGTCACACCCTATGCTATGCTTGATGACAACACTTGTTGGGTAAATCACCTCTTGAATGTTTGGTTTTGCACTAACGCTAACCACATTTGTTTTTCCAAGTGTTTGTTGTCTTTGCTCCTTTTGAAGGAATCACTAGACGGAGAGACATTGGAGAGTGCCCATGTTGAGCTTCAAGATGATGAGCACTTCGTGATGGTCCACATCTACACGACGACGCCATCTCTTTCCCATGGTGATTTGGTTTTCGATCCGAGGTCGGATCTTTTCCAAGGGGGAGGGGATGATACGGTGTATCCTATGGACATCACCATGTCAAGAGTCTGCTTGGGAAGTGACACGTGTGACCTCTATTTCTCATACAAAAAGGTGAATCATCTCCTTTACACGTGTTCACTTGACCCCTTCGAGGATGGTATACTACTTGACACTCCTCTCGTGTGCATGCATAGGTATTGTCGGAGCTTCACGGATGGCGAGGAGGAGTGCAAGCGCCAAGGATCACCTACACCATCTGCGAGGGAAGCTTGGAAGAGAAGACGGAAGAAGACGGAGCTGCTGATACTACAGCGGCCGGACATCCGGGCCAAAGGCCGGACATCCGGCGCTTCCGCAACAGCCGGACATCCGGCACTCCTCCCGGAAATCCGGGCCCTCCTTCACAGAAGCTGGACCGAGCCAGCCCGGACATCCGGCCGTAACCCCGGACATCCGGCTCGCCCCGAAGCCCCGGACATCCGGCTGCCAGCCCGGACATCCGGCCTTGCCTGCGTGCATGTATCCGGGCCGATGCCCATGTACCCGTTTCGCCCCTCACTTACCCCTTCATGACCCTAGACTATATATACTCCTCCACCTCCACCATTTTAGGGTTAGCAATGGTTTAGCTCACATGAGAGATAGAGCTTTGCTCATCCATCCCGGATCTACTCCACGAGAGAGACCGCGGCCCCTCTACGGAGAAGATCCACCTTGGATTCAAGACCCCTAGCGGGAAGATCCTTCACGGATTCAAGACCTCCTCTTGGAGATGAACTCTACCCATGTATCTTTCCCTTTGTTGTTCATGTATCTTGTGATCTTGTGTGTTTGATTGTCTAGTGGATGTGTGATTGGACTTGTTCTTGTGTGTTTCCTCTCGTGTTTTCCCCTGTTTCCCGTTGTGTTCTTCGTGTTCATCGTGGGATCCCCTCCATTTCGTGAAAGATCCGCTGATTAGGGTTCCACCCTGTATCACAATGTGCCTAATGAGTTAGTCACAAGATCTGGTATTACACAACGAGTAAAGAGACTTGCTGGTAAGGTGATTGAATCTCGGGCAAGTCACATATCGCCTGACAAAGGGAATTACATACGAGATTAACTGAATCCTCGATATCATGGTTAAACCGATAAAGATCTTCATTGAATATGTGGGAATCAATGTGGGCATCCAGGTCGTGCTATTAATTATTGATTAGAGAGGGGTATCGATCATTCTTACATGACTCTTGAACCTGTAGGGTCGCACGCTTAACATTTGGTAGCGCTAGGGTAGTTTGAGATATTAATAGTGGAAAGTCTGAAGGTTTTTTGGAGTCCCAGATGAGATCTAGGACATCGTGAGGAGCTCTAGAATTCTCCGAAGGTAAAGATTTATATATGCAAAGTTGTTCTCGGGGTTACGGGAAAAAGTCCGTGTTTTTCGCTATTGTACTTGGATGCTACCGAAAGGTTCCGGAGGGGCCCGAAAGTCCTTGGTGGGTTCCCCCATGTCCCATACAGTAGCAAGGTCTGTACGGGGCGCCCTGGCCTGAATGGGTGATGAGGTCATCAATACCATTATTACACCCACTGCCCATGCTATTATACATACTCGACCAATTACTAGAGCTCGCGCATGCCAATTAAATTACGAGGTACTTTCATTTCCTGGTAATGATTCTAATGTTCATGATAATATGATGCTGCCACAATTGGATAGATTTGTCTTGCTTACAAATTAAGGGCCTAGATTGGACAAGAAGGATGAACATTGGAGCAAGATCAAGCATGGAGATGATGGCATGCGCAAGGGGAACAAGAATGGAGTTACAAGTGATTATTTCAGGACTTTGAAGCCACAATAATGAGAGCATGAAGCCTTGGACGAAATATACAAGATGCCACTTCATAAATTTCATCCAGAGACTATTATAGGTGCTGCATCACCTTATTATTGGGCCAGGCCCATGTAATTCTGAAATACTAAAGTATAGGCTATTTTTAGAGTACGTATGTTTGGGGAAAACATAGTTAGGGTTGGTTTCGGACCCCTTCTCCAAGAGGCCACGAAATTCCCTCTCTCTTTCTCCATATATACAACCCTTAGGGCATCATTTAGACTTTGGGTTTTGTTTGGATTAAAGTTCGCCATAGCTGCAACTTCGTGTACTTCGTTTGTGTTCAATGACCAGACAAAGACGTCACAAAACCCCAGTTGATCAATAAAGCATACCTCTTAAATTCGCAATATCCAGATTGCAATCTCAGTTTCTTGCTTGTTCTTCGTTTGGTTGTAGGAAACAGACCTTCGAGGTCAGGTTGATCATGCTCCGGCGTGGTCAATAATCTCTCGGAGTTGGTTTAGCGATTGCTAAGGCGCGGCGTCCTCGCACGTTCGTGGCCGGATCGTCAAAGTCGACTTCCTCCAAAACTATAGCCACCATCTCATTGAAAGTCGGGACACCTTTGCCTCTATCAAGTGGTATCAGATTCCCAGGTTGCTCGGTGAGATTTTCCAGTTTTTCTTAGTTAGATCGAGTCTGTTCTTCATACCTACAGTCCACGAAAAAGCCAAAAAAATATTATGGTTAGTTCATCATATCCGAACCAATCTAAGCCTTTGCATAATCTTTTTAGGGTTTTGCATTGTTGAATTTGTGGTTGCATTGTCGTGCTAGTTGCTGGTCTTAGCGTCTAGTCCTTTTTGTTTCGAGTTATGTCATAGTTTGTCATGCCACCGCCGCACCATATTCATCGTTGCTGCCATATACCACCACCGCAGCCACATACCCACCATCGCTGCCATATACCATCACCGTTGCCATATCCTACCACTATATATCCACCACCAATCTGAGTTCTTTAAGTATTAGGTTTGCTTTCGAGATCCATCTAGTTTCGATTTCGTGTTTCCTTGCCTGGAGACCCCTGGGCAGATTTTAGGCCAAAATTTCGGCAAGTGAAAATATGTTTCCCTATGGTGTTATTAGCCTTTTCTGAGTCTTTTGAGACACTCGCCATCATAGTGATTTTTTACTGCACTTTTTGGTCATCGCTACCCTGATTTTTGAAAAAAAAAATAGTAAAAAAAATTTTGTGCCTATCCTCTTAGTTTGACTCGGGAAGAGTTTTGAGACACTCGCCATTATAGTTATTTTCGACAAAAAAAGAGGAACGCAAAAAAAAAGCAGGAGCGCAAAAAAATAGCGAAAAAATATTCCAGAGTGTGCTTTTCTCTTGTTTCCGTGCCGGGCCATGATTTTGTTTGTGTTCTAGGCTCACGTCTCTAGCATGGTCTAGCCTAGGACCAGCACAGTATCGTCGTTGAGCGTTTTTCACCTTTGCATCTCTGAATTGATTATTGCTGACATTTTTGCTACCATATCATAAGCCTTCCCAGCTCCACATACATCTACATCGTGTGTTTGACACCGCCTGGCAATCACTCTATCCAAGCTTTGAGATGTTTCGACTACAACAGTCGCCCATCACCACCTGCTGCTTGGTAAGAACTAGTAAGAATTTGAGATTTCCTTCACGGATTTGTGATAACCTACCACTAGCACTTTCTAGTAGTCTGTAGGAGCATATTCTATGTGTTTCTATTGTTGCTAAACATGGCAGGATCACAAGCCGACGAGACTGACTAGGAGAACATGAAAAACAAGGCATTACATGATAAATTTCAGCAAATGATGTCTGACCAGGTGCAAGATGTGCTGAACAATTTCGAAGAGGCCTTGGATAAGATAGCTCGCCTTGAAAAGGCATTCAAAACAAAGCTCGATGCCAAATTTGCTGAAGTGCTTGCGCGTCTTCCACAACCACCACTGGCTGCACCTCTGCAATAACAACAACAACAACAAAAACTACCTCCACCTCGCGAAACAACCCTCCGCCGAGCGAGCCGTGTCCCTCTTGAGCCTGTCCAAACTGTTGGTGCTGCTGTTGATACTTCCGTGTCTCCTGCTGCTGCTGAGGACGAGGACGATTATGCGGGAGATTACGAGGATGGGGTTGATCAAAATCTGAACTACGTGCAACCACCACCACCAGGTCGTCCACATGCAAATAATCGCAATGGTAGGGGTGCACCACACTCTCAGGTACGCGATCATGACCATCTCCGTAAACTAAAATTGAATATTCCACCATTTGAGGGTAGATATGTTCCTGATATATATGTTACTTGGGAGTTAGAAACCGAACAATGTTTTACATGTTTAGAATATCCCGAGAAGAGACGTGTTGTTGCTGCTCTTTGTGCTCTCACTAGTATTGCTTGTGTGTGGTCGTTTGAATATCGTAGATTATATTCGAATAATATTCCAACTACTTGGGCTGCTTTGAAAACTACTATGCGTACTCGTTGGGTTCCACCATATTATCAACGTGAATTATTTAGAAATTACAGCATTTAAGATAGAGGCGAGGGGCCCAATCTTTCGATGAGATGATAACTATCGATTAGTGGAGACGACTTTGACGATCCGACTACAAAGGTGCATGACGTTGCGCCTTAGCAATCGCTAAACGAACTCCGAGAGGTTCTTGACCACACCAGAGCATGATCAACCTGACCATGAAGGTCTATTCCTGCATGCAATTGAAGAACAAGCAAAAATATGATAAAGCAATCTGACTATTGCGAATATATATAAAGTGTTGATAAAAGTGGGGTTTCATAAGCGGTCTTGGTCTGGTCGTTCGACACAAATGAAGTACACGAAGTTGCAGTGATGGCTAACTTTTAACTAAATAAAACCCAAGTCTAAAGGATGCCTTCAGGGCTATATTTATAGGGGAAAAGAGAGGGGATTTTGTCCACCCTTGGCAAGGTGGGACTAAAACACCTCCTGAGTCGTTTCCCGTATAATATGGACTCTAAAAATAGCCTGTGAGGTAGTATTTTGAAATTACATGGGCCTGGCCCAAAAATAAGGTGGTGCGGCACCTATAATAAGTTATGGATGAAATTTATGCAAGGCCATCTTGTCTATTTCGCCCATCTTTCTTGTTGTCATCATGGTGGTTTCAAAGTGCAGAAATCTCCACTCGCACCTTCGTCCTTGTTATCTTCGCATGCGCCGTCATTTCCATGCATGATCATGCTCCAAGGTTCATCCTTCTTGTCCATGCTTGGCCCTTCAATTGTAGGCAACACAAATGTATCTAAGTTAGGTAGCATCATATTCTCATGAATATTAGAAACACTATGAAGAAACGAAAGTACCTGATAATTTAAGTGGAGTGCGTGCACTCTAGTAACTAGTCCAATTGGTATAGTAGTAGGGGTTGTGGGTGTAACTGTGGTAGCCATGTCCTCATCGTCCTCCCCTTCTTGAAAACAAAGTTGTCATCGACGTTGCTTAATTTGTAATGTGGCTAACAAAAGAGACACGGTGTACACGTTGTATATGAATATGTCATCTATTTTTACTAATCTTAGTTGTGGCACATGTGACACAATTAAACAAGAGCACCCTGGAAAAAGTCATGAAATATAAAGCCAATATATTATCACAAGAAGTCAAAGGCATGAAAATATTGCAACTCGGTTTGCACATATAAGTGAAGCTCTTATTTATATCAAAAGATTGACAATGCTTATCATTAAACCATCCCAACATTGGTGAATAAACTTTAATTGTTTCAAAATTACATGCTACAACAAGCTTTAATAAGCAAAGATGCAACAAGTTATCTGCCATGTAAACATCACCAAGATTGGAGGTCATATCAAAATGATTAAATATTGGCACAATTGTTTTCAAATGTATTTTATCCAAATCAAAGTTATTCCTTGATTCACATGGTTCTTTTGCATCAACAGATAATTCAATGGGTGCACTCAAAATAGTTGTTATTGCATTCGTTTGATCACATGATGAAATCAAATCATGAACATAGTCCTCTAAAATAGGTGGTGTGATCAAACTAGTGGGTAGCTCATCATATGGTGCATTTAAATCGACAAGGCATTCAACATACTCCTGTGGAGGTGGAAGATCAATACCTTTGTCATTACCTCGTATGATCAACTCAGATGGTGGAGGCACTTTTGATGGAGATGTGTCACATGGTGGAGGTGATGTAGTCCTCACGGCAGCGGATGTGGTTTTCATAGTATGCCTAGTAGTTGAAGGAACAACCACATCAACTATTGGAATGTGCACCATGTGTTTGTTCTCCTTGTGGGCAACATGTCATTTTATTTCTTGTTCAGCTTTGCAAGCAAGATGAAACAAATGGTCCATAGGATAACACTCTTCATATATCACTATCTCCTGAATGTCACGGTTTAATCCTCCCCAAAATCTATTCATAAAATCTTCTTCACTTTCTTCTAAAAACGAATGCAACAAGGTAGTTTGTAAATCATCATAATATTTCGTTACGGTGTCACTACCTTGTTTTAAATGTTGCAACTTTTTAATCATGTCACGAGTATAATAAGGAGGGACGAAAGTATGTCGCATGGCAAGTTTCAAATCATACCAAGTAGTAGTTATACAATCAGGGTGTAACCGACAATATTCACTCCACCAAACTAAAGCATAACCAGTGAAAGAACCAACCGCAACCTTAAGTTTTTTACGTTCATCAAAACTATGGGAAACAAATATATTATTTATGTCAAACTCCCATTCAATATATAAAGGAGGTCTAAAACGGCCATTAAAAGGTGGTATAGAAACATTAACGTGATCATGTGCATTTGGATGTTTGTGCACCTCTCGTGACGGTTGTGGTATTTGCATACGTGGTGGCATGTCTCCCGCGATCGACAAAGCCCATGAATTGACTCTAGATCATGTCATGATTAGTAGAAACAAGAAACAAAATCCAAAAATAATGTTCCTATGAACTACTGGGATGTGGTGGAAAAACGCTCACAATGCAAATATCAAAGTCTTACAAGTTCTTACCATGTAGTAGGTGGTGACCGGCAACCAACGAAGTCCAATAACTCCAGAAGTTGGGTAAAGCAATTGTCGGGTAAATGTATGTATGCATGGTGTAGAAATATGTGGAGCTGGGTAGTCCTTAAATATGTGAAGAAAAATTCTACGACCACGTTAATTAATGCAAGCTGAAAATTCGTTCAAAGTTAACGAGTGCTGGTCCTAGGTTAGACCATGCTAGAGACGCGAGCCTAAGACACAAGTGAACTCACTCGTAGATAGTACACATGTTGGAAGAGTCATGCAGCAGCATGCACATTATTAAAAAAACTAGAGCAACTATATGCTCTCAATCTCTTCCAGGTGCAACTAAGCATGCTATGAGCACCTCCAAAAATCAATTGATCTGCCTATTTACAGTCTATCTATTGTTTTTAAGCTTTTGAACAGAACCAAAATTCAGCAGCACGTACCCTTTCTTTTAATTATTCTCCACTCTACTTTTTTTTGAACTGTCACCTTTGCTTTATTTTTTTTGCACCATCTCAATTTGCCAAAACGAATTTGTAGTAGCACTCCTGATTATTTCCACAAAAACAATACCAACAAGGCAACAATCCTACCAAAGATTTGACAGAGCCCATAAAATCATCCTCTCTTTTTCAATTCTGATTTTTTTTGCCAAGGAAAACTTCCAGAATTTGGAAACCTCCAACGGAATCTCTTTTTTTTTTTGCTTCTCAAAGTCAACTCTTCAACTGATGAGGACATGACTACCTTGGATACGACCAAAAATATTGGATACATGTATATTTGTGAGGTGATTTCTAATGCAAACTATGCAACAATTTATTTATGTCATCCAGAACAAAAATACTTCATAGACTTTTGTGCCATGTCTAATTCCAGGTGTATGGAACATTTGTACAATCCACATATGAAGATAAGGGAAAAAGAGAAGTTTAGGTGCTTTTTAAAAAGTTCTCTCCCGTCACTTTTGGGCCAAGAGAAGATAGAGTCCAAGTCTCTCACGTTATGCATCCAGATTCGGACTGCACAGACATACCTGACTCAAAACGGCAAGAACTCCTTCATACGGACTCCGAATTGGGTGATTCTTTTTTTGTTGGAAACTAGATTTCATACACTTTCCAACCCAATTGGATTCAACTTCAAATTCGTCCGGAGCGTTGAGATACCGACGAAACAATCTGACGCTGCAGCAGAATCCGAGTCAAACTACAAGTCCAAAGGTGTTACATCACCTCCACTTGGGCCCATGAGCCTTGTACGACCTAGGGTTAGTTTTAGCCTGCCTTGGGACGTCCTTCCACCTCCTTGGCCGCCACCCCTTGCTCCTATATAAGTAGATCCATCTAGTAGCTTTTTCTTGGGGATTTGTTTAGTCAAAAGTTAGCCATTGCAACTTCGTGTACTTCGTTTGTGTCCAACGACCAGACCAAGACCGCTTACGGATCCCCACCTTTATCAATACTTCATCTATATTTGCAATATTCAGATTGCTTTATCATATTCTTGCTTGTTCTTCGATTGCATGCAGGAATAGACCTTCGTGGTCAGGCTGATCGTGCTTCTGGCATTGTCAGTAACCCCTGAAGATTGGTTTAGCGATTGCTAAGGCGCAACGTCGTGCACGTTTGTAGTCGGATCGTCAAAGTCGTCTCCACCAAATCGATAGTTATCATCTCATCGAAAGATCGGGCCCCTCGCCTCTATCATCAACAGAACCCCAAATAACAAAACTTAATTTCTATCTAGAAAATTTCAGCTTTTCTTTTATCACTCTCAAAATTCTGACGTGGCAAAATAGGAAAGAATAAATGAAGATATTTAACTTGGAAACCGAAACAAAATATCAACTTTGCCCCAAAAAAAATTAGGTGCCACGTGATTCTTTCCAAAAATAATTTAGCAATCCAAACCTGCCTTTCCAATACTATCCAGGTCCACACTTTCCCTGTCTTTTTTTTAATCCTTCGTTAATGGCAACATGGTTTCCAAGGTCAAAGATTCCCTGCCAAACAACCAAAGTGTCTCCCCTTGATAACCCAACACACGTTTCAAAGCAAACCCTTTTTTTAAGGAGATCTAAACCGAGTTAGAGCATGGTTAATAGTATAGACAGCAGCCGGCTATATGGAGTTGCCATGTCACATATAGTTAACCTTATAGCCAACATGTATAGTAACTAGTTGTTACGTAGTACTACTTTATTAATGGATGGCCCACCGTACACTCTCACAATGTTTATTGGAGTCCGTGTTGCAGCCGGCTGTTGATCTGTAGCCCGCTTCCTTTCTCTCTCCTCTTCTCTCGTCGGAATGGGTCTCATCTGCTAATCCGCGATACCTGGTCTCATAGAATTTTTTTCCCGTCTAACTGTACATTATTATACTTGCTCTTAGTAGCACTCTTTCTTTTCCTTCCTTCTATCTATCGTCACAAAATCTGCCCAGCAGAATCAACACAAAATTCCTCCTTTCTTTTAGGACCGACCCAAAACGTTCCAACCAAAAAAAATGCACGCAGTGCAAAAGTTCTGCACGTTGCCTCTCTCTCCTCTTCTTCCGCCAACCTCTTTTTGCTTTTTTTTGCTGCGATCTAAATGGATCAGGCGACGTTATGGTTGGCAATGTCCTTAGCAACACAACATTCCAACCGGCCTAGTACTCCCTTTGAACCTTCCTCACATGACACAACTCCCTCTTCTCCTTTGACCGTACAATCTTGCTATTTTTTTTCAAATTGTCAATCATGGGACACAAGGACACGGTTCCAAGAAGTACTTCTCTCCTTTTCTGTTACTATACTCACGGTTTGCAAGGATTCAATTCCAATAGCATGCACTTCCTTTCTTTTTATTTTGGCTGATTTAACCTTGCCAGAAATGCTCTTCTTTTTTTGTAGGTTCTTTTCTCAACTTTTTCTCTCCACGAGATGAATGATACTCCAAGGCGGTGACGAACGGTGGGAGCAGACAACTTGTGGTGATGACGCGAGCGGTGGCAAAGAAAATCAATGGCAAAGAAAGATCACAGTGAAGTGGACGATGGTGCGAGCGAAACGACGTGAAAAAGAACGTGACAAGAAGTCTAAACTCTAAAAGACTAAACACTAGAACAAACAACTTGACACACGATGCAACCGAAAATTGAACAATGAAAAAACTAAGTGGTAATGGCGAAAAAAACTCAGACTGTCTGGGACACGGATGAACTACAATTTTTATGGATTTTTCTTGGACTCTAGGTATGAAGAACATATGCAATCTAGACTATAGAAAACTGAAAAAATCTCACGGAGCAACCTGAAAACTGATACCACTTGATAGAGGCGAGGGTCCCGATCTTTCAATGAGATGATAACTATCGATTAGTGGAGACAACTTTGACGATCCGGCTACAAATGTGCACGATGTTGCACCTTAGGTATCGCTAAACCAACTCCGAGAGTTTATTGACCACACCAGAGCACGATCAACCTGACCACGAAGGTCTATTCCTGCATGCAATCGAAGAACAAGCAAGAATATGATAAAGCAATCTCACTATTGCGAATATATATGAAGTGTTGATAAAAGTGGGGTTTCATAAGCAGTCTTGGTCTGGTCGTTGGACACAAACGAAGTACACGAAGTTGCAGCGATGGCTAACTTTTAACTAAATAAAACCCAAGTCTAAAGGATGCCTTAAGGGCAATATTAATAGGGGAAAAGAGAGAGGATTTTGTCGACCCTTGGCAAGTATGGACTGAAACACCTCCCGAGTTGTTGCCCCTATAATATGGACTCTAAAAATAGCATATGATGTAGTATTTCGAAATTACATGGGCCTAGCCCAAAAATAAGGTGGCGCGGCACCCATAATAAGTTATGGACGAAATTTATGGAAGGCCATCTTATCTATTTCGTCCATCTTCTTGTTGTCATCATGGTAGCTTCAAAGTGCGGAAATCTCCACTCGCACCTCGGTCCTTGTTCTCTTCGCATGCGCCGTCATTTCTATGCTTGATCATGCTCCAATGTTCATCCTTCTTGTCCATGCTAGGCCCTTCAACTGTAAGCAACACAAATGTATCTAAGTTAGGAAGCATCATATTCTCATGAACATTAGAAATATTATGAAGGAACAAAAGTACCAGATAATTAAAGTGGCGTGCTTGCGCTCTAGTAACTAGTCCAATTGGTATAGTAGCAGGGGTTGTGGGTGTAACTATGGTAGCCATGTCCTCATCGAGGGGCCCGATCTTTCGATGAGATGATAACTATCGATTAGTGGAGACGACATTGACGATCCGACTACAAATGTGCATAAGGTTGCGCCTTAGCAATCGCTAAACAAACTCCTAGAGATTATTTACCACACCGGAGCACGATCAACCTAACCACGAAGGTCTATTCCTGCATGCAATCGAATAACAAGCAAGAATACGATAAATCAATCTGACTATTGCGAATATATATGAAGTGTTGATAATAGTGGGGTTTCAAAAGCGGTCTTGGTCTGGTCGTTGGACACAAACGAAGTACACGAAGTTGCAACGATGGCTAACTTTTTACTAAATAAAACCCAAGTCTAAAGGATGCCTTAAGGGCTATATTTATAGGGGAAAAGAGAGGGGATTTTGTCCACCCTTCGCAAGGTGGGACTAAAACACCTCCAGAGTCGTTTCCCCTATAATATGGACTCTAAAAATAGCCTATGATGTAGTATTTAAAAATTACAAGGGCCTGGCCCTAAAATAAGGTGGGGCGGCACCAATAATAAGTTATGCACAAAATTTATGCAAGGCCATCTAATCTATTTCGTCCATCTTATTGTAGTCATCATGGTGGCTTCAAAGTGTGGAAATCTCCACTCGCACCTCCGTCCTCGTTCTCTTCGCATGCGCCATCATTTCCATGCTTGATCATGCTCCAATTTTCATCCTTCTTGTCAATGCTAGGCCCTTCAATTGTAACTAACCCAAATGTATCTAAGTTAGGAAGCATCATATTCTCATGAACGTTAGAAATATTATGAAGAAATGAAAGTACCTGATAATTTAAGTGGCGTGCTTGCGCTCTAGTAACCAGTCCAATTGATATAGTAGCAGGGGTTGTGGGTGTAACTGTGGTAGCCATGTCTTCATCGAGGGGCCCGATCTTTCGATGAGATGATAACTATCGATTAGTGGAGATTACTTTGACGATCCGACTACAAACGTGCATGACGTTACGCCTTAGCAATGGCTAAACCAACTCCGAGTGGTTATTGACCACACCGGAGCACGATCAACCTGACCACGAACGTCTATTCCAGCATGCAATCGAAGAATAAGCAAGAATATGATAAAGCAATCTGACTATTGCGAATATATATGAAGAATTGTTAAAAGTGGGGTTTCATAAGCGGTCTTGGTCTGGTCGTTGGACACAAACGAAGTACACGAAGTTGTAGTGATGGCTAACTTTAACTAAGTATAACCCAAGTCTAAAGGATGCCTTAAGGGCTATATTTATAGGGGGAAAGAGAGGGGATTTTGTCTACCCTTCGCAAGGTGGGACTAAAACACCTCCTGAGTCGTTTCCCGTATAATATGGACTCTAAAAATATCCTGTGAGGTAGTATTTCGAAATTACATGGGCCTGGCCCAAAAAATAAGGTGGTGCGGCACCTATAATAAGTTATGGACGAAATTTATGCAAGGTCATCTTGTCTATTTCGCCCATCTTTCTTGTTGTCATCATGGTGGTTTCAAAGTGCGGAAATCTCCACTCGCACCTTCGTCCTTGTTATCTTCGCATGCGCCGTCATTTCCATGCGTGATCATGCTCCAAGGTTCATCCTTCTTGTCTATGCTAGGCCCTTCAATTGTAGGCAACACAAATGTATCTAAGTTAGGTAGCATCATATTCTCATGAATATTAGAAACACTATGAAGAAACGAAAGTACCTGATAATTTAAGTAGAGTGCGTGCACTCTAGTAACTAGTCCAATTGGTATAGTAGTAGGGGTTGTGGGTGTAACTGTGGTAGCCATGTCCTCATCAGTTTAAGACAAGGAAAAAATTCTGTGGAGGAATATTATCAGGAATTACAAACTGGCCTGATTAGATGTGGTATTGTTGAGGATATTGAGGATATTCTTGCATGTTTTATGGGTGGTTTTAATAGATTGATTCAGACTATTTGATATGCCACCGTCTTCGGAGAAGAGGGTGAACAAGGGGAGGTCCGATCTTCACGGCGTATGATCGATAAGTGGATGGGGATAACTAGCAGCAAGCAGCCGGAAAATAGAAAATAAGAGATTATGACCCGACGAGGAGGATGCTCACCGAAGCTTACAATCCAAACATTCGCCGATCCACAACCCGCAATACTACCCCACACATAATCGAGGGCCCGATCTTTCGATGAGATGATAACTATCGATTAGTGGAGATGACTTTGACGACCCGACTACAATCGTGCATGACGTTGCGCCTTAGAAATCGCTAAACTAACTCCGAGAGGTTATTGACCACACCGGAGCACAATCAACCTGACCACGAAGGTCTATTCCTGCATCCAATCGAAGAGCAAGCAAGAATATGATAAAGCATTCTGACTATTGCGAATATATATGAAGTGTTGTTAAAAGTGGGGTTTCATAAGCGGTCTTGGTCTGGTCGTTGGACACAAACGAAGTACACGAAGTTGCAGCGATGGCTAACTTTTAACTTAATAAAACCCAAGTCTAAAGGATGCCTTAAGGGCTATATTTATAGGGGAAAAGAGAGGGCATTTTTTCTACCCTTGGCAAGGTGGGACTAAAACACCTCCTGAGTCGTTTTCCCTGTAATATGGACTCTGAAAATAGCCTATGAAGTAGTATTTCGAAATAACATGGGCCTGGCCCAAACATAAGGTGGCACGGCACCAATAATAAGTTATGGACGAAATTTATGCAAGGCCATCTTGTCTATTTCGTCCATCTTCTTGTTGTCATCATGGTGGCTTCAAAGTGCGGAAATCTCCACTCGCACCTCCGTCCTTGTTCTCTCCGTATGCGCCGTCATTTCCATGCTTGATCATGATCCAATGTTCATCCTTCTTGTCCATGCTAGGCCCTTTAGTTGTAAGCAACACAAATGTATCAAAGTTAGGAAGCATCATATTCCCACGAACATTAGAAACATTAGGAAGAAACGAAAGTACCTGATAATTTAAGTGGCGTGCTTGCGCTCTAGTAACTAGTCCAATTGGTATAGTAGCAGCGGTTGTGGGTGTAACTGTGGTAGCCATGTCCTCATCAGTTTAAGACAAGGAAAAAAATCTATAGAGGAATATTATCAGGAATTACAAACTGGCCTGATTAGATGTGGTATCGTTGAGGATAATGAGGATATGCTTGCACGTTTTATGGGTGGTTTAAATAGATTGATATGGACTATTTGATATGCCACCGTCTTCGGAGAAGAGGGTGAACAAGTGGAGGTTCGATCTTCACGGTGTAGGATAGATAAGTGGATGGGAATAACTAGCTGCAAGGAGCCAGAAAATAGAAAATTAGATATTATGACCCGACGAGGAGGATGCTCACCGAAGCTTACAATCCGAACATTCGCCGATCCACAACCAGCAATACTACCCCACACAACCACGCTCGCAAGTCGTGGAGCACGGGATAGGTGCAATCCGCAAGGGAAACCACGAACTCTAACCCACACAACACAATCTAGTCGTGGAGCATGAATTAGGAGCAATTTCTCAAGGAATCACGAGAATAAGGATAACAAGTTCTCTCCAATCTCAGGAGGAGTCTACGTCTTTGATCATTGATAGAAATGGCAAAAGTCCCCAACAAAGGGAAGAGCTAGCCTATTTATAATTGGGACAACCCCCCTGGATAGGTGTGAAATAAAACTAGCTCTAGGAACCAGCTTACGTGTGAAAGAGAACCAACTTTGGTTTGACTAAATTTCTTAGAGACTTAATGAGGTAGCTTCTGGAAAACTCTCGTTGGAGGTGGTTGGCAGTTCCCGACCAAACATTGTTCACTGGGATCGAACAATGTTTCCTTCAGCAGAAAACTCGAGTTCTGGGAACCTTTCGCAGGTCGGGATATCCAAACTCGTGCAAAACATTGTTTCGTCAGAATCAGAACAATGTTTCTTCAGCAGACAACTCATTTCTTCATGGATTCCTAACTTTGTTTCTTCGCCATAAAACATTGTTTTGCGCAGAGTGAAATGTGTTCGGCCTTCTTCAATATCGCACCTAAGTTCAACCAACAACAAAGGAGGTGAAGGTACAATCATGTTTTCAAGGGCAAATGATAGAGTTAAGATAGCATTCACCTGATCATGTATTTGCATTGTGCGACTTCTTGTGATAGGACCTTTGATGATTGGTGGCGTAGTGTCCATGGTTGGGATGTCCTCATCATCCTCCTCCTCTAGAGAAGGAGCCGTCCTCGATTCTAAAGGCCCAAAGTATGGGGAAAGAGCGGAGATGTTGAAGGTTGGGCTAACACCATATTCTTCTGGAAGAGCAATCTTATAAGAATTATCATTGATCCGCTCGAGCACCGCGAATGGTCCATCACCGCGTGGCTGCAACTTGCACTTGCATTTCTCAGGAAAATGGTCCTTCCGAAGGTGTACCATACCAAATTGCCTTGCTCGACCACCAGCTTCTTCCTGGTTTTGTTGACCCGCTTCGTATATTGTTCAGTCATTTTCTCAACGTTCTCCTTTGCCTGGCCATGAAGTTTCTTGATGAAATCAGCACGCTTACTTGCATCAAGGCTGGTTCGTTCCCTGTTATACGTGAACTCCACATGAGGTAGGCACTCTTCCCACATCTTCAAATTGTTCTTGAGGACTGCTCATAGCAACATGGGCAACGTTCGGTTGACAACTTCAGTCTGTCCATCAGTGTGTGGGTGGCAGGACGTAGAAAATAGGAGCTTGGTGCCAAGTTTTCCCCACAAGGTCTTCCAAAAGTAGCTCAGAAATTCGGTGTCGCAGTCTAACACAATCGTGCTTAGAACTCAATGTAGCCGCACAACTTCCCTGAAAAAAAGATTAGCAACGTGTGAAGCATCATCACTCTTATGACATGGGATAAAATGTGCCATTTTGCTAAAACGATCAACTACCACAAACACCGAGTCACTCCCCCTCTTAGTCCTTGGTAAACCAAGAACAAAATCCATAGAAATATCTTCCCAAGGAGTATTTGGAATAGATAGAGGAGTATATAAACCATGAGGATTCAAGCGGGATTTGTGGCAAATCTTGCATCTCATAACATAGCATTCCACGTCACGTCTCATGCACGGCCAAAAGAAGTGATCAACAAGCACACTTTCAGTTTTCTTGGCTCCAAAATGTCCCATGAGACCACCAGTGTGAGCCTCCTGCAAGAGCAACAAACGAACAGAACAATCTGGGATGCACAATTTGTTAGCTCGAAATAGAAATCCATCCTGCAAATCAAACTTCTCCCATCCCTTTCCCTTGTCACATTTTGAAAATGGTTCGGCAAAGTATGAGTCGTTAGCATACAATCCTTTGATGCTTTCTAAACCAAAGATTTTAACATCAAGTTGGGAAATTAAAATGTGACGCCTAGACAATGCATCGGCAACAACGCTATCCTTCCCTTTCTTGTACTTGACAATATAAGGAAAAGACTCTATGAACTCACTCCATTTTGCATGTCTACGGTTCAGTTTGAGTTGGCCCTTTAGATGTTTTAAAGATTCATGGTCAGAATGTATTACAAACTCTTTTGGCCACAAGTAATGCTGCCATGTTTCCAAAGATCGAATAAGTGCATACAATTATTTATCATAGACTGAATAATTAAGAGTTGGACCATTAAGCTCCTCACTAAAGTAGGCAATGGGTTTACCTTCTTGCATTCGAACTCCACCAATGCCAACACCACTTGCATCACATTCAATCTCAAATGTCATACCAAAATCAGGAAGTGAAAGCAATGGGGCTGATGTCAATCTCATCTCCAGTTCTTGGAAGGACTTGTCTTGGGCGTCACTCCATTGGAATGAAGTGTCTTTGATGTAGGGTGGAACCCTAGGTGGAGATCTTTCACAAATTGGAGGGGAATCCCCAAGAACAAGAGGATGACAAAGGGAAGAACACAAGAGAAACACTCAAGAACAAGTCCAATCACACATCCACTAGACAATCAAACACACAAGATCACAAGGTACATGAACAAGAAAGGGAAAGATACAAGGTAGAGTTCATCTCCAAGAGGAGGTCTTGAATCCGTGAAGGATCTTCCCGTTAGGGGTCTTGAATCCAAGGTGGATCTTCTCCGTAGAGGGGCCGCGGTCTCTCTCGTGGAGTAAATCCGTAATGGATGAGCAAAGCTCTATCTCACATATGAGCTAAACCAATGTTGACCTAGTACAGAGCTAAGGGACAAGTATATATAGTCCAAGGGGTAAGTTGGGGATACATGGGGTGAAACCCCTTCAACTGCGCCCAGGCAGGGCGGTAGTACTGGTTTTAGCAGATATAGCGGTTGTTCCGGTGCTGCACCGGCCTTGCACCGGTCAATCACAGAAACTTGACCGGTAGTTGACCGGTAGTTGGGTGGTAGTACCGGTCAACCGGTAGTTGACCGGTACTACCGGTATTTCTGCGCGGGAAGATTCCTCTTCTTCCTTCTCTTCCATGCTTCTCTCGCGGATGGTGTAGTTGTACACTTGCGCTCGCACTCCTCCTCCTCGTCCATGGTGTTCCGACAATACCTATGTATGCATACAAGAGGAGTGTCAAGTAGTATACCATCCTCGAAGGGGTCAAGTGAACACGTGTAAAGGAGATGATTCACCTTTATGTATGAGAAGTAGAGGTCGCACGTGTCACTTACCAAACGAACTCTTGACATGGTGATGTCCTTAGGATGCTCCGCATCATCCCCTCCCCCTTGGAAAAGATCCGACCTCGGATCGAAAGCCAAAGCACCATGGGAAAGAGATGGCGTCGCCATGTCGAAGCGGTCGATCACCAAGCACTCATCATCTTGAAGCTCGAAATGGGCCCTCTCCAATGTCGCACCATCTAGTGATTTCTTCAAAAGGAGCAAGGACAACAAACACTTGGAAAAACAAATGTGGTTAGCGGTAGTGCAAAACCAAGCATTCAAGAGGTGATTCACCCAGCAAGTGTTGTCATCAGGCATAGCATAGGGTGTGACAAAGGATTGTGGCATGGTATTTAAGCACATCAATGGAGCACAATCAAGGTCATCATGGAAACAAGCATGTAAATGTGAGGTAGAGATGCACATATGTGTGACAAGAGAATAAGCATCTACCTCAAATTCATAGCAAGCATGCATAAAGCGCTCAATGAAAGGTCTATGGTAGGCATACGAATCATTCACAACACCAAAGAAAATGAAGTGTCTAAACACAAGGGTCAAGTGCAAGACAATCCAAGCATAATGTGCATAGGGTGTAGTGAAAATCGAGTGGCACTCAACACAATAGAAATAGCAATTGTTCATCATGTGTGAGGCAAACAAGTCAATCATGTGAAAAACAACGGGACATGGTGATACGGTGTATCCTAGGGCCATCACCATGGACCCTTCATCGCCTCACCAAGTGCCCAAAGGACCCATGACTAGAGCACGTGCAAGAGCTTTTGAGACCGAGGTGACCTCGCTCCTCTCTTTACATCTTTCGGATTCACTTGAGGTACGGCCTCTACCTTCTTCAGAGACTCTATGCATACTCAGGTACTTGGACGAAGGCCGCGGGACAGCTCTACATGATGCTCAAGAGGACAGGCCCGACAAGTGCTCGAGACAAGAAGAAGGAATGCTGAAGATGCTACAGGCACCGGACGTCCGGCCTGCACCGGACGACCGGCGACTCCCAGGCACCGGACGACCGGAAGACACCGGACGTCCGGCCTCTCCCAGACGACCGGACGACCGGAAGCCACCGGACGTCCGTGACTTCGGCAACAGAAGCTAAATAGCGGAAATCCGAGGATTACCGGACGTCCGGTCCCTCCGGAACCACCGGACGTCCGGTAACCTCCGGACGTCCGCTACGACGGCGACCGCGTGTGTAATATAAATACTGTGGACCTCCCTCCTTTAGACTTAGCTGTGGTTTAGCTCATTTGACACTTGTGTGGATTTCTCCCACGAGACCGGTGCGCCTCTACGGAGAAGATCCACTACGGATTCAGGACCTCCTTCAACGGAGAAGATCCCCAGGGATATCAAGACCTCCTCCGGGAGAAGACTATCTGTATCACCGTTGTTGACTTTGGATCATGTACCTCGACCTTGTATCGCGAATCTAGCACTTGTGTGATTGCTTCCGTGTTGATTTGAGTGTCCTCTCTTGTGTTTTCCCCGTCTTCCCCTTGTGTTTTCCCCGTGTTCATCGTGTGCCAACCTCCAAACGTGAAAGATCCGCTGATTAGGGTTCCACCCTGTATCAAAAGACGTCGGCGAACTCCTGCAAAATGTTAGTGACAGCAGGAGGCAAAGAGGAAGGCACGTCTTCGAATGAAAATAATGCCTCTTTGCATACAACAGCATAGCAAACAGATTTGCTAAAATCTAGCTCATCAATATCAGATTTGGTGGCAAATAAACATGCACTTTTCAATTTAATTTCAGAAGCAACAGTAGATGGTTTATTAGTAGGCTTCATTTGTTGCTCAAATTCTTTTGCCACAATCTGATTTTCACTCTTATTTTTCTCCTGTTTTGCTTTATTAGCTCTATTAATATCATCTTTCAAAATGGAATCAGGAGTCATAGGAAGCAAAGTAATATTTTTATCCTTATGAACAAGAGTATACTGATTGTTTCTACCATGGTGTACAGAATTTTTATCAAATTGCCATGGTCTACCAAGTAATAAGGAACATGCTTGCATAGGTACCACATCACAATCAACATAATCAGCATATGTAGAGATACTAAAATGTACACGAACAGTACGTGTTACCTTAACCTTGCCGCTGTTGTTGAACCATTGGATGTAGTAAGGATGTGGATGTGGTCTTGTGGTGAGAGATAGCTTCTCCACCATCTCCATGCTAGCCAAGTTGTTGCAACTCCCTCCATCTATGATCACGCGAACAGAACGTTCCTTCACAACTCCCTTTGTATGGAACAAATTATGCCTCTGATTTTTGATATAGGGTGGAACCCTAATCAGCGGATCTTTCACGTTTGGAGGTTGGCACACGATGAACACGGGGAAAACACGGAGAAAGATGGGGAAAACACAAGAGAGAACACTCAAATCAACACGGAAGCAATCACACAAGTGCTAGATTCGCGATACAAGGTCGAGATACATGATCCAAAGTCAACAACGGTGATACAGATAGTCTTCTCCCGGAGGAGGTCTTGGAATCCCGTGGGATCTTCCCGTTAGGGGTCTTGAATCCAGAGGTGGATCTTCTCCGTAGAGGCGCACCGGTCTCGTGGGAGAAATCCACACAAGTGTCAAATGAGCTAAAACCACAGCTAACCCTAAACGGAAAGAGGAGAGGAGTATATATAGTCTTCGGGGCGAACGGGTACATGGGCCTCGGCCCAGGGGGCTGCACGCAGGCAGATCAGGGGCCGGATGTCCGGGCGGCGGCCCGGATGTCCGGGGCTTCGAGGGACGCCGGACGTCCGGGGCCATGGGCCGGATGTCCGGGCTGGAGTGGCCTGGTCTCGGGTGCTCTCTGGACAGATGATACGGTGTATCCTAGGGCCATCACCATGGACCCTTCATCGCCTCACCAAGTGCCCAAAGGACCCATGACTAGAGCACGTGCAAGAGCTTTTGAGACCGAGGTGACCTCGCTCCTCTCTTTACATCTTTCGGATTCACTTGAGGTACGGCCTCTACCTTCATCAGAGACTCTATGCATACTCAGGTACTTGGACGAAGGCCGCGGGACAGCTCTATATGATGCTCAAGAGGACAGGACCGACAAGTGCTCGAGACAAGAAGAAGGAATGCTGAAGATGCTACAGGCACCGGACGTCCGGCCTGCACCGGACGACCGGCGACTCCCAGGCACCGGACGACCGGAGAACACCGGACGTCCGGCCCCTCCCAGACGACCGGACGACCGGAAGCCACCGGACGTCCGTGACTTCGGCAACAGAAGCTAAATAGCGGAAATCCGAGGATTACCGGACGTCCGGTCCCTCCGGAACCACCGGACGTCCGGTAACCTCCGGACGTCCGCTACGACGGCGACCGCGTGTGTAATATAAATACTGTGGACCTCTTTCCTTTAGACTCAGCTGTGGTTTAGCTCATTTGACACTTGTGTGGATTTCTCCCACGAGACCGGTGCGCCTCTACGGAGAAGATCCACCTCTGGATTCAAGACCCCTAACGGGAAGATCCCACGGGATTCCAAGACCTCCTCCGGGAGAAGACTATCTTTGTATCACCGGCGTTGACTTTGGATCATGTATCTCGACCTTGTATCGCGAATCTAGCATTTGTGTGATTGCTTTCGTGTTGATTGAGTGTTTTCCTCTTGTGTTTCCCCATCTTTCCCTTGTGATTCCCCGTGTTCATCGTGTGCCAACCTCCAAACGTGAAAGATCCGCTGATTAGGGTTCCACCCTGTATCATGTATGCGGAGCACTCTTGTGGCACAAGGAGATATGCAATATACCAAGATGATGTGGTATGCAATATATATGAGTATCACTAATGTGCACAAGTGTCGTGGCCCGGCAATACTCAAATGGCTAGTCTCAATGGGAAAGCTACGCAAAGATGGTTCATAGGGTGACAATGCACTTGTGAGGTAGAAGTGTCGTCGATGTTACCGTCCTTGCCGAAGTTGAGCGGTGGTGTTGCCGAAGTCTTGCCGTCCCAAGGTAGCCTAAACATCCAAGGAAACGGTGAAACCACAACTCAAGTATCCAAGGCAAAGGGAGACACACTTTTCAAACTCAGAGCTGGAAAATGATGGTGGTTGCGGAAGGTGGGTGGTGGTTGCGGAAGGTGGGTGGTAGCGGAAGGTGGGACTGAACAGAATCAGCAGTTTCAGGGTTTGTCGGACGTCCGGCAGTTACCGGTCGTCCGGTCTGTTTGGAAGGGTCGGACGTCCGGTGGAGACCGGAAATCCGGTAAAAGCGTTCTGTGGTCGGGGTGCCGGTCGTCCGGTGTTTAGCGGACGTCCGGTGTCTCGAGAGGTTCCGGACGTCCGGTAAACGTCGGTCGTCCGGTAGGTTTAGGACTGGGTTGGTGGGATCCGTGGCGAAAACGGTGAAACGTGGTCGGATTTGCGGTGGAAAAATGGTGAGATGGTGGGGAAATGCTAGATCGACACGTGGCACAGCAAATCCATGGAACAAAGTCAACAAAATCTTGCCAAATCAACAGATCACAAAAAATTTTTTTTTGGGGCTCTTTTTGTGGGGAATTTTCGAAATAGGAAAGAACACGACAAAAACAGGCTAGAAAACGAAGTGTGGGGCTCCAAAATCGTGAGAAACCTTTGCTCTTGATACCATATGATACAGGGTGGAACCCTAATCAGCGGATCTTTCACGTTTGGAGGTTGGCACACGATGAACACGGGGAATCACAAGGGAAAGATGGGGAAACACAAGAGGAAAACACTCAATCAACACGAAAGCAATCACACAAATGCTAGATTCGCGATACAAGGTCGAGATACATGATCCAAAGTCAACGCCGGTGATACAAAGATAGTCTTCTCCCGGAGGAGGTCTTGGAATCCCGTGGGATCTTCCCGTTAGGGGTCTTGAATCCAGAGGTGGATCTTCTCCGTAGAGGCGCACCGGTCTCGTGGGAGAAATCCACACAAGTGTCAAATGAGCTAAACCACAGCTGAGTCTAAAGGAAAGAGGTCCACAGTATTTATATTACACACGCGGTCGCCGTCGTAGCGGACGTCCGGAGGTTACCGGACGTCCGGTGGTTCCGGAGGGACCGGACGTCCGGTAATCCTCGGATTTCCGCTGTTTAGCTTCTGTAGTCGTTGTCACGGACGTCCGGTGGCTTCCGGTCGTCCGGTCGTCTGGGGGAGGCCGGACGTCCGGTGTCTTCCGGTCGTCCGGTGCCTGGGAGTCGCCGGTCGTCCGGTGCAGGCCGGACGTCCGGTGCCTGTAGCGTCTTCAGCCATCCTTCTTCTTGTCTCGTGCACTCGTCGGGCTCGCCGTCTTGACCATTGTGTGGAGCTGTCCCGTGGCCTTCACCCAAGTACCTGAGTATGCATAAGGTTCCAGATGAGGGTAGAAGCCATGTCTCATACATATCGGAAGGATTTAGAGCAAGGAATGAAGTCACCTTGGTCTCAAGAGCTCTATTCATTGGTTCTTTGGGCACATGATGAGGCGATGAAGGGTCCATGGGGATGACCCTAGGATACACCGTATCATCTCCCCTCCCTTGGGAAAGATCCGACCTCGGATCGAAATCTTCATCACCATGGAGCACCTTGAATGGTTCGACGTCGCGAGGTAGAAGCTTGGACTTGTGCTCTAGTGCGAAGTGGTCCTTGTGAAGATGTAGCCAACTAAGATCTTCCGGGTGAAACGCCATTGTTGTCTTGTTGACGTTGATCTTGGTGGTGAGGCGATGTACTTGTCGCTCGATTGTTGCCCGTATTTGTTCGTGCACCTTCTTGAGTATTTCATTAGCTTTGCGGCATGTCGACCATCGGTTGATTAGGCGGGAGACGTCACGAAGCATCTTGGGCCAACAATAGTTCATAGAGAGGGTATCAAACGCCGTGTCGCTTCCAAAGTGTCCCATGAGTCCTCCTCCACGCGATTCCTGCAAAAGGAGCAAACAAAGCGAAGACTCGGGGATGCAAAGTTTGTTAGCTCTCATAAGATATCCATCCTTGATGTAGTAATGTTCCCAAGAAGGGTGAGTCAAGCACGTAGCATAGGGATTTGCAAAGAGAGTATCATGCTCATATAAATCTTTTAGGTGCTCAAAGCCTATCACATGCAACTCAAATTGTGTAACAAGTAAGCATTTGCGTAACAAGCATGCATTTGCGTGAAAACTTCCATGTTTCGTAGGCAATAGAATAACCGGAGCGGCACAAGTGCGAAAGCTGTCACGTACATCACTTTTGTCGATGAGTTTGGGCACTTGCCGTTGTATCTCGTGGTTGACACGGTAGAGAGCTTTGTTGGGAAATTGCGCACCGGGTACAAGTTCGATGCGGTGTTCTATCCTGTGAAGAGGAGGTAGAACCGGTGGTATCTCACCGGGAAAGGCGTCCGAGAATTCCTGCAACAATTGAGACAACACAAAAGGTGGATGTTGTGAAGTGTTAGTAGATGTGTCTTCCCCTTTGCATAAGAGCACAAGGTGAACGACGTTCGATGGGTTCTCACACACTTCTCTCATCTCACTTTTGGTGGCAAATAGCACTAGCTTCTTCGTGTAGCTCATCGTGGAGTCGCTCATATTTGGCTTGTGGCTCTCGCTCTCTTTTTGGTGGCTCGCTCTCTCACCATTCTCTCCACGAAGGGTGGTAGGTAAAAGCTTGTCGGCGGCTACTTGACTTGGAGTCATTGGTCGTAGCACGAATTCCTTGCCCTTCATCTTGAAATGATAGTGATTCGTCCGTCCATTGTGTGTGACTCCACGATCATATTGCCATGGTCGTCCAAGAATAAGGTGGCACACGGACATGGGTATCACATCACACTCAAGAGTGTCCTCGTAGGCGCCAATCTTGAAAGAGACTTGCACGGTGTGCTCGGCTCGAAGAATTCCGGCGTCGTTGAGCCATTGGACCTTGTAGGGGTGAGGATGCTTCGTCTTGACCAAATGAAGCTTGTCGCATAGCTCTTCACTTGCCAAGTTGTGGCAACTTCCTCCATCGATGATAACCTTGACGGAGCATCCATTGAGGGCGGCCTTTGTATGGAAAATATGACATCGTTGGTCGTCATCTTGTTGATGTTGTAGTGTCAAGACTTTGGAAACAACCAGGTTGGGGCTTGAGTCATTGTCGCAAAACACTAGACGATCTTCTTCTTCATTGATACGCCGGTGGATGGCCAAGTGCTTGATGGCGTCCACTTCGTCGTCGCTCATCGAGTCATATGTGCCGTCGTCGTGGAAGATCATTGTTCTCTTGTTGGTGCACTCGAAGGACTTGTGACCACGGCCACCACATGTGAAACATTTGATGGAGCTTGTCTTGGGATTCTCTTCGTTTGGGGTTATAGATGATGTAGCTCTTGGCTTGAAGTTGTTGGTAGAATGTGGATGACTCGATGTAGTCTCATTCTTGTAGCTTGGCTTGTCGCCTAAGTTTGTAGATGGCTTGGTAGAGGTAGGAGGAGTAACCGAAGTCGTTGAAGCTTGGTCGTAGGAGCCGAAGTTCTTGGAGTTGAACTTGGAGTACTTGTAGTCCTCTTGAACTTGTCGCTCCGCTTTGGTTGCTTGGTGTACTAGCTCGAGGAGATTGTTGTATGGTTGGAAGTCCGCAATCTTCTTGATAGGATAGTTGAGTCCATTCAAGAATCTCGCCATTGTTTGCTCTTCATCTTCCTTGATGTTTGCTCTTATCATAGCAATCTCCATCTCCTTGTAGTACTCTTCAACGGACTTGGTTCCTTGCTTGAGGAGTTGTAGCTTCTTGAACAAGTCGCGGTTGTAGTGTGTAGGCACAAAGCGTGCTCTCATCACTTCCTTCATTTGAGCCCAAGTGGTGATAGGAGGTTCGCCTCTTGCTTCTCTTCTCTCCATGATTTGCTCCCACCAAATGAGAACATAGTCTTGGAACTCAAGTGATGCCATAGCGATCTTCTTCTCTTCATCGAAGTTGTGAAGGCGAAAGATCTTGTCAACTTTCAATGCCCATGAGAGGTAGTCTTCGGGATCGATGCTTCCGGAGAACTTAGGCATGGTGAACTTGAGCTTGCCATAGCGATGCTCGTCATTGTTTCCTTGCCTATTGGGAGGATGATCGCGATGTTGGCGGTTTGCCATATCATGTTGCTCTTGTCGCGCTTGAGGAGGAGCTTCTTTTTGCATTCTTGCTTGATGGCGCCTTTCTTGCATCTCATCGCGAAGGAAATCCTCTTCTTGACGATTGTGTCGAGTGCGGGCTGCCACATTGCGATGTGCATCTTGTAGAGCACGTTGCGCCTCCATAGCTTGAGCTTCTCGACGTTGTTGTGCTTGCTCAAGTGTAGCTTGGTTTTGACGTCGTCGATTGTCTTGCTCGTCGAATAGCTCTTGAGAACTCTTGTCATGTAGAGGTTGCCGATGTTCGTGTCGAGCTTGACGTGCGGCTTGACGAAGAGTGTTTGACGTAGGTGTACTTGAGTCTTGCGTTGAGTCGGTATGTCGACTTGAGCGGCTTCTTCGATGAGAAGATGTTGAGGAAGAACGTCGGTTGATGATCAATGTCCGGAGCTCATTGTATTGAGTAGACATGTTGGTGTTGATGAGGTCGATTTGCTCCTTGGTGCTTTGTTGGAATTGTCGCGCGTCCTCGGCAACTTGACCAATGTACTCTCGCATAGCTTCACTCTCTTGATGTAGAGCTCGTTGGACACCGAATAGATGTAGTTTGGTGACGTAGTTGTTCGCTTCTTGAGGATCGTCGAAGATCGGGTTGGTAGATGAACTTGGCCTATCCATCATCACAAGCAAGTATGTGAGTGGGAGAAAGGAGAAGACAATATCAATGTACCTTAACCGAGGTTGAAAATGGATCAATGATCACTCAACAATGTAACACGGAAATAGCACTATTGGTATCACTTCGTGTCGATTCTCACACCTACACAAGTAAAGCTTTTAGAGGAGCTCGGTTAGGATGTGGCACAAATTCAATGCAATTGTCAAAGTGACTCAAAGATGTTGAAAATGGTTCACAAATTTGCTCATGCAACAAGTAGATCACTAGCAAAGGTAGCACACGGAACACACGCACGGATAGATAAATGTGGTCGTGCAACCAAGGGTGAGCGAAAATGTGGTAAACCACGGAAAATGCTCGTGTTGCACAACACTAGAGAGACGCTAGCCGATTGCTTAATAGGCGGATACGCACTTGTGCACGACCTATAAGAGGCAAAAAGTAACGACTATCTATCACAAGTATGCTATGAGTGTATGATGTGCCGATGCTTGAGCACAAGATGATGTTGCTATGTTGTATGATCTCTTTGGATGCAAGGCGTATGATGCTATTGTTTCTTTGCTTGGATTGGCTCTTTTGCTTAGAAGCTTTTGAGCTCTTTCTTTGGGCACATATGCATGCTTCTCGGATCGAGGTAGCTTTTGTGTATGCGGAGCACTCTTGTGGCACACGTGGATATGCAAAATGATGTGGTATGCAATATCTATGAGTATCACTAATGTGCACAAGTGTCGTGGCCCGGCAATACTCAAATGGCTAGTCTCAATGGGAAAGCTACGCAAAGATGGTTCATAGGGTGACAATGCAATTGCAAGGTAGAAGTGTCGTCGATGTTACCGTCCTTGTCGAAGTTGAGCGGTGGTGTTGTTGGAGTCTTGCCGTCCCAAGGTAGCCTAAACATCCAAGGAAACGGTGAAACCACAACTCAAGTATCCAATGCAAAGGTAGACACACTTTCCAAACTCAGAGCGGGAAAACGATGGTGGTTGCGGAAGGTAGGTGGTAGTTGGGGAAGGTGGATGGTAGCGGAAGGGTGGTAACTGAACAAGTTCAGCAGTGTCAGGAAATGTCGGACGTCCGGAAGTTACCGGTCGTCCGGTCGGTCGGAAGGGGTCGGACGTCCGGTGGGACCGGAAATCCGTTAAAAGCTTCTGGTGTCAGGGTGCCGGTCGTCCGGTGTTTAGCGGACGTCCGGTGTCTCGAGGGGCTCCGGACGTCCGGTAAACGTCGGTCGTCCGGTAGGTGTAGGACTGGGTTGGTGGGATCCGTGGCGAAAACGGTGAAACGTGGTCGGATTTGCGGTGGAAAAATGGTGAGATGGTGGGGAAATGCTAGATCGACACGTGGCACAGCAAATCCATGGAACAAAGTCAACAAAATCTTGCCAAATCAACAGATCACAAAATTTTTTTGGGGCTCTTTTTGTGGGGAATTTTCGAAATAGGGAAGAACACGACAAAAACAGGCTAGAAAACGAAGTGTGGGGCTCCAAAATCGTGAGAAACCTTTGCTCTTGATACCATATGATACAGGGTGGAACCCTAATCAGCGGATCTTTCACGTTTGGAGGTTGGCACACGATGAACACGGGGAATCACAAGGGAAAGATGGGGAAACACAAGAGGAAAACACTCAATCAACACGAAAGCAATCACACAAATGCTAGATTCGCGATACAAGGTCGAGATACATGATCCAAAGTCAACGCCGGTGATACAAAGATAGTCTTCTCCCGGAGGAGGTCTTGGAATCCCGTGGGATCTTCCCGTTAGGGGTCTTGAATCCAGAGGTGGATCTTCTCCGTAGAGGCGCACCGGTCTCGTGGGAGAAATCCACACAAGTGTCAAATGAGCTAAACCACAGCTGAGTCTAAAGGAAAGAGGTCCACAGTATTTATATTACACACGCGGTCGCCGTCGTAGCGGACGTCCGGAGGTTACCGGACGTCCGGTGGTTCCGGAGGGACCGGACGTCCGGCAATCCTCGGATTTCCGCTGTTTAGCTTCTGTAGTCGTTGTCACGGACGTCCGGTGGCTTCCGGTCGTCCGGTCGTCTGGGGGAGGCCGGACGTCCGGTGTCTTCCGGTCGTCCGGTGCCTGGGAGTCGCCGGTCGTCCGGTGCAGGCCGGACGTCCGGTGCCTGTAGCGTCTTCAGCCATCCTTCTTCTTGTCTCGTGCACTCGTCGGGCTCGCCGTCTTGACCATTGTGTGGAGCTGTCCCGTGGCCTTCACCCAAGTACCTGAGTATGCATAAGGTTCCAGATGAGGGTAGAAGCCATGTCTCATACATATCGGAAGGATTTAGAGCAAGGAATGAAGTCACCTTGGTCTCAAGAGCTCTATTCATTGGTCCTTTGGGCACATGATGAGGCGATGAAGGGTCCATGGGGATGACCCTAGGATACACCGTATCAATACACAATAGCTACCTCGATTCGAGAAGAATGCATATGTGCCCAAAGAAAGAGCTCAAAAGCTTCTAAGCAAAAGAGCCAATCCAAGCAAAGAAACAATAGCATCATACGCCTTGCATCCAAAGAGATCATACAACATAGCAACATCATCTTGTGCTCAAGCATCGGCACATCATACACTCATAGCATACTTGTGATAGATAGTCGTTACTTTTTGCCTCTTATAGGTCGTGCACAAGTGCGTATCCGCCTATTAAGCAATCGGCTAGCGTCTCTCTAGTGTTGTGCAACACGAGCATTTTCCGTGGTTTACCACATTTTCGCTCACCCTTGGTTGCACGACCACATTTATCTATCCGTGCGTGTGTTCCGTGTGCTACCTTTGCTAGTGATCTACTTGTTGCATGAGCAAATTTGTGAACCATTTTCAACATCTTTGAGTCACTTTGACGATTGCATTGAATTTGTGCCACATCCTAACCGAGCTCCTCTCAAAGCTTTACTTGTGTAGGTGTGAGAATCGACACGAAGTGATACCAATAGTGCTATTTCCGGGTTACATTGTTGAGTGATCATTGATCCATTTTCAACCTCGGTTAAGGTACATTGATATTGTCTTCTCCTTTTCTCCCACTCACATACTTGCTTGTGATGATGGATAGGCCAAGTGATACGGTGTATCCTAGGGTCATCCCCATGGACCCTTCATCGCCTCATCATATGCTCAAAGGACCAATGAATAGAGCTCTCGAGACCGAGGTGACGTCATTCCTTGCTCTAAAACCTTCCGATATGCATGAGACATGGCTGCTACCCTCATCTGGAACCTTATGCATACTCAGGTACTTGGGTGAAGGCCACGGGACAGTTCAGCACAATGGTCAAGACGGCGAGCCCGACGAGTGCACGAGACAAGAAGAAGGATGGCTGAAGACGCTACAGGCACCGGACGTCCGGCCTGCACCGGACGACCGGCGACTCTCAGGCTTCGGACGACCGGAAGACACCGGACGTCCGGCCTCTCCCAGACGACCGGACGACCGGAAGCCACCGGACGTCCGTGACATCGGCAACAGAAGCTAAATAGCGGAAATCCGAGGATTACCGGACGTCCGGTCCCTCCGGAACCACCGGACGTCCGGTAACCCACGGACGTCCGCTACGACGGCGACCACCCTTGTACTATAAGTACTGTTGACTCTCCTCCGTTAGACTCAGCTGTGGTTTAGCTCATTTGATACTTGTGTGGATTTCTCCCACGAGACGGTGCGCCTCTACGGAGAAGATCCACTACGGATTCAGGACCTCCTTCAACGGAGAAGATCCCACGGGATTCCAAGACCTCCTCACGGAGAAGACTATCTGTATCACCGTTGTTGACTTTGGATCATGGATCTCAACCTTGTATCGCGAATCTAGCATTTGTGTGATTGCTTTCGTGTTGATTGAGTGTTTTCCTCTTGTGTTTCCCCCATCTTTCCCTTGTGATTCCCCGTGTTCATCGTGTGCCAACCTCCAAACGTGAAAGATCCGCTGATTAGGGTTCCACCCTGTATCATATGGTATCAAGAGCAAAGGTTTCTCACGATTTTGGAGCCCCACACTTCGTTTTCTAGCCTGTTTTTGTCGTGTTCTTCCCTATTTCGAAAATTCCCCACAAAAAGAGCCCCAAAAAATTTTTGTGATCTGTTGATTTGGCAAGATTTTGTTGACTTTGTTCCATGGATTTGCTGTGCCACGTGTCGATCTAGCATTTCCCCACCATCTCACCATTTTTCCACCGCAAATCCGACCACGTTTCACCGTTTTCGCCACGGATCCCACCAACCCAGTCCTACACCTACCGGACGACCGACGTTTACCGGACGTCCGGAGCCCCTCGAGACACCGGACGTCCGCTAAACACCGGACGACCGGCACCCTGACACCAGAAGCTTTTAACGGATTTCCGGTCCCACCGGACGTCCGACCCCTTCCGACCGACCGGACGACCGGTAACTTCCGGACGTCCGACATTTCCTGACACTGCTGAACTTGTTCAGTTACCACCCTTCCGCTACCATCCACCTTCCCCAACTACCACCTACCTTCCGCAACCACCATCGTTTTCCCGCTCTGAGTTTGGAAAGTGTGTCTACCTTTGCATTGGATACTTGAGTTGTGGTTTCACCGTTTCCTTGGATGTTTAGGCTACCTTGGGACGGCAAGACTCCAACAACACCACCGCTCAACTTCGACAAGGACGGTAACATCGACGACACTTCTACCTTGCAATTGCATTGTCACCCTATGAACCATCTTTGCGTAGCTTTCCCATTGAGACTAGCCATTTGAGTATTGCCGGGCCACGACACTTGTGCACATTAGTGATACTCATAGATATTGCATACCACATCATTTTGCATATCCACGTGTGCCACAAGAGTGCTCCGCATACACAAAAGCTACCTCGATCCGAGAAGCATGCATATGTGCCCAAAGAAAGAGCTCAAAAGCTTCTAAGCAAAAGAGCCAATCCAAGCAAAGAAACAATAGCATCATACGCCTTGCATCCAAAGAGATCATACAACATAGCAACATCATCTTGTGCTCAAGCATCGGCACATCATACACTCATAGCATACTTGTGATAGATAGTCGTTACTTTTTGCCTCTTATAGGTCGTGCACAAGTGCGTATCCGCCTATTAAGCAATCGGCTAGCGTCTCTCTAGTGTTGTGCAACACGAGCATTTTCCGTGGTTTACCACATTTTCGCTCACCCTTGGTTGCACGACCACATTTATCTATCCGTGCGTGTGTTCCGTGTGCTACCTTTGCTAGTGATCTACTTGTTGCATGAGCAAATTTGTGAACCATTTTCAACATCTTTGAGTCACTTTGACAATTGCATTGAATTTGTGCCACATCCTAACCGAGCTCCTCTAAAAGCTTTACTTGTGTAGGTGTGAGAATCGACACGAAGTGATACCAATAGTGCTATTTCCGTGTTACATTGTTGAGTGATCATTGATCCATTTTCAACCTCGGTTAAGGTACATTGATATTGTCTTCTCCTTTCTCCCACTCACATACTTGCTTGTGATGATGGATAGGCCAAGTTCATCTACCAACCCGATCTTCGACGATCCTCAAGAAGCGAACAACTACGTCACCAAACTACATCTATTCGGTGTCCAACGAGCTCTACATCAAGAGAGTGAAGCTATGCGAGAGTACATTGGTCAAGTTGCCGAGGACGCGCGACAATTCCAACAAAGCACCAAGGAGCAAATCGACCTCATCAACACCAACATGTCTACTCAATACAATGAGCTCCGGACATTGATCATCAACCGACGTTCTTCCTCAACATCTTCTCATCGAAGAAGCCGCTCAAGTCGACATACCGACTCAACGCAAGACTCAAGTACACCTACGTCAAACACTCTTCGTCAAGCCGCACGTCAAGCTCGACACGAACATCGGCAACCTCTACATGACAAGAGTTCTCAAGAGCTATTCGACGAGCAAGACAATCGACGACGTCAAAACCAAGCTACACTTGAGCAAGCACAACAACGTCGAGAAGCTCAAGCTATGGAGGCGCAACGTGCTCTACAAGATGCACATCGCAATGTGGCAGCCCGCACTCGTCACAATCGTCAAGAAGAGGATTTCCTTCGCGATGAGATGCAAGAAAGGCGCCATCAAGCAAGAAGGCAAGAAGAAGCTCCTCCTCAAGCGCGACATGAGCAACAATACCAACAAGAACATCAACTCCAACAAGCCCGTCTACATCCTCAAGAGCAACATGATATGGCAAACCGCCAACATCGAGATCATCCTCCCAATAGGCAAGGAAACAATGACGAGCATCGCTATGGCAAGCTCAAGTTCACCATGCCTAAGTTCTCCGGAAGCATCGATCCCGAAGACTACCTCTCATGGGCATTGAAAGTTGACAAGATCTTTCGCCTTCACAACTTCGATGAAGAGAAGAAGATCGCTATGGCATCACTTGAGTTCCAAGACTATGTTCTCATTTGGTGGGAGCAAATCATGGAGAGAAGAGAAGCCAAAGGCGAACCTCCTATCACCACTTGGGCTCAAATGAAGGAAGTGATGAGAGCACGCTTCGTGCCAACCCACTACAACCGAGACTTGTTCAAGAAGCTACAACTCCTCAAACAAGGTACCAAGTCCGTTGAAGAGTACTACAAAGAGATGGAGATTGCCATGATAAGAGCAAACATCAAGGAAGATGAAGAGCAAACAATGGCGAGATTCTTGAATGGACTCAACTATCCCATCAAGAAGATTGCGGACTTCCAACCA
Source organism: Secale cereale (assembly GCA_902687465.1). Lineage (NCBI taxonomy): Eukaryota > Viridiplantae > Streptophyta > Magnoliopsida > Poales > Poaceae > Secale > Secale cereale. The sequence continues at coordinate 288,435,570 of LR738714.1, forward strand.
TACAACAATCTCCTCGAGCTAGTACACCAAGCGGCCAAAGCGGAGCGACAAGTTCAAGAGGACTACAAGTACTCCAAGTTCAACTCCAAGAACTTTGGCTCCTACGACCAAGCTTCAACGACTTCGGTTACTCCTCCTACCTCTACCAAGCCATCTACAAACTTAGGCGACAAGCCAAGCTACAAGAATGAGACTACATCGAGTCATCCACATTCTACCAACAACTTCAAGCCAAGAGCTACATCATCTATAACCCCAAACGAAGAGAATCCCAAGACAAGCTCCATCAAATGTTTCACATGTGGTGGCCGTGGTCACAAGTCCTTCGAGTGCACCAACAAGAGAACAATGATCTTCCACGACGACGGCACATATGACTCGATGAGCGACGACGAAGTGGACGCCATCAAGCACTTGGCCATCCACCGGCGTATCAATGAAGAAGAAGATCGTCTAGTGTTTTGCGACAATGACTCAAGCCCCAACCTGGTTGTTTCCAAAGTCTTGACACTACAACATCAACAAGATGACGACCAACGATGTCATATTTTCCATACGAAGGCCGCCCTCAATGGACGCTCCATCAAGGTTATCATCGATGGCGGAAGTTGCCACAACTTGGCAAGTGAAGAGCTATGCGACAAGCTTCATTTGGTCAAGACGAAGCATCCGCACCCCTACAAGGTCCAGTGGCTCAACGACGCCGGAATTCTTCGAGTCGAGCACACCGTGCAAGTATCTTTCAAGATTGGCGCCTACGAGGACACTCTTGAGTGTGATGTGATACCAATGTCCGTGTGCCACCTTATTCTTGGACGACCATGGCAATATGATCGTGGAGTCTCACACAATGGACGGACGAATCACTATCACTTCAAGATGAAGGGCAAGGAATTCGTGCTACGACCAATGACTCCAAGTCAAGTAGCCGCCGACAAGCTTTTACCTACCACCCATCGTGGAGAGAATGGTGAGAGAGCGAGCCACCTAAAAGAGAGCGAGGGCCACAAGCCAAATATGAGCGACTCCACGATGAGCTACACGAAGAAACTAGTGCTATTTGCCACCAAAAGTGAGATGAGAGAAGTGTGTGAGAACCCATCGAACGTCGTTCACCATGTGCTCTTATGCATAGGGGAAGACAAATCTACTAACACTTCACAATCTCTACCTTTTGTGTTGTCACCTTTATTGCAGGAATTCTCGGACGCCTTTACCGATGAGGTACCACCGGTTCTACTTCACGGGATAAAACACCGCATCGAACTTGTACCCGGTGTGCCATTTCCCAACAAAGCTCTCTACCGTGTCAACCACGAGATACAACGGCAAGTGCCCAAACTCATCGACAAAAGTCATGTACGTAACAGATTTAGCACTTGTGCCGCTCCGGTTATTCTATTGCCCACGAAACATGGAAGTTTTCATGCAAATGCATGCTTGTTACGCAAGTGCTTACTTGTTACACACTTTAAGTTGCATGTGATTGGCTTAGAGCACCTAAAAGATTTATATGAGCATGATCCTTTCTTTGCAAATGCCTATGCTCCATGCTTGACTCACACTTCTTGGGAACATCATTACACCAAGGATGGACATCTTATGAGAGCTAACAAACTTTGCATCCCCGAGTCTTCGCTTTGTTTGCTCCTTTTGCAGGAATCGCATGAAGGAAGACTCATGGGACACTTTGGACGCGACAAGATGTTTGCTACCCTCTATAAGAACTATTCCTGGCCCAAGATGCTACGTGACGTCTCAAACCTCACCAACCGATGTCCGACATGCCGCAAAGCTAAGTCCAAAGCTCAATCTCATGGTCTTTACATGCCTCTTCCTACTACATTTCATCCATGGGAAGACATAAACATGCATTTCATACTTGGCTTGTCTAGGACTAAAAATGGAAACGATTCCGTGCTTGTCATGGTCGATACATTCTCTAACATGGCTCATTTCATTCCCGATAACAAGATCGACGATGCTTCACATGTTGCCACTTTCTTTTGTAGTGAAATACTCAAGAAGGTGCACGAACAAACACGGGCAACAATCGAGCGACAAGTACATCGCCTCACCACCAAGATCAACGTCAACAAGGCAACAATGGCGTTTCACCCGGAAGATCTCAGTTGGCTACATCTTCACAAGGACCACTTCGCGATAGAGCACAAGTCCAAGCTTCTACCTCGTGACGACGGACAATTCAAGGTGCTCCATGGTGATGAAGATTTCGATCCGAGGTCGGATCTTTCCCAAGGGAGGGGAGATGATACGGTGTATCCTAGGGCCATCACCATGGACCCTTCATCGCCTCACCAAGTGCCCAAAGGACCCATGACTAGAGCACGTGCAAGAGCTTTTGAGACCGAGGTGACCTCGCTCCTCTCTTTACATCTTTCGGATTCACTTGAGGTACGGCCTCTACCTTCTTCAGAGACTCTATGCATACTCAGGTACTTGGACGAAGGCCGCGGGACAGCTCTACATGATGCTCAAGAGGACAGGCCCGACAAGTGCTCGAGACAAGAAGAAGGAATGCTGAAGATGCTACAGGCACCGGACGTCCGGCCTGCACCGGACGACCGGCGACTCCCAGGCACCGGACGACCGGAAGACACCGGACGTCCGGCCTCTCCCAGACGACCGGACGACCGGAAGCCACCGGACGTCCGTGACTTCGGCAACAGAAGCTAAATAGCGGAAATCCGAGGATTACCGGACGTCCGGTCCCTCCGGAACCACCGGACGTCCGGTAACCTCCGGACGTCCGCTACGACGGCGACCGCGTGTGTAATATAAATACTGTGGACCTCCCTCCTTTAGACTTAGCTGTGGTTTAGCTCATTTGACACTTGTGTGGATTTCTCCCACGAGACCGGTGCGCCTCTACGGAGAAGATCCACCTCTGGATTCAAGACCCCTAACGGGAAGATCCCACGGGATTCCAAGACCTCCTCCGGGAGAAGACTATCTGTATCACCGTTGTTGACCTTGGATCATGGATCTCAACCTTGTATCGCGAATCTAGCATTTGTGTGATTGCTTTCGTGTTGATTGAGTGTTTTCCTCTTGTGTTTCCCCCCATCTTTCCCTTGTGATTCCCCGTGTTCATCGTGTGCCAACCTCCAAACGTGAAAGATCCGCTGATCAGGGTTCCACCCTGTATCACATGGCATATGTGAAAAGATGACATTGTGGCAACCATGCATATGATAGGGACAAGTAATCCAAGAATTGGATGCAACACACAAGGCATATATAACATGAGGCATGGCAATGTGACAATGGCAAGTCGAAGCGAGATCTCTAACATGTGTGCAATCAAGGGGTCCAACATGACAAATAAGTCTCATGGTGCAACTAACACATGTAGTGTGATCCACAGTATCCATGCTCATGGTTTTGGGTGTCCCGGAAGAGAAGGATATCACCTTTAAAGCATGTCCTTGTGCATTCTTCACAATGCCGAAGCACAAGCAAGTGCGATGCAGAATCTTCGTGGTAGAATGTGGTTCGCTCTCAAGAGCTCGAATGGTCAACTCACAAGAAGTGGAAGTCGACACATAGTCCAAGTATCCTACACATGCACACAACAAAAGGAAGAACGTATGTGCATGGTACATAAACACATCATCCATCATGATGGTTCTCTTCTCTTGCACATAACCATTAGAAACAAAAGTGCATGAATAATATGGTGCAACAATGGCTATATTCATGGCACTAGGCATATGGTGAAAGGAGATAAAACAAGCATGCTTCACAATAATGATGTCAAAATCTCCAAATATATTGGAGAATGCTATGGGCGCAATCTCTTTTGCAAGATGAAATGCATTGTTGCACTCAATACATGGCAAATCATTTAGCATGCAAGAGGCAACATATGGAGACATATGACAACATGGACTAACAATCATGTGCAAAGCATGGCAATAGTGGCTATCCACCGCATGGAAAGAGCATGTATGAATCATGGGTGATGCACGACACAAAGCAACCATGGTAATCAAGTCCCGCAAACTAGTGGCACAAAGATGCAACACACTAGAGGAACTCATGTCAATCATGTCATGTGAGCAAATGGTGGATATAGGCAATGCACATGACATATCCCAAATATGAAAGTGAATCATGGCCAAAGTATCATCGTAAGCATTGGGCACAAAGCAATCATGGCAATAGCAAGTAATATCTCCACCAAGCTTGCAAATACACATACAAGTATGAGAATCAATCATCATGTGTAATGCGAAATATGGGTCACAAATGCATGGCAAATGCATATAAATGAGCATATCATGCACAGTGAACATGGCAAGATGGGTGTAAGAGATATAATGGACAATAACCCATAACCATGTGAGTGCCATGTAGAAGAGACGGGCGAAGTATTTGCGCAAAGGGAGCAATGGGAAAGATAATCCACGGAATCCCAAGTCATCGTTGCTCTCTAGAGCTTGTTTCGTCAACTCGTGCTCTTGCGAGGTTGACGAGTAAGTATGGGGACCTACACAAAAGACACACAAACCAAAGAAATTATGCGCGTGGTAAATGTACACATCATCCATCATGATGTGTATGTGCACGTATGAGTTAGCATAAGATAAGCATCGCTCAAAGAAATTTGATGCATGGTATAAGAACATGTCAGCCATCATGAATGAATAGTTATTATGTATAGTACGATGGGGACACAAATTGGAGCAAGTATGTGGCACAACAATAGCATTTGCATTCATGGGGAGCATATTATGCACACAAGTATGGGGATCATGCAATGGATGGGATGTATCAAAATCTCCTAAAATGTATGAGGAAACTATGGGGGTCTCCTCATGAGCAATATTGAAAGCATAATATGGAGAAGTGGAACAATAACCAAAACAATGCATGTCCGAATCTAGGTAATGATGGCATGTCATATGATGGATATGATGCAAAGGAAGCATGTCAATATCATCACAAGAAAAACAAATGCCAATAACCATGGGCTTGTCATCTATGCCATATGTGCAAATTGGGTTTATTTTAATGGCATGTGCATAGTCACTACGATGAGATTGCAAATGTGACATATTGTTGATCTCATGCATAGCATACGACAAGTCAAGCGGGTTGTCAAACATGATGTGGCCAATAGAATTATCACAAGAGATCCTATGCAACATGGCATCACAACTAATAGACTCCACATGGCAATCATCAAACTCATCATAAATGGGTAAATCATCGCATGGGGAAATCATACTAGCACGAAGCATGGCAATACGTGGATCAACATCATGCAAGCAATCAAAGTTAACATAGTCCACTAGTGGGACGAGCGCATCACCTTCACCTTTGTTACCTTGCTCATTCCACTCATGTGGTGTAGGTGAGGTGGGAAAGACCAAATGTTGGTCATCATCTTCATCTTGATGGAACCATGTGGGGGGTGCATAATATTCCACCATGGCCATCGTCTTGTCCAATGGTAGGACGAAGTCATCGATGATCAGCGCGTCATGATATGTGGGACCTAGCACCAAATGAGAAGACACTATAGAGGTAGAGGTCAAGTCATTAGCGTTGAAAGTGGTCTCATATGACCTCTCAACTATCTCACTCTCTCTATGTGGTGGCTCACTCACTCCCTCATGGTAGGTGCACTCAATGTCGCATATGGTGGAGTCACTCATCTCACTCAAGTGGTGGGGGTTGTGGCTCTCCTCACATGGGAGTTGGGGTAGCTTGTCATATATGGGGCTAGTGGTGAACTCGCTCTCACTCTCAATATGGTGGCAAACGTCATCAAGTCATCATACGCCGCCGTGGTAGAAGGGAAAATCCCATGCTCAACCATCTCGTCACCGTCGCCATGGATGAAGGCCGAAGATGGCACATCATCACTCTCGCCTCCAAAGATGGAAGCAACATCCTCGCTCGTCACCGTGTCGTTCGCCTTCAAAGCTTGGTCCTCAAATTGCTCCGTAGTCGTAGTCGTCGCCGCGCCGTCTTGAAAAAGAGTCAAAGTAGACTCGGCATCATCAATGCCATAAAGAGGGATGGCGGTGAAGTCGAACGTGGGAGCGTCGTCTCGGAGCTCGTCGGGCTTGCACATCATGGTGGTACTAGCCTCATGCTCGCCGTCTTGGATCTTGGTCTTCGAGAAGTGTGCTTGCGGTGGAGAAGCCTTGGCCTTCATGAGTTCTTGTTCCGACTAGAGAGCACCAATGTAGTTGTCGTCGAGGGACTTGTAGTTCTCGAGGAAGATAGTCTTGTAGATGTCTTTGTGCAATCCCATCATGAAGTGGAGCTTGATCGAAATGGGGTCGTCCACGCCGGCTCGTCGCAAGGCCTTCTTCATTTCCTTGAAGTACTTGTCGATGGAATTGGATCCTTGTATGGTGTTCTCTAATTGGCGTAGAAGATGTTCCGTGTAAGTGGGAGACACAAACTCTCGCCGCATAGCTTTCTTTGTCTTGGGCCAATTCACGTTGAAGCTCGTCGAAGGTGTGTGAAGCCACCATGTTGACGCGTTGTCGTGGAAGTGTCTTGTGGCGCACTTCACTTGATCTTCATAGGGAACTTGATGTAGCTTGAGGTAGTCGTCCATCTTGCGCTCCCACTCGAGATACTCCTCGGGGTCTTGAGTCCCATAGAAAGGAATCTCGTGGTCGTTGTCGAGGTCGTAGTAGCTCGTGGAAGTCACGGACTTGATCTTGGGAAGCTTCTCTTGAGCATAATCTTGAGGTGCTTGTTGGCGAAGATGTCGTATGTCCAAAGGCGAAGATACCTTGAAGTCACTTGGCGAAGATGCCAAGGTACATGGTGAAGTCGTTGAGTGATTGTTGGAGTTGAGCTCTTGACCTTCACGTTCTTGTCGTTGATGGTGTTGATGCCGATGTGATCTCGCCGATGATGGTAGCTCGGAAGGATGTGCACTAGAGCGTCTTCTCGAAGATGAGGGAGACCTCTTATGGTTCTTGATGAGGGCTTTGAGCTCCTTCATTTGAGCATCCATGTTGGCACACAAGTGGTTCGTCATGGCATCGAACTTGTCGTTGTTGCTGTAGACCGAAGTAGATGAAATGCTTTGTTTATCCATCACAAGACTCGAGCAAAGGTGAGTAGGAGATGAGATAAACAATACCAAGGTACCTTTTCCGAATGTTGAGGATGTATCCCGTTTCACTCAATGTGAAATGAAAGAATAGTGAAATTGGTACCGGACTTGTTCGCTCACACCTATCAAGTAAAGCTTTTTGAGTGGCTTGGTTAGGATAAGTGGCACAAAAATTTGATGCAAAATGTTAGAAAGAGTCAATAATGTTGAAAGAGATTCACAAATTCACAAATGTAACAAGTAGACCAATAGCAATATGTGGCACACGGAACACACACACGGATAGATAAATGGGGTCGTGCAACCAAGGAATGAGCACAAAATTTGGAATCCACGGAAAAAGCTCGTGCTGCACAACTCAAGAGAGACGCTAGCACGATTGCTCTATAGGCGGATACGACACTTGTGCACAACCTATAAGATGCAAAATGTATGAACTTTCTATCCCAAGTATGTTATGTGTATGATGTTCCGGTGCTTTGAGCACAAGATGATCCAAGATGATCAAGTATGATATGATATTTTGTGATGCTATGGCTCTTGCTTACAAGCTTCTTTGTCTTTCTCTTTTTTCTTAAAAGCTTATTCTATCTCTTTTTTTGTATGGCCACGATGCACAAACCAAGATAGCAATTGTGTATATGCGGGAACAATCTTGTGACACAAGAGATGATATGATGATACCAAGATGATATGGTATGTATACAATGGAATGGAGGATCGATGATCACTAATGTGCACTAGTAACGTTGCCGGCAATACTCAAAGGCTAGTCTCGATAGGCAAGTGACGCAAAAAGGGCTAGGGGTTAACAATGCAATTGCAAGGGGAATATATAATGATGTCGTCGAAGTTACCGTCCGTGTCGATGATGAGAGGTGGTGCTCTTGATGTAGACCCGTTCCTAATTAGCCGAAATACCTTAGGAAACGGAAAAACCACAACTCCAAATCTCAAGGACAAATGTCAAATGGTGGTAGCGGACAAGCGGTGGTGGTTGTGGAAGTGTAATGATGGTCTATACACGTTGTCGGAGTTGACTTGACGGTCCCTAAGTAGCCGAAACACCTTAGGAGACACGAGGCACAACTCAAACAAGCTCACACAAAATTGGGTTAAGTTGGGTTGGCAATGTATAGTGGGCTAGGCTATGCGGAAGTGGTGGTGGTGGTTGATGAATAAGCAATTGTCCCTAAGTAGCTTAAACAACTTAGTAGACTCAAATCACTACTCAAGCAACCACAAATGCTATGGGGGACAAAATTGGTTAGGTTGCGGAAATCTATGGTGGCTATGCGGATGATATGGTGGAAGGCCTAGGTAAACTTGCAAAATTTCACAAACTTTGATGGATTGAAATGATGATTGTAGTATTTTTTTGTTATGGGAATGTCAATAGCTTCAAAACAAACTAAAGAACAGCAAAATCCGAGTCCGGATGAATTAGTTATGGTCAAAATTGTCAATCAGCCGAGGCTGAAACTGGGAGGTGCGGTAGTACCGCTTGGGAGGCCGGTAGTACCGCTTGTAGTTCTCAGCGGAAGTACCGCTTGGGATGCCGGTAGTACCGCTGGTGTCGGGAAAAATTTCAGAACGAGATCGGGGCAAATTTTGGGCGGAAATGGATGATTTCAGGGGTGAAATTGGATGGATTTCGTGGATGGAAAGTGGTGAAAGTTGGGGAGATGCTAGATCTACTCGAAACCAAGCAAATCCATGGATCAAATCCAACAAAACCTCATCAAACCAACAAATCACAAAAAAATTGGGGCTATTTTTGGTGGGGATTTTCGAAATTGGACAAGAACACAACAAAATTAGGCTAGAAAACAAGAAGGGGGGCTCCAATTTCATGAGAAACCATAGCTCATGATACCATAATGATGTAGGGTGGAACCCTAGGTGGAGATATTTCACGAATTGGAAAGGAATCTCCAAGAACAAGAGGAGCACAAAGGGAAGAACACAAGAGAAACACTCAAGAACAAGTCCAATCACACATCCACTAGACAATCAAACACACAAGATCACAAGGTACATGAACAAGAAAGGGAAACATACAAGGTAGAGTTCATCTCCAAGAGGAGGTCTTGAATCCGTGAAGGATCTTCCCGTTAGGGGTCTTGAATCCAAGGTGGATCTTCTCCGTAGAGGGGCTGCGGTCTCTCTCGCGGAGTAGATCCGTAATGGATGAGCAAAGCTCTATCTCACATATGAGCTAAACCAATGCTGACCTAGTACAGAGCTAAGGGACAAGTATATATAGTCCAAGGGGTAAGTTGAGGGATACATGGGGTGAAACCCCTTCAACTGCGCGCAGGCAGGGCGGTAGTACCGGTCCTGGGGCCGGTAGTATCGGTTTTAGCAGATATAGCGGTTGTTCCGGTGCTGCACCGGCCTTGCACCGGTCGATCACAGAAGCTTGACCGGTAGTTGACCGGTAGTTGGGCGGTAGTACCGGTCAACCGGTAGTTGACCGGTAGTACCGGTATTTCTGGGCGGGAAGATTCCTCTTCTTCCTTCTCTTCCATGCTTCTGTTGCGGATGGCGTAGTTGTACACTTGCGCTCGCACTCCTCCTCCTCGTCCATGGTGTTCCGACAATACCTATGTATGCACACGAGAGGAGTGTCAAGTAGTATACCATCCTCGAAGGGGTCAAGTGAACACGTGTAAAGGAGATGATTCACCTTTATGTATGATAAGTAGAGGTCGCACGTGTCACTTGCCAAACGGACTCTTGACATGGTGATGTCCTTAGGATGCTCCGCATCAGTCTTTCTTTGTTAACTCATTCATGGGTGCAACAATGGTGCTGAAATCCTTCACGAACCGGCGATAGAAACCTGCAAGTCCGAGGAAGCTACGTACTTGGCTCACATTTTGTGGAGGCATCCACTCACGAATATCCTTGATCTTCACTTCATCGACCTCCACACCTTTTGCTGAAACAACAAAGCCAAGAAACACAACCTTGTTTGTGCAAAATGTGCACTTTTCCACGTTAGCATACAAGTTTTCCTCACGTAGGACAGCAAGCACACATTTTATATGTTCAACATGACCCTCCAAAGTTTTGCTATAAATCAATATGTCATCAAAGTAAACCACAACAAACTTGCTAATGTAGGATCTAAACATGATTCATCAATCTCATGAAAGTAGTATATCATTTATTAATCCAAAAGGCATAACCAACCATTCATACAAGCCAAATTTTGTCTTGAATGCAGTTTACCATTCGTCACCCTCTTTCATTCTTATTTGGTGGTATCGACTTCGCAAATCAATTTTGGAAAATATGGTGGAGCCACAAAGTTCATCAAGCATGCCATCGAGCCTAGGAATAGGGTGTCGATATTTCACAGTTATGTTGTTAATGGATCTACAATCAGTGCACACGCGCATAGTACCGTCTTTCTTTGGAACTAAAAGAATGGGGACAACACAAGGAGAAATACTTCCCCTTACATACCCTTTGTTAAGAAGATCTTCGACTTGCCTCTGAATTTCCTTCCTCTCCTCTGGGTTTTCTCGGTACGGTGGTCGGTTTGGTAGTGGGGCGGCCGGAACCAAGTCAATTTGGTGTTCAATGCCCCGCTTGGTGGCAAACCTGGTGGACCTCCTTGGGAAACACATCCTCATACTCCTGTCAAAGATGAAAAACAACACTAGGAAGAGTGAAGGGTAATTCTTTAGCAGCCAAGAAAGTTTGCTTTTACATGAGTACAAAGAATGGAGTATTAGGTTCTCTCAATTCCCGCATATCCCTTTTCCTAGCCATCATAACTAATCCCTGTTTTTCCCGGGGCTTAGTCATATTTGGTTGTGGAGCATTTGGGTGTGGAAACACTCCCTCCCTATGTTGGTGGCTCACTCGATGTGTATGATCACTCTCTCCCTTTGTCTTTCCTTTTCTTTTCATCTCATCAAGATAGACTTCCTTGGGTGTCATGGGCAGCCAAGTGAACTTCTCTCCTCTATGGACAAAACATAAGCGATTCTCACGCCCGTTGATTTGCACATCACAGTCATGCAACCACGGTTGCCTAAGAAGCAAGTGACAAGCGTGCATCAGCACCACATCACACTCAACATCATCTTGATATGTCTCTACTAAAATTGGTACTCGCACGCTGCTAATCACCTTAATTGCGCCACAATCATTCAGCCATTGCATGCGGTATGGATGTGGGTGACGTTTCGTTTGCAATTGAAGCTTCTCGACCATCTCTGTGCTTGCAATATTATTGCAGCTGCCACTATCAACAATCACTCAACATACCTTTGAGTTGATAGGGCAACGGGTGTGGAAAAGATTATGACGCTGCCCCTTTTCCTCCTCCAAAACCTGGGCATTAAGTGAACGACATACAACCAAAGCTTCACCATGAAGTTCTTCATGAGATAAAATAGTTCCTCCTACTTCCCAACCTTGCTCCTCTTCCACTTCATCATTGCGATCTTCAGGGTCACTTTCAGACTCCCATTCACCTCATTCATTGATGATCATAGTTCTTTTGCTTGGACATTCCGAAGAAATATGACCTCTAACTTTGCACTTGTGGCATTGAATGTTGTTGCTGCGTCTAGAACTCTTTTCTGGAGGTGGAGCAGAGGATACTCCTGCTGTAGCTGATGACCACTTATCTTGATTGCGAATAGCAGGTGAGGAAACCGTCGAGGCATGTGGGTGCCTAGGTGGTGCACCCTCAAACTGAGAACCATATGGCTGTTGTGTTCGCTGCCAGGAACGGGCAGTGGTGCGGCCATGGAAAGCACGAGTACGACCATTACGCAGATTCTTCTTCTCGACTCGTATAGCTTGATGACCCACATCTTGTAGTGTATCGTAAGGAAACATCTCCACAAAATATGATATTTCATCATTCAGCCCATGTAAAAATCTCACCATCTTCGCTTCATCACTTTCACTGGTTCTTGTCCGAATTAGAAGCACCTCCACCTCTTTATAGTACTCCTCAACAGTGCGGGAACCTTGAGTGAGCCCCTGCAATCTCTTGTACAGTTGCCTCTCATAGTATGATGGAAAAAACAACTCCTCATAACTTGCTTCATCAAAGTCCAACTGCGGATATGATTATTGCCTGACATCAACCGATCGTCTTGCAGTTGATTCCACCATGTAAGAGCATAACCAGAGAACTTTATAACAACAAGATCAACTCTCTTGGCTTCAGAAAAAACATGGATGCGAAACATTTGATCACACTTCTCTCCCCACTCAATATATGCATCTGAATCCTTTTTTCCCGTGAATAATGGCACATGTAGCTTCACTCGTGCTTGGTTGTCACAGTCATCCTGATCACGACGGTCATAATGATGACCATTGTGACCAAAAACAGCACCACAGTGAGGCAGGGAGTAGGGTTCATAGTCCCCCATGCCTTCATCTTTGTCACCATGCTCGGAGAAATCTTCAAGGAAGATGGCAGCACCATCATGTGCCGCCCGTCGCTGGTGATCAGTAGCAAACCCGCGGGGGTCATGGCCTGGCTCGCAAGCTTCTCCTGCATGCATCCCACCCTCACGGGGGGCAGCAAAGTCGCCACGCCCCCGTTCAGCACCAACAGCAGGGGCGCCATGGGCAGCAGCTCCTGCCTCTCTTCCACGGCCAACATAGCAATAGTTGTTTCCTTGACGGTGCCGGTTGTCGACGACCAGCGAGGCAGCGGGGCTGTGTTGATCTTGATCCCCATTACCCGCGATAGGAAGACGACCACCGAACATCCTTCGCATAGCTGCAACTATACTCTCCTCAATCATATCACCAAGTGTTGCGCAAGTTTTTGGGAGATCATCTTCCACATGTTGATGTCCATGTACACTCGATTTGGATCATGTGTTGTTAACTCTTGGAAACCAGTGGACAAATGGAAAATATAGCTGGACAACACTCAGCTCACCTTCTTGCTTACCCAAATTCTAATGATTCCTTGGCGGCTGTGCGGAAGTAGCAAATTAGGAGTGGACGTGCGAATGAAAAGAAGGAAGCTAACGGTTTCTAGGTGGATCTGGGTGGGGTAAAAAGGGAGGGCTAGTGCTGAGATCCAATCGATGCAAACCAAATGAACAAGAAAAAATATTGCAGATCCTTGCACCATGTTTGAGTTGCAACACTTGCCACTTCAACTTTTGAAATTTCTCACTAAACTGAATATGATTGCACAGTTTCTCAACACCTTCTCTTCTCTTTTTTTGCTCTTTTTTCACTCTCTTTTTTCTCTCACTTTTTTTTGCAACACAATAGATCCAGCAACAAGACTCGAAGAAAACATCAGCAACTTCAGATCAAACTTGGTGCCAACACAAAGAAGAAAGGAAACAACTAGATCTCAGCAAACAAAGGCTTGGATTTTTGTGTGGCTTTTCTGGATTTGGACTTTAGGATGGGAAAAAAACAAACTAAAAAGGATAGATCTAGCAACAAGGATATAGATCCTACCGTGTAAACCTTGCTCTGAATACTAGATGATATGCCACCAATTTCGGAGAAGAGGGTGAACAAGGGGAGGTCCGATCTTCACGACGTAGGATCGATAACTGGATGGGGATAACTAGCTGCAAGCAGATGGAAAATAGAAAATAAGAGATTATGACCCGACGAGGAGGATGCTACCGAAGCTTACAATCCAAACATTCGCCGATCCACAACCCGCAATACTACCCCACACAACCACGCTCGCAAGTCGTGGAGCACGGGATAGGTGCAATCCACAAGGGAAACCATGAACTCTAACCCACACAGCACGATCTAGTCGTGGAGCCCGAATTAGGAGCAATTTCTCAAGGAATCACGAGAATAAGGATAACAAGATCTCTCCAATCTCAGGAGGAGTCTATGTCTTTGGTCTTTGATAGAAATGGCAAAAGTCCCCAATGAAGGGAAGAGCTAGCCTATTTTTAATCGTGACAACCCCCCTGGATAGGTGTGAAATAAAACTAGCTTTGGGAACCAGCGTAGGTGTGAAAGAGAACCAGCTTTGGTTTGACTAAACTGCTTAGAGACTTAATGAGGTAGCTTCTGGAAAACTCTCGTTGGAGGTGGTTGGCAGTTCCCGACCAAACATTGTTCACTAGGGTCGAACAATGTTTCCTTCAGCAGAAAACTCAAGGTCTGGGAACCTTTCGCAGGTCGAGATATCCAAACTCATGCAAAACATTGTTTCGTCAGAATCAGAACAATGTTTCTTCAGTAGACAACTCAGTTCTTCATGGATTCTTAACTTTGTTTCTTCGCCATAAAACATTGTTTTGTGCAGACTGAAATGTGTTTGGCCTTCTTCAATATCGCACCTGAGTTCAACCAACAACAAAGGACGTGAAGGTACAATCATGTTTTCAAGGTCAAATGATAGACATAAGTTAGCGTTCACCGGATCATGTATTTGCATTGCGCGACGTCTTGTGATTGGACCGTTGATGATTGGTGGTGTAGTGTCCATGGTTGGGATGTCCTCATCACTATTATAGAGTATAAGGACTATAATAATATCACTTGTTTATTCCATCTTGCTTGCAAAGCTGAACGTGAAGTGCATGATCGACAGGCCTTGGCGCGAACTAATTTCTCTGCAGGTCGACCTTCATCATGGACAACCTGTGCATCATCTACTTCCACTCGTGCGGCTGCTCCACCGCCTACTTGATCTGTCACTTCTAACCGTGATAAGGGCAAACAAGCACCACCACCATCAGCCAGGAGTACACCTTCCGGTCCTGCGCAGAGCTCTTCGACATCCATAGCATCCACAGGGCGAACACATGAAGTTATATGTCATCGTTGCACTGGTCGTGGTCACTATGCGAGGGAATGCAAATCTCATCGTGTGATGATTGCTACTGAGGATGGTGGTTATGAGTCCGCTAGTGACTATGATGAGGATACTTTGGCTCTTATTACACGTGAAGAATACGGTGGAGATGATTCTAAAAATGACACACAATAGATGGCTCCTGAAGACACTGACATGTATGTATGTTTAGTTTCTCAACGTGTTTTGAGTGTGCAGGTCACACAAGCGGAGCAAAATCAAAGGCATAATTTGTGCCATACAAAGGGAGTTGTGAAGGAACGTTCTGTTCACGTCATCATAGATGGAGGGAGCTGCAACAACTTGGCTAGTATGGAGATGGTGGAGAAACTATCTCTCACCACAAGACCACATCCACATCCTTACTACATCCAATGGTTCAACAACAACGGCAAGGTTAAGGTAACACGTACTGTCCGTGTGCATTTTAGTATCTCTACATATGTTGATTATGTTGATAGTGATGTGGTACCCATGCAAGCATGTTCCTTATTACTTCGTAGATCATGGCAATTTGATAAAAATTCTGTAAAGCATGGTAGAAACAATCAGTACACTCTTGTTCATAAGGATATATATATATTACTTTGCTTCAGATGTCTCCTGATTCCATTCTGAAAGATGATATTAATAGAGCTAATAAAGCAAAACAGCAACAAAATAAGAGTGAAAATCAGATTGTGGCAAAAGAATTTGAGCAACAAATGAAGCCTAATAACACACCATCATCTCATGTTGCATCTGAAATTAAATTAAAAAGTGGATGTTTACTTGCCACCAAATCTGATATTGATGATCTAGATTTCAACGAATCTGTTTCCTATGCTTTTGTGTGAAAAGAGGCATTATTTTCATTCGAGGACGTGTCTTCCTTTTTGTCTCCTGCTGTGACTAACATTTTGCAGAAGTTCGCACACGTCTTTGCACAAGACGTGCCACCGGGATTACCACCAATCCGAGGGATTGAGCATTAGATTGACTTAATTCCCAGTGCATCGCTACCCAACCGCACACCATACCATACCAATCCAGAGAAGATGAAGGAGATTATGCGTCAAGTACATGAGCTACTCGACAAAGGTTATATACGCGGATCCCTTAGTCCTTGTGATGTTCCTATTATTCTAGGGCCAAAAAAGGATGATACATCGCATATGTGTGTGGATTGTAGAGGCATTAATAATATTACTATTTTTTATCGTCATCCTATTCTCAGGCTAGATGATATGCTTGATGAATTGAGTGGCTCTACAATATTCTCCAAAGTTGATTTGCGTAGTGGATACCATCAAATTCGTATGAAATTGGGAGATGAATGGAAAAAAACATTTAAAACTAAATTTGGATTATATGAGTCGTTAGTCATGCCTTTTGGGTTAACTAATGCACCTAGTACTTTCATGAGATTAATGAATGAAGTTTTACATGCTTTCATTGGACGATTTGTAGTAGTTTACTTTGATGATATACTGATTTATAGCAGATCTTTGGAGGAACATTTGGACATTGACGTGCTGTTTTTATTGCTCTACATGATGCACATTTGTTTGCTAACCTTGGGAAGTGCACCTTTTGCATCGACCAAGTATATTTTCTTGGCTATGTTGACTGAGGTTGGTAAAGCCAAGATGAAAGAGGCGAGGGGCCCGATCTTTCGATGAGATGATAACTATCGATTTGGTGGAGTCGACTTTGACGATCCGACTACGAACATGCAAGACGTTGCGCCTTAGCAATCGCTAAACCAATCTCCGGTAGTTACTGACGATGCCAGAAGCATGATCAGCCTGACCACGAAGGTTTATTCCTGCATGCAATCGAAGAACAAACAATAATATGATAAAGCAACCTGAATATTGCAAATATAGATAAAGTATTAATAAAGATGGGGATCCGTAAGCGGTCTTGGTCTGGTCGTTGGACACAAACGAAGTACACGAAGTTGCAATGGCTAACTTTTGACTAAACAAATCCTAAAGAAAAAGCTACTAGATAGATCAACTTATATAGGAGCAAGGGGTGGCGGCCAAGGAGGTGGGAGGACGTCCCAAGGCAACCTAAAACTAACCCTAGGTCGTACAAGGCTCATGGGCCCAAGTGGAGGTGATGGAACACCTTTGGACTTGTAGTTTGACTCGAATTCTGCTGCAGCGTCAGATTGTTTCATCGATATGTCAATGCTCCGGATGAATTTGAAGGTGAATCCAATTGGGTTGTAAAGTGTACGAAATCTAGTTTCCAACAAAAAAAGAACCACCCAATTCGGAGTCCGTATGAAGGAGTTCTTGCCGTTTTGAGTCAGGTATGTTTGTGAAGTCCGAATCTGGATGCAGAACGTGAGAGACTTGGACTATATCTTCTCTTGGCCCAAAAGTGATGTGAGAGAACTTTTTGAACAACACATAAACTTCTCTTTTTCCTTTATCTTCATATGTGGATTGTACCAATGTCCCATACACCTGGAATTAGACATGGCACAAAAGTCTGTGAAGTATTTTTGTCCTGGATGACATAAATAAATTGTTGCATAGTTTGCATTAGAAATCACCTCACAAATATACATGTATGCAATATTTTTGGTCGTATCCAAGGTAGTCATGTCCTCATCATCATCCCTTTCTTGAAAATAAAGCCGTCCTCGGCGTTGCTTAATCTGAAATGTGGGTAATAAAATAGACAAGGTGTACATGTTGTATATGTATATGTCATCTATTTTTACTTCCCTTAATTTTCGTACATATGGCACATGTATAGATGAGTAACTTCCGTAGTTCATAAAATACAAAGCCAAATTATTATCGCAAGAAGTAGAAGGCATGAAAATATTGCAACTCAGTTTGCACAAATAAGTGAAGCTCTTATTCATATCAAAAGATTGACAATGTTCATCATTAAACCATCCAAACATTGGTGAATAAACCTTAATTTTATGAAATTCACAGGCTACAACATGCTTAAATAAGCAAACATGCAATAATTCACTTGACATAGAATCGTCGCCAAGATTAGAGGTCATATCAAAATGATTAAACATTGGCACAATTATTTTCAAATGTATTTTATCCAAATCTGATTTATTCTTTGATACACATGATTCTTTTGCATCAACAGTTAATTCAATGGGTGCACTCAAAATTGTTGGTATTTCAGTTGTTTGATCACATGACGCATTCATGTCAGTAACATGATTATCTAAACTAGGTGGTGTGCTCAAATCAATAGGTAATTCAATACATGAAGTATTCAAGTTAACTAGATATGCATCATTCTCATGTGAAGTTATATCATCATTGTTTTTACTATTACCATGTCGCAAAGACGTAGCTGATGTAGGTACACACGATGACAATGTACCATACACTTTAGATGATGGCGCGCTCACAATCGGAGGTGTGGTTGCTCTAGTAGGTGCAATGGTGGAGGTACCAACCGGTGGTGGTGAGCATGTACTTGAATAGTAGTTGTTGTAGTCACACAATGCATCCTCCTGTATTTGTCTCTCAAAGGTACAAGCACGAACATAGATACCAGTAATGCAACGATGAATATACTGAAATCTTGCACGAATATCATGGTTCAAACCACCAAAAAATCTATTCATTGTATCATCCTCAGATTCTTCTATGTCAGAATGATGCATATAAGATTTGAACTCTTGGTAGTAAGCATGAACAGTGTTACTTCCTTGTTTTAATTGTTCCAATTTGCGAAGCAATTCACGGCGATAGTAAGGAGGAAAAAATTGTTGTCTCATTACAGCTTTCAAATCTTTCCAAGTTGTGGGTAGGTTATCAATGTTTTTCTTACAGTGTACACTCCACCAAATAGAAGAAAAACCAGTAAATGCTCTAGTGACAGCTCGTACTCTCTCGAGTTCAGAAAAATCGTGGCTAGCAAAAATTAGTTCTACCTCAAACTTCCAAGCAAGATAAATAGCAGGATTAAATCTACCCTCAAATGAAGGTAAAGAGAAAACCAGACCGTGTGCTTGTGTGTGTTGTCCCACATCTCGTGATGGTGAAGATGTATCCGTCATCCAAGAAATTCTCTCTCCGATACCTGTCATGATTAGTAGAAACAAGAAACAAAATTCGAGAATAATGTTCCTATTAACTACAAGGTTGTGGTGGTAAAGCACTCACAGTAAAGCAAATATCAATATCTTACAAGTTCTTACCATGCAGCAGGTGGTGACAGGCAACCAGCGGTGTCAAATAACTCCAAAGATTGAGTAAAGCGATCTCCAGTGGAATGTACGTATACACGGTGTAGAAATATGTGGAGCTTGGAAGGATTAAGTATATGGTAGCAAAAGATTAGCAATAATTAATCCAGAGATGCAATGCTGAATAAACGGTCAACGACGATAATGTGTTGGTCCTAGGCTAGACCGTGCTAGAGACGCGAGCCTAGAACACTAATGAGGTCACGGCGTAGCACAACGAGCATCAAGAAAGCATATGAAGTAGCTCTCCATAGCAAGATGTTAGTGAAAATCACAACGGCAGTAAAGATAATGATGAACAACTACCGCCAAGCAGGATATACAACAACTCTCTCTCCAACTTTCCTCTTGAAAAGTTTGAGCCAATTTTATGATATTTTTTTCTACAGAATGCTACTGACTCAAGCTTTCAAACGCAAAAAAGATCGCTCAATTCCGAGTTGATATGAGGTGTCAAAAAATTCTAAAACTGGCCTAAAAATTGGAACAAGCTGTGTTCGTGAACTTCGGAGGGGGCAAAAAGACCTATTTAGAAGCTGATTTTGACGTGCATAATATTGAACTAGCTCCCACCACTATTCAGATGCGGCTCGTCGCTAGCTTTAGTTTGAGTACTTGTGGAGCCAAAACGGACTTCGTATAAGGAAGATATGCCTGTCTTACTGAACAGTGCACAAAACAGATTTCAATCCGAATTCAACTACGAGATTGACTCTAATAGATCCAAATTTTGTCTTTTTTCTTTTTTTCTCCTCACACTTTTTTCTTTTTCTTTTTCTGTTTTTTTGCTAACACTTTTTTCTTTTATTTCTCTCCTTTTTTTACTTTTTTTCAGTCTTTTTTTTTCTTTCTCCCTCTTTCCAAGACAAAGTAGATAAGATGCAGATTGGATCAAGCAAATATGTGCACGACCTCAAGTATGATTATGGCAATGAACGATGGGTAGCACGAGGTGGAAATTGACGAATGAGGTGATGGACAGCGGAAGGAATAACGATGCAGCGGCGACGTGAGTAATATGAACAGAACTCGAAACTCTAACGAACTAGACACTAAGACCAGCAACTCGACACGATGATGCAACCGATAATTCAATAATGCAAACAATGAAAAGAAAATTGCAAAGGCTCAGACTGGCTAGGACAAAGGATGAATAGATCTAACTTGTTTGTGGCTTTTCCTTGGACAATAGGTAAGAAAATAAATCTAATCTAGGAATAACTGGAAATTTTCACAAAGCAACCTCAAAACTGATACCACTAGATAGAGGGGAGGGGCCCGATCTTTCGATGAGATGATAACTATTGATTTGGTGGAGTCGACTTTGACGATCCAACTACGAACGTGCAAGACGTTGCGCCTTAGCAATCGCTAAACCAATCTCCTGGGGTTACTGACGATGCCAGAAGCACGATCAGCCTGACCACGAAGGTCTATTCCTGCATGCAATCGAAGAACAAACAAGAATATGATAAAGCAATCTGAATATTACAAATATAGATACAGTATTGATAAAGATGGAGATCCGTAAGCGGTCTTGGTCTGGTCGTTGGACACAAACGAAGTACACGAAGTTGCAATGGCTAACTTTTGACTAAACAAATCCCAAAGAAAAAGCTACTAGATGGATCTACTCATATAGGAGGAAGGGTGGCGGCCAAGGAGGTGGGAGGATGTCCCAAGGCAACCTAAAACTAACCCTAGGTCGTACAAGGCTCATGGGCCCAAGTGGAGGTGATGGAACACCTTTGGACTTGTAGTTTGTCTCGGATTCTGCTGCAGCATCAGATTGTTTCGTCGATATGTCAACTCTCCGGACGAATTTGAAGGTGAATCCAATTGGCTTGGAAAGTGTATGAAATCTAGTTTCCAACAAAAAAAGAATCACTCAATTCGGAGTCCGTATGAAGGAGTTCTTGCCGTTTTGAGTGAGGTATGTCTGTGTAGTCCGAATCTGGATGCAGAACGTATGAGACTTGGACTCTATCTTGTGTTGGCTCAAAAGTGACGTGAGAGAACTTTTTGAACAACACATAAACTTCTCCTTTTCCCTTATCTTCATATGTGTATTGTACAAATGTCCCATAAACCTGGAATTAGACATGGCACAAAAGTCTGTGAAGTAATTTTGTCCTGGATGACATAAATAAATTGTTGCCTAGTTTGCATTAGAAATCACCTCACAAATTTACATGAATGCAATATTTTTGGTTGTATCCAAGGTAGTCATGTTCTCATCACAAGATTGAAGCTATTGAGAGTTGGCCACAGACCAAAACGGTCACACACGTGAGGAGTTTCCTTGGCCTCGCTGGATTCTATAGGTGTTTTCTGAGAGATTTCAGCACCATTGCTGCACCTCTCAATGAGCTTACAAGGAAGGATGTGCCTTTTGTTTGGGGTACTACACAGGAAGAGGCCTTCACGGTATTGAAAGGTAAGTTGACACATGCTCCTTTACTCCAACTTCCTGATTTTAATAAGACTTTTGAGCTTGAATGTGATGCTAGTGGAATTGGGTTAGGAGGTGTGTTATTACAGGATGGTAAACCTGTTGCATACTTTTCTGAAAATTTGAGTGGGCCTAGTCTGGACTATTCTACTTATGACATGAAATTATATGCTCTTGTTTGGACTTTGGAAACATGGCAACATTATTTATGGCCCAAAGAATTTGATACACATTCTGATCATGAATCTTTGAAGCACATTAAAAGTCAAGCAAAACTGAACCATACACATGCTAAATGGGTTGAATTCATAGAGACTTTGCCTTATGTTATTAAACACAAGAAGGTAAAAGAAAATGTTATTGCTGATGCATTGTCTCATCGTTATACTATGCTTTCACAACTTGACTTTAAACTATTTGGTTTGGAGACCATCAAAGATCAATATGTGCATGATGCTGAATTTAAAGATGTATTGCAGAATTGTAAAGAAGGGAGAACATGGAACAAGTTCTTCGTTAATGACGGATTTGTGTTTTGTGCTAACAAGCTATGCATTCGAGCTAGCTCTGTTCGTCTTTTGTTGTTGCTGGAGGCGCATGGAGGAGGATTAATGGGACACTTTGGCGTGAAGAAGACGGAGGACGTACTTGCTATACATTTCTTTTGGCCAAGGATGAGGCGGGATGTTGAGCGTTTTGTTGCTCGCTGCACTACATGTCAAAAAGCTAAGTCGCGACTCAATCCTCATGGTTTATATATGCCTTTACATGTACCTAGTATTCCTTGGGAAGATATATCTATGGACTTTTATTTGGGTTTACCTCGAACAAAGAAGGGGAGCGATAGCATATTTGTTGTCGTGGATAGATTTTCAAAAATGGCACACTTCATACCATGTTATAAAAGCGATGATGCTTCTAATGTTGCTGATTTGTTCTTTCGTGAAATTATTCACTTGCATGGTGTGCCAAATACTATTGTTTCAGATTGTGATACTAAATTTCTTAGCCAATTTTGGAGATGTTTATGGGCTAAGTTGGGGACTAAACTGCTTTTTAGTACTACATGTCACCCCAAACTGATGGACAAATTGAAGTAGTTAATAGAGCTTTGTCTACTATACTTAGGGCTGTTTTTAAAAATAACAAGAAAATGTGGGAAGAATGCTTGTCTCATATTGAATTTTCTTATATTCGTTCACTGCATTCTACTACTAAGATGTGCCATTTTAAAACTGTGTATGGTTTCTTACCGCGTGCACCTATTAATTTGTTGCCACTTCCATCTTCGGAGAAGGTTAATTTTGATGCTAAACAACGTGCTGAATTGATCTTAAAAATGAATGAGTTAACTAAGGAAAATATTGAGCGCATGAATGCTAAATTTAAATTGGCTGGAGATAAGGGTAAAAAATGTGTTATCTTTGCACCTGGAGATCTTGTTTGGTTACATTTGCGGAAGGATAGATTTCCTAATATGCGCAAGTCAAAGCTAACGCCACGTGCCGATGGTCCTTTTAAGGTGTTAGTGAATATAAATGATAATGCATATAAACTTGAGCTATATGCAGATTTTTGGGGTTAGTCGCACTTTTAACATTATAGATTTGAAGCCTTATTTGGGTGAGGATGATGAGCTTCCGTCGAGGACGACTTCATTTCAAGAAGGGGAGGATGATGAGGACATCAATACCATTGTTACACCCATTGCCCCTGCTATTATACATACTGGACCAATTACTAGAGCTCGTGCACGCCAATTGAATTACCAGGTAGTTTCTTTTCTTGGTAATGATTCTAATGTTCATGAGAATATGATGCTGCCTAAATTGGATACATTTGTCTTGCTTACAAATGAAGGGCCTAGCTTGGACAACAAGGATAAACATTGGAGCAAGATCAAGCATGAAGATGATGGCATGCGCAAGGGGAAGAAGAATGGAGTTACAAGTGATGATTTCAGGACTTTGAAGCCACCATAATGAGAGCATGAAGCCTTGGACGAAATATACAAGATGCCACTTCATAAATTTCGTCCAGGGACTATTATAGGTGTTGCGTCACCTTATTATTGGGCCAGGCCCATGTAATTTCGAAATACTAAAGTATAGGATGTTTTTAGAGTCCGTATGTGTGGGGAAAACAGAGTTACCGTTGGTTTAGGACCCCTTATCCAAGAGGACACGAAATTCCCTCTCTCTCTCTCTCTCTCTCTCTCTCGATATATACAACCCTTAGGGCATCGTTTAGACTTTGGGTTTTATTTAGATTAAATTTCGCCATAGCTGCAACTTCGCGTACTTCGTTTGTGTTCATTGACCAGACAAAGACGTCACAGAACCCCACTTGATCAATAAAGCTTTCCTCTTAAATTCGCAATATTCAGATTGCAATCTCAGTTTCTTGCTTGTTCTTCGTTTGCTTGCATGAAATAGACCTTCATGGTCAGGTTGATCGTGCTCCGGCAGGGGGCGTGGCCTCCTTCGCCGGGTGGTCGTCGGCGTCGTCATCATTGTGCAAGGCACGGAGGAGATCGGACTTGCATGGGGGGAGGTCTCCCGGGCCTCTTCCACGGTCGCCTCCGAGTCCTCCTCCCCACCAGAGTCACCCGAAGACAGCTCCACCGGAACTGTCGCCATCGGGGCCTTGGGGGCGCCGGGGGCACAAGCCCGCGTCTGTCAAAGGTGAGCATGGACGCCGCCACCTTCGCCCCATCCGGGCGGCGGTACAGGGGGGACGTGGGTATCGAGCGGATACACCTGGTTATCCCCAACCGGGAGGCGGAGAGCTACTCCCAGCTCCTCGTCGGATAGGGCGTCGGGGCGTAGAAAGAGGTCGTCCAATTCGTCCCCGAGCCTCCACAAGGGGCGCGAGTGCGCCTGAAGGGGAGCTGCGCGGCGTGGTAGGAATGCCTTGACGATCATGGCTCCCATCAACTTTTCCACTTTTGGGTCGTCGGGCTTCAAGTCGGCGGTCATCTTCTCGAGCACCTGCTCCGCCCGAGGGTCGGTGAGCTTCGCACTGAGCCACCTATCGTCAGACGCGGGAATCTCCGTCGGCTGATGAGGACATCACTAACAAGGTTACACCCACAGCCCCAATTGATACATATACATGACCAATTACTAGAGCTCGCGGATGCCAATTAAATTACTAGGTACTTTCGTTTATTCGTAATGATTCTAATGTTCATGAGAATATGATGCTTCCTAAATTGGATACATTTGTCTTGCTTACATATGAAGGGCCTAGCTTGGACAAGAAGAATGAACATTAGAGCAAGATCAAGCATGGAGATGATGGCATGCGCAAGGGGAACAAGAACGTTGTTACAAGTGATGATTTCAAGACTTTGAAGCCACCATAATGAGTGTGTGAAGCCTTGGACAAAATATACAAGATGCCACTTCATAAATTTCATCTAGAGGCTATTATAGGTTCTGCGTCACCTTATTATTGGGCCAGGCCCATGTAATTTCGAAATACTTGAGTATAGGCTGTTTTTAGAGTCCGTATGTGTGGGGAAACAAGAGTTAGGGTTGGTTTGGGACCCCTCCTCCAAGGGCCACCAAATTCCCCCCTCTTCCTCCATATATACAGCCCTTAGGGCGTCGTTTAGACTTTGGGTTTTGTTTAGATTAAAGTTCGCCATAGCTGCATCTTCGCGTACTTCGTTTGTGTTCAACGACCAGACAAAAACGTCAAAGAACCCCACCTTGATCAATAAAGTTTCCTCTTATATTCACAATATCCTGATTGCAATCTTAGTTTCTTGCTTGTTCTTCGTTTGCTTGCAGGAAATAGACCCTCGTGGTTAGGTTGATCGTGCTCCGGCGTGGTCAATAACCTCTCGGAGTTGGTTTAGAGATTGCTAAGGCGTGACGTCCTCACACGTTCGTAGTCGGATCGTCAAAGTCTACTCCACCAAAAACGATAGACACCATCTCATCGAAAGACGGGACACCTTTGCCTCTATCAAGTGGTATCAGATTTCCAGGTTGCTCAGTGAGATTTTACAGTTTTCGTAGATTAGATCGAGTCTGTTCTTCATACCTACAGTCCACGAAAAAGCCAAAAATAATTAGGGTTGGTTCCTCATATCCGAACCAGTTTGAGCCTTCGCATATTCTTTTCAGTATTTTGCTTTGTTGAATTTGTGGTTGAATCTTCGTGTCAAGTTGCTGGTCTTAGCGTCTATTATTTTAGAGTTTCGAGTTCTGGTCATAAGTTGTCACGCCGCGGCCGCAACATCTTCGTCGCTACTGCCACATACCACCACCGATCTGTATCCATATACCACCACCAATCCGTATCTATATACCACCACCGCTGCCATATACCACCACCGGTGCCATATTCTAACACCATATACCCACCACCAGTATAAGTTCTTTTCGTTTTAGATTGGTTTTCGAGATCCATCTAATTTCGGTTTCGTGTTTCCTTGCAAGAGTAGGTCTCGGAAAAAAAAAGTCTGGAGACCCCCGGCCAGTTTTTAGGCCAAAATTTCGGCAGGTGAAAATATTTTTCCCTATCCTATTTTAAGGATTTTTTGAGCCTTTTGATACATGTGCCATCATACTATTTTTTTACCGCACTTTTTCGTCGTCGCTGCCCTGATTCTGAAAAAAAAAATCATCATTTTTTTTTTGTGCCTATCATCTTAGTTTGACTTGGGAATAGTTTTGAGACACTCGCCATTATAGTGATTTTCGGCAAAAAAAAGACGCAGAAAAAAGAGCGCAAAAAAGAGGCGATTTTTTTCTTCAGAGTGTGCTTTCCCCTTGTTTACGTGCAGTGCCGTGATATTGTTAGTGTTCCACGCTCGCGGCTCTAGTACGGTCTAGCCTAGGACCAACACAGTACCATCATTGAGCGCTTATTCAACTTTGCATCTCTGAATTGATTATTGCTGACCCTTTTTGCTACCATATTATAAGCCTTCCCAGCTCCACATACATCTATGTCGTGCGTTTGACTCTCCCTGGTAATCGCTTTATCCAAGGTTTAAGAGTTTTGACTACCACGGTTGCCGATCACCACCTGCTGCTGGGTAAGAACTAGTAAGAATTTGATATTTGCTTGACGGATTTGTGACGCCCCACCACCACCATTTTCTAGTAGTCTGTAGGATCATATTTTTGTGTGTTACTATTGCTGCTAACCATGCCAGGATCACGAGTCGATGAGACTGACTGGGAGAACATGACGAACAAGGAGTTGCATGATAAATTTCAGCAAATGATGGGTCAACAGGTAGAAGATGTGATGACCAATTTTGTCGACGCACTAGCGAGGATGGATGGCATTGAGAAGTCAATTGACACCAAGTTGGGTGCCAAATTCGCTCAAGTGCTTGTGCGTCTACCTCCACCTGTTGCACCATTGCAACAACATCAACAACCACCACCTTGACGTCGCAAAACAGCCCTCCTCAAAGCGAGCCGTGTCGCTCTTCTGCCTGGCCAAACTGTTGGTGCTACTGTTGATACTTCTGTGGTTCCTGGTGCTGCTGAGGAGGAGGACGATTACGCGGGGGATTACGAGGATGAGGTTGATCAAAATCAGAACTACGTGCAACAACCAGCACCACAACCACCAGGTCATCCACATGCAAATAATCGCAATGGTAGGGTTGCACCACACCCTCAGGTACGAGATCATGACCATCTCCCTAAACTAAAATTGAATATTCCACCATTTGAGGGTAGATATGTTCTTGATATGTATCTTACTTGGGAGTTAGAAACCGAACAACGTTTTACATGTTTAAAATATGCCGAGGAGAGACGTGTTGCTGCTGCTCTTTGTGCTTTCACTAGTTTTGCTTGTGTGTGGTGGTCTGAATATTGTAGATTATATCCGCATAATATTCCAACTACTTGAGCTGCTTTGAAAACGGCTATGCGTACTCGTTGGGTTCCACCATATTATCAACGCGAGTTACTTCAGAAAGAAAGATGGTAGTTGCCACATGTGTTCGGATTGCCGTCCCATTAATGCTATCACCGTTAGATACCGTCACCCAATACCGCGCTTAGATGATATGCTTGATGAACTTAGCGGAGCCACAATCTTTTCCAAGATTGATCTCAAAAAGTGGCTATTACCAAATCCGCATACAAGAGGGTGGTGAGTGAAAAACTGCTTTTAAAACGAAGTTCGGGTTATATGAATGGCTTATTATGCCTATGGGTTTATCCGAGGCACCCGACACATTTATGAGAATGATGCACTATGTTCTTAGGTCAAGCATCGAAGTCTTTGTAGTAGTCTACTTTGATGACATCCTTTGTTTTAGCAAATCTCTCAAAGACCATGTGAATCATCTTTGCACCGTTTTGCAAACCCCCCGCAAGGAAAAACTTTATGCCAATATGGAAAAGTGCAAATTATGTGTCGACAAACTAGTGTCCTTAGGATTAGTTGTCTCATCAAAAGGTGTGCATGTAGACGAAACTAAAACTGAAGCTATTAACACTTGGCCAACACCAACAAACTTGCATCATGTGCGTAGCTTGCTAGGCCTTGCCAGATTCCATAAACGCTTTGTGACGGACTTTAGCACAATTGCTATGCCTCTACACGCTTTGATCAAGAAGAACACACCCTTTCTTTGGGGTCCTTCGCAACACACCACGTTCCATGAGCTTAAAACTTTGCTTACTAATGATCCTCTTCTTGCCTTACCAAACTTTGACAAACCGTTTGAGATACACTGTGACACTAGTGGTACCGGCATAGGAGGCGTAATGCAAGAAAAGTGCCCGATTGCATATTTTAGCGAAAAACTTTCTGGAGCGCAACTTAACTACCCCATCATGATAAAGAGCTCTATGCCTTAGTGAGAGTTTTGCCTATTTGGGAACACTATCTTCAACCTCATGAATTCATTCTTCACATGGACCATGAGACACTCAAGTATCTTAAGGGTCAAACTAAGTTGAACAAGTGTCATACTAAGTGGAGTGAGTTCATAGAGTCTTTTCCCTATGTCATCAAATACATCAAAGGCAAAGAGAATGTTGTAGCGGATGCGCTTTCTTGCAAATGCATGCTTGTTACCCAACTTGAGTTGAATGTTATTGGCTTTGATCACATAAAAGATTTGTATGAGCACGATCCTTTCTTTGCAAATTCTTATGCTAAGTGTGTGGCGCATACTTCTTGGGAACGATATTACATCAAGGATGGTTATCTTATGAGAGCTAACAAACTATGCATTCCCGAGTCTTCTCTTCATTTGCTCTTTTTGCAAGAATCTCATGGAGGAGGATTTATGGGCCATTTCGGACGCGACAAGACATTTGCGACGCTCTCTAAGAACTATTATTGGCCCAAGATGTTCTGTGACATTCCACGCTTCACCAACCGGTGCTCTACATGCCGCAAAGTTAAGTCCAAAGCTCAATCTCACGGTCTTTGTATGCCACTTCCTATTCCACATCAACCTTGGGAAGACATTAGCATGGACTTTGTACTTGGTTTGCCTAGGACTCAAAATGGTAAGGATTCCGTTTTTGTTGTTATGGATAGATTTTCCAAAATGGCTCATTTCATTCCATGCAACAAGATAGACGATGCTTCACATGTTGCGAATCTATTTTGTAGGGAAATCTTGCGCCTACATGGAGTGCCCAAGACGACCGTTTCCGACTGTGATGTCAAGTTCTTAAGCTACTTTTGGAAGACTCTATGCGCCAAACTTTAATCAAGATACTATTCTCATCGGCTTACCATCCACAAATGTACGGCCAAACGGAGGTGACAAACCGAACGCTGTCGACGCTTCTTCGCGTGTTGATCAAGAAGAACATCAAGGAATGGGAGCAATGCTTGCCCATCACCGAGTATGCTTACAACCGCGCAAGACACTCAACAACCGACAAGTCCCCCTTCGAGGTCGTCTATGGCTTCAACCCTTTGTCACTATTAGACATTCTTCCTCTACCTCTCGAAGAGCGTACCAACATGGATGCAAGTGCACGAGCAAGTTATATCAAGAAGATGCATGAAGATACAAGGCAATGATCGAGCGCCAAGTGCATTGCCTCGCCACCAAGCTCAACGCCCACAAGACATCACAAGTGTTCCAACTGGGAGATCTCGTATGCCTTTATCTTCGCAAGGACCGCTTCCCCGACGGGCGCAAGTCCAAACTCCTACCACGAGCCGACGGACCCTTCAAGGTGTTAGCACACTACAACAACAATGCTTACAAGATCCACATTCCACGCGACAAGTAGAATGTGAGCGATACCTTCAACATCCATGATGCGGAGCATCCCATGGTCATCCCCATGGACCTATCTTCGTCTCACCAAGTGCCAAGTGGACCCATGACATGTGCCCGTGCAAGAGCTCTCGAGACCGAGGTGGCATCTCTCCTCAACCAACTTCAATGTGAATCATGTGAAACATGGCTACTACCTCAAACAAAACTGCTTTGCATACCCAGGTGCCAAGAAGACCCCCTCGAGGAGATTCATGAAGATGGACAAGTCCCCAAGCCCACGAAGGAACATCAATGTCAAACGGAACCGGAGAAGAAACCAGGTCCCAGACATCCGGCCCCCAATCCTGGACATCCGACCCCTGGAACGTCTACATCAGCATACCCCCTTCAGCCGAAGCTTCAGGGGTCAGACATCCTGCTAGGCCCGGACATCCGGCCAGACACCAAGGCCCGGAGACCGACCACCAGCCCGGAAATCCGACGCTTCCGCAGAAGCATACCCATGGCTCAACCCCACCAGCCCGGACATCCGGCGCCTCGTGACAGCCCGGACATCCGGCCCGACGCCCAAACGTCCGGCCGCTAATGCCTGCGTGCACTTCATCTGGGCCAAAGCCCATGTATCCCCTCGCCTCTTTTGACTATAAATCAACCCGTACCTCTTCCTAGTTAGGGTTAGCATTGTGATAGCTCATCTAGACTTAGAGCATTGCTCATTCCTAGTGGTTCATCTATACGAGAGATCGCGGCCTCTATGGAGAATATCCACACGGATTCAAGACCTCCTACGAGAGCAGATTCATGACCTCCTCACGGAGAAGACTATCACTACTTGTACCGTCCTTATTTGATCGTGGATTGTGTATCACTCTTTGTGTTTCCGGATCTAGCATATGTTTCACCTAAACTTGTTGATTTCATTGTTTTCCTCTTGTCCCTCTCGTGTTATCCCTCGTGTTCTTCGGGTTCATACTCGGGATACCTACTTTTCGTGAAAGATCAGCCTATTACCAGGTTGTCCCCGCATCAGTTTACCTCGAACAAAGAAGGGTAGGGATATCATATTTGTTGTCGTGGATAGAATTTCAAAAATGGCATACTTCATACCATGTCATAAAAGCAATGCTGCTGCTAATGCTGCTGATTTGTTCTTTCATGAAATTATTCGCCTGCATGGTGTGCAAAATACTATTGTTTAAAATCGTGATACTTAATTTCTTAGCCACTTTTGGAGATGTTTATGGGCTAAGTTGGGGACTAAATTGCTTTTTAGTACTACTTGTCACCCCCAAACTGATGGACAAACTAAAGTAATCAATAGAACTTTGTCTACTATGTTTAGGGTTGTTTTGAAGAATAACAAGAAACTGTGGGAAGAATGCTTGCCTCATATTGAATTTGCTTATAATCGTTCGCTGCATTCTACTACTAAGATGTGCCCTTTTGAAATTGCGTATGGTTTCTTACCTCGTGCACCTATTGATTTGTTACCTCTTCCATCTTCGGAGAAGGTTAATTTTGATGCTAAACAACGTGCTGAATTGATCTTAAAAATTCATGAGTTAACTAGGGAAAATATTGAGCGCATGAGTGCTAAATATAAACTTGTCGGAGATAAGGGTAGAAAACGTGTTGTCTTTGCACCTGGAGATCTTGTTTGGTTACATTTGCGTAAGGATAGGTTTCCTAATTTGCGCAAGTCAAAGCTAATGCCACGTGCTGATGGTCCTTTTAAGGTGTTAGAGAACATAAATGATAATGCATATAAACTTGAGCTGCCTGCAGATTTTGGGGTTAGTCCCACTTTTAACATTGCAGATTTGAAGCCTTATTTGGGTGAGGATGATGAACTTCCGTCATCGACGACTTCATTTCAAGAAGGGGAGGATGATGAGGACATCAATAACATTGTTACACCCACTGCCCCTGATATTATACATACTGGACCAATTACTAGAGCTCGCGCATGCCAATTGAATTACCAGGTACTTTTGTTTCTTGGTAACGATTCTTATCTTCATGAGAATATGACGCTGCCTATATTGGATACATTTGTGTTGATTACTAATGAAGGGCCTATCATGGACAAGAGGGATGAACACTGGAGTAGGATCAAGCATAGAGATGACAGCGCGCGTGAAGGGATCCAGAACGACGTTTCTAGTGCGTATTTGAGTACTTTGAAGCCTCTGTGGTGACTTACAAGGACATGGACGAAATATACAAGATGCCCCTTCATAAATTTCGTCCATAGCTTACTTTAGGTGTTACAGCACCTTATGTTTGGGCCAGGGCCATGTAATTTCGAAATACTAAAGTATAGGCTAT
This sequence comes from Secale cereale, assembly GCA_902687465.1. Classification (NCBI taxonomy): domain Eukaryota; kingdom Viridiplantae; phylum Streptophyta; class Magnoliopsida; order Poales; family Poaceae; genus Secale; species Secale cereale. The sequence continues at coordinate 288,467,759 of LR738714.1, forward strand.
TTTTAGAGTCCGTATGTGTGGGGAAAACAGAGTTAGGGTTGGTGTCGGACCCCTTCTCCAAGGGGCCAAGAAATTCCCCCTCTCTCTCTCCATATATACAACCCTTAGGGCATCGTTTAGACTTTGGGTTTTGTTTAGATTAAAGTTCTCCATAGCTGCAACTTCGCGTACTTTGTTTGTGTTCAACGACCAGACGGAGATGGCACAAAACCCCAATTGATCAATAAAGCTTTCCTTTTAAATTCGCAATATCCAGATTGCAATCTCAGTATCTTGCTTTTTCTTCCTTTGCCTGTAGGAAACAGACCTTCATCGTCAGGTTGATCGTGCTCCGGCGTGGTCAATAACCTCTCAGAGTTGGTTTATCGATTGGTAAGGCGCGACGTCCTCTCACGTTCGTAGTTGGATCGTCGAAGTCGACTTCCTCCAAAATGATAGCCACCATCTCATCGAAACACATGACACATTTGCCTCTATCAACGCCTTAGGTTGCCCTCAGCGTCGCACCAGAGCGGGGGAAGGGGCGGGTTCTGCGCCACCTCTCCTTCGCATGATGGTGGAGGGCGGAGTGAAACGTACGTGACTGAAGCCTCGCCCACAGCACTGACGAGCTCGGTGAAGCGGCCCAGCCAGTCGTCGTTGCCCTCATTGGCGGGGCGGTAGCGTAGCAGCTCCCGCTCCATGAGGAGTGTAGCCTGCGCGTTCACCGGCCCATGGCGAGCTTTACAAGACGATGCCGCAACGGGGGTGAAGGAGGGCATGTCGGTGCGGCCGGCACACATCTTGGAAGGAGGGAGCGAAGAGTCCTGCTGCTCCTGGATGACCTGGTCGGTGGCGGCATTGACCACATGCGAAGCGGAGTGACGAGGGGTGCGGAGGCCCGCCGGGGCCATCTAGGTGACCTAGGTTGCCTGGCGCTCTACATGGATGCGACGAGCCTCAACCATGAGCATGGTGGATCATGGATGGGAGGTGGTTGATGTAGAACGGAGCTTCGACACGCCCCTACATGGTTCACCAAATGTTGGATTCGAGGCTCTGCAGACCCAAGAAGGTTCGAACTCTGGGGCATGAACGAAGGACTCTGCTTCACCTAAGCACTACACATGCCATGCTCAAGCTCATGCTCGCCGCTGGGAATGTTCGAAAGGGAAAGAGGAACACAGAGAGTTAACCAGGTTTGGGCGACCTTGCGGTGTAAGACCCTACTCCTGCTTTAGGTGGATTGGCCTCACGAGGCTGGTAGAGTATGAACTTGTACATCGAGTGAGCTACCTCGCGAGGGCTCAAGTGGTGTGTGTCGATTTGATCCCCTGTCTACAGTGGACGCCAGTCCCTATTTATAGTGGCCTCGGTCCTCTTCCAGCATCATTTGGGCGGGAAGGGATCCCACAATGGTCAATTTTGAAGGGGCAAGAGGTACACCTTATCCTGATGAAAGGTGGTATTCGCCTGCAAAGCCGCTAGCCTTGACGTAGTAGTGGGCTCGGCGATGACATTCGTCTTGTCGAGCTCATGGTCTTTGTCATGTTGCACCAAAATGGAAACCTTTGGGGGATTCCTCAGGAACCCATGCATGTCCTTGCCTCCTTAGCATCGAAGAGGAAACTGCCTTGTCTGCACCCGCTGGTGCCCGCCTGGCGCTGATCGTCATGGCTTGCATCATCATGGCCTCGTGAGGTCGAGTACCGGCATAGGAATCTCTGCTCCTCAGGAGGTAGTTTGAGGAGGCCACTCCACTCAAGGTCTTGATGTCGTTATCCTCGACAGGCTAAGGGGCCCCACGAGGATCTTCTCACGCAGCCTTGAATCTAGACCCCGCTGGGCCGTCGATGGGCCCGCGTCTCGAGCCGTAGGTTGGCTGGTGTGGGTACCCCCGATCCCAGAACGCCGACATGCATGGATCGTGATAGAGGCAAAGGTGTCCCATCTTTCGTTGAGACGGTGGCTATCCTTTTGGAGTAAGTCGACTTTGACAATCTGACTATGAATGTGCGAGGACGTCGCGCCTTAACAATAGCTAAACCAACTCCGATTGGTTAATGACCACGCCGGAGCACGATCACCCTGACTACGAGGGTCTATTTCCTGCAAGCAAACAAAGAACAAGCAAGAAACTGTGATTGCAATTTGGATATTGCGAATTTAAGAGGAAAGCTTTATTGATCAAGTGGGGTTCTCTAACGTCTTCGTTTGGTCGTTGAACACAAACAAAGTATGCGAAGTTGCAGCTATGGCAAACTTTAATCTAAACAAAACCCGGAGTCTAAACGATGCCCTAAGGACTGTATATATGGAGAGGGAGGGGGTGATTTTGTGGCCCTTAGGAGAAGGGGTCCGTGTAATGCCCAGGATGGGACTATACCTCCTACGTGTCGAGGCACGATTTAAAGGTATAAGCCCATTCTGGAATGATCTCAAGTTCGGTATCTTTGCACATCTCATGTAAAAATGGGGATGGAAAACAAAAGAGATAGTTGGCTTACACTCGCCACGTCACACAATTCATTATATATCCAAACATCATTCAAATAACATCACAACCCGTCTACGGGTGAAGATCCAAATGGAAGACACCAAACATACATAAAGCCACAGGTCGAATCGCCCCTAGTAGAAACCACTACTGATCATCGGGATAGTGCACATAGTAACGGCTATGTTCCTCGTCGTACTCCCAGTATAGCTCGGTGCCGTCACCTGAGTAACTCACCATAGTACCTGCATCTGGTGTGGTGTAGAATATGTGAGGCGCAGAGGACTCAGCAATCCCGTTCCCGGGTAACAGAACTATCTAAGCCCTGGGTGTGGAACAAGGCTGAAGAAAGAATAAAAGGCTGCAGCAGCACTAGCACTAACTTACGCAAGAAGAGCGAGAAGAGAAGTGCCTCGGACGATAAGGTGATCACGAAGTGATCCTAACTAAGCACGACAAAAATAACCCCACCGTGTTCACTTCCCGAACCCCTTTCGTAAAATGACCGTCACGGCACTCACGCTGGTAGTGTGTTCTGAACATGGTGTCAAGTTTTCTACAACCGGATATTAACAAATTCCCATCTGCCACATAACCGCGGGCACGGCTTTCGAAAGTTCAAAACCCTGCAGGGGTGTTCCAACTTGGCCCATGACAAGCCCACGATCCGCGGAGTCGCAACTCAAAGGTGGGAAGGCCCGAGTATCCTCGGAATCCCGTGCTCAAGATACTTCGACTAAGGTAAGACTAATCCAGCAAATCCTCCCGGCGTGCCGACACCCTGACAATAGCCGCGCGTATCTAGTCTCAGGCCACGACCGGATGAGACATCCTACAGGTAAATACCAAAAGCCTCGGGTTTCCCCAAGGCGGCCCCGCAGTCTGCTCAGTTCGGACCAACACTCATGTGGAGCATTGGCCCGAGTTGTTGATTAAATAAAAAGGGATAGCTAGTCCCTATGCAAGTTTTAGTTATTAGGCAAATGGAGTACCAATGTTGGGACTTGCTGGAAAAGCCTTAGCGCTAAGCGGTTTATCGAGGGGGTCCCATAACCCCAACCGTGTGAGGAACGCAAAATCAAGGAACATAACACCGGTTTATACGGTTCCTAGGGCGGCATGAGTGGATCAAATCACCAAGCAAGAGGCTTAGCCTTCCACCCATTACCAATATATAGATGATTTCATTAAAGAGTTAATATAGTGTGATATGCCAACAAGCTTCAACATGAAGCAAGAATCTTCAAATCTTCACCTGCAACTAGCAATGCTATAAGAGGGGCTGAGCGAAGCCTACGTAGCCAATCAAAGGTTTGCATAGGTAGGGTGGTTAGACAGGTTCATGGTTACAATAGGAGGCTGACAGGAAAAACATGGGCATCGAGGCAAAAAGCTAAAGAGCGAGACTTCTAGCAATAGGCAAAGATAGTAATGATATCTGTGTCAGGTCATCTTGCCTGTCGAGTCGTCGATGGGATCGTAAGAGGACTCCTCGTTCTCAACCTCGGTAGTAACCTCGTTCTCGTACTCGGTCTCGGCTTCCGGCTCTACTCAACACAAAACACACGAGGCACGAAATCAAACAAGATGCAATGCGCAAACCACAGGATGCATGGCTGATGCACTAAGGAAGCACTGCAGATACACTTAGGATGAACAGCAAGACAACATAGGAAACACAGAGATACAGCACAAGGAACATGACAATATGCATCAAGCAAGATACTTCAAAACATGTTAACAAGATGATATTATGAATCTACATGCAAAATCACACAAGTTTCATATAGGACTTGCTCAAATCGGAGCAACGGGCTAAAAGATACACCCGAAACAAGAAACAAGCAAAGCTGAAATTAACAGCCACATAGCAACTTCGGAGCAAGAAATATATACTCTACAGCACTCAAACATGGTGACAACAAGCATGGGCATGAAGTTGACATATCCTACAGCAAACAATTCCATTGGAGCATCTCCATAGGAGGCATGGATCAATAGCATCAAGCTACAACATTTTGAACATGACAACAAAAACCTGACAGCAGTATTTTATAGCAACTTGGGAGCAAGAGTTAAATATGCTACAGCAACCCAAAAGAGCATGTGAGGGCATGGATGGAAAGCCAACAACATATACAACAAGGAATCATCAATAATCACCCCAAAACTAACATGGATTTGCCTAGAACAACAAGCAAACATAGCATCTGGATATTACAGATTCCAGACTTACTGAAATTTCACTAAGTGTTAAAACAGAAATATTATCATGGCATGTTTGTGAGCAAGTTTAAGTCACCTCAAAGCATAACATGGCAAGTGGTTTGCACCACAGCAAAGAACACATGATGGGGAATCCAAAACATATAAGCATGCAACATGGGGACAACCACATCAATAGCAACGAGCTCCTCCACTAGGCATCTCGTAACAAGTTTAACAACCTAACAGCCACAAGCACTTTTGCAAAGGAGATAAACATGGAAATATGAATTCTATCATGCATCCTATAGCAACCAACATGTAGAGCACCTCATCATGAACATGTGGACATGTCATTTGCTTCATTTGGATAAACATGCATCAAGTTATCACATTTCAAACATGGCATGAAAACAACTAATAGCAGCAGTTTATAACAAGTAGCACTCTTCTCATGAATATTAAGACATCTAGATGGACTCAAACATGCATGACACAATGGAACAAAACATAGTACAAGTCACCATGATCATTTTGACATATAATATGCTCAAAACGGACCAGCACAGTAAAAGATATCCTCATCACAAAATGCATCAGACAAGGAAAAATCTAAACACTTAGAAGAAAAACGAGAGTCAACCTCCGCGGGTCGGGTCTGGTCAACGGGTCGGAGCGGTCAAACGGGTCCGCGGGTCGGGCGCCCGCTAGGGTTCCTCGCTGGTTCTCGCGGCCCGATCTGGCTTCGAGCTCGATCCCGAGCAGAGATGCGGCGGCGCCCTCGAGGCGTCGGGCGAGGCCTTGCGGTGGCCGGCGGGGCTCCTGGCGCCCGGCGGCGAGGCTCCTGGGGGCCGGCGGCGGCCTGGATCAAAGGGAGGCCGGCGGCGGGGATCTGAGACTTCCGGCGGCGGAGCTGGCTCGGGGCTGGCGGCGAGGTTCCAGGCGGCGGGAGCTTGCACCGGCGGCGGCGGACGGCCCTCCGGCCGCCTGCGGGTGGCGGCGCGGCGGTCGCGGGGCCGGAGGCGGCGGGGACAAAGGCTGGCGCGACGGGGGATCTGGCCCACATCGGCGGCGCTGCGGGCCCGTGCGGCGGGAGCGGCGGCGGTGGAAGCACTGTGCGACGGCGGTGGAAGCACTAGGGTTTTGGACGCAAAATTGGAGGGGGTGGACATTTATATAGGCACAAGGAGCTAGGAGAGTCCAAATGAGGAGGGGTTTTCGGCCACGAGATCACAATTGAACGGCCGAGATGATGGGAAGGGTTTTAGTTGGGTTGTTGGGCTGTTGGAGGGGGGTCTTGGGCCTCAAAGAGGAGGTACTTTTAGCCCACGCGGATACCCGTTGGAGTACCAAACGAACTCCAAACGCGACGCAACTTGACAGGCGGGTTACACGTATCAAAACAACATCGCACGACAAGTCTCACGCCATTCCGGAAACGTTACACGGCCAAACACGAAAGAAGGACTCGGGGATGCCACGGGCACGTGTGAGAGCGTCGGAACTCGAAACGGACAACGGGAAGAAACGAGTGGGACCGGATGCAAACGACAACACAAATGCAATGCAATGCACATGACAACATGACATGGATGAATGCACACACGCACAAGACAAAACGACGAAAACCTCGAAAAGACGAAGAACCCGGAATGGAAATGATGAAGCCAAAGTTTATATATTGCCATATAGGGAAAGTGTTACATCCGGGGCATTACAAACTCTCCTCTACTACAAAAATATCTCATCCCGAGATCTAGGACTGGAAGAAGGAAGGGTACTCGGAACGAAGGTGATCTTCTCGTTCCCACGTAGCTTCTCGGTCGGTATGGTGTGACCACTTGACTTTCAGGAACTTGGTTGACTTGTTGCGGGTCTTGCGCTCGGTTTCTTCGAGAATAGCAACTGGGTGCTCTCGGTAAGACAAGTCTTGTTGAAGATCAATCTCCTCAAATGGAATGGTGCGTTCAGGTGCCTTGAAGCATTTGCGGAGTTGAGACACGTGAAACACATCATGAACATTAGCGAAGTTGGAAGCGAGCTGAAGTTGATAGGCTAGATCGCCTCTTTTGCCAAGGATCTTGAAAGGGCCCACGTATCTAGGAGCAAGCTTTCCTTTGATACCGAATCTTTGGGTTCCTTTCATAGGAGAAACACGGAGATAGACATGATCCCCAATGTTGAAGGCCAAATCACGATGCTTGCCGTCATAGTAGCTCTTTTGACGCGACTGAGCGGCCTTGAGATTCTCACGTATGACTTTGCACATTTCTTCGGCTTCTGAGATCAAGTCATTACCAAGAAGTTGACGTTCACCAGTCTCGGACCAGTTGAGAGGGGTACGACACTTTCTGCCATAGAGGATTTCAAACGGAGCTTTGCCGACACTTGCTTGGAAACTGTTGTTGTAAGAGAACTCGGCAAACGGAAGGCAATCTTCCCATTTCATGCCAAAAGATATGACACAAGCTCTGAGCATGTCTTCTAGAATTTTATATGGCCCCCTTGATTGATCGACTGACCATAGGAGCCCCCTTCATTGATCGTAGCTTGGCCGTTGTTGAGTCTAGCAGAAAACTTTTTCGTAGTCTAGTTATATCGGAGAGTAGGAATTCTTTTTACTCCTCGGTCCCTTCGTCGCTCTGGTGAGGAATCTTGACGTAGGTGTTTTGAATTGCTCCTCTTCCCCTTCAATTTTTTTTAGGATCACGTGGATAGTTTTCGTTCGTTGCGTTGTTAGTTCTTTCATCTGGTGCATCTCTCGTCAAGTGGACTCGACCCTCTTCTTCTTTACAAGTTCAACCTCAGTTCTTTTCAACCGACGGTGTTTTCTCCGTCCGATGTGTTCCTTCTTTTTCCCACCCTCCCACCCTTTTGCTTCTCGGATCGGAGTCCTTAATCGAGTATCCATCCTACTCGTGTGAATCCTTTGCACTCTTCCCTCAGTTATTCCAACTGGTGAATTCTCATCTAGTTCGTCCTTCTTCACCTCTATTCTTTTTGGTGGAGCCAATTCAATTTGTTCCGGTGTTCTTCATATTCTTCTCCCTCTGCTCAAGTGTTTTCCTCTTGCTCGTTCGTCTCTCGTCATTTAATTATTCCGGAGTTCCGAAGACATCTCAGGAGATTCGTTTGTGTTCCAATTAATTCGAGGTTGTCACCTCATTTGAGTTTTTCAAATGTTCCGGTGCATCATCTCCTTTCAATCTTTCAACGGTATTTTCTCTTTGGTGGGCTCATAATCCACAGGTCTTTCCCAGGATCTTACCTGACTCTTCTAATTTGCCCGGAGTGTTCCGAAATTCGTTTCAAGTGTGACGTAAGTATGAATTTCATCAGTCATATGCCTTCCAAAGATCGCTTTTAATTCTTTCCATCGTTGGTCCAACCTTTCTTCATCCGGAGTAGTTCTTGAATTATTTTCTTGTGTTCCTTCGAAGGCCATCATTTCAGAAGATTTATTCGTTCTCAGTTTTCAACTTCGCCCTCCAAATATTCTTCATCGATGCCTCTTCGTTCGTCTCACAATTGTCCAGTGCTTCGTTCAAGTATTCTTTAATCAGTTCGCGATCTCTTCATGCTCGTCATCTAAATTCCCCAAGTGCTCTATTCTTTCCGGCGATTCATCGTACTCACTCGATTCATTTTCTTACGGTGGCTTCTCCTCTTGCAGTGGTCATTCTCGTTCTTCACTCGATTTTAATTCTTTACGGTGGTTCGTTCCAATTGCTTCACTCAGTTTCAATTCCTTACGGTGGTTCGCTCAAGAGTTCTATTCTAGTGTTATCATATCAATCCATTCTTTTATTCATATCCTACCGGTGTTTCATGAAGTTTTTCGCAAGTTCGCGATATATCCCTTTTTATTCAATTTCATCGCGAATAAGTAGTATGCTAGTCCATTGCTTCCCATCAATTTAATTGGTGGAGGATAAGCATAACATAATTCTTATTCTTTTCATCAAGTTGATTAATTCCTTCCTTCGGAGATTATTCTTGATGAATAAATTCTAGTTCCAAGTACTTTAATCTTTTCTTTCCGGAGTTAAAATTTTCTCGGCCTTCTCGTCGGACCCCGTCTAATCATCGCAAGGCTTTAATCTTATTCTTTTCATCCGTCATTTCTATATTCATCATCCTTTCATTACCGGAGTTCTTCGTGGAGGTTCATCGCAATTCAAATCATTCGTCAATCGTTCATCTAATTCTTCTGGAGCAGCTCAAGCATTCTTATTCTTTTGCCATTCGAGTGCAAATAATTCTCCGTATTCTTTTGAAATGGAGTTTTGCTTTCTTTCTTCATTCTCATCTATTCAATCTTTGGTTGCGGCATAATTCACCTCAACTTTTGAGATGTTTTAAATAAGTCCACAACAAGCTTATTCTTTTGTTGTTGATTTTCGCAACAACTCCGTTCGAGTCTTTCCTTCAAGATTCTCTTTCAAATTCAGTTGTGTTCAAAGTTGTTCTTCTCTTATCCGTTCTTTTCAGTTCACTCTTTTAATTCTTCCGGAGGTTTTTCTTATTCATCTCGTCATGCTTGTTCCATCTTCTCAGGTTCTTGTCCTATTCCATTCACGTCCAACCGGGGTGCTATTTCTTTCAGTTTCAGTCGGAGTGCTACCCGAATTTCTTCGTTTTAATCCCTTTTCTATCTCTTTTAACCGGAGAGGTTTCGAATTCATTCTTATTCCTTCATCTCATGTTTCGTGCCTCTCAACCTCCTTGGTACTCGTATTCCTTGTTCCTCTTGTTTAACGAAGTCCTTGCAGCTTCGTTCATCTCCGTTGTATTCTTTCTTTCGAATTGTTCAACCTCTCGATATTCTTTGGTTTCACTCTTTTTGATGTAGGGTGGAACCCTAATCAGCGGATCTTTCACGTTTGGAGGTTGGCACACGATGAACACGGGGAAAACACGGAGAAAGATGGGGAAAACACAAGAGAGAACACTCAAATCAACACGGAAGCAATCACACAAGTGCTAGATTCGCGATACAAGGTCGAGATACATGATCCAAAGTCAACAACGGTGATACAGATAGTCTTCTCCCGGAGGAGGTCTTGGAATCCCGTGGGATCTTCCCGTTAGGGGTCTTGAATCCAGAGGTGGATCTTCTCCGTAGAGGCGCACCGGTCTCGTGGGAGAAATCCACACAAGTGTCAAATGAGCTAAAACCACAGCTAACCCTAAACGGAAAGAGGAGAGGAGTATATATAGTCTATGGGGCGAATGGGTACATGGGCCTCGGCCCAGGGGCTGCACGCAGGCAGATCAGGGGCCGGATGTCCGGGCTACGGCCCGGATGTCCGGGGCTTCATGGGTCGCCGGATGTCCGGGGCGGGGGCCCGGATGTCCGGCCGGGGGAGGACGCGCCTCGGGTGCTCTCTGGACAGAGGCGCCGGATTTCCGGGCGCGGGGCCGGATGTCCGGGCCGTGCCTGGCCGGATGTCCGGGCCTTGGCCGGATGTCCGGGCCCTGTAGCCTCGGCTGCTGTTGGCCTTCTGTAGGTGACTGCCCAGGGGCCGGATGTCCGGGCCAGGGGGCCGGATGTCCGGGTCCTGGAGCTCTCTTCTGCCCTTCTCGATGCATCAGCTCGTCCGTGGCCTTGGGGACTTGTCCATCTTCAAGCTCTTCTCCGAAGTGGTCTCCTTCACACCTGAGCACACAAAGCACACTCGCTTGAGGTAGCAACCATGTCTCGCAAGATTCATAAGGGAGTTGGGCTAGGAGTGACGTCACCTCGGTCTCAAAAGCTCTAGCACGAGCACGTGTCATCGGTCCTTGAGGCACTTGAGGGGGTGAAGGAGGGTCCATGGTGATGGCCCTAGGATACACCGTATCATCTCCCCTCCCTTGGGAAAGATCCGACCTCGGATCGAAATCTTCATCACCATGGAAAGGAGAGAGGTCCTTGATGTTGAAAGTATCGCTCACGGAGTACTTGTCTCGTGGGATTTCGATCTTGTAGGCGTTGTCGTTGTAGCGTGCTAGCACCTTGAAGGGTCCGTCGGCGCGAGGTAGAAGCTTGGACTTGCGCTCGAGTGGGAAGCGGTCCTTGCGAAGGTGAAGCCAAACAAGATCTCCCGGTTGGAACACCATCGGTGCCTTGTTGACGTTGAGCTTGGTGGCGCGACGGCGGACTTGTCGCTCGATCATCGCCCTTGTGTCTTCGTGCACCTTCTTGAGATAAGTTGCCCTTGCACTTGCGTCCATGTTCGTGCGCTCTTGGAGAGGAAGCGGTAGGATGTCCAAAGGTGACAATGGGTTGAAGCCGTAGACGATCTCGAAGGGGGACTTGCCGGTTGTGGAGTGTCTTGCGCGGTTGTAGGCGAACTCGGCGATTGGTAAGCAATGCTCCCATTCCCGGATGTTCCTCTTGATCAACACACGAAGAAGAGTGGATAGCGTGCGGTTCGTCACCTCCGTCTGACCGTCCGTTTGTGGATGGTACGCCGAAGAAAATAGAAGCTTGATTCCGAGCTTGGCACATAGTGTTTTCCAGAAGTAACTCAGGAACTTGACGTCCCGGTCAGAGACGATCGTTTTGGGCACGCCGTGTAGACGAAGTATCTCCCTGCAAAAGAGAGTTGCAACATGTGAAGCATCGTCGATCTTGTTACAAGGAATGAAATGAGCCATTTTGGAGAACCTATCTACCACGACAAACACGGAATCTTTGCCATTTTGAGTCCTAGGCAAACCAAGTATGAAATCCATGCTTATGTCTTCCCATGGGTGATATGGAATAGGAAGAGGCATATGAAGACCATAAGATTGCGCTTTGGACTTAGCTTTGCGGCATGTAGAACAACGGTTGGTGAAGCGTGAGACGTCACGAAGCATCTTGGGCCAAAAATAGTTCTTAGAAAGTGTAGCAAACGTCTTGTCTCGTCCAAAGTGTCCCATGAGTCCTCCTCCATGCGATTCCTGCAAAAGGAGCAAACGAAGCGAAGACTCGGGAATGCAAAGTTTGTTAGCTCTCATAAGATATCCATCTTTGATGTAGTAATGCTCCCAAGAAGTGTGAGTCAAGCATTTAGCATAGGCATTTGCAAAGAAAGGATCATGCTTATATAAATCTTTAATATGCTCAAAGCCAATCACATTCAACTCAAGTTGTGTAACAAGCATGCATTTGCGGGAAAGCGCGTCCGCCACAACATTTTCTTTGCCCTTGATGTATTTGATGACATAGGGAAAAGACTCAATGAACTCACTCCATTTAGCATGACGCTTGTTCAACTTGGTTTGACCTTTGAGATACTTGAGTGTCTCATGGTCCGTATGAAGAATGAATTCATGAGGTCTAAGATAGTGTTCCCAAACACGTAGAACTCTCACCAAGGCATAAAGCTCTTTATCATAGATATGATAGTTAAGTTGCGCTCCCGATAGCTTCTCGCTAAAGTACGCAATTGGGCGCTTTTCTTGCATTAGCACGCCACCTATGCCGGTACCACTAGCATCACAATGAATCTCAAACGGTTTGTCAAAGTTTGGTAGTGCTAGAAGCGGTGCGTGCGTGAGCAAGCTCTTAAGCTCATTGAACGCGGTGTCTTGCGAAGGACCCCAAATGAAGGGTGCGTTCTTCTTGCTCAAAGCGTGTAGAGGCATAGCAATGGTGCTAAAGTCCTTCACAAAACGTCGATAGAAACCGGCTAGACCAAGGAAACTACGCACTTGCATAAGATTCTTTGGTTGAGGCCAAGTTTTAATTGCTTCAATTTTAGTTTCATCAACGTGAACACCTTGAGAAGACACGACAAATCCTAGAAAGACAACCTTGTCAACGCCAAAAGTGCATTTTTCCATATTAGCATACAATTGTTGTTTGCGAAGTGCTTGCAAAACTAGTTGGACATGGTCAACATGTTCTTCAAGCGACTTGCTAAACACAAGAATGTCATCAAAGTAAACCACGACAAAGACACCTATGTAGGGTCTAAGAACAAAGTGCATAAGACGCACAAAAGTGCCGGGTGCTTCCGATAAGCCCATTGGCATGACAAGCCACTCATATAACCCAAACTTGGTTTTGAAAGCTGTTTTCCATTCATCACCCTCTTGAATGCGAATTTGGTAGTAGCCACTTTTAAGATCTATTTTTGAAAAGATGGTGGCACCACAAAGTTCATCAAGCATGTCATCTAAGCGAGGAATAGGGTGACGATATCTAACGGTGATAGCATTTATCGGGCGGCAATCGGAACACATGCGAAAAGTTCCGTCTTTCTTAGGCACGAGAATAACGGGAACGGCACAAGGGCTTAGACTTTCACGTACATGACCCTTGTCGATGAGGTTTTGCACTTGCCGTTGTATCTCCTTCGTTTCCTCGGGGTTGACGCGGTAAGGAGCTTTGTTTGGAAGGGGAGCACCGGGTACGAGGTCGATGCGGTGTTCTATCCCTCGAAGTGGAGGTAGACCCGGTGGTAGCTCATCCGGAAAGACGTCCGAGAATTCCTGCAACAATTTAGACAACACAAAAGGTGGAGGTGGTGAAGTGTTAGTAGGCTTGGCTTCCCCTTTTGATGTAGGGTGGAACCCTAATCAGCGGATCTTTCACGTTTGGAGGTTGGCACACGATGAACACGGGGAAAACACGGAGAAAGATGGGGAAAACACAAGAGAGAACACTCAAATCAACACGGAAGCAATCACACAAGTGCTAGATTCGCGATACAAGGTCGAGATACATGATCCAAAGTCAACAACGGTGATACAGATAGTCTTCTCCCGGAGGAGGTCTTGGAATCCCGTGGGATCTTCCCGTTAGGGGTCTTGAATCCAGAGGTGGATCTTCTCCGTAGAGGCGCACCGGTCTCGTGGGAGAAATCCACACAAGTGTCAAATGAGCTAAAACCACAGCTAACCCTAAACGGAAAGAGGAGAGGAGTATATATAGTCTACGGGGCGAATGGGTACATGGGCCTCGGCCCAGGGGCTGCACGCAGGCAGATCAGGGGCCGGATGTCCGGGCTACGGCCCGGATGTCCGGGGCTTCATGGGTCGCCGGATGTCCGGGGCGGGGGCCCGGATGTCCGGCTGGGGGAGGACGCGCCTCGGGTGCTCTCTGGACAGAGGCGCCGGATTTCCGGGCGCGGGGCCGGATGTCCGGGCCGTGCCTGGCCGGATGTCCGGGCCCTGGCCGGATGTCCGGGCCCTGTAGCCTCGGCTGTTGTTGGCCTTCTGTAGGTGACTGCCCAGGGGCCGGATGTCCGGGCCAGGGGGCCGGATGTCCGGGTCCTGGAGCTCTCTTCTGCCCTTCTCGATGCATCAGCTCGTCCGTGGCCTTGGGGACTTGTCCATCTTCAAGCTCTTCTCCGAAGTGGTCTCCTTCACACCTGAGCACACAAAGCACACTCGCTTGAGGTAGCAACCATGTCTCGCAAGATTCATAAGGGAGTTGGGCTAGGAGTGACGTCACCTCGGTCTCAAAAGCTCTAGCACGAGCACGTGTCATCGGTCCTTGAGGCACTTGAGGGGGTGAAGGAGGGTCCATGGTGATGGCCCTAGGATACACCGTATCATCTCCCCTCCCTTGGGAAAGATCCGACCTCGGATCGAAATCTTCATCACCATGGAAAGGAGAGAGGTCCTTGATGTTGAAAGTATCGCTCACGGAGTACTTGTGGCGTGGGATGTCGATCTTGTAGGCGTTGTCGTTGTAGCGTGCTAGCACCTTGAAGGGTCCGTCGGCGCGAGGTAGAAGCTTGGACTTGCGCTCGTGTGGGAAGCGTTCCTTGCGAAGGTGAAGCCAAACAAGATCTCCCGGGTTGAACACCATCGGTGCCTTGTTGACGTTGAACTTGGTGGCGCGACGGTGGACTTGTCGCTCTATCATCGCCCTTGTGTCTTCGTGCACCTTCTTGAGATAAGTTGCCCTTGCACTTGCGTCCATGTTCGTGCGCTCTTGGAGAGGAAGAGGTAGGATGTCCAAAGGCGACAACGGGTTGAAGCCGTAGACGATCTCGAAGGGGGACTTGCCTGTTGTGGAGTGTCTTGCGCGGTTGTAGGCGAACTCGGCGATTGGCAAGCACTGCTCCCATTCCCGGATGTTCCTCTTGATCAACACACGAAGAAGAGTGGAGAGCGTGCGGTTCGTCACCTCCATCTGGCCGTCCGTTTGTGGATGGTACGCCGAAGAAAAGAGAAGCTTGATTCCGAGTTTGGCACATAGTGTTTTCCAAAAGTAACTCAAGAACTTGACGTCCCGGTCTGAGACGATCGTTTTGGGCACGCCGTGTAGACGAAGTATCTCCCTGCAAAAGAGAGTTGCAACATGTGAAGCATCGTCTATCTTGTTACAAGGAATGAAATGAGCCATTTTGGAGAATCTATCTACCACTACAAGCACGGAATCTTTTCCATTTTGAGTTCTAGGCAAGCCAAGTATGAAATCCATGCTTATGTCTTCCCATGGGTGGTATGGAATAGGAAGAGGCATATAAAGACCATAAGATTGAGCTTTGGACTTAGCTTTGCGGCATGTAGAACATCGGTTGGTGAAGCGTGAGACGTCACGAAGCATCTTGGGCCAAAAATAGTTCTTAGAGAGTGTAGCAAACGTCTTGTCTCGTCCAAAGTGTCCCATGAGTCCTCCTCCATGCGATTCCTGCAAAAGGAGCAAACGAAGCGAAGACTCGGGAATGCAAAGTTTGTTAGCTCTCATAAGATATCCATCCTTGATGTAGTAGTGTTCCCAAGAAGTGTGAGTCAAGCATTTAGCATAAGCATTTGCAAAGAAAGGATCATGCTCATATAAATCTTTAATATGCTCAAAGCCAATCACATTCAACTCAAGTTGTGTTACAAGCATGCATTTGCGGGAAAGCGCGTCCGCCACAACATTTTCTTTGCCCTTGATGTATTTGATGACATAGGGAAAAGACTCAATGATGCGGAGCATCCGTCAAGCATCCCCATGGACACCCCATCATCGCCACAAGCACTCAAAGGACCAATGACTAGAGCACGCGCACGCGCCATCGAGCACGAGGTGAATTCTCTCCTCTTCGAGTTTCGTTTGGATTCGCATGAGGATTGGGTTCTACCTCACAAGGAGATGTTGTGCATCCTCAGTTACCAAGGAGGTGATCCCATGGACGCAAAGGAGAGCTCATTCAGCCCGGATCGCGTGGAAGCAAACGAAGACCTGCACAACCCGGACCTAGCGGTACTACCGCTACACCGAAGCGGTACTACCGCACCTGGACAGTCCGGCACCAGCGGTCCTACCGCCCCGTAAGCGGTACTACCGCTCGACAAGCGGTACTACCGCTCGAGTGGACGGTACTACCGCCCTGCCTGCGAGCAGCCCTCGGCCCTTGGCCATGTATCCCTCTCTTCTCGTACCCCTTCGTAGGATAAACTATAAATAGACCTTCCCCACTTCCTTGGAAGGGTTAGCAAAGATATTGAGAGACCTTGAGAGCTTTGCTCCTTGTATCCCCTCCGTGAGGAGATCGAGACCTCCCAAGGGAGAAGAATCCTTGTGGATTGCAAGACCTCCCAAGGGAGAAGAATCCTCTTGGATTGCAAGACCTCACCTAGAGTGGGAAGAACCTTACCTTTGTGCTTGTTTCCTTGGATTGTTCTTGTAATCTCGTGGATCCTTTGTGTGCTACTCTAGTGGATGTGATATTGGGTTTGTTTCGAGTGAATTGTGTCTTGTGTTCTTGTGTGTTCTTCCTCTTTTCCCCCTCCAAGTGTGAAAAGATCCCCCCTAGGGTTTCACCCTACAACAGCTTCAACCCGTTGTCACCTTTGGACATCCTACCGCTTCCTCTCCAAGAGCGCACGAACATGGACGCAAGTGCAAGGGCAACTTATCTCAAGAAGGTGCACGAAGACACAAGGGCGATGATCGAGCGACAAGTCCACCGTCGCGCCACAAAGCTCAACGTCAACAAGGCACCGATGGTGTTCCAACCGGGAGATCTTGTTTGGCTTCACCTTCGCAAGGACCGCTTCCCACTCGAGCGCAAGTCCAAGCTTCTACCTCGCGCCGACGGACCCTTCAAGGTGCTAGCACGCTACAACGACAACGCCTACAAGATCGACATCCCACGAGACAAGTACTCCGTGAGCGATACTTTCAACATCAAGGACCTCTCTCCTTTCCATGGTGATGAAGATTTCGATCCGAGGTCGGATCTTTCCCAAGGGAGGGGAGATGATACGGTGTATCCTAGGGCCATCACCATGGACCCTCCTTCACCCCCTCAAGTGCCTCAAGGACCGATGACACGTGCTCGTGCTAGAGCTTTTGAGACCGAGGTGACGTCACTCCTAGCCCAACTCCCTTATGAATCTTGCGAGACATGGTTGCTACCTCAAGCGAGTGTGCTCAGGTGTGAAGGAGACCACTTCGGAGAAGAGCTTGAAGATGGACAAGTCCCCAAGGCCACGGACGAGCTGATGCATCGAGAAGGGCAGAAGAGAGCTCCAGGACCCGGACATCCGGCCCCCTGGCCCGGACATCCGGCCCCTGGGCAGTCACCTACAGAAGGCCAACAGCAGCCGAGGCTACAGGGCCCGGACATCCGGCCAGGGCCCGGACATCCGGCCAGGCACGGCCCGGACATCCGGCCCCGCGCCCGGAAATCCGGCGCCTCTGTCCAGAGAGCACCCGAGGCGCGTCCTTCCCCAGCCGGACATCCGGGCCCCCGCCCCGGACATCCGGCGACCCATGAAGCCCCGGACATCCGGGCCGTAGCCCGGACATCCGGCCCCTGATCTGCCTGCGTGCAGCCCCTGGGCCGAGGCCCATGTACCCATTCGCCCCGTAGACTATATATACTCCTCTCCTCTTTCCGTTTAGGGTTAGCTGTGGTTTTAGCTCATTTGACACTTGTGTGGATTTCTCCCACGAGACCGGTGCGCCTCTACGGAGAAGATCCACCTCTGGATTCAAGACCCCTAACGGGAAGATCCCACGGGATTCCAAGACCTCCTCCGGGAGAAGACTATCTGTATCACCGTTGTTGACTTTGGATCATGTATCTCGACCTTGTATCGCGAATCTAGCACTTGTGTGATTGCTTCCGTGTTGATTTGAGTGTTCTCTCTTGTGTTTTCCCCATCTTTCTCCGTGTTTTCCCCGTGTTCATCGTGTGCCAACCTCCAAACGTGAAAGATCCGCTGATTAGGGTTCCACCCTACATCACCTCGTAATTTAATTGGCGTGCGCGAGCTCTAGTAATTGGTCCTGTATATGTGTCAGTTGGAGCTGTGGGTGTAACCTTGTTAGTGATGTCCTCATCATCCTCCCCTTCTTGAATTGAAGTCGTCCTCGACGGAAGCTCATCTTCCTCACCCAAGTAAGGCTTCAAATCTGCAATGTTAAATGTGGGACTAACCCCAAAATCTGCAGGCAGCTCAAGTTTATATGCATTATCATTTATTTTCTCTAACACCTTGAAAGGACCATCAGCACGTGGCATTAGCTTTGACTTGCGCAAATTAGGAAACCTATCCTTACGCAAATGTAACCAAACAAGATCTCCAGGTGCAAAGACAACACGTTTTCTACCCTTATCTCCAACAAGTTTATATTTAGCATTCATGCGCTCAATATTTTCCTTAGTTAACTCATGCATTTTTAAGATCAATTCAGCACGTTGTTTAGCATCAATATTAACCTTCTCCGAAGATGGAAGAGGCAACAAATCAATAGGTGCACGAGGTAGGAAACCATAGACAATTTCAAAAGGGCACATTTTAGTAGTAGAATGCAACGAACGATTATAAGCAAATTCAATATGAGGCAAGCATTCTTCCCACATTTTCTTATTATTCTTCAAAACAGCCCTAAGCATAGTAGACAAAGTTCTGTTGACTACTTCAGTTTGTCCATCAGTTTGGGGGTGACAAGTAGTACTAAAAAGCAGTTTAGTCCCCTATGATGTAGGGTGGAACCCTAATCAGCGGATCTTTCACGTTTGGAGGTTGGCACACGATGAACACGGGGAAAACACGGAGAGAGATGGGGAAAACACACGAGAGAACACTCAAATCAACACGGAAGCAATCACACAAGTGCTAGATTCGCGATACAAGGTCGAGATACATGATCCAAAGTCAACAACGGTGATACAGATAGTCTTCTCCTGGAGGAGGTCTTGGAATCCCGTGGGATCTTCCCGTTAGGGGTCTTGAATCCAGAGGTGGATCTTCTCCGTAGAGGCGCACCGGTCTCGTGGGAGAAATCCACACAAGTGTCAAATGAGCTAAAACCACAGCTAACCCTAAACGGAAAGAGGAGAGGAGTATATATAGTCTATGGGGCGAATGGGTACATGGGCCTCGGCCCAGGGGCTGCACGCAGGCAGATCAGGGGCCGGATGTCCGGGCTACGGCCCGGATGTCCGGGGCTTCATGGGTCGCCGGATGTCCGGGGCGGGGGCCCGGATGTCCGGCCGGGGGAGGACGCGCCTCGGGTGCTCTCTGGACAGAGGCGCCGGATTTCCGGGCGCGGGGCCGGATGTCCGGGCCGTGCCTGGCCGGATGTCCGGGCCCTGGCCGGATGTCCGGGCCCTGTAGCCTCGGCTGCTGTTGGCCTTCTGTAGGTGACTGCCCAGGGGCCGGATGTCCGGGCCAGGGGGCCGGATGTCCGGGTCCTGGAGCTCTCTTCTGCCCTTCTCGATGCATCAGCTCGTCCGTGGCCTTGGGGACTTGTCCATCTTGAAGCTCTTCTCCGAAGTGGTCTCCTTCACACCTGAGCACACAAAGCACACTCGCTTGAGGTAGCAACCATGTCTCGCAAGATTCATAAGGGAGTTGGGCTAGGAGTGACGTCACCTCGGTCTCAAAAGCTCTAGCACGAGCACGTGTCATCGGTCCTTGAGGCACTTGAGGGGGTGAAGGAGGGTCCATGGTGATGGCCCTAGGATACACCGTATCACTTTTTCCCTCGAAGAACTTTGTTCTTCCTTTCCTCTCCCGTCTCGTTCCTAAGATCTCGGGACAAGATCTCTTGTTAGTAGGGGAGTGTTGTGACACCCCGAGACCGGTGCGCCAGGTGTCAGTCAGTTATTCGTTGTCAGTGCCATGTCATCTGCTTGTGTGTTGCATCATCATGTTTACAAAACTTGCATCCGTCCGAGTTCCCTCGTCCTTTCCGTTGTCCGTTCTGAGCCCACACACACTTGCACGCGCCCGCGGTGCCTCCGAATATTTATTTTGTGAGTGGCCGAAAAATGTTCTCGGTATGGGATGAAACTTGGCGTGTGGTCTTATTATAGTGTAGACAGGCCGCCTGCCAAATTTCATCGCATTCGGAGCTCGTTTGATAGCCCAACGGATATTTATAGCGACACTAGTCGCCGGTTATTTCGTTGGACGTTTTCGGTCTCCGAAAACCCCCGCGGGCCTCTCTCCCTCTCCTCTCACCTCAGCCCAACTACTTCCACACAGCCCAACAACCCAGCTCAAACCCTTCCCATCATCTAGGCCATTCAATCGTGATCTCGTGGCCGAAAACCGCTCCTCATTTGGACTCTCCTAGCTCCTTGTGCCTATATAAACGTCCACCCCCCTCCAATTTTGCGTCCAAAACCCTAGTGCTTCCACCGCCGTCGCACAGTGCTTTCACCGCCGGCGCACAGTGCTTCCACCCCCGCCGCACAGTGCTTCCAGCCACCGCCGCACAGTGCTTCCACCGCCGCCGCTCCCACCGCACGGGCCAGTAGGCCTAGCGCCGGCCCACAGCGCCGCCGATCTCGGCCAAAGTCGCCCGACCGCGCCGCCCCTTCGTCTTCGCCCCGCCGCCTGGAACCTCGCCGCCGGCCCGAGCCCGACCTCCTCCGCGCCTTCACGCCGTGTCCCCGCCGATCCAGGCCGCCGGCCAACCTCCCGCCGCCGCGGGCTCGGCACCCCGCCGCCGGTCTTCTTCGCCCCGCCGTCCTCCTAGCATCCCGGCCGCTGCGCCCCTCAGATCCCAGGCCGTCGCCGGGGCCGTGCCTGCCCCATCCTCCACCGCCCCTCGCCGGAGGCCGAGGCGCCGCCACCTCCCTTCGTTCCAGCCTGCGCCGCCGGCCAGGATCTGGATCGATCCAGCCAGATCCAGCGCCTGGATCCCTAACGGGCGCGGACCCGCTTCCCGGCGCCCGATCCACCGACCCGTTGACCGCTGCGACCCGCTCCGTTGACCAGACCCGACCCGCGGAGGTTGACCCTCGTTTTTCTTCTAAGTGTTTAGATGTTTTTTCCTTGTCTGATGCATTATTGTGATGAGGATATCTTTTACTGTGCTTGTCCGTTTTGAGTGTATGATATGTCAAAATGATTGTGGTGACTTGTACTATGTTTTGTTCCATTGTGTCATGCATGTTTGAGTCCATCTAGATGTCTTAATCTTCATGGGAAGAGTGCTACTTGTTATAAACTGCTGCTACTTGTTATTTTCATGCCATGTTTGAGATATGATAACTTGGTGCATGTTTATCCAAATGATGCAAATGATATGTCAAATTGTTCATCATGAGATGCTCTACATGTTGGTTGCTATAGCATGCTTGTTTGAGTTCATATTGCCATGTTTATCTCTATTGCAAAAGTGCATTTGGCTGTTATGTTCTGAAACTTGTTACGAGATGCCTAGTTGAGGAGCTCGTTGATATTGTTGTGTTTGTCCCCATGTCACATGCCTAGATGTTTTAGAATCTCCATGATGTGCTCTTTGATGTGGTGCATTTAACTTTCCATGATATGCCTTGTGTTGACTTAAACATGCTTGCAAAAATGCCATGTTGCTGTTACTGTTTTAACACTTCGTGAAATTTCACTAAGTCTGGAATCTGTAATATCCTGATGCTATGTTTGCTTGATGCCCTAGGCAAATCCATGTTAGTTTTGGGGTGGCCATTGATCATTCCTTGGTGTATATGTTGTTGTCTATCCATTCATGCCTTCACTTGCTCATTTGACTTGCTGTAGCTTATTTAAATCTTGCTCCCAAGTTGCACTAAAATATTGCTGTCAGGTTTTTTAGTGTCATGATCAAAATGTTGTAGCTTGTTGCTATTGATCCATGCCTCCTATGGAGATGCTCCAATGGAGTTGTTTGCTTTAGGATATGTATACTTCATGTTCATGCTTCTTATCACCATGTTTGAGTGATGTAGCTTATATTTATCATGCTCCAAAGTTGCTATGTGGCTGTTATTTTCAGCTTGTTGTTATATCTTGTTTCATGTGTATCTTTTAGCCCGTTGCTCCGTTTGGGGTGTTCCTTATATGAAACTTGAGTGATTTTGCATGTAGAGTCATAATATCATCTTGTTAACATGATTGGAGTGAGTTTGGTTGATGTTTGGGTGCATCTTGCACCGTTGCCATGTTATGCTTCCTACCTTGCCATGTAATGCTTCCTGTATAGACTTGCTGTGCTTCCCGAGTAGATTTGTCATGCATCATGCCTTGCCATGTTGTGCTTCCTGTGTAGACTTATCATGCATCATACCTTGCCATGTATTGCATCATATAAACTTGTGTTGTTTTTCTATGCTTCCTACCTTGCCATGTTATGCTTCCTGTATAGACTTGTTATGCTTCCTGTATAGACTTGTTGTGCTTTCTGTACAGACTTGTCATGCATCATACCTTGCCATGTATTGCATCATATAGACTTGTGTTGTTTTTCTGTGCTTCCTACCTTGCCATGTTATGCTTCCTGTATAGACTTGTTGTGCTTCTTGTATAGACTTGTTGTGCTTCCTGTATAGACTTGTCATGCATCATACCTTGCCATGTATTGCATCATATGGACTTGTGTTGTTTTTCTGTGCTTCCTACCTTGCCATGTTGTGCTTCCTGTGTAGACTTGCTGTGCATCATAAGTAGACTTGTTTTGCATCATACTTCGTTGAGCTCATTGTTATGTTCTTGTGTAGTGTGTTTACCGTATTGCTTGCTTCTTCTCGTTAGTGCTTATTCCGTTGCGTTCGTGAGGATTCGTTTGTCTACCCGTGGTTCTTCTTCAAGGCTTCTTCTTCATCTTCTTCATGGATCCGTTCTTCTTCCTTGCGGGATCTCAGGCAAGATGGCCATACCCTTGGATACCTTTACTATCATTGCCATGCTTAGTGTCTCGATGCTATTGTTACATGTCGTGCTACCTATCATTATTGTCAGCCTCTCCTTGTTGCCATGAAACCTCTAACCTTTGAAACCTTCCTAGCAAAACCATTGTTTGGCTTTGTTACCCGCTTGCTCAGCCCCTCTTATAGCGTTGTTAGTTGCAGGTGAAGATGAAGTTCGTTCCAGGAGGGAACTTGTTGTTGGTATATCACAATATCTATTATTATTATTAACACACCTATATACTGGGCATGGGTGGAAGGCTTGGCCTTTTGCTCGGTGTTTTGTTCCACTCATGCCACCTTAGGCGCCGATAAACCGGCATTATGTTCCTTGATTTTGCGTTCCTTACACGATGGGTATATGGGGACCCCATGACAGTTCGTCTTTGAATAAAACTCCTCCAGCAAGGCCCAACATTGGTTTTAATTTTCTCATAATAACAACTTAATTAATTAATTAAATTGCATAGGGAGTTAGCGCTACCCGAGGATTCTTTCTACATAGCAGGGGGGCAGTGCTGATGGTGTTGGTCCCAAACGGGCAACCTGCGGGGCCGCCTCGGGGAAACTCGAGGTATCTGGCATACCTGTAGCTTGTCCCATCCGGACGTGGCCTGAGACGAGATACGCGCGGCTACTATCAGGGTGTCGGCACGCCAGGAGGTCTTGCTGGACTTGTTTTACCATTGTCGAAATGTCTTGTGCACCGGAATGCCGAGTCTGATCGGATTTCCCTAAGATAAGGGGTGATGATATTATATTTATCACTTCAGCTAATCGTGAGAGCTTGTGATGGGCTAAGTTGGGACACCCCTGCAGGGTTATGATCTTTCGAAAGCCGTGCCCGCGGTTATGTGGCAGATTGGAATTTGTTAATGTCCGGTTGTAGAAAACTTGACAGAGGATCCGAAGTAAAACACACAACTGTGTGTGTAACCGTGACTGTCTCTTTTCACTTTGAGAAGAGAACACGGTGGGGTTATGTTTGACTCGTATGTAGTTCAGGATCTTTAGCGATCACTACTAGTTTGCAACCGTTTGCATAGATGCTCTTCTTATTCTTGTACTCGTAAGTTAGCCACCAAATAATATGCTTAGCCGCTGCTGCAACCTCACCACTTTACCTCTTCCTACCCTTTAAGCTTTGATAGTCTTGTTACCCATGGTTCGGTATCTTTGCACATCTCATGTAAAAATGGGGATGGAAAACAAAGAGATAGTTGGCTTACACTCGCCACGTCACACAATTCATTACATAGCCAAACATCATTCAAATAACATCACAATCCGTCTACGGGTGAAGATCCAAATGAAAGACACCAAACATACATAAAGCCACAGGTCGAATCGCCCCTAGTAAAAACCACTACTGATCATTGGGATAGGGCACATAGTAACGGCTACGTTCCTCGTCGTACTCCCAGAATAGCTCGGTGCCGTCACCTGAGTAGCTCACCATAGTACCTGCATCTGGTGTGGTGTAGAATCTGTGAGCCACAGAGGACTCAGCAATCCCGTTCTCGGGTAACAGAACTATCTAAGCCTTGGGTGTGGAACAAGGCTGAAGAAAGAATAAAAGGCTGCAACAACACTAGCACTAACTTACGCAAGAAGAGCGAGAAGAGAAGTGCCTCGGACGATAAGGTGATCACGAAGTGATCCTAACTAAGCACGGCAAACATAACCCCACCGTGTTCACTTCCCGAACCCCTTTCGGAAAATGACCGTCACAGTACTCACGCTGGTAGTGTGTTCTGAACATGGTGTCAAGTTTTCTACAACCGGATATTAACAAATTCCCATCTGCCACATAACCGCGGGCACGGTTTCGAAAGTTCAAAACCCTGCAGGGGTGTTCCAACTTGGCCCATGACAAGCCCACGATCCGCGGAGTCGCAACTCAAAGGTGGGAAGGCCCGAGTATCCTCGGAATCCCGTGCTCAAGATACTCCGACTAAGGTAAGACTAATCCAGCAAATCCTCCCGGCGTGCCGACACCCCGACAATAGCCGCGCGTATCTAATCTCAGGCCACGACCGGATGAGACATCCTACAGGTGAATACCAAATACCTCGGGTTTCCCCAAGGCGGCCCCGCAGTCTGCTCAGTTCGGACCAACACTCATGTGGAGCACTGCCCCGGGTTGTTGATTAAATAAAAAGGGATAGCTAGTCCCTATGCAAGTTTTAGTTATTATGCAAATGGAGTACCAATGTTGGGACTTGCTGGAAAAGCCTTAGCGCTAAGCGGTTTATCGAGGGGGTCCCATAACCCCAACCGTGTGAGGAACGCAAAATCAAGGAACATAACACCGGTTTATACGGTTCCTAGGGCGGCATGAGTGGAACAAATCACCAAGCAAGAGGCTTAGCCTTCCACCCATTACCAATATATAGATGATTTCATTAAAGAGTTAATATAGTGTGATATGCCAACAAGCTTCAACATGAAGCAAGAATCTTCAAATCTTCACCTGCAACTAGCAATGCTATAAGAGGGGCTGAGCGAAGCCTACGTAGCCAATCAAAGGTTTGCATAGGTAGGGTGGTTAGACAGGTTCATGGTTACAATAGGAGGCTGACAGGAAAAACATGGGCATCGAGGCAAAAAGCTAAAGAGCGAGACTTCTAGCAATAGGCAAAGATAGTAATGATATCTGGGTCAGGTCATCTTGCCTGTCGAGTCGTCGATGGGATCGTAAGAGGGCTCCTCATTCTCAACCTCGGTGATAACCTCGTTCTCGTACTCGGTCTCGGCTTCCGGCTCTACTCAACACAAAACACACGAGGCACGAAATCAAACAAGATGCAATGCGCAAACCACAGGATGCATGGCTGACGCACTACAGAAGCACTGCAGATACACATTGGATGCACAGCAAGACAACATAGGAAACACAGAGATACAGCACAAGGAACATGACAATATGCATCAAGCAAGATACTTCAAAACATGTTAACAAGATGATATTATGAATCTACATGCAAAATCATACAAGTTTCATATAGGACTTGCTCAAATCGGAGCAACGGGCTAAAAGATACACCCGAAACAAGAAACAAGCAAAGCTGAAATTAACAGCCACATAGCAACTTCAGAGCAAGAAATATATACTCTACAACACTCAAACATGGTGACAACAAGCATGGTCATGAAGTAGACATATCCTACAGCAAACAATTCCATTGGAGCATCTCCATAGGAGGCATGGATCAATAGCAACAAGCTACAACATTTTGAACATGACAACAAAAACCTGACATCAGTATTTTATAGCAACTTGGGAGCAAGAGTTAAATATGCTACAGAAACCCAAAAGAGCACGTGAGGGCATGGATGGAAAGCCAACAATGTATACAACAAGGAATCATCAATAGTCACCCCAAAACTAACATGGATTTGCTCTTTTGGCCGCCTGCGGGTGGCAGCGCGGCGGTCGCGGGGCCGGAGGCGGCGGGGACGAAGGCTGGCGCGGCGGGGGATCTGGCCCAGATCGGCGGCGCTGCGGGCCGGCGCTGGGCCTACGGGCCCGCGCGGCGGGAGCGGCGGCGGTGGAAGCACTGTGCGGCGGCGGTGGAAGCACTGTGCGGCGGCGGTGGAAGCACTAGGGTTTTGGACGCAAAATTGGAGGGGGTGGACGTTTATATAGGCACAAGGAGCTAGGAGAGTCCAAATGTGGAGGGATTTTCGGCCACGAGATCACAATTGAACGGCCGAGATGATGGGAAGGGTTTTAGCTGGATTGTTGGGCTGTTGGAGGGGGGTCTTGGGCCTCAAAGAGGAGGTACTTTTAGCCCACGCGGATACCCGTTGGAGTACCAAACGAACTCCAAACGCGACGCAACTTGACAGGCGGGTTACACGTATCAAAACAACATCGCACGACAAGTCTCACGCCATTCCGGAAATGTTACACGGCCAAACACGAAATAAGTACTCGGGGATGCCACGGGCATGTGTGAGAGCGTCGGAACTCGAAACGGACAACGGGAAGAAACGAGTGGGACCGGATGCAAACGACAACACAAATGCAATGCAATGCACATGACAACATGACATGGATGAATGCACACACGCACAAGACAAAACGACGAAAACCTGAAAAGACGAAGAACCCGGAATGGAAATGATGAAGCCAAAGTTTATATATTGCCATATAGGGAAAGTGTTACATCCGGGGCATTACAGTCCGAAACCAACCCTAACTTTGTTTTCCCCACACATACGGACTATAAAAATAGCCCATACTTTAGTAGTTCGAAAATACATGGGCCTGGCCCGAAAATAAGTTGATGCAGCACCTAAAATAATCTATGGACGAAATTTATGAAGGGGCATCTTGTATATTTCATCCATGTCCTTGTAAGTCATCACGGAGGCTTCAAAGTACTCAAATACGCACTAGAAATGCCGTGGTGGATCCCTTCGCACGTGCCTTTATCTCCATGCTTGATCGTACTCTAGTGTTCATCTCTCTTGTCCATGTTAGGCCCTTCATTAGTAATCAACAAAAATGTATCCAATTTAGGCAGCGTCATATTCTCATGAACATTAGAATTGTTACCAAGAAACGAAAGTACCTGGTAATTCAATTGACGTGCGCGAGCTCTAGTACTTGGTCTAGTATGTTTAATAGCAGGGGCAGTGGGTGTAACAATGGTATTGATGTCCTCATCATCCTCCCCTTCTTGAAATGAAGTCATCCTCGACGGAAGCTCATCATCCTCAACCAAATAAGGCTTCAAATCAAAATCTGTAGACAGCTCAAGTTTATATGCATTATCATTTATTTTCTCTAACACCTTAAAAGGACCATCAGCACGTGGCATTAGCTTTGACTTGCGCTAATTAGGAAACCTATCCTTACGCAAATGTAACCAAACAAGATCTCGAGGTGCAAAGACAACACGTTTTCTACCCTTATCTCCAATAAGATTATATTTAGCATTCATGCGCACAATATGTTCCTTAGTTAACTCATGCATTTTTAATATCAATTCAGCACATTGTTTCGCATCAAAATTAACCCTCTCCGAAGATGGAAGAGGTAACAAATCAATAGGTGCACGAGGTAAGAAATCATACACAATTTCAAAAGGGCACATCTTAGTAGTATAATGCAGCAAACAATTATAAAAAAAATCAATATGAGGCAAGCATTCTTCCCACATTTCCTTGTTATTCTTCAAAACAGTCCTAAGCATAGTAGAAAAAGTTTTATTAACTACTTCAGTTTGTCCATCAGTTTAGGGGTGACACGTAGTACTAAAAAGCAGTTTAGTCCCCAACTTAGCCCATAAACTTCTCCAAAAGTGGCTAAGAAATTTAGTATCATGATCTGAAACAATAGTATTTGGCACACCATGCAAGTGAATAATTTCACGAAAGAACAAATCAGCAGCATTAGCAGCATCATCGCTTTTATGACATGGTATGAAGTGTGCCATTTTCGAAAATCTATCCACGACAACAAATGTGGTATCCCTCCCCTTATTTTTTTGAGGTAAACCCAAAACAAAGTCCAGAGATATATCTTCCCAAGGAACACTAGGTGTAGGCAAAGGCATATATAAACCATGAGGACTGAGTGGTGACTTATCTTTTTGGCATGTAGTGCAGCGAGCAACAAAACCCTCAACATCCCATCTCATCTTTGGCTAAAATAAATGTGTAGCAAGTACATCCTCTGTCTTCTTCACGCCAAAGTGTCCCATTAATCCTCCTCTATGCGCCTCCTGCAACAACAAAAGACAGACGGAGCAAGGTGGAATGCATAGCTTTTTAGCATGAAACACAAATCCATCATTAACGACGAACTTGTTTCATGTTCTCCCTTCTTTACAATTCCGCAATACATCTTTAAATTCAGCATCATGCACATATTGATCTTTGATGGTCTCCTAACCAAATATTTTAAATTCAAGTTGTGAAAGCATAGTATAACGACGAGACAACGCATCAGCAATAACATTTTCTTTACCCTTCTTGTGTTTAATGACATAAGGGAAAGTCTCAATGAATTCAACCCATTTAGCATGTCCGCAGTTCAATTTAGCTTGAATTTTAATATGCTTCAAAGATTCATGATCAGAATGTATAACAAATTCTTTGGGCCACAAATAATGTAGCCATGTTTCCAAAGTCCGAACAAGAGCATATAATTCTTTATCATAAGTAGAATTGTTCATACTAGGCCTATTAATTTTTGAGAAAATTATGCAACAGGTTTACCATCTTGTAATAACACACCTCCTAATCCAATTCCACTAGCACCACATTCAAGCTCAAAAGTCTTATTAAAATTAGGAAGTTGGAGTAATGGAGCATGTGTCAACTTATCTTTCAATACAGTGAAGGCTTCTTCCTATGCAGTACCCCAAATAAAAGGCACATCCATCTTTGTAAGCTCATTGAGAGGTGCAGCAATGGTGCTGAAATCTATGACAAAACGCCTATAGAAACTAGCACGGCAAAGGAAAGTCCTCACGTGTGTGACCATTTTGGGCTGCGGCCAACTCTCAATAGATTCAATCATGGCTCTTTTAACCTCAATTCCGTGTAGAGTAACAACATAGCCAAGAAAAGATACTCGATCGGTGCAAAAGGTGCACTTCCCAAGGTTACCAAACAAACGTGCATCACGTAGAGCAATAAAAACAACACATAAATGTTCCAAATGTTCCTCCAAAGATCTGTTATAAATCAGTGTATCATGAAAGTAAACTACCACAAATCGTCCAATGAAAGCACGTAAAACTACATTCATTAATCTAATGAAAGTACTAGGTGCATTAGTTAACCCAAACGGCATAAATAACAACTCATATAATCCAAACTTAGTTTTAAATGCCGTTTTCCATTCATCTCCCAATTTCAAACGAATTTGATGGTATCCACTACACAAATCAACTTTGGAGAAAATAGTAGAGCCACTTAATTCATCAAGCATATCATCTAGCCTAGGAATAGGATGACGATAACGAATAGTAATATTATTGATGCCTCTACAATCAACACACATACGCGATGTACCATCCTTTTTCGGCACTAGAATAATAGGAACAATACAAGGACTAAGTGATTCGTCTATATAACCTGTATCTAATAGCTCCTGTACTTGACGCATAATCTTCTTCGTCTCCTATGGATTGGTACGGCATGGTGCACAGTTGATTAGCGATGCACCGGGAATTAAGTCGATCTGATGCTCAATCCCTCGAATAGGTGGTAATCCCGGTGGTACGTCTTGTGTAAAGACATCAGCGAACTCCTGCAAAATGTTATTGAAAACAGGAGGCAAAGAGGAAGGCACATCCTCGAATGAAAATAATGCCTCTTTGCACACAAAAGAATAGCAAATAGATTTGCTGAAAACTAGATCATCTGTATCAAATTTGGTCACAAGTAAACATCCACTTTTCATTTTAATTTCACATGCAACATGAGATGATGGATTGTTATAGGTTTCATTTGCTGCTCAAAATCTTTTGCCACAATCTGATTTTCTTTCTTATTTTTCCCCTATTTTGCTTTACTTGCTCGATGAATATCATATTTCAAAATAGAATTAGGAGTCATAGGAAGCAAAGTAAGATGTTTATCCTTATGAACGAGAGTATACTGATTGTTTCTACCATGGTGTACAATTTTTTTATCAAATTGCCATGGCCTACCAAGTAATAAGGAACATGCTTGCATGGGTACCACATGAAAATCAACATAATCAACATATGTAGCTATACTAAAATGCACGCGAGCACTATGTGTTACCTTAACTTTGCCGCTGTTGCTGAACCATTGGATGTTGTAAGGATGTGGATGTGGTCTTGTGGTGAGAGACAACTTCTCCACCATCTCCATGCTAGCCAAATTGTTGCAGCTCCGTCCATCTATGATGACGCAAACAGAACGTTCCTTCACAACTCCCTTTGTATGGAACACATTGTGCCTCTGGTTTTGCTCAGCTTGTGTGATCTGCACACTCAAAACACGTTGAGCAACTAAACAGTAATACCTGTCAGCATCGTCCCCAGCCATGTAATGCGTCCCTTGTTCAAAATCATGTCCAATGTGTTCTTCACGTGTAATAAGAGCCAAAGTTTCCTCATCATAGTCACTAGCGGACTCATACCCACCATCCTCAGTAGCAATTATGACATGCTCACATGTAATGCCCAGGATGCGAAAATAGCTCCTACATGTCGAGGCACGAGTTAGAGACATAATCGCATACCGGAATGATCGCAAGCATGGTATCTTTGCACAACTCTTGTAATGAACATGGGTAAAAGAGATAAATAGTTGGCTTACACTCGCCACGTCACACAATTAATTCAACATTCATACATTCATCCAAATAATACAGAGTCCGGCTACGGACGAAATCAAACGAGAAAAGATACCACAACCACAAGGCATGATCGCCCCTAGTAGGAACCACTACCGATCATCGGAATACGTCACATACATACGGCCACGCTCTTCATCGAACTCCCAGTGAAGTTCTTGTCCATCTCCTGCGTGGTAATCAGTTGTACCTGCATCTGGTGTGTGTTGTAATCTGTGACTCACAAGGACTCAGCAATCCCATTCCCAGGTATCAAAACTAACAAAGCCTTTAGGCAGGAGAGGTAATAAAGTGGCTGCAGCAAGCACTAAGCAACTAGCTTACGAAGTCAGAGCAAGAAGAGAAAAGTGCCAGCGGTCGCCAAAGATGATCAATAAGTGATCCTAGCTACTCACGCTCATGCATAACCCCACCGTGTCCACTTTCCGAAAACCCCTTCGAAAATAGATCATCGCGGTTACTCACACAGGTAGTGTATTCTTAAGGATATGGTGTCAAGTGATCTACAACTGGATATTAACAAATTCCCATTTGCCACATAACCGCGGGGACGACTTTCGAAAGATCATAACCCTGCAGGGGTGTCCCAACTTAGCCCATCACAAGCTCACGATCCGTGGAGTCGCAACTCCATATTGGGAAGACCCAAGTTGATACAGGGTGGAACCCTAATCAGCGGATCTTTCACGAAATGGAGGGAATCCCACGATGAACACGAAGAACACAAAGGGAAATCACGAGGGAAACACTCAAGAACAAGTCCAATCACACATCCACTAGACAATCAAACACATAAGATCACAAGATACATGAACAACAAAGGGAAAGATACATGGGTAGAGTTCATCTCCAAGAGGAGGCCTTGAATCCGTGAAGGATCTTCCCGTATAGGGGTCTTGAATCCGGTGTGGATCTTCTCCGTAGAGGGGCCGCGGTCACTCGTAGGAGTAGAACCACATAGATGAGCAAAGCTCTCGTCTAAAATGAGCTATCACATTTGCTAACCCTAAAATGGTGGAGGTGGAGGAGTATATATAGTCTAGGGTCATGAAGGGGTAAGTGAGGGGCGAAACGGGTACATGGGCATCGGCCCGGATACATGCACGCAGGCAAGGCCGGATGTCCGGGCTGGCAGCCGGATGTCCGGGGCTTCGGGGCGAGCCGGATGTCCGGGGTTACGGCCGGATGTCCGGGCTGGCTTGGTCCAGCTTCTGTGAAGGAGGGCCCGGATTTCCGGGAGGGGTGCCGGATGTCCGGCCGTTGCTGAAGCGCCGGATGTCCGGCCTTTGGCCCGGATGTCCGGCCGCTGTAGTATCAGCAGCTCCGTCTTCTTCCGTCTTCTCTTCCAAGCTTCCCTCGCAGATGGTGTAGGTGATCCTTGGCGCTTGCACTCCTCCTCGCCATCCGTGAAGCTCCGACAATACCTATGCATGCACACGAGAGGAGTGTCAAGTAGTATACCATCCTCGAAGGGGTCAAGTGAACACGTGTAAAGGAGATGATTCACCTTTATGTATGAGAAATAGAGGTCACACGTGTCACTTCCCAAGCAGACTCTTGACATGGTGATGTCCATAGGATACACCGTATCAGAGATGATGGCATGCGCAAGGGGGACAAGAATGGAGTTACAATGGATGATTTCAGGACGTTGAAGCCACCATAATGAGTGCGAGAAGCCTTGGACGAAATATACAAGATGCCACTTCATAAATTTCGTCCAGAGGCTATTTTAGGTGCTGCGTCACCTTATTATTGGGCCAGGCCCATGTAATTTCGAAATACTTGAGTATAGGCTGTTTTTAGAGTCCGTATGTGTGGGGAAACAAGAGTTAGGGTTGGTTTCGGACCCCTCCACCAAGGGCCACGAAATTCCCCCCTCTTTCCCTCATATATACAGCCCTTAGGGCGTCGTTTAGACTTTGGGTTTTGTTTAGATTAAAAGTTCGCCATAGCTGCAACTTCGCGTACTTCGTTTGTGTTCAACGACCAGACCAAGGCGTCACAGAACCCCACCTTGATCAATAAAGCTTTCCTCTTATATTCGCAATATCCAGATTGCAATCTTAGTTTCTTGCTTGTTCTTCGTTTGCCTGCAGGAAACAGACCTTCGTGGTCAGGTTGATCGTGCTCCGGCGTGGTCAACAACCTCTCGGAGTTGGTTTAGCGATTGCTAAGGCGCGACGTCCTCGCACGCTCGTAGTCGGATCGTCAAAGTCGACTTCCTCCAAAACGATAACCACCATCTCATCGAAAGACGGGACACCATTGCATATATAAACCATGAGGATTGAGTCGTGACTTAGCTTTTTGACATGTAGTGCCAAATACTATTGTTTCAGATCGTGATACTAAATTTCTTAGCCACTTTTGGAGATGTTTATGGGCTAAGTTGGGGACTAAACTGCTTTTTAGTACTACTTGTCACCCCCAAACTGATGGACAAACTGAAGTAGTCAACAGAACTTTGTCTACTATGCTTAGGGCTGTTTTGAAGAATAATAAGAAAATGTGGGAAGAATGCTTGCCTCATATTGAATTTGCTTATAATCGTTCGTTGCATTCTACTACTAAAATGTGCCCTTTTGAAATTGTCTATGGTTTCCTACCTCGTGCACCTATTGATTTGTTGCCTCTTCCATCTTCAGAGAAGGTTAATATTGATGCTAAACAACGTGCTGAATTGATCTTAAAAATGCATGAGTTAACTAAGGAAAATATTGAGCGCATGAATGCTAAATATAAACTTGTTGGAGATAAGGGTAGAAAACGTGTTGTCTTTGCACCTGGAGATCTTGTTTGGTTACATTTGCGTAAGGATAGGTTTCCTAATTTGCGCAAGTCAAAGCTAATGCCACGTGCTGATGGTCCTTTCAAGGTGTTAGAGAAAATAAATGATAATGCATATAAACTTGAGCTGCCTGCAGATTTTGGGGTTAGTCCTACATTTAACATTGCAGATTTGAAGCCTTACTTGGGTGAGGAAGATGAGCTTCCGTCGAGGACGACTTCAATTCAAGAAGGGGGGGATGATGAGGACATCACTAACAAGGTTACACCCACAGCTCCAACTGACACATATACAGGACCAATTACTAGAGCTCGCGCACGCCAATTAAATTACCAGGTACTTTCGTTTCTTGGTAATGAATCTAATGTTCATGAGAATATGATGCTGCCTAAATTGGATACATTTGTCTTGCTTACAAATGAAGGGCCTAGCTTGGACAAGAAGGATGAACATTGGAGCAAGATCAAGCATGGAGATGATGGCATGCGCAAGGGGGACAAGAATGGAGTTACAATGGATGATTTCAGGACTTTGAAGCCACCATAATGAGTGCGAGAAGCCTTGGACGAAA
This sequence comes from Secale cereale, assembly GCA_902687465.1. Taxonomy (NCBI): domain Eukaryota; kingdom Viridiplantae; phylum Streptophyta; class Magnoliopsida; order Poales; family Poaceae; genus Secale; species Secale cereale. The sequence goes on from LR738714.1 coordinate 288,502,235, forward strand.
TATACAAGATGCCACTTCATAAATTTCGTCTAGAGGCTATTTTAGGTGCTGCGTCACCTTATTATTGGGCCAGGCCCATGTAATTTCGAAATACTTGAGTATAGGCTGTTTTTAGAGTCCGTATGTGTGGGGAAACAAGAGTTAGGGTTGGTTTCGGACCCCTCCACCAAGGGCCACGAAATTCCCCCCCTCTTTCCCTCATATATACAGCCCTTACGGCGTCGTTTAGACTTTGGGTTTTGTTTAGATTAAAAGTTCGCCATAGCTGCAACTTCGCGTACTTCGTTTGTGTTCAACGACCAGACCAAGACGTCACAGAACCCCACCTTGATCAATAAAGCTTTCCTCTTATATTCGCAATATCCAGATTGCAATCTTAGTTTCTTGCTTGTTCTTCGTTTGCCTGCAGGAAACAGACCTTCGTGGTCAGGTTGATCGTGCTCCGGCGTGGTCAACAACCTCTCGGAGTTGGTTTAGCGATTGCTAAGGCGCGACGTCCTCGCACGTTCGTAGTCGGATCGTCAAAGTCGACTTCCTCCAAAACGATAGCCACCATCTCATCGAAAGACGGGACACCTTTGCCTCTATCACGAGAGGAAACACACAAGAACAAGTCCAATCACACATCCACTAGACAATCAAACACACAAGATCACACGGTACATGAACAACAAAGGGAAAGATACAAGGTAAAGTTCATCTCCAAGAGGAGGTCTTGAATCCGTGAAGGATCTTCCCGCTAGGGGTCTTGAATCCAAGGTGGATCTTCTCCGTAGAGGGGCCGCGGTCTCTCTCGTGGAGTAGATCCGGGATGGATGAGCAAAGCTCTATCTCTCATATGAGCTAAACCATTGCTAACCCTAAAATGGTGGAGGTGGAGGAGTATATATAGTCTAGGGTCAAGAAGGGGTAAGTGAGGGGCGAAACGGGTACATGGGCATCGGCCCGGATACATGCACGCAGGCAAGGCCGGATGTCCGGGCTGGCAGCCGGATGTCCGGGGCTTCGGGGCGAGCCGGATGTCCGGCGTTACGGCCAGATGTCCGGGCTGGCTCGGTCCAGCTTCTGTGAAGGAGGGCCCGGATTTCCGGGAGGGGTGCCGGATGTCCGGCCGTTGCTGAAGCGCCGGATGTCCGGCCTTTGGCCCGGATGTCCGGCCGCTGTAGTATCAGCAGCTCCGTCTTCTTCCGTCTTCTCTTCCAAGCTTCCCTCGCAGATGGTGTAGGTGATCCTTGGCGCTTGCACTCCTCCTCGCCATCCGTGAAGCTCCGACAATACCTATGCATGCACACGAGAGGAGTGTCAAGTAGTATACCATCCTCGAAGGGGTCAAGTGAACACGTGTAAAGGAGATGATTCACCTTTATGTATGAGAAATAGAGGTCACACGTGTCACTTCCCAAGCAGACTCTTGACATGGTGATGTCCATAGGATACACCGTATCATCCCCTCCCCCTTGGAAAAGATCCGACCTCGGATCGAAAACCAAATCACCATGGGAAAGAGATGGCGTCGTCGTGTAGATGTGGACCATCACGAAGTGCTCATCATCTTGAAGCTCAACATGGGCACTCTCCAATGTCTCACCGTCTAGTGATTCCTTCAAAAGGAGCAAAGACAACAAACACTTGGAAAAACAAATGTGGTTAGCGTTAGTGCAAAACCAAACATTCAAGAGGTGATTTACCCAACAAGTGCTGTCATCAAGCATAGCATAGGGTGTGACAAAGGTTTGTGGCATGGCATTTAAGCACATCAATTGAGCACAATCAAGGTCATCATGGAAACAAGCATGTAAATGTGAGGTAGAGATGCACATATGTGTGTCAAGAGAATAAGCATCTACCTCATGGTCATAGCAAGCATGCATAAAGCGCTCCATGAAAGGTCTATGGTAGGCATAAGAATCATTCACAACACCATGTAAAATGAAGTGTCTAAACACATGGGGTAAGTGCAAGACAATCCAAGCATAATGTGCATAGGGTGTAGTGAAAATCGAGTGGCACTCAACACAACAGAAATAGCAATTGTTCATCATGTGTGAGGCAATCAAGTCAATCATGTGACAAACAATGGGACATGGCATATGTGAAGAGATGATATTGTTGCAACCAAGCATAGGATAGTGACAAGTAATCCACAAGTCGGAGGCAACACACAAGGCATATATATCATGAAGCATGGCAATGTGGCAATGGCAAGTCAAATCAAGATCTCTAACATGTGTGCAAATAAGTCTCATGGTGCAAGCAACACAAGTAGTGTGATCCATAATATCCATGCTCATGGTTTTGGGTGTCTCGAAAGAGAAGGATATCACCTTGAAAGTGTGTCCTTGTGCATTCTTCACAATGCCGAAGCACAAGCAAGTGTGGTGTAGAAGCGTCGTTGTAGAAAGGGGTTCGCTCTCAAGAGCTCGAATGGTCAACTCACGTGAAGTGGAAGTCGACACATATTCCAAGTATCCTACACATGCACACAACAAAAGGAAGAACGTATGTGCATGGTAGATAAACACATCATCCATCATGATGGTTCTCTTCTCTTGCACATAACCATTAGGAGCAAAAGTGCATGAATAATATGATGCAACAATAGCTATATTCATGGCACTAGGCATATGGTGCAAGGAGGTAAAACAAGCATGCTTCACAAGAATGAAGTCATAATCTCCAAATAAATGCGAGAATGCTATGGGGGCAATCTCATTGGCAAGACTAAAATCATGGTTGCGCTCAATACATTGTAGCATGAGAGAGGCAACATGTGGAGACATATGACAACAAGCAATATCAATCATGTGCAAAGCATGGCAATGGTTGTCATCAACCGCATGAAAGGAGCAAGTATGAATCATCGGTGATGCAACATAAGCAAGCATATCAATCATGCCGTGCAAACTAGTGGAGCGAAGATGCAACACACTAGATGAGATCATAGTAATCATGTCATGTGAGCCAATAGTAGGCATAAGCAATGCACACGACATATCACAAGCACGAGAACATAGCATGAACAAGGTATCATCATAGGCATTTGTCACAAAGAAAACATGGCAATAACAAGCAATATCTCCACCAAGCATGCAAATACACATACAAACATGAGAATCAATCATCATGTGTAATGCGAAGCATGGGTCACAAATGCATGGCAAAGGCATATAAATGAGCATATCATGCAAAGTGAACATGGCAAGAGGGGCATAAGAGATATAATGGACAATAACCCATAACCATGTGAGTGCCGTGTAGAAGAGATGCGCGAAGTCTTTGCGCGAAGGGAGCGGTTGGAAGGATAATCCATGGACTCCCAAGTCATCGGTGCTCTCTAGAGCTCGTTTCGTCAACTCGTGCTCTTGCGAGGTTGACGAGTAAGTATGGGGACCTACACAAAAGACACACAAACCAAAGAAATTGTGCGCGTGGTAAATGTACACATCATCCATCATGATGTGTATGTGCACGTTAGAGTTAGCACAAGATAAGCAATGCTCAAAGAAATTTGAGGCACGATAGAGAAATATGTCATCCATCATGAAAGAATAGTTGTCATGTATAGCATGATGGGGACACAAATTAGAGCAAGAATGTGGCACAAGAATACCATTTCCATTCATGGGGAGCATATTGTGCACACAAGCATGGGGATTATGCAATGGATGGGATGGGTCAAAATCTCCAGAAAAGTATGAGGAAACTATGGGGGTCTCCTCATAAGCAATATCGGAAGCATAATGTGGAGAAGTGGAACAACATCCAAAACTATGCATGTCGGAAGCTAGGTAATCATGGCATGGCATATGATAGATATGATGCAAAGGAAGCATGTCAATATCATCACAAGAAAAACAAATGCCAATAACCATGGGCTTGTCATCTATGCCATATGTGCAAATTGGGTTTATCTTAATGGCATATGCATAGTTACTACGATGAGATTGCAAATATGACATATTGTTGATCTCATGCATAGCATATGACAAGTCAAGCGGATTGTCAAACATGATGTGACCGAGAGAATTATCACAAGAAATCCTATGCAACATGGCATCACAACTAATAGACTCCACATGGCAATCATCAAACTCATCATCATCGCATGGGGAAATCATACTAGCACGAAGCATGGCAATAGGTGGATCAACATCATGCAAGCAATCAATGTCAACATAGTCCACTAGTGGGACGAGAGCATCACCTTCACCTTTGTTACCTTTTTCATTCCACTCATGTGGTGTAGGTGAGGTGGGAAAGACCAAATGGTGGTCATCATCTTCATCTCGATGGAACCATGTGGGGGGTCCATAATATTCCACCATGGCCATCGTCTTGTCCAATGGAAGGACGAAGTCATCGAGAATCGGCGCGTCATCATATGTGGGACCTAGCACCAAAGGAGAAGGCACAATAGAGGTAGAGGTCAAGTCGTTAGTGTTGAAAGTGGCCTCACATGACCTATCAACTATCTCACTCTCTCTATGTGGTGGCTCACTCACTCCCTCAAGGTAGGTGCACTCAAACTCACATATGGTGGAGTCACTCATCTCACTCAAGTGGTGGGGGTTGTGGCTCTCCTCACATGGGAATCGGGGCAGCTCATCATATATGGGGCTAGTGGTGAACTCGCTCTCACTCTCAATATGGTGGCACAAGTCACTCAAGTCATCATACGCCGCCGTGGTCGAAGGGAAAATCCCATGCTCAACCATCTCGTCACCGTCGCCGTGGATGAAGGCCGAAGATGGCACATCATCACTCTCGCCTCCAAAGATGGAAGCATCATCCTTGCTCGTCA